>JAWWQZ010000269.1:0-61551 GCA_033815515.1 Cryptocheilus praepositus
CTGAGGCCGAAAACGCGATATCGGCCGATTTTCGATCTGTCAGCAGATTCGGTTTCTGGGCAGTTTACATGTCGAACTGCACGGTAGAAACGATAAAACAGCTCCTCCGTGCAGTTTTCATACCGAGTCACCGTCCACTGGGCTCAGCGAGAAAACGCGATTTCGGCGCTTCTGAGGGCCGAAAACGCGATATCAGCCGATTTGCGATCTGTCAGCAGATTCGGTTTCTGGGCAGTTTACATGTCGAACTGCACGGTAGAAACGATAAAACAGCTCCTCCGTGCAGTTTTCATACCGAGTCACCGTCCACTCGGCTCAGCGAGAAAACGCGATTTCGGCACTTCTGAGGGCCGAAAACGCGATATCGGCCGATTTTCGATCTGTCAGCAGATTCGGTTTCTGGGCAGTTTACATGTCGAACTGCACGGTAGAAACGATAAAACAGCTCCTCCGTGCAGTTTTCATACCGAGTCACCGTCCACTGGGCTCAGCGAGAAAACGCGATTTCGGCGCTTCTGAGGGCCGAAAACGCGATATCGGCCGATTTTCGATCTGTCAGCAGATTCGGTTTCTGGGCAGTTTACATGTCGAACTGCACGGTAGAAACGATAAAACAGCTCCTCCGTGCAGTTTTCATACCGAGTCACCGTCCACTGGGCTCAGCGAGAAAACGCGATTTCGGCGCTTCTGAGGGCCGAAAACGCGATATCGGCCGATTTGCGATCTGTCAGCAGATTCGGTTTCTGGGCAGTTTACATGTCGAACTGCACGGTAGAAACGATAAAACAGCTCCTCCGTGCAGTTTTCATACCGAGTCACCGTCCACTGGGCTCAGCGAGAAAACGCGATTTCGGCGCTTCTGAGGGCCGAAAACGCGATATCGGCCGATTTGCGATCTGTCAGCAGATTCGGTTTCTGGGCAGTTTACATGTCGAACTGCACGGTAGAAACGATAAAACAGCTCCTCCGTGCAGTTTTCATACCGAGTCACCGTCCACTGGGCTCAGCGAGAAAACGCGATTTCGGCGCTTCTGAGGGCCGAAAACGCGATATCGGCCGATTTGCGATCTGTCAGCAGATTCGGTTTCTGGGCAGTTTACATGTCGAACTGCACGGTAGAAACGATAAAACAGCTCCTCCGTGCAGTTTTCATACCGAGTCACCGTCCACTGGGCTCAGCGAGAAAACGCGATTTCGGCGCTTCTGAGGGCCGAAAACGCGATATCGGCCGATTTGCGATCTGTCAGCAGATTCGGTTTCTGGGCAGTTTACATGTCGAACTGCACGGTAGAAACGATAAAACAGCTCCTCCGTGCAGTTTTCATACCGAGTCACCGTCCACTCGGCTCAGCGAGAAAACGCGATTTCGGCACTTCTGAGGGCCGAAAACGCGATATCGGCCGATTTTCGATCTGTCAGCAGATTCGGTTTCTGGGCAGTTTACATGTCGAACTGCACGGTAGAAACGATAAAACAGCTCCTCCGTGCAGTTTTCATACCGAGTCACCGTCCACTGGGCTCAGCGAGAAAACGCGATTTCGGCGCTTCTGAGGGCCGAAAACGCGATATCGGCCGATTTGCGATCTGTCAGCAGATTCGGTTTCTGGGCAGTTTACATGTCGAACTGCACGGTAGAAACGATAAAACAGCTCCTCCGTGCAGTTTTCATACCGAGTCACCGTCCACTCGGCTCAGCGAGAAAACGCGATTTCGGCGCTTCTGAGGGCCGAAAACGCGATATCGGCCGATTTTCGATCTGTCAGCAGATTCGGTTTCTGGGCAGTTTACATGTCGAACTGCACGGTAGAAACGATAAAACAGCTCCTCCGTGCAGTTTTCATACCGAGTCACCGTCCACTGGGCTCAGCGAGAAAACGCGATTTCGGCGCTTCTGAGGGCCGAAAACGCGATATCGGCCGATTTGCGATCTGTCAGCAGATTCGGTTTCTGGGCAGTTTACATGTCGAACTGCACGGTAGAAACGATAAAACAGCTCCTCCGTGCAGTTTTCATACCGAGTCACCGTCCACTCGGCTCAGCGAGAAAACGCGATTTCGGCGCTTCTGAGGGCCGAAAACGCGATATCGGCCGATTTGCGATCTGTCAGCAGATTCGGTTTCTGGGCAGTTTACATGTCGAACTGCACGGTAGAAACGATAAAACAGCTCCTCCGTGCAGTTTTCATACCGAGTCACCGTCCACTCGGCTCAGCGAGAAAACGCGATTTCGGCGCTTCTGAGGGCCGAAAACGCGATATCGGCCGATTTGCGATCTGTCAGCAGATTCGGTTTCTGGGCAGTTTACATGTCGAACTGCACGGTAGAAACGATAAAACAGCTCCTCCGTGCAGTTTTCATACCGAGTCACCGTCCACTGGGCTCAGCGAGAAAACGCGATTTCGGCGCTTCTGAGGGCCGAAAACGCGATATCGGCCGATTTGCGATCTGTCAGCAGATTCGGTTTCTGGGCAGTTTACATGTCGAACTGCACGGTAGAAACGATAAAACAGCTCCTCCGTGCAGTTTTCATACCGAGTCACCGTCCACTCGGCTCAGCGAGAAAACGCGATTTCGGCGCTTCTGAGGGCCGAAAACGCGATATCGGCCGATTTTCGATCTGTCAGCAGATTCGGTTTCTGGGCAGTTTACATGTCGAACTGCACGGTAGAAACGATAAAACAGCTCCTCCGTGCAGTTTTCATACCGAGTCACCGTCCACTGGGCTCAGCGAGAAAACGCGATTTCGGCGCTTCTGAGGGCCGAAAACGCGATATCGGCCGATTTGCGATCTGTCAGCAGATTCGGTTTCTGGGCAGTTTACATGTCGAACTGCACGGTAGAAACGATAAAACAGCTCCTCCGTGCAGTTTTCATACCGAGTCACCGTCCACTGGGCTCAGCGAGAAAACGCGATTTCGGCGCTTCTGAGGGCCGAAAACGCGATATCGGCCGATTTGCGATCTGTCAGCAGATTCGGTTTCTGGGCAGTTTACATGTCGAACTGCACGGTAGAAACGATAAAACAGCTCCTCCGTGCAGTTTTCATACCGAGTCACCGTCCACTGGGCTCAGCGAGAAAACGCGATTTCGGCGCTTCTGAGGGCCGAAAACGCGATATCGGCCGATTTTCGATCTGTCAGCAGATTCGGTTTCTGGGCAGTTTACATGTCGAACTGCACGGTAGAAACGATAAAACAGCTCCTCCGTGCAGTTTTCATACCGAGTCACCGTCCACTCGGCTCAGCGAGAAAACGCGATTTCGGCGCTTCTGAGGGCCGAAAACGCGATATCGGCCGATTTTCGATCTGTCAGCAGATTCGGTTTCTGGGCAGTTTACATGTCGAACTGCACGGTAGAAACGATAAAACAGCTCCTCCGTGCAGTTTTCATACCGAGTCACCGTCCACTGGGCTCAGCGAGAAAACGCGATTTCGGCGCTCCTGAGGGCCGAAAACGCGATATCGGCCGATTTGCGATCTGTCAGCAGATTCGGTTTCTGGGCAGTTTACATGTCGAACTGCACGGTAGAAACGATAAAACAGCTCCTCCGTGCAGTTTTCATACCGAGTCACCGTCCACTCGGCTCAGCGAGAAAACGCGATTTCGGCACTTCTGAGGGCCGAAAACGCGATATCGGCCGATTTTCGATCTGTCAGCAGATTCGGTTTCTGGGCAGTTTACATGTCGAACTGCACGGTAGAAACGATAAAACAGCTCCTCCGGGGCGATTTTCGATCTGTCAGCAGATTCGGTTTCTGGGCAGTTTACATGTCGAACTGCACGGTAGAAACGATAAAACAGCTCCTCCGTGCAGTTTTCATACCGAGTCACCGTCCACTGGGCTCAGCGAGAAAACGCGATTTCGGCGCTTCTGAGGGCCGAAAACGCGATATCGGCCGATTTGCGATCTGTCAGCAGATTCGTTTTCTGGGCAGTTTATATGTCGAACTGCACGGTAGAAACGATAAAACAGCTCCTCCGTGCTGTTTTCATACCGAGTCAACCGTCCACTAGGCTCAGCGAGAAAACGCGATTTCGGCGCTTCTGAGGGCCGAAAACGCGATATCGGCCGATTTGCGATCTGTCAGCAGATTCGGTTTCTGGGCAGTTTACATGTCGAACTGCACGGTAGAAACGATAAAACAGCTCCTCCGTGCAGTTTTCATACCGAGTCACCGTCCACTCGGCTCAGCGAGAAAACGCGATTTCGGCGCTTCTGAGGGCCGAAAACGCGATATCGGCCGATTTGCGATCTGTCAGCAGATTCGGTTTCTGGGCAGTTTACATGTCGAACTGCACGGTAGAAACGATAAAACAGCTCCTCCGTGCAGTTTTCATACCGAGTCACCGTCCACTGGGCTCAGCGAGAAAACGCGATTTCGGCGCTTCTGAGGGCCGAAAACGCGATATCGGCCGATTTGCGATCTGTCAGCAGATTCGGTTTCTGGGCAGTTTACATGTCGAACTGCACGGTAGAAACGATAAAACAGCTCCTCCGTGCAGTTTTCATACCGAGTCACCGTCCACTGGGCTCAGCGAGAAAACGCGATTTCGGCGCTTCTGAGGGCCGAAAACGCGATATCGGCCGATTTTCGATCTGTCAGCAGATTCGGTTTCTGGGCAGTTTACATGTCGAACTGCACTCTGTGCAGTTTTCATTCCGAGTCACCGTCCACTGGGCTCAGCGAGAAAACGCGATTTCGGCGCTTCTGAGGGCCGAAAACGCGATATCGGCCGATTTTCGATCTGTCAGCAGATTCGGTTTCTGGGCAGTTTACATGTCGAACTGCACGGTAGAAACGATAAAACAGCTCCTCCGTGCAGTTTTCATACCGAGTCACCGTCCACTGGGCTCAGCGAGAAAACGCGATTTCGGCGCTCTGAGGGCCGAAAACGCGATATCGGCCGATTTTCGATCTGTCAGCAGATTCGGTTTCTGGGCAGTTTACATGTCGAACTGCACGGTAGAAACGATAAAACAGCTCCTCCGTGCAGTTTTCATACCGAGTCACCGTCCACTGGGCTCAGCGAGAAAACGCGATTTCGGCGCTACTGAGGGCCGAAAACGCGATATCGGCCGATTTTCGATCTGTCAGCAGATTCGGTTTCTGGGCAGTTTACATGTCGAACTGCACGGTAGAAACGATAAAACAGCTCCTCCGTGCAGTTTTCATACCTGTCAGCAGATTCGGTTTCTGGGCAGTTTACATGTCGAACTGCACGGTAGAAACGATAAAACAGCTCCTCCGTGCAGTTTTCATACCGAGTCACCGTCCACTGGGCTCAGCGAGAAAACGCGATTTCGGCGCTTCTGAGGGCCGAAAACGCGATATCGGCCGATTTGCGATCTGTCAGCAGATTCGGTTTCTGGGCAGTTTACATGTCGAACTGCACGGTAGAAACGATAAAACAGCTCCTCCGTGCAGTTTTCATACCGAGTCACCGTCCACTGGGCTCAGCGAGAAAACGCGATTTCGGCGCTTCTGAGGGCCGAAAACGCGATATCGGCCGATTTTCGATCTGTCAGCAGATTCGGTTTCTGGGCAGTTTACATGTCGAACTGCACGGTAGAAACGATAAAACAGCTCCTCCGTGCAGTTTTCATACCGAGTCACCGTCCACTGGGCTCAGCGAGAAAACGCGATTTCGGCGCTTCTGAGGGCCGAAAACGCGATATCGGCCGATTTGCGATCTGTCAGCAGATTCGGTTTCTGGGCAGTTTACATGTCGAACTGCACGGTAGAAACGATAAAACAGCTCCTCCGTGCAGTTTTCATACCGAGTCACCGTCCACTGGGCTCAGCGAGAAAACGCGATTTCGGCGCTTCTGAGGGCCGAAAACGCGATATCGGCCGATTTGCGATCTGTCAGCAGATTCGGTTTCTGGGCAGTTTACATGTCGAACTGCACGGTAGAAACGATAAAACAGCTCCTCCGTGCAGTTTTCATACCGAGTCACCGTCCACTGGGCTCAGCGAGAAAACGCGATTTCGGCGCTTCTGAGGGCCGAAAACGCGATATCGGCCGATTTGCGATCTGTCAGCAGATTCGGTTTCTGGGCAGTTTACATGTCGAACTGCACGGTAGAAACGATAAAACAGCTCCTCCGTGCAGTTTTCATACCGAGTCACCGTCCACTGGGCTCAGCGAGAAAACGCGATTTCGGCGCTTCTGAGGGCCGAAAACGCGATATCGGCCGATTTGCGATCTGTCAGCAGATTCGGTTTCTGGGCAGTTTACATGTCGAACTGCACGGTAGAAACGATAAAACAGCTCCTCCGTGCAGTTTTCATACCGAGTCACCGTCCACTGGGCTCAGCGAGAAAACGCGATTTCGGCGCTTCTGAGGGCCGAAAACGCGATATCGGCCGATTTGCGATCTGTCAGCAGATTCGGTTTCTGGGCAGTTTACATGTCGAACTGCACGGTAGAAACGATAAAACAGCTCCTCCGTGCAGTTTTCATACCGAGTCACCGTCCACTGGGCTCAGCGAGAAAACGCGATTTCGGCGCTTCTGAGGGCCGAAAACGCGATATCGGCCGATTTTCGATCTGTCAGCAGATTCGGTTTCTGGGCAGTTTACATGTCGAACTGCACGGTAGAAACGATAAAACAGCTCCTCCGTGCAGTTTTCATACCGAGTCACCGTCCACTGGGCTCAGCGAGAAAACGCGATTTCGGCGCTTCTGAGGGCCGAAAACGCGATATCGGCCGATTTGCGATCTGTCAGCAGATTCGGTTTCTGGGCAGTTTACATGTCGAACTGCACGGTAGAAACGATAAAACAGCTCCTCCGTGCAGTTTTCATACCGAGTCACCGTCCACTGGGCTCAGCGAGAAAACGCGATTTCGGCGCTTCTGAGGGCCGAAAACGCGATATCGGCCGATTTGCGATCTGTCAGCAGATTCGGTTTCTGGGCAGTTTACATGTCGAACTGCACGGTAGAAACGATAAAACAGCTCCTCCGTGCAGTTTTCATACCGAGTCACCGTCCACTGGGCTCAGCGAGAAAACGCGATTTCGGCGCTTCTGAGGGCCGAAAACGCGATATCGGCCGATTTTCGATCTGTCAGCAGATTCGGTTTCTGGGCAGTTTACATGTCGAACTGCACGGTAGAAACGATAAAACAGCTCCTCCGTGCAGTTTTCATACCGAGTCACCGTCCACTGGGCTCAGCGAGAAAACGCGATTTCGGCGCTTCTGAGGGCCGAAAACGCGATATCGGCCGATTTTCGATCTGTCAGCAGATTCGGTTTCTGGGCAGTTTACATGTCGAACTGCACGGTAGAAACGATAAAACAGCTCCTCCGTGCAGTTTTCATACCGAGTCACCGTCCACTGGGCTCAGCGAGAAAACGCGATTTCGGCGCTTCTGAGGGCCGAAAACGCGATATCGGCCGATTTGCGATCTGTCAGCAGATTCGGTTTCTGGGCAGTTTACATGTCGAACTGCACGGTAGAAACGATAAAACAGCTCCTCCGTGCAGTTTTCATACCGAGTCACCGTCCACTGGGCTCAGCGAGAAAACGCGATTTCGGCGCTTCTGAGGGCCGAAAACGCGATATCGGCCGATTTGCGATCTGTCAGCAGATTCGGTTTCTGGGCAGTTTACATGTCGAACTGCACGGTAGAAACGATAAAACAGCTCCTCCGTGCAGTTTTCATACCGAGTCACCGTCCACTGGGCTCAGCGAGAAAACGCGATTTCGGCGCTTCTGAGGGCCGAAAACGCGATATCGGCCGATTTTCGATCTGTCAGCAGATTCGGTTTCTGGGCAGTTTACATGTCGAACTGCACGGTAGAAACGATAAAACAGCTCCTCCGTGCAGTTTTCATACCGAGTCACCGTCCACTGGGCTCAGCGAGAAAACGCGATTTCGGCGCTTCTGAGGGCCGAAAACGCGATATCGGCCGATTTGCGATCTGTCAGCAGATTCGGTTTCTGGGCAGTTTACATGTCGAACTGCACGGTAGAAACGATAAAACAGCTCCTCCGTGCAGTTTTCATACCGAGTCACCGTCCACTGGGCTCAGCGAGAAAACGCGATTTCGGCGCTTCTGAGGGCCGAAAACGCGATATCGGCCGATTTTCGATCTGTCAGCAGATTCGGTTTCTGGGCAGTTTACATGTCGAACTGCACGGTAGAAACGATAAAACAGCTCCTCCGTGCAGTTTTCATACCGAGTCACCGTCCACTGGGCTCAGCGAGAAAACGCGATTTCGGCGCTTCTGAGGGCCGAAAACGCGATATCGGCCGATTTGCGATCTGTCAGCAGATTCGGTTTCTGGGCAGTTTACATGTCGAACTGCACGGTAGAAACGATAAAACAGCTCCTCCGTGCAGTTTTCATACCGAGTCACCGTCCACTGGGCTCAGCGAGAAAACGCGATTTCGGCGCTTCTGAGGGCCGAAAACGCGATATCGGCCGATTTTCGATCTGTCAGCAGATTCGGTTTCTGGGCAGTTTACATGTCGAACTGCACGGTAGAAACGATAAAACAGCTCCTCCGTGCAGTTTTCATACCGAGTCACCGTCCACTGGGCTCAGCGAGAAAACGCGATTTCGGCGCTTCTGAGGGCCGAAAACGCGATATCGGCCGATTTGCGATCTGTCAGCAGATTCGGTTTCTGGGCAGTTTACATGTCGAACTGCACGGTAGAAACGATAAAACAGCTCCTCCGTGCAGTTTTCATACCGAGTCACCGTCCACTGGGCTCAGCGAGAAAACGCGATTTCGGCGCTTCTGAGGGCCGAAAACGCGATATCGGCCGATTTGCGATCTGTCAGCAGATTCGGTTTCTGGGCAGTTTACATGTCGAACTGCACGGTAGAAACGATAAAACAGCTCCTCCGTGCAGTTTTCATACCGAGTCACCGTCCACTGGGCTCAGCGAGAAAACGCGATTTCGGCGCTTCTGAGGGCCGAAAACGCGATATCGGCCGATTTTCGATCTGTCAGCAGATTCGGTTTCTGGGCAGTTTACATGTCGAACTGCACGGTAGAAACGATAAAACAGCTCCTCCGTGCAGTTTTCATACCGAGTCACCGTCCACTGGGCTCAGCGAGAAAACGCGATTTCGGCGCTTCTGAGGGCCGAAAACGCGATATCGGCCGATTTGCGATCTGTCAGCAGATTCGGTTTCTGGGCAGTTTACATGTCGAACTGCACGGTAGAAACGATAAAACAGCTCCTCCGTGCAGTTTTCATACCGAGTCACCGTCCACTGGGCTCAGCGAGAAAACGCGATTTCGGCGCTTCTGAGGGCCGAAAACGCGATATCGGCCGATTTGCGATCTGTCAGCAGATTCGGTTTCTGGGCAGTTTACATGTCGAACTGCACGGTAGAAACGATAAAACAGCTCCTCCGTGCAGTTTTCATACCGAGTCACCGTCCACTGGGCTCAGCGAGAAAACGCGATTTCGGCGCTTCTGAGGGCCGAAAACGCGATATCGGCCGATTTGCGATCTGTCAGCAGATTCGGTTTCTGGGCAGTTTACATGTCGAACTGCACGGTAGAAACGATAAAACAGCTCCTCCGTGCAGTTTTCATACCGAGTCACCGTCCACTGGGCTCAGCGAGAAAACGCGATTTCGGCGCTTCTGAGGGCCGAAAACGCGATATCGGCCGATTTGCGATCTGTCAGCAGATTCGGTTTCTGGGCAGTTTACATGTCGAACTGCACGGTAGAAACGATAAAACAGCTCCTCCGTGCAGTTTTCATACCGAGTCACCGTCCACTGGGCTCAGCGAGAAAACGCGATTTCGGCGCTTCTGAGGGCCGAAAACGCGATATCGGCCGATTTTCGATCTGTCAGCAGATTCGGTTTCTGGGCAGTTTACATGTCGAACTGCACGGTAGAAACGATAAAACAGCTCCTCCGTGCAGTTTTCATACCGAGTCACCGTCCACTGGGCTCAGCGAGAAAACGCGATTTCGGCGCTTCTGAGGGCCGAAAACGCGATATCGGCCGATTTGCGATCTGTCAGCAGATTCGGTTTCTGGGCAGTTTACATGTCGAACTGCACGGTAGAAACGATAAAACAGCTCCTCCGTGCAGTTTTCATACCGAGTCACCGTCCACTGGGCTCAGCGAGAAAACGCGATTTCGGCGCTTCTGAGGGCCGAAAACGCGATATCGGCCGATTTTCGATCTGTCAGCAGATTCGGTTTCTGGGCAGTTTACATGTCGAACTGCACGGTAGAAACGATAAAACAGCTCCTCCGTGCAGTTTTCATACCGAGTCACCGTCCACTGGGCTCAGCGAGAAAACGCGATTTCGGCGCTTCTGAGGGCCGAAAACGCGATATCGGCCGATTTGCGATCTGTCAGCAGATTCGGTTTCTGGGCAGTTTACATGTCGAACTGCACGGTAGAAACGATAAAACAGCTCCTCCGTGCAGTTTTCATACCGAGTCACCGTCCACTGGGCTCAGCGAGAAAACGCGATTTCGGCGCTTCTGAGGGCCGAAAACGCGATATCGGCCGATTTGCGATCTGTCAGCAGATTCGGTTTCTGGGCAGTTTACATGTCGAACTGCACGGTAGAAACGATAAAACAGCTCCTCCGTGCAGTTTTCATACCGAGTCACCGTCCACTGGGCTCAGCGAGAAAACGCGATTTCGGCGCTTCTGAGGGCCGAAAACGCGATATCGGCCGATTTGCGATCTGTCAGCAGATTCGGTTTCTGGGCAGTTTACATGTCGAACTGCACGGTAGAAACGATAAAACAGCTCCTCCGTGCAGTTTTCATACCGAGTCACCGTCCACTGGGCTCAGCGAGAAAACGCGATTTCGGCGCTTCTGAGGGCCGAAAACGCGATATCGGCCGATTTGCGATCTGTCAGCAGATTCGGTTTCTGGGCAGTTTACATGTCGAACTGCACGGTAGAAACGATAAAACAGCTCCTCCGTGCAGTTTTCATACCGAGTCACCGTCCACTGGGCTCAGCGAGAAAACGCGATTTCGGCGCTTCTGAGGGCCGAAAACGCGATATCGGCCGATTTTCGATCTGTCAGCAGATTCGGTTTCTGGGCAGTTTACATGTCGAACTGCACGGTAGAAACGATAAAACAGCTCCTCCGTGCAGTTTTCATACCGAGTCACCGTCCACTGGGCTCAGCGAGAAAACGCGATTTCGGCGCTTCTGAGGGCCGAAAACGCGATATCGGCCGATTTGCGATCTGTCAGCAGATTCGGTTTCTGGGCAGTTTACATGTCGAACTGCACGGTAGAAACGATAAAACAGCTCCTCCGTGCAGTTTTCATACCGAGTCACCGTCCACTGGGCTCAGCGAGAAAACGCGATTTCGGCGCTTCTGAGGGCCGAAAACGCGATATCGGCCGATTTTCGATCTGTCAGCAGATTCGGTTTCTGGGCAGTTTACATGTCGAACTGCACGGTAGAAACGATAAAACAGCTCCTCCGTGCAGTTTTCATACCGAGTCACCGTCCACTGGGCTCAGCGAGAAAACGCGATTTCGGCGCTTCTGAGGGCCGAAAACGCGATATCGGCCGATTTGCGATCTGTCAGCAGATTCGGTTTCTGGGCAGTTTACATGTCGAACTGCACGGTAGAAACGATAAAACAGCTCCTCCGTGCAGTTTTCATACCGAGTCACCGTCCACTGGGCTCAGCGAGAAAACGCGATTTCGGCGCTTCTGAGGGCCGAAAACGCGATATCGGCCGATTTGCGATCTGTCAGCAGATTCGGTTTCTGGGCAGTTTACATGTCGAACTGCACGGTAGAAACGATAAAACAGCTCCTCCGTGCAGTTTTCATACCGAGTCACCGTCCACTGGGCTCAGCGAGAAAACGCGATTTCGGCGCTTCTGAGGGCCGAAAACGCGATATCGGCCGATTTTCGATCTGTCAGCAGATTCGGTTTCTGGGCAGTTTACATGTCGAACTGCACGGTAGAAACGATAAAACAGCTCCTCCGTGCAGTTTTCATACCGAGTCACCGTCCACTGGGCTCAGCGAGAAAACGCGATTTCGGCGCTTCTGAGGGCCGAAAACGCGATATCGGCCGATTTGCGATCTGTCAGCAGATTCGGTTTCTGGGCAGTTTACATGTCGAACTGCACGGTAGAAACGATAAAACAGCTCCTCCGTGCAGTTTTCATACCGAGTCACCGTCCACTGGGCTCAGCGAGAAAACGCGATTTCGGCGCTTCTGAGGGCCGAAAACGCGATATCGGCCGATTTTCGATCTGTCAGCAGATTCGGTTTCTGGGCAGTTTACATGTCGAACTGCACGGTAGAAACGATAAAACAGCTCCTCCGTGCAGTTTTCATACCGAGTCACCGTCCACTGGGCTCAGCGAGAAAACGCGATTTCGGCGCTTCTGAGGGCCGAAAACGCGATATCGGCCGATTTTCGATCTGTCAGCAGATTCGGTTTCTGGGCAGTTTACATGTCGAACTGCACGGTAGAAACGATAAAACAGCTCCTCCGTGCAGTTTTCATACCGAGTCACCGTCCACTGGGCTCAGCGAGAAAACGCGATTTCGGCGCTTCTGAGGGCCGAAAACGCGATATCGGCCGATTTTCGATCTGTCAGCAGATTCGGTTTCTGGGCAGTTTACATGTCGAACTGCACGGTAGAAACGATAAAACAGCTCCTCCGTGCAGTTTTCATACCGAGTCACCGTCCACTGGGCTCAGCGAGAAAACGCGATTTCGGCGCTTCTGAGGGCCGAAAACGCGATATCGGCCGATTTGCGATCTGTCAGCAGATTCGGTTTCTGGGCAGTTTACATGTCGAACTGCACGGTAGAAACGATAAAACAGCTCCTCCGTGCAGTTTTCATACCGAGTCACCGTCCACTGGGCTCAGCGAGAAAACGCGATTTCGGCGCTTCTGAGGGCCGAAAACGCGATATCGGCCGATTTGCGATCTGTCAGCAGATTCGGTTTCTGGGCAGTTTACATGTCGAACTGCACGGTAGAAACGATAAAACAGCTCCTCCGTGCAGTTTTCATACCGAGTCACCGTCCACTGGGCTCAGCGAGAAAACGCGATTTCGGCGCTTCTGAGGGCCGAAAACGCGATATCGGCCGATTTGCGATCTGTCAGCAGATTCGGTTTCTGGGCAGTTTACATGTCGAACTGCACGGTAGAAACGATAAAACAGCTCCTCCGTGCAGTTTTCATACCGAGTCACCGTCCACTGGGCTCAGCGAGAAAACGCGATTTCGGCGCTTCTGAGGGCCGAAAACGCGATATCGGCCGATTTGCGATCTGTCAGCAGATTCGGTTTCTGGGCAGTTTACATGTCGAACTGCACGGTAGAAACGATAAAACAGCTCCTCCGTGCAGTTTTCATACCGAGTCACCGTCCACTGGGCTCAGCGAGAAAACGCGATTTCGGCGCTTCTGAGGGCCGAAAACGCGATATCGGCCGATTTGCGATCTGTCAGCAGATTCGGTTTCTGGGCAGTTTACATGTCGAACTGCACGGTAGAAACGATAAAACAGCTCCTCCGTGCAGTTTTCATACCGAGTCACCGTCCACTGGGCTCAGCGAGAAAACGCGATTTCGGCGCTTCTGAGGGCCGAAAACGCGATATCGGCCGATTTTCGATCTGTCAGCAGATTCGGTTTCTGGGCAGTTTACATGTCGAACTGCACGGTAGAAACGATAAAACAGCTCCTCCGTGCAGTTTTCATACCGAGTCACCGTCCACTGGGCTCAGCGAGAAAACGCGATTTCGGCGCTTCTGAGGGCCGAAAACGCGATATCGGCCGATTTGCGATCTGTCAGCAGATTCGGTTTCTGGGCAGTTTACATGTCGAACTGCACGGTAGAAACGATAAAACAGCTCCTCCGTGCAGTTTTCATACCGAGTCACCGTCCACTGGGCTCAGCGAGAAAACGCGATTTCGGCGCTTCTGAGGGCCGAAAACGCGATATCGGCCGATTTTCGATCTGTCAGCAGATTCGGTTTCTGGGCAGTTTACATGTCGAACTGCACGGTAGAAACGATAAAACAGCTCCTCCGTGCAGTTTTCATACCGAGTCACCGTCCACTGGGCTCAGCGAGAAAACGCGATTTCGGCGCTTCTGAGGGCCGAAAACGCGATATCGGCCGATTTGCGATCTGTCAGCAGATTCGGTTTCTGGGCAGTTTACATGTCGAACTGCACGGTAGAAACGATAAAACAGCTCCTCCGTGCAGTTTTCATACCGAGTCACCGTCCACTGGGCTCAGCGAGAAAACGCGATTTCGGCGCTTCTGAGGGCCGAAAACGCGATATCGGCCGATTTGCGATCTGTCAGCAGATTCGGTTTCTGGGCAGTTTACATGTCGAACTGCACGGTAGAAACGATAAAACAGCTCCTCCGTGCAGTTTTCATACCGAGTCACCGTCCACTGGGCTCAGCGAGAAAACGCGATTTCGGCGCTTCTGAGGGCCGAAAACGCGATATCGGCCGATTTGCGATCTGTCAGCAGATTCGGTTTCTGGGCAGTTTACATGTCGAACTGCACGGTAGAAACGATAAAACAGCTCCTCCGTGCAGTTTTCATACCGAGTCACCGTCCACTGGGCTCAGCGAGAAAACGCGATTTCGGCGCTTCTGAGGGCCGAAAACGCGATATCGGCCGATTTTCGATCTGTCAGCAGATTCGGTTTCTGGGCAGTTTACATGTCGAACTGCACGGTAGAAACGATAAAACAGCTCCTCCGTGCAGTTTTCATACCGAGTCACCGTCCACTGGGCTCAGCGAGAAAACGCGATTTCGGCGCTTCTGAGGGCCGAAAACGCGATATCGGCCGATTTGCGATCTGTCAGCAGATTCGGTTTCTGGGCAGTTTACATGTCGAACTGCACGGTAGAAACGATAAAACAGCTCCTCCGTGCAGTTTTCATACCGAGTCACCGTCCACTGGGCTCAGCGAGAAAACGCGATTTCGGCGCTTCTGAGGGCCGAAAACGCGATATCGGCCGATTTGCGATCTGTCAGCAGATTCGGTTTCTGGGCAGTTTACATGTCGAACTGCACGGTAGAAACGATAAAACAGCTCCTCCGTGCAGTTTTCATACCGAGTCACCGTCCACTGGGCTCAGCGAGAAAACGCGATTTCGGCGCTTCTGAGGGCCGAAAACGCGATATCGGCCGATTTGCGATCTGTCAGCAGATTCGGTTTCTGGGCAGTTTACATGTCGAACTGCACGGTAGAAACGATAAAACAGCTCCTCCGTGCAGTTTTCATACCGAGTCACCGTCCACTGGGCTCAGCGAGAAAACGCGATTTCGGCGCTTCTGAGGGCCGAAAACGCGATATCGGCCGATTTTCGATCTGTCAGCAGATTCGGTTTCTGGGCAGTTTACATGTCGAACTGCACGGTAGAAACGATAAAACAGCTCCTCCGTGCAGTTTTCATACCGAGTCACCGTCCACTGGGCTCAGCGAGAAAACGCGATTTCGGCGCTTCTGAGGGCCGAAAACGCGATATCGGCCGATTTGCGATCTGTCAGCAGATTCGGTTTCTGGGCAGTTTACATGTCGAACTGCACGGTAGAAACGATAAAACAGCTCCTCCGTGCAGTTTTCATACCGAGTCACCGTCCACTGGGCTCAGCGAGAAAACGCGATTTCGGCACTTCTGAGGGCCGAAAACGCGATATCGGCCGATTTTCGATCTGTCAGCAGATTCGGTTTCTGGGCAGTTTACATGTCGAACTGCACGGTAGAAACGATAAAACAGCTCCTCCGTGCAGTTTTCATACCGAGTCACCGTCCACTGGGCTCAGCGAGAAAACGCGATTTCGGCGCTTCTGAGGGCCGAAAACGCGATATCGGCCGATTTGCGATCTGTCAGCAGATTCGGTTTCTGGGCAGTTTACATGTCGAACTGCACGGTAGAAACGATAAAACAGCTCCTCCGTGCAGTTTTCATACCGAGTCACCGTCCACTGGGCTCAGCGAGAAAACGCGATTTCGGCGCTTCTGAGGGCCGAAAACGCGATATCGGCCGATTTGCGATCTGTCAGCAGATTCGGTTTCTGGGCAGTTTACATGTCGAACTGCACGGTAGAAACGATAAAACAGCTCCTCCGTGCAGTTTTCATACCGAGTCACCGTCCACTGGGCTCAGCGAGAAAACGCGATTTCGGCGCTTCTGAGGGCCGAAAACGCGATATCGGCCGATTTCGATCTGTCAGCAGATTCGGTTTCTGGGCAGTTTACATGTCGAACTGCACGGTAGAAACGATAAAACAGCTCCTCCGTGCAGTTTTCATACCGAGTCACCGTCCACTGGGCTCAGCGAGAAAACGCGATTTCGGCGCTTCTGAGGGCCGAAAACGCGATATCGGCCGATTTGCGATCTGTCAGCAGATTCGGTTTCTGGGCAGTTTACATGTCGAACTGCACGGTAGAAACGATAAAACAGCTCCTCCGTGCAGTTTTCATACCGAGTCACCGTCCACTGGGCTCAGCGAGAAAACGCGATTTCGGCGCTTCTGAGGGCCGAAAACGCGATATCGGCCGATTTTCGATCTGTCAGCAGATTCGGTTTCTGGGCAGTTTACATGTCGAACTGCACGGTAGAAACGATAAAACAGCTCCTCCGTGCAGTTTTCATACCGAGTCACCGTCCACTGGGCTCAGCGAGAAAACGCGATTTCGGCGCTTCTGAGGGCCGAAAACGCGATATCGGCCGATTTGCGATCTGTCAGCAGATTCGGTTTCTGGGCAGTTTACATGTCGAACTGCACGGTAGAAACGATAAAACAGCTCCTCCGTGCAGTTTTCATACCGAGTCACCGTCCACTGGGCTCAGCGAGAAAACGCGATTTCGGCGCTTCTGAGGGCCGAAAACGCGATATCGGCCGATTTTCGATCTGTCAGCAGATTCGGTTTCTGGGCAGTTTACATGTCGAACTGCACGGTAGAAACGATAAAACAGCTCCTCCGTGCAGTTTTCATACCGAGTCACCGTCCACTGGGCTCAGCGAGAAAACGCGATTTCGGCGCTTCTGAGGGCCGAAAACGCGATATCGGCCGATTTGCGATCTGTCAGCAGATTCGGTTTCTGGGCAGTTTACATGTCGAACTGCACGGTAGAAACGATAAAACAGCTCCTCCGTGCAGTTTTCATACCGAGTCACCGTCCACTGGGCTCAGCGAGAAAACGCGATTTCGGCGCTTCTGAGGGCCGAAAACGCGATATCGGCCGATTTGCGATCTGTCAGCAGATTCGGTTTCTGGGCAGTTTACATGTCGAACTGCACGGTAGAAACGATAAAACAGCTCCTCCGTGCAGTTTTCATACCGAGTCACCGTCCACTGGGCTCAGCGAGAAAACGCGATTTCGGCGCTTCTGAGGGCCGAAAACGCGATATCGGCCGATTTGCGATCTGTCAGCAGATTCGGTTTCTGGGCAGTTTACATGTCGAACTGCACGGTAGAAACGATAAAACAGCTCCTCCGTGCAGTTTTCATACCGAGTCACCGTCCACTGGGCTCAGCGAGAAAACGCGATTTCGGCGCTTCTGAGGGCCGAAAACGCGATATCGGCCGATTTGCGATCTGTCAGCAGATTCGGTTTCTGGGCAGTTTACATGTCGAACTGCACGGTAGAAACGATAAAACAGCTCCTCCGTGCAGTTTTCATACCGAGTCACCGTCCACTGGGCTCAGCGAGAAAACGCGATTTCGGCGCTTCTGAGGGCCGAAAACGCGATATCGGCCGATTTTCGATCTGTCAGCAGATTCGGTTTCTGGGCAGTTTACATGTCGAACTGCACGGTAGAAACGATAAAACAGCTCCTCCGTGCAGTTTTCATACCGAGTCACCGTCCACTGGGCTCAGCGAGAAAACGCGATTTCGGCGCTTCTGAGGGCCGAAAACGCGATATCGGCCGATTTTCGATCTGTCAGCAGATTCGGTTTCTGGGCAGTTTACATGTCGAACTGCACGGTAGAAACGATAAAACAGCTCCTCCGTGCAGTTTTCATACCGAGTCACCGTCCACTGGGCTCAGCGAGAAAACGCGATTTCGGCGCTTCTGAGGGCCGAAAACGCGATATCGGCCGATTTGCGATCTGTCAGCAGATTCGGTTTCTGGGCAGTTTACATGTCGAACTGCACGGTAGAAACGATAAAACAGCTCCTCCGTGCAGTTTTCATACCGAGTCACCGTCCACTGGGCTCAGCGAGAAAACGCGATTTCGGCGCTTCTGAGGGCCGAAAACGCGATATCGGCCGATTTGCGATCTGTCAGCAGATTCGGTTTCTGGGCAGTTTACATGTCGAACTGCACGGTAGAAACGATAAAACAGCTCCTCCGTGCAGTTTTCATACCGAGTCACCGTCCACTGGGCTCAGCGAGAAAACGCGATTTCGGCGCTTCTGAGGGCCGAAAACGCGATATCGGCCGATTTTCGATCTGTCAGCAGATTCGGTTTCTGGGCAGTTTACATGTCGAACTGCACGGTAGAAACGATAAAACAGCTCCTCCGTGCAGTTTTCATACCGAGTCACCGTCCACTGGGCTCAGCGAGAAAACGCGATTTCGGCGCTTCTGAGGGCCGAAAACGCGATATCGGCCGATTTGCGATCTGTCAGCAGATTCGGTTTCTGGGCAGTTTACATGTCGAACTGCACGGTAGAAACGATAAAACAGCTCCTCCGTGCAGTTTTCATACCGAGTCACCGTCCACTGGGCTCAGCGAGAAAACGCGATTTCGGCGCTTCTGAGGGCCGAAAACGCGATATCGGCCGATTTGCGATCTGTCAGCAGATTCGGTTTCTGGGCAGTTTACATGTCGAACTGCACGGTAGAAACGATAAAACAGCTCCTCCGTGCAGTTTTCATACCGAGTCACCGTCCACTGGGCTCAGCGAGAAAACGCGATTTCGGCGCTTCTGAGGGCCGAAAACGCGATATCGGCCGATTTGCGATCTGTCAGCAGATTCGGTTTCTGGGCAGTTTACATGTCGAACTGCACGGTAGAAACGATAAAACAGCTCCTCCGTGCAGTTTTCATACCGAGTCACCGTCCACTGGGCTCAGCGAGAAAACGCGATTTCGGCGCTTCTGAGGGCCGAAAACGCGATATCGGCCGATTTTCGATCTGTCAGCAGATTCGGTTTCTGGGCAGTTTACATGTCGAACTGCACGGTAGAAACGATAAAACAGCTCCTCCGTGCAGTTTTCATACCGAGTCACCGTCCACTGGGCTCAGCGAGAAAACGCGATTTCGGCGCTTCTGAGGGCCGAAAACGCGATATCGGCCGATTTGCGATCTGTCAGCAGATTCGGTTTCTGGGCAGTTTACATGTCGAACTGCACGGTAGAAACGATAAAACAGCTCCTCCGTGCAGTTTTCATACCGAGTCACCGTCCACTGGGCTCAGCGAGAAAACGCGATTTCGGCGCTTCTGAGGGCCGAAAACGCGATATCGGCCGATTTGCGATCTGTCAGCAGATTCGGTTTCTGGGCAGTTTACATGTCGAACTGCACGGTAGAAACGATAAAACAGCTCCTCCGTGCAGTTTTCATACCGAGTCACCGTCCACTGGGCTCAGCGAGAAAACGCGATTTCGGCGCTTCTGAGGGCCGAAAACGCGATATCGGCCGATTTGCGATCTGTCAGCAGATTCGGTTTCTGGGCAGTTTACATGTCGAACTGCACGGTAGAAACGATAAAACAGCTCCTCCGTGCAGTTTTCATACCGAGTCACCGTCCACTGGGCTCAGCGAGAAAACGCGATTTCGGCGCTTCTGAGGGCCGAAAACGCGATATCGGCCGATTTGCGATCTGTCAGCAGATTCGGTTTCTGGGCAGTTTACATGTCGAACTGCACGGTAGAAACGATAAAACAGCTCCTCCGTGCAGTTTTCATACCGAGTCACCGTCCACTGGGCTCAGCGAGAAAACGCGATTTCGGCGCTTCTGAGGGCCGAAAACGCGATATCGGCCGATTTGCGATCTGTCAGCAGATTCGGTTTCTGGGCAGTTTACATGTCGAACTGCACGGTAGAAACGATAAAACAGCTCCTCCGTGCAGTTTTCATACCGAGTCACCGTCCACTGGGCTCAGCGAGAAAACGCGATTTCGGCGCTTCTGAGGGCCGAAAACGCGATATCGGCCGATTTGCGATCTGTCAGCAGATTCGGTTTCTGGGCAGTTTACATGTCGAACTGCACGGTAGAAACGATAAAACAGCTCCTCCGTGCAGTTTTCATACCGAGTCACCGTCCACTGGGCTCAGCGAGAAAACGCGATTTCGGCGCTTCTGAGGGCCGAAAACGCGATATCGGCCGATTTGCGATCTGTCAGCAGATTCGGTTTCTGGGCAGTTTACATGTCGAACTGCACGGTAGAAACGATAAAACAGCTCCTCCGTGCAGTTTTCATACCGAGTCACCGTCCACTGGGCTCAGCGAGAAAACGCGATTTCGGCGCTTCTGAGGGCCGAAAACGCGATATCGGCCGATTTGCGATCTGTCAGCAGATTCGGTTTCTGGGCAGTTTACATGTCGAACTGCACGGTAGAAACGATAAAACAGCTCCTCCGTGCAGTTTTCATACCGAGTCACCGTCCACTGGGCTCAGCGAGAAAACGCGATTTCGGCGCTTCTGAGGGCCGAAAACGCGATATCGGCCGATTTGCGATCTGTCAGCAGATTCGGTTTCTGGGCAGTTTACATGTCGAACTGCACGGTAGAAACGATAAAACAGCTCCTCCGTGCAGTTTTCATACCGAGTCACCGTCCACTGGGCTCAGCGAGAAAACGCGATTTCGGCGCTTCTGAGGGCCGAAAACGCGATATCGGCCGATTTGCGATCTGTCAGCAGATTCGGTTTCTGGGCAGTTTACATGTCGAACTGCACGGTAGAAACGATAAAACAGCTCCTCCGTGCAGTTTTCATACCGAGTCACCGTCCACTGGGCTCAGCGAGAAAACGCGATTTCGGCGCTTCTGAGGGCCGAAAACGCGATATCGGCCGATTTGCGATCTGTCAGCAGATTCGGTTTCTGGGCAGTTTACATGTCGAACTGCACGGTAGAAACGATAAAACAGCTCCTCCGTGCAGTTTTCATACCGAGTCACCGTCCACTGGGCTCAGCGAGAAAACGCGATTTCGGCGCTTCTGAGGGCCGAAAACGCGATATCGGCCGATTTGCGATCTGTCAGCAGATTCGGTTTCTGGGCAGTTTACATGTCGAACTGCACGGTAGAAACGATAAAACAGCTCCTCCGTGCAGTTTTCATACCGAGTCACCGTCCACTGGGCTCAGCGAGAAAACGCGATTTCGGCGCTTCTGAGGGCCGAAAACGCGATATCGGCCGATTTGCGATCTGTCAGCAGATTCGGTTTCTGGGCAGTTTACATGTCGAACTGCACGGTAGAAACGATAAAACAGCTCCTCCGTGCAGTTTTCATACCGAGTCACCGTCCACTGGGCTCAGCGAGAAAACGCGATTTCGGCGCTTCTGAGGGCCGAAAACGCGATATCGGCCGATTTGCGATCTGTCAGCAGATTCGGTTTCTGGGCAGTTTACATGTCGAACTGCACGGTAGAAACGATAAAACAGCTCCTCCGTGCAGTTTTCATACCGAGTCACCGTCCACTGGGCTCAGCGAGAAAACGCGATTTCGGCGCTTCTGAGGGCCGAAAACGCGATATCGGCCGATTTGCGATCTGTCAGCAGATTCGGTTTCTGGGCAGTTTACATGTCGAACTGCACGGTAGAAACGATAAAACAGCTCCTCCGTGCAGTTTTCATACCGAGTCACCGTCCACTGGGCTCAGCGAGAAAACGCGATTTCGGCGCTTCTGAGGGCCGAAAACGCGATATCGGCCGATTTGCGATCTGTCAGCAGATTCGGTTTCTGGGCAGTTTACATGTCGAACTGCACGGTAGAAACGATAAAACAGCTCCTCCGTGCAGTTTTCATACCGAGTCACCGTCCACTGGGCTCAGCGAGAAAACGCGATTTCGGCGCTTCTGAGGGCCGAAAACGCGATATCGGCCGATTTGCGATCTGTCAGCAGATTCGGTTTCTGGGCAGTTTACATGTCGAACTGCACGGTAGAAACGATAAAACAGCTCCTCCGTGCAGTTTTCATACCGAGTCACCGTCCACTGGGCTCAGCGAGAAAACGCGATTTCGGCGCTTCTGAGGGCCGAAAACGCGATATCGGCCGATTTTCGATCTGTCAGCAGATTCGGTTTCTGGGCAGTTTACATGTCGAACTGCACGGTAGAAACGATAAAACAGCTCCTCCGTGCAGTTTTCATACCGAGTCACCGTCCACTGGGCTCAGCGAGAAAACGCGATTTCGGCGCTTCTGAGGGCCGAAAACGCGATATCGGCCGATTTGCGATCTGTCAGCAGATTCGGTTTCTGGGCAGTTTACATGTCGAACTGCACGGTAGAAACGATAAAACAGCTCCTCCGTGCAGTTTTCATACCGAGTCACCGTCCACTGGGCTCAGCGAGAAAACGCGATTTCGGCGCTTCTGAGGGCCGAAAACGCGATATCGGCCGATTTGCGATCTGTCAGCAGATTCGGTTTCTGGGCAGTTTACATGTCGAACTGCACGGTAGAAACGATAAAACAGCTCCTCCGTGCAGTTTTCATACCGAGTCACCGTCCACTGGGCTCAGCGAGAAAACGCGATTTCGGCGCTTCTGAGGGCCGAAAACGCGATATCGGCCGATTTGCGATCTGTCAGCAGATTCGGTTTCTGGGCAGTTTACATGTCGAACTGCACGGTAGAAACGATAAAACAGCTCCTCCGTGCAGTTTTCATACCGAGTCACCGTCCACTGGGCTCAGCGAGAAAACGCGATTTCGGCGCTTCTGAGGGCCGAAAACGCGATATCGGCCGATTTTCGATCTGTCAGCAGATTCGGTTTCTGGGCAGTTTACATGTCGAACTGCACGGTAGAAACGATAAAACAGCTCCTCCGTGCAGTTTTCATACCGAGTCACCGTCCACTGGGCTCAGCGAGAAAACGCGATTTCGGCGCTTCTGAGGGCCGAAAACGCGATATCGGCCGATTTGCGATCTGTCAGCAGATTCGGTTTCTGGGCAGTTTACATGTCGAACTGCACGGTAGAAACGATAAAACAGCTCCTCCGTGCAGTTTTCATACCGAGTCACCGTCCACTGGGCTCAGCGAGAAAACGCGATTTCGGCGCTTCTGAGGGCCGAAAACGCGATATCGGCCGATTTGCGATCTGTCAGCAGATTCGGTTTCTGGGCAGTTTACATGTCGAACTGCACGGTAGAAACGATAAATCAGCTCCTCCGTGCAGTTTTCATACCGAGTCACCGTCCACTGGGCTCAGCGAGAAAACGCGATTTCGGCGCTTCTGAGGGCCGAAAACGCGATATCGGCCGATTTGCGATCTGTCAGCAGATTCGGTTTCTGGGCAGTTTACATGTCGAACTGCACGGTAGAAACGATAAAACAGCTCCTCCGTGCAGTTTTCATACCGAGTCACCGTCCACTGGGCTCAGCGAGAAAACGCGATTTCGGCGCTTCTGAGGGCCGAAAACGCGATATCGGCCGATTTTCGATCTGTCAGCAGATTCGGTTTCTGGGCAGTTTACATGTCGAACTGCACGGTAGAAACGATAAAACAGCTCCTCCGTGCAGTTTTCATACCGAGTCACCGTCCACTGGGCTCAGCGAGAAAACGCGATTTCGGCGCTTCTGAGGGCCGAAAACGCGATATCGGCCGATTTGCGATCTGTCAGCAGATTCGGTTTCTGGGCAGTTTACATGTCGAACTGCACGGTAGAAACGATAAAACAGCTCCTCCGTGCAGTTTTCATACCGAGTCACCGTCCACTGGGCTCAGCGAGAAAACGCGATTTCGGCGCTTCTGAGGGCCGAAAACGCGATATCGGCCGATTTTCGATCTGTCAGCAGATTCGGTTTCTGGGCAGTTTACATGTCGAACTGCACGGTAGAAACGATAAAACAGCTCCTCCGTGCAGTTTTCATACCGAGTCACCGTCCACTGGGCTCAGCGAGAAAACGCGATTTCGGCGCTTCTGAGGGCCGAAAACGCGATATCGGCCGATTTGCGATCTGTCAGCAGATTCGGTTTCTGGGCAGTTTACATGTCGAACTGCACGGTAGAAACGATAAAACAGCTCCTCCGTGCAGTTTTCATACCGAGTCACCGTCCACTGGGCTCAGCGAGAAAACGCGATTTCGGCGCTTCTGAGGGCCGAAAACGCGATATCGGCCGATTTGCGATCTGTCAGCAGATTCGGTTTCTGGGCAGTTTACATGTCGAACTGCACGGTAGAAACGATAAAACAGCTCCTCCGTGCAGTTTTCATACCGAGTCACCGTCCACTGGGCTCAGCGAGAAAACGCGATTTCGGCGCTTCTGAGGGCCGAAAACGCGATATCGGCCGATTTTCGATCTGTCAGCAGATTCGGTTTCTGGGCAGTTTACATGTCGAACTGCACGGTAGAAACGATAAAACAGCTCCTCCGTGCAGTTTTCATACCGAGTCACCGTCCACTGGGCTCAGCGAGAAAACGCGATTTCGGCGCTTCTGAGGGCCGAAAACGCGATATCGGCCGATTTGCGATCTGTCAGCAGATTCGGTTTCTGGGCAGTTTACATGTCGAACTGCACGGTAGAAACGATAAAACAGCTCCTCCGTGCAGTTTTCATACCGAGTCACCGTCCACTGGGCTCAGCGAGAAAACGCGATTTCGGCGCTTCTGAGGGCCGAAAACGCGATATCGGCCGATTTGCGATCTGTCAGCAGATTCGGTTTCTGGGCAGTTTACATGTCGAACTGCACGGTAGAAACGATAAAACAGCTCCTCCGTGCAGTTTTCATACCGAGTCACCGTCCACTGGGCTCAGCGAGAAAACGCGATTTCGGCGCTTCTGAGGGCCGAAAACGCGATATCGGCCGATTTGCGATCTGTCAGCAGATTCGGTTTCTGGGCAGTTTACATGTCGAACTGCACGGTAGAAACGATAAAACAGCTCCTCCGTGCAGTTTTCATACCGAGTCACCGTCCACTGGGCTCAGCGAGAAAACGCGATTTCGGCGCTTCTGAGGGCCGAAAACGCGATATCGGCCGATTTGCGATCTGTCAGCAGATTCGGTTTCTGGGCAGTTTACATGTCGAACTGCACGGTAGAAACGATAAAACAGCTCCTCCGTGCAGTTTTCATACCGAGTCACCGTCCACTGGGCTCAGCGAGAAAACGCGATTTCGGCGCTTCTGAGGGCCGAAAACGCGATATCGGCCGATTTGCGATCTGTCAGCAGATTCGGTTTCTGGGCAGTTTACATGTCGAACTGCACGGTAGAAACGATAAAACAGCTCCTCCGTGCAGTTTTCATACCGAGTCACCGTCCACTGGGCTCAGCGAGAAAACGCGATTTCGGCGCTTCTGAGGGCCGAAAACGCGATATCGGCCGATTTGCGATCTGTCAGCAGATTCGGTTTCTGGGCAGTTTACATGTCGAACTGCACGGTAGAAACGATAAAACAGCTCCTCCGTGCAGTTTTCATACCGAGTCACCGTCCACTGGGCTCAGCGAGAAAACGCGATTTCGGCGCTTCTGAGGGCCGAAAACGCGATATCGGCCGATTTGCGATCTGTCAGCAGATTCGGTTTCTGGGCAGTTTACATGTCGAACTGCACGGTAGAAACGATAAAACAGCTCCTCCGTGCAGTTTTCATACCGAGTCACCGTCCACTGGGCTCAGCGAGAAAACGCGATTTCGGCGCTTCTGAGGGCCGAAAACGCGATATCGGCCGATTTTCGATCTGTCAGCAGATTCGGTTTCTGGGCAGTTTACATGTCGAACTGCACGGTAGAAACGATAAAACAGCTCCTCCGTGCAGTTTTCATACCGAGTCACCGTCCACTGGGCTCAGCGAGAAAACGCGATTTCGGCGCTTCTGAGGGCCGAAAACGCGATATCGGCCGATTTGCGATCTGTCAGCAGATTCGGTTTCTGGGCAGTTTACATGTCGAACTGCACGGTAGAAACGATAAAACAGCTCCTCCGTGCAGTTTTCATACCGAGTCACCGTCCACTGGGCTCAGCGAGAAAACGCGATTTCGGCGCTTCTGAGGGCCGAAAACGCGATATCGGCCGATTTGCGATCTGTCAGCAGATTCGGTTTCTGGGCAGTTTACATGTCGAACTGCACGGTAGAAACGATAAAACAGCTCCTCCGTGCAGTTTTCATACCGAGTCACCGTCCACTGGGCTCAGCGAGAAAACGCGATTTCGGCGCTTCTGAGGGCCGAAAACGCGATATCGGCCGATTTGCGATCTGTCAGCAGATTCGGTTTCTGGGCAGTTTACATGTCGAACTGCACGGTAGAAACGATAAAACAGCTCCTCCGTGCAGTTTTCATACCGAGTCACCGTCCACTGGGCTCAGCGAGAAAACGCGATTTCGGCGCTTCTGAGGGCCGAAAACGCGATATCGGCCGATTTTCGATCTGTCAGCAGATTCGGTTTCTGGGCAGTTTACATGTCGAACTGCACGGTAGAAACGATAAAACAGCTCCTCCGTGCAGTTTTCATACCGAGTCACCGTCCACTGGGCTCAGCGAGAAAACGCGATTTCGGCGCTTCTGAGGGCCGAAAACGCGATATCGGCCGATTTTCGATCTGTCAGCAGATTCGGTTTCTGGGCAGTTTACATGTCGAACTGCACGGTAGAAACGATAAAACAGCTCCTCCGTGCAGTTTTCATACCGAGTCACCGTCCACTGGGCTCAGCGAGAAAACGCGATTTCGGCGCTTCTGAGGGCCGAAAACGCGATATCGGCCGATTTGCGATCTGTCAGCAGATTCGGTTTCTGGGCAGTTTACATGTCGAACTGCACGGTAGAAACGATAAAACAGCTCCTCCGTGCAGTTTTCATACCGAGTCACCGTCCACTGGGCTCAGCGAGAAAACGCGATTTCGGCGCTTCTGAGGGCCGAAAACGCGATATCGGCCGATTTGCGATCTGTCAGCAGATTCGGTTTCTGGGCAGTTTACATGTCGAACTGCACGGTAGAAACGATAAAACAGCTCCTCCGTGCAGTTTTCATACCGAGTCACCGTCCACTGGGCTCAGCGAGAAAACGCGATTTCGGCGCTTCTGAGGGCCGAAAACGCGATATCGGCCGATTTGCGATCTGTCAGCAGATTCGGTTTCTGGGCAGTTTACATGTCGAACTGCACGGTAGAAACGATAAAACAGCTCCTCCGTGCAGTTTTCATACCGAGTCACCGTCCACTGGGCTCAGCGAGAAAACGCGATTTCGGCGCTTCTGAGGGCCGAAAACGCGATATCGGCCGATTTTCGATCTGTCAGCAGATTCGGTTTCTGGGCAGTTTACATGTCGAACTGCACGGTAGAAACGATAAAACAGCTCCTCCGTGCAGTTTTCATACCGAGTCACCGTCCACTGGGCTCAGCGAGAAAACGCGATTTCGGCGCTTCTGAGGGCCGAAAACGCGATATCGGCCGATTTGCGATCTGTCAGCAGATTCGGTTTCTGGGCAGTTTACATGTCGAACTGCACGGTAGAAACGATAAAACAGCTCCTCCGTGCAGTTTTCATACCGAGTCACCGTCCACTGGGCTCAGCGAGAAAACGCGATTTCGGCGCTTCTGAGGGCCGAAAACGCGATATCGGCCGATTTGCGATCTGTCAGCAGATTCGGTTTCTGGGCAGTTTACATGTCGAACTGCACGGTAGAAACGATAAAACAGCTCCTCCGTGCAGTTTTCATACCGAGTCACCGTCCACTGGGCTCAGCGAGAAAACGCGATTTCGGCGCTTCTGAGGGCCGAAAACGCGATATCGGCCGATTTGCGATCTGTCAGCAGATTCGGTTTCTGGGCAGTTTACATGTCGAACTGCACGGTAGAAACGATAAAACAGCTCCTCCGTGCAGTTTTCATACCGAGTCACCGTCCACTGGGCTCAGCGAGAAAACGCGATTTCGGCGCTTCTGAGGGCCGAAAACGCGATATCGGCCGATTTGCGATCTGTCAGCAGATTCGGTTTCTGGGCAGTTTACATGTCGAACTGCACGGTAGAAACGATAAAACAGCTCCTCCGTGCAGTTTTCATACCGAGTCACCGTCCACTGGGCTCAGCGAGAAAACGCGATTTCGGCGCTTCTGAGGGCCGAA
This sequence comes from Cryptocheilus praepositus, assembly GCA_033815515.1. NCBI lineage: Eukaryota > Metazoa > Arthropoda > Insecta > Hymenoptera > Pompilidae > Cryptocheilus > Cryptocheilus praepositus. Next base: position 28,198 of record JAWWQZ010000269.1, read on the forward strand.
AACGCGATATCGGCCGATTTGCGATCTGTCAGCAGATTCGGTTTCTGGGCAGTTTACATGTCGAACTGCACGGTAGAAACGATAAAACAGCTCCTCCGTGCAGTTTTCATACCGAGTCACCGTCCACTGGGCTCAGCGAGAAAACGCGATTTCGGCGCTTCTGAGGGCCGAAAACGCGATATCGGCCGATTTTCGATCTGTCAGCAGATTCGGTTTCTGGGCAGTTTACATGTCGAACTGCACGGTAGAAACGATAAAACAGCTCCTCCGTGCAGTTTTCATACCGAGTCACCGTCCACTGGGCTCAGCGAGAAAACGCGATTTCGGCGCTTCTGAGGGCCGAAAACGCGATATCGGCCGATTTGCGATCTGTCAGCAGATCACTTCTGAGGGCCGAAAACGCGATATCGGCCGATTTTCGATCTGTCAGCAGATTCGGTTTCTGGGCAGTTTACATGTCGAACTGCACGGTAGAAACGATAAAACAGCTCCTCCGTGCAGTTTTCATACCGAGTCACCGTCCACTGGGCTCAGCGAGAAAACGCGATTTCGGCGCTTCTGAGGGCCGAAAACGCGATATCGGCCGATTTGCGATCTGTCAGCAGATTCGGTTTCTGGGCAGTTTACATGTCGAACTGCACGGTAGAAACGATAAAACAGCTCCTCCGTGCAGTTTTCATACCGAGTCACCGTCCACTGGGCTCAGCGAGAAAACGCGATTTCGGCGCTTCTGAGGGCCGAAAACGCGATATCGGCCGATTTTCACTTCTGAGGGCCGAAAACGCGATATCGGCCGATTTTCGATCTGTCAGCAGATTCGGTTTCTGGGCAGTTTACATGTCGAACTGCACGGTAGAAACGATAAAACAGCTCCTCCGTGCAGTTTTCATACCGAGTCACCGTCCACTGGGCTCAGCGAGAAAACGCAATTTCGGCGCTTCTGAGGGCCGAAAACGCGATATCGGCCGATTTGCGATCTGTCAGCAGATTCGTTTTCTGGGCAGTTTACATGTCGAACTGCACGGTAGAAACGATAAAACAGCTCCCCGTGCAGTTTTCATACCGAGTCACCGTCCACTGGGCTCAGCGAGAAAACGCGATTTCGCGCGCTTCTGAGGGCCGAAAACGCGATATCGGCCGATTTGCGATCTGTCAGCAGATTCGCTTTCTGGGCAGTTTACATGTCGAACTGCACGGTAGAAACGATAAAACAGCTCCTCCGTGCAGTTTTCATACCGAGTCACCGTCCACTGGGCTCAGCGAGAAAACGCGATTTCGGCGTTTCTGAGGGCCGAAAACGCGATATCGGCCGATTTGCGATCTGTCAGCAGATTCGGTTTCTGGGCAGTTTACATGTCGAACTGCACAGTAGAAACGATAAAACAGCTCCCCCGTGCAGTTTTCATACCGAGTCACCGTCCACTGGGCTCAGCGAGAAAACGCGATTTCGGCGCTTCTGAGGGCCGAAAACGCGATATACCGTCCACTGGGGTCAGCGAGAAAACGCGATTTCGGCGCTTCTGAGGGCCGAAAACGCGATATCGGCCGATTTTCGATCTGTCAGCAGATTCGGTTTCTGGGCAGTTTACATGTCGAACTGCACGGTAGAAACGATAAAACAGCTCCTCCGTGCAGTTTTCATACCGAGTCACCGTCCACTGGGCTCAGCGAGAAAACGCGATTTCGGCGCTTCTGAGGGCCGAAAACGCGATATCGGCCGATTTGCGATCTGTCAGCAGATTCGGTTTCTGGGCAGTTTACATGTCGAACTGCACGGTAGAAACGATAAAACAGCTCCTCCGTGCAGTTTTCATACCGAGTCACCGTCCTCCGTGCAGTTTTCATACCGAGTCACCGTCCACTGGGCTCAGCGAGAAAACGCGATTTCGGCGCTTCTGAGGGCCGAAAACGCGATATCGGCCGATTTGCGATCTGTCAGCAGATTCGGTTTCTGGGCAGTTTACATGTCGAACTGCACGGTAGAAACGATAAAACAGCTCCTCCGTGCAGTTTTCGGCGATTTGCGATCTGTCAGCAGATTCGGTTTCTGGGCAGTTTACATGTCGAACTGCACGGTAGAAACGATAAAACAGCTCCTCCGTGCAGTTTTCATACCGAGTCACCGTCCACTGGGCTCAGCGAGAAAACGCGATTTCGGCGCTTCTGAGGGCCGAAAACGCGATATCGGCCGATTTGCGATCTGTCAGCAGATTCGGTTTCTGGGCAGTTTACATGTCGAACTGCACGGGAGGAACGATAAAACAGCTCCTCCGTGCAGTTTTCATACCGAGTCCGAGTCCACTCCACTGGGATGCTCAGCGAGCGAACGCGATGTCGCGCTTCTGAGGGCCGAAAACGCGATATCGGCCGATTTGCGATCTGTCAGCAGATTCATTTTCTGGGCAGTTTACATGTCGAACTGCACGGTAGAAACGATAAAACAGCTCCTCCGTGCAGTTTTCATACCGAGTCACCGTCCACTGGGCTCAGCGAGAAAACGCGATTTCGGCGCTTCTGAGGGCCGAAAACGCGATATCGGCCGATTTGCGATCTGTCAGCAGATTCGGTTTCTGGGCAGTTTACATGTCGAACTGCACGGTAGAAACGATAAAACAGCTCCTCCGTGCAGTTTTCATACCGAGTCACCGTCCACTGGGCTCAGCGAGAAAACGCGATTTCGGCGCTTCTGAGGGCCGAAAACGCGATATCGGCCGATTTTCGATCTGTCAGCAGATTCGGTTTCTGGGCAGTTTACATGGCAGTTTTCATACCGAGTCACCGTCCACTGGGCTCAGCGAGAAAACGCGATTTCGGCGCTTCTGAGGGCCGAAAACGCGATATCGGCCGATTTGCGATCTGTCAGCAGATTCGTTTTCTGGGCAGTTTACATGTCGAACTGCACCGTAGAAACGATAAAACAGCTCCTCCGTGCTGTTTTCATACCGAGTCACCGTCCACTGGGCTCAGCGAGAAAACGCGATTTCGGCGCTTCTGAGGGCCGAAAACGCGATATCGGCCGATTTGCGATCTGTCAGCAGATTCGGTTTCTGGGCAGTTTACATGTCGAACTGCACGGTAGAAACGATAAAACAGCTCCTCCGTGCAGTTTTCATACCGAGTCACCGTCCACTGGGCTCAGCGAGAAAACGCGATTTCGGCGCTTCTGAGGGCCGAAAACGCGATATCGGCCGATTTGCGATCTGTCAGCAGATTCGGTTTCTGGGCAGTTTACATGTCGAACTGCACGGTAGAAACGATAAAACAGCTCCCCCGTGCAGTTTTCATACCGAGTCACCGTCCACTGGGCTCAGCGAGAAAACGCGATTTCGGCGCTTCTGAGGGCCGAAAACGCGATATCGGCCGATTTGCGATCTGTCAGCAGATTCGGTTTCTGGGCAGTTTACATGTCGAACTGCACGGTAGAAACGATAAAACAGCTCCTCCGTGCAGTTTTCCTACCGAGTCACCGTCCACTGGGCTCAGCGAGAAAACGCGATTTCGGCACTCCTGAGGGCCGAAAACGCGATATCGGCCGATTTTCGATCTGTCAGCAGATTCGGTTTCTGGGCAGTTTACATGTCGAACTGCACGGTAGAAACGATAAAACAGCTCCTCCGTGCAGTTTTCATACCGAGTCACCGTCCACTGGGCTCAGCGAGAAAACGCGATTTCGGCGCTTCTGAGGGCCGAAAACGCGATATCGGCCGATTTTCGATCTGTCAGCAGATTCGGTTTCTGGGCAGTTTACATGTCGAACTGCACGGTAGAAACGATAAAACAGCTCCTCCGTGCAGTTTTCATACCGAGTCACCGTCCACTGGGCTCAGCGAGAAAACGCGATTTCGGCGCTTCTGAGGGCCGAAAACGCGATATCGGCCGATTTTCGATCTGTCAGCAGATTCGGTTTCTGGGCAGTTTACATGTCGAACTGCACGGTAGAAACGATAAACAGCTCCTCCGTGCAGTTTTCATACCGAGTCACCGTCCACTGGGCTCAGCGAGAAAACGCGATTTCGGCGCTTCTGAGGGCCGAAAACGCGATATCGGCCGATTTGCGATCTGTCAGCAGATTCGGTTTCTGGGCAGTTTACATGTCGAACTGCACGGTAGAAACGATAAAACAGCTCCTCCGTGCAGTTTTCATACCGAGTCACCGTCCACTGGGCTCAGCGAGAAAACGCGATTTCGGCGCTTCTGAGGGCCGAAAACGCGATATCGGCCGATTTTCGATCTGTCAGCAGATTCGGTTTCTGGGCAGTTTACATGTCGAACTGCACGGTAGAAACGATAAAACAGCTCCTCCGTGCAGTTTTCATACCGAGTCACCGTCCACTGGGCTCAGCGAGAAAACGCGATTTCGGCGCTTCTGAGGGCCGAAAACGCGATATCGGCCGATTTTCGATCTGTCAGCAGATTCGGTTTCTGGGCATTTACATGTCGAACTGCACGGTAGAAACGATAAAACAGCTCCTCCGTGCAGTTTTCATACCGAGTCACCGTCCACTGGGCTCAGCGAGAAAACGCGATTTCGGCGCTTCTGAGGGCCGAAAACGCGATATCGGCCGATTTGCGATCTGTCAGCAGATTCGGTTTCTGGGCAGTTTACATGTCGAACTGCACGGTAGAAACGATAAAACAGCTCCTCCGTGCAGTTTTCATACCGAGTCACCGTCCACTGGGCTCAGCGAGAAAACGCGATTTCGGCGCTTCTGAGGGCCGAAAACGCGATATCGGCCGATTTGCGATCTGTCAGCAGATTCGGTTTCTGGGCAGTTTACATGTCGAACTGCACGGTAGAAACGATAAAACAGCTCCTCCGTGCAGTTTTCATACCGAGTCACCGTCCACTGGGCTCAGCGAGAAAACGCGATTTCGGCGCTTCTGAGGGCCGAAAACGCGATATCGGCCGATTTTCGATCTGTCAGCAGATCGGTTTGGGCAGTTTACATGTCGAACTGCACGGTAGAAACGATAAAACAGCTCCTCCGTGCAGTTTTCATACCGAGTCACCGTCCACTGGGCTCAGCGAGAAAACGCGATTTCGGCGCTTCTGAGGGCCGAAAACGCGATATCGGCCGATTTGCGATCTGTCAGCAGATTCGGTTTCTGGGCAGTTTACATGTCGAACTGCACGGTAGAAACGATAAAACAGCTCCTCCGTGCAGTTTTCATACCGAGTCACCGTCCACTGGGCTCAGCGAGAAAACGCGATTTCGGCGCTTCTGAGGGCCGAAAACGCGATATCGGCCGATTTGCGATCTGTCAGCAGATTCGGTTTCTGGGCAGTTTACATGTCGAACTGCACGGTAGAAACGATAAAACAGCTCCTCCGTGCAGTTTTTCAAAACACCGTCCACTGGGCTCAGCGAGAAAACGCGATTTCGGCGCTTCTGAGGGCCGAAAACGCGATATCGGCCGATTTGCGATCTGTCAGCAGATTCGGTTTCTGGGCCGTTTACACTGCACGGTATAAAAGAGCTCCTCCGTGCAGTTTTCATACCGAGTCACCGTCCACTGGGCTCAGCGAGAAAACGCGATTTCGGCGCTTCTGAGGGCCGAAAACGCGATATCGGCCGATTTGCGATCTGTCAGCAGATTCGGTTTCTGGGCAGTTTACATGTCGAACTGCACGGTAGAAACGATAAAACAGCTCCTCCGTGCAGTTTTCATACCGAGTCACCGTCCACTGGGCTCAGCGAGAAAACGCGATTTCGGCGCTTCTGAGGGCCGAAAACGCGATATCGGCCGATTTGCGATCTGTCAGCAGATTCGGTTTCTGGGCAGTTTACATGTCGAACTGCACGGTAGAAACGATAAAACAGCTCCTCCGTGCAGTTTTCATACCGAGTCACCGTCCACTGGGCTCAGCGAGAAAACGCGATTTCGGCGCTTCTGAGGGCCGAAAACGCGATATCGGCCGATTTTCGATCTGTCAGCAGATTCGGTTTCTGGGCAGTTTACATGTCGAACTGCACGGTAGAAACGATAAAACAGCTCCTCCGTGCAGTTTTCATACCGAGTCACCGTCCACTGGGCTCAGCGAGAAAACGCGATTTCGGCGCTTCTGAGGGCCGAAAACGCGATATCGGCCGATTTCGATCTGTCAGCAGATTCGGTTTCTGGGCAGTTTACATGTCGAACTGCACGGTAGAAACGATAAAACAGCTCCTCCGTGCAGTTTTCATACCGAGTCACCGTCCACTGGGCTCAGCGAGAAAACGCGATTTCGGCGCTTCTGAGGGCCGAAAACGCGATATCGGCCGATTTTCGATCTGTCAGCAGATTCGGTTTCTGGGCAGTTTACATGTCGAACTGCACGGTAGAAACGATAAAACAGCTCCTCCGTGCAGTTTTCATACCGAGTCACCGTCCACTGGGCTCAGCGAGAAAACGCGATTTCGGCGCTTCTGAGGGCCGAAAACGCGATATCGGCCGATTTGCGATCTGTCAGCAGATTCGGTTTCTGGGCAGTTTACATGTCGAACTGCACGGTAGAAACGATAAAACAGCTCCTCCGTGCAGTTTTCATACCGAGTCACCGTCCACTGGGCTCAGCGAGAAAACGCGATTTCGGCTTCTGAGGGCCGAAAACGCGATATCGGCCGATTTGCGATCTGTCAGCAGATTCGGTTTCTGGGCAGTTTACATGTCGAACTGCACGGTAGAAACGATAAAACAGCTCCTCCGTGCAGTTTTCATACCGAGTCACCGTCCACTGGGCTCAGCGAGAAAACGCGATTTCGGCGCTTCTGAGGGCCGAAAACGCGATATCGGCCGATTTTCGATCTGTCAGCAGATTCGGTTTCTGGGCAGTTTACATGTCGAACTGCACGGTAGAAACGATAAAACAGCTCCTCCGTGCAGTTTTCATACCGAGTCACCGTCCACTGGGCTCAGCGAGAAAACGCGATTTCGGCGCTTCTGAGGGCCGAAAACGCGATATCGGCCGATTTTCGATCTGTCAGCAGATTCGGTTTCTGGGCAGTTTACATGTCGAACTGCACGGTAGAAACGATAAAACAGCTCCTCCGTGCAGTTTTCATACCGAGTCACCGTCCACTGGGCTCAGCGAGAAAACGCGATTTCGGCGCTCTGAGGGCCGAAAACGCGATATCGGCCGATTTTCGATCTGTCAGCAGATTCGGTTTCTGGGCAGTTTACATGTCGAACTGCACGGTAGAAACGATAAAACAGCTCCTCCGTGCAGTTTTCATACCGAGTCACCGTCCACTGGGCTCAGCGAGAAAACGCGATTTCGGCGCTTCTGAGGGCCGAAAACGCGATATCGGCCGATTTGCGATCTGTCAGCAGATTCGGTTTCTGGGCAGTTTACATGTCGAACTGCACGGTAGAAACGATAAAACAGCTCCTCCGTGCAGTTTTCATACCGAGTCACCGTCCACTGGGCTCAGCGAGAAAACGCGATTTCGGCGCTTCTGAGGGCCGAAAACGCGATATCGGCCGATTTGCGATCTGTCAGCAGATTCGGTTTCTGGGCAGTTTACATGTCGAACTGCACGGTAGAAACGATAAAACAGCTCCTCCGTGCAGTTTTCATACCGAGTCACCGTCCACTGGGCTCAGCGAGAAAACGCGATTTCGGCGCTTCTGAGGCCGAAAACGCGATATCGGCCGATTTGCGATCTGTCAGCAGATTCGGTTTCTGGGCAGTTTACATGTCGAACTGCACGGTAGAAACGATAAAACAGCTCCTCCGTGCAGTTTTCATACCGAGTCACCGTCCACTGGGCTCAGCGAGAAAACGCGATTTCGGCGCTTCTGAGGGCCGAAAACGCGATATCGGCCGATTTGCGATCTGTCAGCAGATTCGGTTTCTGGGCAGTTTACATGTCGAACTGCACGGTAGAAACGATAAAACAGCTCCTCCGTGCAGTTTTCATACCGAGTCACCGTCCACTGGGCTCAGCGAGAAAACGCGATTTCGGCGCTTCTGAGGGCCGAAAACGCGATATCGGCCGATTTTCGATCTGTCAGCAGATTCGGTTTCTGGGCAGTTTACATGTCGAACTGCACGGTAGAAACGATAAAACAGCTCCTCCGTGCAGTTTTCATACCGAGTCACCGTCCACTGGGCTCAGCGAGAAAACGCGATTTCGGCGCTCTGAGGGCCGAAAACGCGATATCGGCCGATTTTCGATCTGTGCAGATTCGGCCGAAAACGCGATATCGGCCGAGTTTTCATACCGAGTCACCGTCTGTCAGCAGATTCGGTTTCTGGGCAGTTTACATGTCGAACTGCACGGTAGAAACGATAAAACAGCTCCTCCGTGCAGTTTTCATACCGAGTCACCGTCCACTGGGCTCAGCGAGAAAACGCGATTTCGGCGCTTCTGAGGGCCGAAAACGCGATATCGGCCGATTTGCGATCTGTCAGCAGATTCGGTTTCTGGGCAGTTTACATGTCGAACTGCACGGTAGAAACGATAAAACAGCTCCTCCGTGCAGTTTTCATACCGAGTCACCGTCCACTGGGCTCAGCGAGAAAACGCGATTTCGGCGCTTCTGAGGGCCGAAAACGCGATATCGGCCGATTTGCGATCTGTCAGCAGATTCGGTTTCTGGGCAGTTTACATGTCGAACTGCACGGTAGAAACGATAAAACAGCTCCTCCGTGCAGTTTTCATACCGAGTCACCGTCCACTGGGCTCGGCGAGAAAACGCGATTTCGGCGCTCTGAGGGCCGAAAACGCGATATCGGCCGATTTTCGATCTGTCAGCAGATTCGGTTTCTGGGCAGTTTACATGTCGAACTGCACGGTAGAAACGATAAAACAGCTCCTCCGTGCAGTTTTCATACCGAGTCACCGTCCACTGGGCTCAGCGAGAAAACGCGATTTCGGCGCTTCTGAGGGCCGAAAACGCGATATCGGCCGATTTTCGATCTGTCAGCAGATTCGGTTTCTGGGCAGTTTACATGTCGAACTGCACGGTAGAAACGATAAAACAGCTCCTCCGTGCAGTTTTCATACCGAGTCACCGTCCACTGGGCTCAGCGAGAAAACGCGATTTCGGCGCTTCTGAGGGCCGAAAACGCGATATCGGCCGATTTGCGATCTGTCAGCAGATTCGGTTTCTGGGCAGTTTACATGTCGAACTGCACGGTAGAAACGATAAAACAGCTCCTCCGTGCAGTTTTCATACCGAGTCACCGTAGGACCGAGTCACCGTCCACTGGGCTCAGCGAGAAAACGCGATTTTGGCGCTTCTGAGGGCCGAAAACGCGATATCGGCCGATTTCGATCTGTCAGCAGATTCGGTTTCTGGGCAGTTTACATGTCGAACTGCACGGTAGAAACGATAAAACAGCTCCTCCGTGCAGTTTTCATACCGAGTCACCGTCCACTGGGCTCAGCGAGAAAACGCGATTTCGGCGCTTCTGAGGGCCGAAAACGCGATATCGGCCGATTTGCGATCTGTCAGCAGATTCGGTTTCTGGGCAGTTTACATGTCGAACTGCACGGTAGAAACGATAAAACAGCTCCTCCGTGCAGTTTTCATACCGAGTCACCGTCCACTGGGCTCAGCGAGAAAACGCGATTTCGGCGCTTCTGAGGGCCGAAAACGCGATATCGGCCGATTTTCGATCTGTCAGCAGATTCGGTTTCTGGGCAGTTTACATGTCGAACTGCACGGTAGAAACGATAAAACAGCTCCTCCGTGCAGTTTTCATACCGAGTCACCGTCCACTGGGCTCAGCGAGAAAACGCGATTTCGGCGCTTCTGAGGGCCGAAAACGCGATATCGGCCGATTTGCGATCTGTCAGCAGATTCGGTTTCTGGGCAGTTTACATGTCGAACTGCACGGTAGAAACGATAAAACAGCTCCTCCGTGCAGTTTTCATACCGAGTCACCGTCCACTGGGCTCAGCGAGAAAACGCGATTTCGGCGCTTCTGAGGGCCGAAAACGCGATATCGGCCGATTTTCGATCTGTCAGCAGATTCGGTTTCTGGGCAGTTTACATGTCGAACTGCACGGTAGAAACGATAAAACAGCTCCTCCGTGCAGTTTTCATACCGAGTCACCGTCCACTGGGCTCAGCGAGAAAACGCGATTTCGGCGCTTCTGAGGGCCGAAAACGCGATATCGGCCGATTTGCGATCTGTCAGCAGATTCGGTTTCTGGGCAGTTTACATGTCGAACTGCACGGTAGAAACGATAAAACAGCTCCACCGTGCAGTTTTCATACCGAGTCACCGTCCACTGGGCTCAGCGAGAAAACGCGATTTCGGCGATTTCTGAGGGCCGAAAACGCGATATCGGCCGATTTGCGATCTGTCAGCAGATTCGGTTTCTGGGCAGTTTACATGTCGAACTGCACGGTAGAAACGATAAAACAGCTCACTCAGCGAGAAAACGCAGTTTTCATACCGAGTCACCGTCCACTGGGCTCAGCGAGAAAACGCGATTTCGGCGCTTCTGAGGGCCGAAAACGCGATATCGGCCGATTTGCGATCTGTCAGCAGATTCGGTTTCTGGGCAGTTTACATGTCGAACTGCACGGTAGAAACGATAAAACAGCTCCTCCGTGCAGTTTTCATACCGAGTCACCGTCCACTGGGCTCAGCGAGAAAACGCGATTTCGGCGCTTCTGAGGGCCGAAAACGCGATATCGGCCGATTTTCGATCTGTCAGCAGATTCGTTTCTGGGCAGTTTACATGTCGAACTGCACGGTAGAAACGATAAAACAGCTCCTCCGTGCAGTTTTCATACCGAGTCACCGTCCACTGGGCGTCAGCGAGAAAACGCGATTTCGGCGCTTCAGAGAGAAAACGCGATTCGATTTTCTGAGGGCCGAAAACGCGATATCGGCGATTTTCGATCTGTCAGCAGATTCGGTTTCTGGGAACTGCACGGTAGAAACGATAAAACAGCTCCTCCGTGCAGTTTTCAAACAGAGTCACCGTCCACTGGGCTCACCGAGAAAACGCGCAGTTTTCATACCGAGTCACCGTCCACTGGGCTCAGCGAGAAAACGCGATTTCGGCGTCTGAGGGCCGAAAACGCGATATCGGCCGATTTGCGATCTGTCAGCAGATTCGGTTTCTGGGCAGTTTACATGTCGAACTGCACGGTAGAAACGACAGCTCCTCCGTGCAGTTTTCATACCGAGTCACCGTCCACTGGGCTCAGCGAGAAAACGCGATTTCGGCGCTTCTGAGGGCCGAAAACGCGATATCGGCCGATTTGCGATCTGTCAGCAGATTCGGTTTCTGGGCAGTTTACATGTCGAACTGCACGGTAGAAACGATAAAACAGCTCCTCCGTGCAGTTTGCATAGTCACCGTTTCAGCGAGAAAACGCGATTTCGGCGCTTCTGAGGGCCGAAAAGTCACCGTCCACTGGGGGCTCAGCGAGAAAACGCGATTTCGGCGCGTTCTGAGGGCCGAAAACGCGATATCGGCCGATTTGCGATCTGTCAGCAGATTCGGTTTCTGGGCAGTTTACATGTCGAACTGCACGGTAGAAACGATAAAACAGCTCCTCCGTGCAGTTTTCATACCGAGTCACCGTCCACTGGGCTCAGCGAGAAAACGCGATTTCGGCGCTTCTGAGGGCCGAAAACGCGATATCGGCCGATTTGCGATCTGTCAGCAGATTCGGTTTCTGGGCAGTTTACATGTCGAACTGCACGGTAGAAACGATAAAACAGCTCCTCCGTGCAGTTTTCATACCGAGTCACCGTCCACTGGGCTCAGCGAGAAAACGCGATTTCGGCGCTTCTGAGGGCCGAAAACGCGATATCGGCCGATTTGCGATCTGTCAGCAGATTCGGTTTCTGGGCAGTTTACATGTCGAACTGCACGGTAGAAACGATAAAACAGCTCCTCCGTGCAGTTTTCATACCGAGTCACCGTCCACTGGGCTCAGCGAGAAAACGCGATTTCGGCGAGTCTGAGGGCCGAAAACGCGATATCGGCCGTCGATCTGTCAGCAGATTCGGTTTCTGGGCAGGCTCAGCGGTAGAAACGATAAAACGCGAGTTTTCGGCGAGTCACCGTCCACTGGGCTGAGAAAACGCGCCGAAAACGCGATATCGGCGATTTTCGATCTGTCAGCAGATTCGGTTTCTGGGCAGTTTACATGTCGAACTGCACGGTAGAAACGATAAAACAGCTCCTCCGTGCAGTTTTCATACCGAGTCACCGTCCACTGGGCTCAGCGAGAAAACGCGATTTCGGCGCTTCTGAGGGCCGAAAACGCGATATCGGCCGATTTTCGATCTGTCAGCAGATTCGGTTTCTGGGCAGTTTACATGTCGAACTGCACGGTAGAAACGATAAAACGGCTCCTCCGGTTTTCATACCGAGTGCGAGAAAGTTTTCGCGATTTCACCGTCCACTCTGAGGCGAGCCGAAAACGCGATATCGGCCGATTTTCGATCTGTCAGCAGATTCGGTTTCTGGGCAGTTTACATGTCGAACTGCACGGTAGAAACGATAAAACAGCTCCTCCGTGCAGTTTTCATTGGGCTCAGCGAGAAAACGCGATCTGTCAGCAGATTCGGTTTCTGGGCAGTTTACATGTCGAACTGCACGGTGAAAACGATAAAACAGCTCCTCCGTGCAGTTTTCATACCGAGTCACCGTCCACTGGGCTCAGCGAGAAAACGCGATTTCGGCGCTTCTGAGGGCCGAAAACGCGATATCGGCCGATTTGCGATCTGTCAGCAGATTCGTTTTCTGGGCAGTTTACATGTCGAACTGCACCGTAGAAACGATAAAACAGCTCCTCCGTGCTGTTTTCATACCGAGTCACCGTCCACTGGGCTCAGCGAGAAAACGCGATTTCGGCGCTTCTGAGGGCCGAAAACGCGATATCGGCCGATTTGCGATCTGTCAGCAGATTCGGTTTCTGGGCAGTTTACATGTCGAACTGCACGGTAGAAACGATAAAACAGCTCCTCCGTGCAGTTTTCATACCGAGTCACCGTCCACTGGGCTCAGCGAGAAAACGCGATTTCGGCGCTTCTGAGGGCCGAAAACGCGATATCGGCCGATTGTCGATCTGTCAGCAGATTCGGTTTCTGGGCAGTTTACATGTCGAACTGCACGGTAGAAACGATAAAACAGCTCCTCCGTGCAGTTTTCATACCGAGTCACCGTCCACTGGGCTCAGCGAGAAAACGCGATTTCGGCGCTTCTGAGGGCCGAAAACGCGATATCGGCCGATTTGCGATCTGTCAGCAGATTCGGTTTCTGGGCAGTTTACATGTCGAACTGCACGGTAGAAACGATAAAACAGCTCCTCCGTGCAGTTTTCATACCGAGTCACCGTCCACTGGGCTCAGCGAGAAAACGCGATTTCGGCGCTTCTGAGGGCCGAAAACGCGATATCGGCCGATTTTCGATCTGTCAGCAGATTCGGTTTCTGGGCAGTTTACATGTCGAACTGCACGGTAGAAACGATAAAACAGCTCCTCCGTGCAGTTTTCATACCGAGTCACCGTCCACTGGGCTCAGCGAGAAAACGCGATTTCGGCGCTTCTGAGGGCCGAAAACGCGATATCGGCCGATTTTCGATCTGTCAGCAGATTCGGTTTCTGGGCAGTTTACATGTCGAACTGGGTAGAAACGATAAAAACGCGATATCGGCCGATTTTCGATCTGTCAGCAGATTCGGTTTCTGGGCAGTTTACATGTCGAACTGCACGGTAGAAACGATAAAACAGCTCCTCCGTGCAGTTTTCATACCGAGTCACCGTCCACTGGGCTCAGCGAGAAAACGCGATTTCGGCGCTTCTGAGGGCCGAAAACGCGATATCGGCCGATTTTCGATCTGTCAGCAGATTCGGTTTCTGGGCAGTTTACATGTCGAACTGCACGGTAGAAACGATAAAACAGCTCCTCCGTGCAGTTTTCATACCGAGTCACCGTCCACTGGGCTCAGCGAGAAAACGCGATTTCGGCGCTTCTGAGGGCCGAAAACGCGATATCGGCCGATTTGCGATCTGTCAGCAGATTCGGTTTCTGGGCAGTTTACATGTCGAACTGCACGGTAGAAACGATAAAACAGCTCCTCCGTGCAGTTTTCATACCGAGTCACCGTCCACTGGGCTCAGCGAGAAAACGCGATTTCGGCGCTTCTGAGGGCCGAAAACGCGATTTCGGCCGATTTTCGATCTGTCAGCAGATTCGGTTTCTGGGCAGTTTACATGTCGAACTGCACGGTAGAAACGATAAAACAGCTCCCCCGTGCAGTTTTCATACCGAGTCACCGTCCACTGGGCTCAGCGAGAAAACGCGATTTCGGCGCTTCTGAGGGCCGAAAACGCGATATCCGATTTGCGATCTGTCAGCAGATTCGGTTTCTGGGCAGTTTACATGTCGAACTGCACGGTAGAAACGATAAAACAGCTCCTCCGTGCAGTTTTCATACCGAGTCACCGTCCACTGGGCTCAGCGAGAAAACGCGATTTCGGCTTCTGAGGGCCGAAAACGCGATATCGGCCGATTTTCGATCTGTCAGCAGATTCGGTTTCTGGGCAGTTTACATGTCGAACTGCACGGTAGAAACGATAAAACAGCTCCTCCGTGCAGTTTTCATACCGAGTCACCGTCCACTGGGCTCAGCGAGAAAACGCGATTTCCGCTTCTGAGGGCCGAAAACGCGATATCGGCCGATTTTCGATCTGTCAGCAGATTCGGTTTCTGGGCAGTTTACATGTCGAACTGCACGGTAGAAACGATAAAACAGCTCCTCCGTGCAGTTTTCATACCGAGTCACCGTCCACTGGGCTCAGCGAGAAAACGCGATTTCGGCGCTTCTGAGGGCCGAAAACGCGATATCGGCCGATTTGCGATCTGTCAGCAGATTCGGTTTCTGGGCAGTTTACATGTCGAACTGCACGGTAGAAACGATAAAACAGCTCCTCCGTGCAGTTTTCATACCGAGTCACCGTCCACTGGGCTCAGCGAGAAAACGCGATTTCGGCGCTTCTGAGGGCCGAAAACGCGATATCGGCCAGAGAAAACGCGATTTCGGCGCTTCTGAGGGCCGAAAACGCGATATCGGCCGATTTGCGATCTGTCAGCAGATTCGGTTTCTGGGCAGTTTACATGTCGAACTGCACGCACCGTCCACTGGGCTCAGCGAGAAAACGCGATTTCGGCGCTTCTGAGGGCCGAAAACGCGATATCGGCCGATTTGCGATCTGTCAGCAGATTCGGTTTCTGGGCAGTTTACATGTCGAACTGCACGGTAGAAACGATAAAACAGCTCCTCCGTGCAGTTTTCATACCGAGTCACCGTCCACTGGGCTCAGCGAGAAAACGCGATTTCGGCGCTTCTGAGGGCCGAAAACGCGATATCGGCCGATTTTCGATCTGTCAGCAGATTCGGTTTCTGGGCAGTTTACATGTCGAACTGCACGGTAGAAACGATAAAACAGCTCCTCCGTGCAGTTTTCATACCGAGTCACCGTCCACTGGGCTCAGCGAGAAAACGCGATTTCGGCGCTTCTGAGGGCCGAAAACGCGATATCGGCCGATTTGCGATCTGTCAGCAGATTCGGTTTCTGGGCAGTTTACATGTCGAACTGCACGGTAGAAACGATAAAACAGCTCCTCCGTGCAGTTTTCATACCGAGTCACCGTCCACTGGGCTCAGCGAGAAAACGCGATTTCGGCGCTTCTGAGGGCCGAAAACGCGATATCGGCCGATTTTCGATCTGTCAGCAGATTCGGTTTCTGGGCAGTTTACATGTCGAACTGCACGGTAGAAACGATAAAACAGCTCCTCCGTGCAGTTTTCATACCGAGTCACCGTCCACTGGGCTCAGCGAGAAAACGCGATTTCGGCGCTTCTGAGGGCCGAAAACGCGATATCGGCCGATTTGCGATCTGTCAGCAGATTCGGTTTCTGGGCAGTTTACATGTCGAACTGCACGGTAGAAACGATAAAACAGCTCCTCCGTGCAGTTTTCATACCGAGTCACCGTCCACTGGGCTCAGCGAGAAAACGCGATTTCGGCGCTTCTGAGGGCCGAAAACGCGATATCGGCCGATTTGCGATCTGTCAGCAGATTCGGTTTCTGGGCAGTTTACATGTCGAACTGCACGGTAGAAACGATAAAACAGCTCCTCCGTGCAGTTTTCATACCGAGTCACCGTCCACTGGGCTCAGCGAGAAAACGCGATTTCGGCGCTTCTGAGGGCCGAAAACGCGATATCGGCCGATTTTCGATCTGTCAGCAGATTCGGTTTCTGGGCAGTTTACATGTCGAACTGCACGGTAGAAACGATAAAACAGCTCCTCCGTGCAGTTTTCATACCGAGTCACCGTCCACTGGGCTCAGCGAGAAAACGCGATTTCGGCGCTTCTGAGGGCCGAAAACGCGATATCGGCCGATTTTCGATCTGTCAGCAGATTCGGTTTCTGGGCAGTTTACATGTCGAACTGCACGGTAGAAACGATAAAACAGCTCCTCCGTGCAGTTTTCATACCGAGTCACCGTCCACCCGCTCAGCGAGAAAACGCGATTTCGGCGGCTCAGCGAGAAAACGCGATTTGGGCTCTTCTGAGGGCCGAAAACGCGATATCGGCCGATTTGCGATCTGTCAGCAGATTCGGTTTCTGGGCAGTTTACATGTCGAACTGCACGGTAGAAACGATAAAACAGCTCCTCCGTGCAGTTTTCATACCGAGTCACCGTCCACTGGGCTCAGCGAGAAAACGCGATTTCGGCGCTTCTGAGGGCCGAAAACGCGATATCGGCCGATTTTCGATCTGTCAGCAGATTCGGTTTCTGGGCAGTTTACATGTCGAACTGCACGGTAGAAACGATAAAACAGCTCCTCCGTGCAGTTTTCATACCGAGTCACCGTCCACTGGGCTCAGCGAGAAAACGCGATTTCGGCGCTTCTGAGGGCCGAAAACGCGATATCGGCCGATTTTCGATCTGTCAGCAGATTCGGTTTCTGGGCAGTTTACATGTCGAACTGCACGGTAGAAACGATAAAACAGCTCCTCCGTGCAGTTTTCATACCGAGTCACCGTCCACTGGGCTCAGCGAGAAAACGCGATTTCGGCGCTTCTGAGGGCCGAAAACGCG
This sequence comes from Cryptocheilus praepositus, assembly GCA_033815515.1. Taxonomy (NCBI): domain Eukaryota; kingdom Metazoa; phylum Arthropoda; class Insecta; order Hymenoptera; family Pompilidae; genus Cryptocheilus; species Cryptocheilus praepositus. The sequence continues at coordinate 45,272 of JAWWQZ010000269.1, forward strand.
ATATCGGCCGATTTGCGATCTGTCAGCAGATTCGGTTTCTGGGCAGTTTACATGTCGAACTGCACGGTAGAAACGATAAAACAGCTCCTCCGTGCAGTTTTCATACCGAGTCACCGTCCACTGGGCTCAGCGAGAAAACGCGATTTCGGCGCTTCTGAGGGCCGAAAACGCGATATCGGCCGATTTTCGATCTGTCAGCAGATTCGGTTTCTGGGCAGTTTACATGTCGAACTGCACGGTAGAAACGATAAAACAGCTCCTCCGTGCAGTTTTCATACCGAGTCACCGTCCACTGGGCTCAGCGAGAAAACGCGATTTCGGCGCTTCTGAGGGCCGAAAACGCGATATCGGCCGATTTGCGATCTGTCAGCAGATTCGGTTTCTGGGCAGTTTACATGTCGAACTGCACGGTAGAAACGATAAAACAGCTCCTCCGTGCAGTTTTCATACCGAGTCACCGTCCACTGGGCTCAGCGAGAAAACGCGATTTCGGCGCTTCTGAGGGCCGAAAACGCGATATCGGCCGATTTGCGATCTGTCAGCAGATTCGGTTTCTGGGCAGTTTACATGTCGAACTGCACGGTAGAAACGATAAAACAGCTCCTCCGTGCAGTTTTCATACCGAGTCACCGTCCACTGGGCTCAGCGAGAAAACGCGATTTCGGCGCTTCTGAGGGCCGAAAACGCGATATCGGCCGATTTTCGATCTGTCAGCAGATTCGGTTTCTGGGCAGTTTACATGTCGAACTGCACGGTAGAAACGATAAAACAGCTCCTCCGTGCAGTTTTCATACCGAGTCACCGTCCACTGGGCTCAGCGATTTCGGCGCTTCTGAGGGCCGAAAACGCGATATCGGCCGATTTTCGATCTGTCAGCAGATTCGGTTTCTGGGCAGTTTACATGTCGAACTGCACGGTAGAAACGATAAAACAGCTCCTCCGTGCAGTTTTCATACCGAGTCACCGTCCACTGGGCTCAGCGAGAAAACGCGATTTCGGCGCTTCTGAGGGCCGAAAACGCGATATCGGCCGATTTGCGATCTGTCAGCAGATTCGGTTTCTGGGCAGTTTACATGTCGAACTGCACGGTAGAAACGATAAAACAGCTCCTCCGTGCAGTTTTCATACCGAGTCACCGTCCACTGGGCTCAGCGAGAAAACGCGATTTCGGCGCTTCTGAGGGCCGAAAACGCGATATCGGCCGATTTTCGATCTGTCAGCAGATTCGGTTTCTGGGCAGTTTACATGTCGAACTGCACGGTAGAAACGATAAAACAGCTCCTCCGTGCAGTTTTCATACCGAGTCACCGTCCACTGGGCTCAGCGAGAAAACGCGATTTCGGCGCTTCTGAGGGCCGAAAACGCGATATCGGCCGATTTGCGATCTGTCAGCAGATTCGGTTTCTGGGCAGTTTACATGTCGAACTGCACGGTAGAAACGATAAAACAGCTCCTCCGTGCAGTTTTCATACCGAGTCACCGTCCACTGGGCTCAGCGAGAAAACGCGATTTCGGCGCTTCTGAGGGCCGAAAACGCGATATCGGCCGATTTGCGATCTGTCAGCAGATTCGGTTTCTGGGCAGTTTACATGTCGAACTGCACGGTAGAAACGATAAAACAGCTCCTCCGTGCAGTTTTCATACCGAGTCACCGTCCACTGGGCTCAGCGAGAAAACGCGATTTCGGCGCTTCTGAGGGCCGAAAACGCGATATCGGCCGATTTTCGATCTGTCAGCAGATTCGGTTTCTGGGCAGTTTACATGTCGAACTGCACGGTAGAAACGATAAAACAGCTCCTCCGTGCAGTTTTCATACCGAGTCACCGTCCACTGGGCTCAGCGAGAAAACGCGATTTCGGCGCTTCTGAGGGCCGAAAACGCGATATCGGCCGATTTGCGATCTGTCAGCAGATTCGGTTTCTGGGCAGTTTACATGTCGAACTGCACGGTAGAAACGATAAAACAGCTCCTCCGTGCAGTTTTCATACCGAGTCACCGTCCACTGGGCTCAGCGAGAAAACGCGATTTCGGCGCTTCTGAGGGCCGAAAACGCGATATCGGCCGATTTTCGATCTGTCAGCAGATTCGGTTTCTGGGCAGTTTACATGTCGAACTGCACGGTAGAAACGATAAAACAGCTCCTCCGTGCAGTTTTCATACCGAGTCACCGTCCACTGGGCTCAGCGAGAAAACGCGATTTCGGCGCTTCTGAGGGCCGAAAACGCGATATCGGCCGATTTGCGATCTGTCAGCAGATTCGGTTTCTGGGCAGTTTACATGTCGAACTGCACGGTAGAAACGATAAAACAGCTCCTCCGTGCAGTTTTCATACCGAGTCACCGTCCACTGGGCTCAGCGAGAAAACGCGATTTCGGCGCTTCTGAGGGCCGAAAACGCGATATCGGCCGATTTGCGATCTGTCAGCAGATTCGGTTTCTGGGCAGTTTACATGTCGAACTGCACGGTAGAAACGATAAAACAGCTCCTCCGTGCAGTTTTCATACCGAGTCACCGTCCACTGGGCTCAGCGAGAAAACGCGATTTCGGCGCTTCTGAGGGCCGAAAACGCGATATCGGCCGATTTTCGATCTGTCAGCAGATTCGGTTTCTGGGCAGTTTACATGTCGAACTGCACGGTAGAAACGATAAAACAGCTCCTCCGTGCAGTTTTCATACCGAGTCACCGTCCACTGGGCTCAGCGAGAAAACGCGATTTCGGCGCTTCTGAGGGCCGAAAACGCGATATCGGCCGATTTTCGATCTGTCAGCAGATTCGGTTTCTGGGCAGTTTACATGTCGAACTGCACGGTAGAAACGATAAAACAGCTCCTCCGTGCAGTTTTCATACCGAGTCACCGTCCACTGGGCTCAGCGAGAAAACGCGATTTCGGCGCTTCTGAGGGCCGAAAACGCGATATCGGCCGATTTTCGATCTGTCAGCAGATTCGGTTTCTGGGCAGTTTACATGTCGAACTGCACGGTAGAAACGATAAAACAGCTCCTCCGTGCAGTTTTCATACCGAGTCACCGTCCACTGGGCTCAGCGAGAAAACGCGATTTCGGCGCTTCTGAGGGCCGAAAACGCGATATCGGCCGATTTTCGATCTGTCAGCAGATTCGGTTTCTGGGCAGTTTACATGTCGAACTGCACGGTAGAAACGATAAAACAGCTCCTCCGTGCAGTTTTCATACCGAGTCACCGTCCACTGGGCTCAGCGAGAAAACGCGATTTCGGCGCTTCTGAGGGCCGAAAACGCGATATCGGCCGATTTGCGATCTGTCAGCAGATTCGGTTTCTGGGCAGTTTACATGTCGAACTGCACGGTAGAAACGATAAAACAGCTCCTCCGTGCAGTTTTCATACCGAGTCACCGTCCACTGGGCTCAGCGAGAAAACGCGATTTCGGCGCTTCTGAGGGCCGAAAACGCGATATCGGCCGATTTGCGATCTGTCAGCAGATTCGGTTTCTGGGCAGTTTACATGTCGAACTGCACGGTAGAAACGATAAAACAGCTCCTCCGTGCAGTTTTCATACCGAGTCACCGTCCACTGGGCTCAGCGAGAAAACGCGATTTCGGCGCTTCTGAGGGCCGAAAACGCGATATCGGCCGATTTGCGATCTGTCAGCAGATTCGGTTTCTGGGCAGTTTACATGTCGAACTGCACGGTAGAAACGATAAAACAGCTCCTCCGTGCAGTTTTCATACCGAGTCACCGTCCACTGGGCTCAGCGAGAAAACGCGATTTCGGCGCTTCTGAGGGCCGAAAACGCGATATCGGCCGATTTTCGATCTGTCAGCAGATTCGGTTTCTGGGCAGTTTACATGTCGAACTGCACGGTAGAAACGATAAAACAGCTCCTCCGTGCAGTTTTCATACCGAGTCACCGTCCACTCGGCTCAGCGAGAAAACGCGATTTCGGCGCTTCTGAGGGCCGAAAACGCGATATCGGCCGATTTTCGATCTGTCAGCAGATTCGGTTTCTGGGCAGTTTACATGTCGAACTGCACGGTAGAAACGATAAAACAGCTCCTCCGTGCAGTTTTCATACCGAGTCACCGTCCACTGGGCTCAGCGAGAAAACGCGATTTCGGCGCTTCTGAGGGCCGAAAACGCGATATCGGCCGATTTGCGATCTGTCAGCAGATTCGGTTTCTGGGCAGTTTACATGTCGAACTGCACGGTAGAAACGATAAAACAGCTCCTCCGTGCAGTTTTCATACCGAGTCACCGTCCACTGGGCTCAGCGAGAAAACGCGATTTCGGCGCTTCTGAGGGCCGAAAACGCGATATCGGCCGATTTGCGATCTGTCAGCAGATTCGGTTTCTGATATCGGCCGATTTTCGATCTGTCAGCAGATTCGGTTTCTGGGCAGTTTACATGTCGAACTGCACGGTAGAAACGATAAACAGCTCCTCCGTGCAGTTTTCATACCGAGTCACCGTCCACTGGGCTCAGCGAGAAAACGCGATTTCGGCGCTTTTGAGGGCCGAAAACGCGATATCGGCCGATTTGCGATCTGTCAGCAGATTCGGTTTCTGGGCAGTTTACATGTCGAACTGCACGGTAGAAACGATAAAACAGCTCCTCCGTGCAGTTTTCATACCGAGTCACCGTCCACTGGGCTCAGCGAGAAAACGCGATTTCGGCGCTTCTGAGGGCCGAAAACGCGATATCGGCCGATTTGCGATCTGTCAGCAGATTCGGTTTCTGGGCAGTTTACATGTCGAACTGCACGGTAGAAACGATAAAACAGCTCCTCCGTGCAGTTTTCATACCGAGTCACCGTCCACTGGGCTCAGCGAGAAAACGCGCGATTTCGGCGCTTCTGAGGGCCGAAAACGCGATATCGGCCGATTTTCGATCTGTCAGCAGATTCGGTTTCTGGGCAGTTTACATGTCGAACTGCACGGTAGAAACGATAAAACAGCTCCTCCGTGCAGTTTTCATACCGAGTCACCGTCCACTGCGCTCAGCGAGAAAAGGCGATTTCGGCGCTTCTGAGGGCCGAAAACGCGATATCGGCCGATTTGCGATCTGTCAGCAGATTCGGTTTCTGGGCAGTTTACATGTCGAACTGCACGGTAGAAACGATAAAACAGCTCCTCCGTGCAGTTTTCATACCGAGTCACCGTCCACTGGGCTCAGCGAGAAAACGCGATTTCGGCGCTCCTGAGGGCCGGAAAACGCGATATCGGCCGATTTGCGATCTGTCAGCAGATTCGGTTTCTGGGCAGTTTACATGTCGAACTGCACGGTAGAAACGATAAAACAGCGCCTCCGTGCAGTTTTCATACCGAGTCACCGTCCACTGGGCTCAGCGAGAAAACGCGATTTCGGCGCTTCTGAGGGCCGAAAACGCGATATCGGCTGATTTGCGATCTGTCAGCAGATTCGGTTTCTGGGCAGTTTACATGTCGAACTGCACGGTAGAAACGATAAAACAGCTCCTCCGTGCAGTTTTCATACCGAGTCACCGTCCACTGGGCTCAGCGAGAAAACGCGATTTCGGCACTCCTGAGGGCCGAAAACGCGATATCGGCCGATTTTCGATCTGTCAGCAGATTCGGTTTCTGGGCAGTTTACATGTCGAACTGCACGGTAGAAACGATAAAACAGCTCCTCCGTGCAGTTTTCATACCGAGTCACCGTCCACTGGGCTCAGCGAGAAAACGCGATTTCGGCGCTCCTGAGGGCCGAAAACGCGATATCGGCCGATTTTCGATCTGTCAGCAGATTCGGTTTCTGGGCAGTTTACATGTCGAACTGCACGGTAGAAACGATAAAACAGCTCCTCCGTGCAGTTTTCATACCGAGTCACCGTCCACTGGGCTCAGCGAGAAAACGCGATTTCGGCACTTCTGAGGGCCGAAAACGCGATATCGGCCGATTTTCGATCTGTCAGCAGATTCGGTTTCTGGGCAGTTTACATGTCGAACTGCACGGTAGAAACGATAAAACAGCTCCTCCGTGCAGTTTTCATACCGAGTCACCGTCCACTGGGCTCAGCGAGAAAACGCGATTTCGGCGTTTCTGAGGGCCGAAAACGCGATATCGGCCGATTTTCGATCTGTCAGCAGATTCGGTTTCTGGGCAGTTTACATGTCGAACTGCACGGTAGAAACGATAAAACAGCTCCTCCGTGCAGTTTTCATACCGAGTCACCGTCCACTGGGCTCAGCGAGAAAACGCGATTTCGGCGCTTCTGAGGGCCGAAAACGCGATATCGGCCGATTTGCGATCTGTCAGCAGATTCGGTTTCTGGGCAGTTTACATGTCGAACTGCACGGTGAGAAACGATAAAACAGCTCCTCCGTGCAGTTTTCATACCGAGTCACCGTCCACTCGGCTCAGCGAGAAAACGCGATTTCGGCGCTTCTGAGGGCCGAAAACGCGATATCGGCCGATTTTCGATCTGTCAGCAGATTCGGTTTCTGGGCAGTTTACATGTCGAACTGCACGGTAGAAACGATAAAACAGCTCCTCCGTGCAGTTTTTCATACCGAGTCACCGTCCACTGGGCTCAGCGAGAAAACGCGATTTCGGCGCTTCTGAGGGCCGAAAACGCGATATCGGCCGATTTTCGATCTGTCAGCAGATTCGGTTTCTGGGCAGTTTACATGTCGAACTGCACGGTGAAAACGATAAAACAGCTCCTCCGTGCAGTTTTCATACCGAGTCACCGTCCACTGGGCTCAGCGAGAAAACGCGATTTCGGCGCTTCTGAGGGCCGAAAACGCGATATCGGCCGATTTGCGATCTGTCAGCAGATTCGGTTTCTGGGCAGTTTACATGTCGAACTGCACGGTAGAAACGATAAAACAGCTCCTCCGTGCAGTTTTCATACCGAGTCACCGTCCACTCGGCTCAGCGAGAAAACGCGATTTCGGCGCTTCTGAGGGCCGAAAACGCGATATCGGCCGATTTTCGATCTGTCAGCAGATTCGGTTTCTGGGCAGTTTACATGTCGAACTGCACGGTAGAAACGATAAAACAGCTCCTCCGTGCAGTTTTCATACCGAGTCACCGTCCACTGGGCTCAGCGAGAAAACGCGATTTCGGCGTTTCTGAGGGCCGAAAACGCGATATCGGCCGATTTGCGATCTGTCAGCAGATTCGGTTTCTGGGCAGTTTACATGTCGAACTGCACGGTAGAAACGATAAACAGCTCCTCCGTGCAGTTTTCATACCGAGTCACCGTCCACTGGGCTCAGCGAGAAAACGCGATTTCGGTGCTTCTGAGGGCCGAAAACGCGATATCGGCCGATTTGCGATCTGTCAGCAGATTCGGTTTCTGGGCAGTTTACATGTCGAACTGCACGGTGAAACGATAAAACAGCACAGCTCCTCCGTGCAGTTTTCATACCGAGTCACCGTCCACTGGGCTCAGCGAGAAAACGCGATTTCGGAACTTCTGAGGGCCGAAAACGCGATATCGGCCGATTTTCGATCTGTCAGCAGATTCGGTTTCTGGGCAGTTTACATGTCGAACTGCACGGTAGAAACGATAAAACAGCTCCTCCGTGCAGTTTTCATACCGAGTCACCGTCCACTGGGCTCAGCGAGAAAACGCGATTTCGGCGCTTCTGAGGGCCGAAAACGCGATATCGGCCGATTTGCGATCTGTCAGCAGATTCGGTTTCTGGGCAGTTTACATGTCGAACTGCACGGTAGAAACGATAAAACAGCTCCTCCGTGTTGTTTTCATACCGAGTCACCGTCCACTGGGCTCAGCGAGAAAACGCGATTTCGGCGCTTCTGAGGGCCGAAAACGCGATATCGGCCGATTTGCGATCTGTCAGCAGATTCGGTTTCTGGGCAGTTTACATGTCGAACTGCACGGTAGAAACGATAAAACAGCTCCTCCGTGCAGTTTTCATACCGAGTCACCGTCCACTGGGCTCAGCGAGAAAACGCGATTTCGGCGCTTCTGAGGGCCGAAAACGCGATATCGGCCGATTTGCGATCTGTCAGCAGATTCGGTTTCTGGGCAGTTTACATGTCGAACTGCACGGTGAAAACGATAAAACAGCTCCTCCGTGCAGTTTCATACCGAGTCACCGTCCACTCGGCTCAGCGAGAAAACGCGATTTCGGCGCTTCTGAGGGCCGAAAACGCGATATCGGCCGATTTTCGATCTGTCACCAGATTCGGTTTCTGGGCAGTTTACATGTCGAACTGCGCGGTAGAAACGATAAAACAGCTCCTCCGTGCAGTTTTCATACCGAGTCACCGTCCACTGGGCTCAGCGAGAAAACGCGATTTCGGCGCTCCTGAGGGCCGAAAACGCGATATCGGCCGATTTTCGATCTGTCAGCAGATTCGGTTTCTGGGCAGTTTACATGTCGAACTGCACGGTAGAAACGACGGTGGAAACGATAAAACAGCTCCTCCGTGCAGTTTTCATACCGAGTCACCGTCCACTGGGCTCAGCGAGAAAACGCGATTTCGGCGCTTCTGAGGGCCGAAAACGCGATATCGGCCGATTTTCGATCTGTCAGCAGATTCGGTTTTCTGGGCAGTTTACATGTCGAACTGCACCGTAGAAACGATAAAACAGCTCCTCCGTGCTGTTTTCATACCGAGTCACCGTCCACTGGGCTCAGCGAGAAAACGCGATTTCGGCGCGTCTGAGGGCCGAAAACGCGATATCGGCCGATTTTCGATCTGTCAGCAGATTCGGTTTCTGGGCAGTTTACATGTCGAACTGCACGGTAGAAACGATAAAACAGCTCCTCCGTGCAGTTTTCATACCGAGTCACCGTCCACTGGGCTCAGCGAGAAAACGCGATTTCGGCGCTTCTGAGGGCCGAAAACGCGATATCGGCCGATTTTCGATCTGTCAGCAGATTCGGTTTCTGGGCAGTTTACATGTCGAACTGCACGGTAGAAACGATAAAACAGCTCCTCCGTGCAGTTTTCATACCGAGTCACCGTCCACTGGGCTCAGTGAGAAAACGCGATTTCGGCGCTTCTGAGGGCCGAAAACGCGATATCGGCCGATTTGCGATCTGTCAGCAGATTCGGTTTCTGGGCAGTTTACATGTCGAACTGCACGGTAGAAACGAATAAACAGCTCCTCCGTGCAGTTTTCATACCGGGTCACCGTCCACTCGGCTCAGCGAGAAACGCGATTTCGGCGCTTCTGAGGGCCGAAAACGCGATATCGGCCGATTTTCGATCTGTCAGCAGATTCGGTTTCTGGGCAGTTTACATGTCGAACTGCACGGTAGAAACGATAAAACAGCTCCTCCGTGCAGTTTTCATACCGAGTCACCGTCCACTCGGCTCAGCGAGAAAACGCGATTTCGGCACTTCTGAGGGCCGAAAACGCGATATCGGCCGATTTTCGATCTGTCAGCAGATTCGGTTTCTGGGCAGTTTACATGTCGAACTGCACGGTAGAAACGATAAAACAGCTCCTCCGTGCAGTTTTCATACCGAGTCACCGTCCACTGGGCTCAGCGAGAAAACGTGATTTCGGCGCTTCTGAGGGCCGAAAACGCGATATCGGCCGATTTGCGATCTGTCAGCAGATTCGGTTTCTGGGCAGTTTACATGTCGAACTGCACAGTAGAAACGATAAAACAGCTCCTCCGTGCAGTTTTCATACCGAGTCACCGTCCACTGGGCTCAGCGAGAAAACGCGATTTCGGCGCTTCTGAGGGCCGAAAACGCGATATCGGCCGATTTGCGATCTGTCAGCAGATTCGGTTTCTGGGCAGTTTACATGTCGAACTGCACGGTAGAAACGATAAAACAGCTCCTCCGTGCAGTTTTCATACCGAGTCACCGTCCACTGGGCTCAGCGAGAAAACGCGATTTCGGCGCTTCTGAGGGCCGAAAACGCGATATCGGCCGATTTGCGATCTGTCAGCAGATTCGGTTTCTGGGCAGTTTACATGTCGAACTGCACGGTAGAAACGATAAAACAGCTCCTCCGTGCAGTTTTCATACCGAGTCACCGTCCACTCGGCTCAGCGAGAAAACGCGATTTCGGCGCTTCTGAGGGCCGAAAACGCGATATCGGCCGATTTGCGATCTGTCAGCAGATTCGGTTTCTGGGCAGTTTACATGTCGAACTGCACGGTAGAAACGATAAAACAGCTCCCCCGTGCAGTTTTCATACCGAGTCACCGTCCACTGGGCTCAGCGAGAAAACGCGATTTCGGCGCTTCTGAGGGCCGAAAACGCGATATCGGCCGATTTTCGATCTGTCAGCAGATTCGGTTTCTGGGCAGTTTACATGTCGAACTGCACGGTAGAAACGATAAAACAGCTCCTCCGTGCAGTTTTCATACCGAGTCACCGTCCACTGGGCTCAGCGAGAAACGCGATTTCGGCGTTTCTGAGGGCCGAAAACGCGATATCGGCCGATTTGCGATCTGTCAGCAGATTCGGTTTCTGGGCAGTTTACATGTCGAACTGCACGGTAGAAACGATAAAACAGCTCCTCCGTGCAGTTTTCATACCGAGTCACCGTCCACTGGGCTCAGCGAGAAAACGCGATTTCGGCGCTTCTGAGGGCCGAAAACGCGATATCGGCCGATTTTCGATCTGTCAGCAGATTCGGTTTCTGGGCAGTTTACATGTCGAACTGCACGGTAGAAACGATAAAACAGCTCCTCCGTGCAGTTTTCATACCGAGTCACCGTCCACTGGGCTCAGCGAGAAAACGCGATTTCGTCGCTTCTGAGGGCCGAAAACGCGATATCGGCCGATTTTCGATCTGTCAGCAGATTCGGTTTCTGGGCAGTTTACATGTCGAACTGCACGGTAGAAACGATAAAACAGCTCCTCCGTGCAGTTTTCATACCGAGTCACCGTCCACTGGGCTCAGCGAGAAAACGCGGTTTCGGCACTCCTGAGGGCCGAAAACGCGATATCGGCCGATTTGCGATCTGTCAGCAGATTCGGTTTCTGGGCAGTTTACATGTCGAACTGCACGGTAGAAACGATAAAACAGCTCCTCCGTGCAGTTTTCATACCGAGTCACCGTCCACTCGGCTCAGCGAGAAAACGCGATTTCGGCGTTTCTGAGGGCCGAAAACGCGACATCGGCCGATTTTCGATCTGTCAGGATTCGGTTTCTGGGCAGCTTACATGTCGAACTGCACGGTTTAAACGATAAAACAGCTCCTCCGTGCAGTTTTCATACCGAGTCACCGTCCACTGGGCTCAGCGAGAGAACGCGATTTCGGCGCTTCTGAGGGCCGAAAACGCGATATCGGCCGATTTTCGATCTGTCAGCAGATTCGGTTTCTGGGCAGTTTACATGTCGAACTGCACGGTAGAAACGATAAAACAGCTCCCCCGTGCAGTTTTCATACCGAGTCACCGTCCACTGGGCTCAGCGAGAAAACGCGATTTCCACTGAGGGCCGAAAAACGCGATATCGGCCGATTTTCGATCTGTCAGCAGATTCGGTTTCTGGGCAGTTTACATGTCGAACTGCACGGTAGAAACGATAAAACAGCTCCTCCGTGCAGTTTTCATACCGAGTCACCGTCCACTGGGCTCAGCGAGAAAACGCGATTTCGGCGCTTCTGAGGGCCGAAAACGCGATATCGGCCGATTTGCGATCTGTCAGCAGATTCGGTTTCTGGGCAGTTTACATGTCGAACTGCACGGTAGAAACGATAAAACAGCTCCTCCGTGCAGTTTTCATACCGAGTCACCGTCCACTCGGCTCAGCGAGAAAACGCGATTTCGGAACTTCTGAGGGCCGAAAACGCGATATCGGCCGATTTTCGATCTGTCAGCAGATTCGGTTTCTGGGCAGTTTACATGTCGAACTGCACGGTAGAAACGATAAACAGCTCCTCCGTGCAGTTTTCATACCGAGTCACCGTCCACTGGGCTCAGCGAGAAAACGCGATTTCGGCGCTTCTGAGGGCCGAAAACGCGATATCGGCCGATTTGCGATCTGTCAGCAGATTCGGTTTCTGGGCAGTTTACATGTCGAACTGCACGGTAGAAACGATAAAACAGCTCCTCCGTGCAGTTTTCATACCGAGTCACCGTCCACTGGGCTCAGCGAGAAAACGCGATTTCGGCGCTTCTGAGGGCCGAAAACGCGATATCGGCCGATTTTCGATCTGTCAGCAGATTCGGTTTCTGGGCAGTTTACATGTCGAACTGCACGGTAGAAACGATAAAACAGCTCCTCCGTGCAGTTTTCATACCGAGTCACCGTCCACTGGGCTCAGCGAGAAAACGCGATTTCGGCGCTTCTGAGGGCCGAAAACGCGATATCGGCCGATTTGCGATCTGTCAGCAGATTCGTTTTCTGGGCAGTTTACATGTCGAACTGCACGGTAGAAACGATAAAACAGCTCCTCCGTGCTGTTTTCATACCGAGTCACCGTCCACTGGGCTCAGCGAGAAAACGCGATTTCGGCGCTTCTGAGGGCCGAAAACGCGATATCGGCCGATTTGCGATCTGTCAGCAGATTCGGTTTCTGGGCAGTTTACATGTCGAACTGCACGGTAGAAACGATAAAACAGCTCCTCCGTGCAGTTTTCATACCGAGTCACCGTCCACTGGGCTCAGCGAGAAAACGCGATTTCGGCGCTTCTGAGGGCCGAAAACGCGATATCGGCCGATTTGCGATCTGTCAGCAGATTCGGTTTTCTGGGCAGTTTTGCGATCTGTCAGCAGATTCGGTTTCTGGGCAGTTTACATGTCGAACTGCACGGTAGAAACGATAAAACAGCTCCTCCGTGCAGTTTTCATACCGAGTCACCGTCCACTGGGCTCAGCGAGAAAACGCGATTTCGGCGCTTCTGAGGGCCGAAAACGCGATATCGGCCGATTTGCGATCTGTCAGCAGATTCGGTTTCTGGGCAGTTTACATGTCGAACTGCACGGTAGAAACGATAAAACAGCTCCTCCGTGCAGTTTTCATACCGAGTCACCGTCCACTCGGCTCAGCGAGAAAACGCGATTTCGGCGCTTCTGAGGGCCGAAAACGCGATATCGGCCGATTTGCGATCTGTCAGCAGATTCGGTTTCTGGGCAGTTTACATGTCGAACTGCACGGTAGAAACGATAAAACAGCTCCTCCGTGCAGTTTTCATACCGAGTCACCGTCCACTGGGCTCAGCGAGAAAACGCGATTTCGGCGCTCCTGAGGGCCGAAAACGCGATATCGGCCGATTTGCGATCTGTCAGCAGATTCGGTTTCTGGGCAGTTTACATGTCGAACTGCACGGTAGAAACGATAAAACAGCTCCTCCGTGCAGTTTTCATACCGAGTCACCGTCCACTCGGCTCAGCGAGAAAACGCGATTTCGGCACTTCTGAGGGCCGAAAACGCGATATCGGGCGATTTTCGATCTGTCAGCAGATTCGGTTTCTGGGCAGTTTACATGTCGAACTGCACGGTAGAAACGATAAAACAGCTCCTCCGTGCAGTTTTCATACCGAGTCACCGTCCACTGGGCTCAGCGAGAAAACGCGATTTCGGCGCTTCTGAGGGCCGAAAACGCGATATCGGCCGATTTGCGATCTGTCAGCAGATTCGGTTTCTGGGCAGTTTACATGTCGAACTGCACGGTAGAAACGATAAAACAGCTCCTCCGTGCAGTTTTCATACCGAGTCACCGTCCACTCGGCTCAGCGAGAAAACGCGATTTCGGCGCTTCTGAGGGCCGAAAACGCGATATCGGCCGATTTTCGATCTGTCAGCAGATTCGGTTTCTGGGCAGTTTACATGTCGAACTGCACGGTAGAAACGATAAAACAGCTCCTCCGTGCAGTTTTCATACCGAGTCACCGTCCACTGGGCTCAGCGAGAAAACGCGATTTCGGCGCTTCTGAGGGCCGAAAACGCGATATCGGCCGATTTGCGATCTATCAGCAGATTCGGTTTCTGGGCAGTTTACATGTCGAACTGCACGGTAGAAACGATAAAACAGCTCCTCCGTGCAGTTTTCATACCGAGTCACCGTCCACTCGGCTCAGCGAGAAAACGCGATTTCGGCACTTCTGAGGGCCGAAAACGCGATATCGGCCGATTTTCGATCTGTCAGCAGATTCGGTTTCTGGGCAGTTTACATGTCGAACTGCACGGTAGAAACGATAAAACAGCTCCTCCGTGCAGTTTTCATACCGAGTCACCGTCCACTCGGCTCAGCGAGAAAACGCGATTTGGCGCTTCTGAGGGCCGAAAACGCGATATCGGCCGATTTTCGATCTGTCAGCAGATTCGGTTTCTGGGCAGTTTACATGTCGAACTGCACGGTAGAAACGATAAAACAGCTCCTCCGTGCAGTTTTCATACCGAGTCACCGTCCACTGGGCTCAGCGAGAAAACGCGATTTCGGCGCTTCTGAGGGCCGAAAACGCGATATCGGCCGATTTGCGATCTATCGATCTATCAGCAGATTCGGTTTCTGAGGGGGCGATATCGGGCGATTTACATGTCGAACTGCACGGTAGAAACGATAAAACAGCTCCTCCGTGCAGTTTTCATACCGAGTCACCGTCCACTCGGCTCAGCGAGAAAACGCGATTTCGGCGCTTCTGAGGGCCGAAAACGCGATATCGGCCGATTTGCGATCTGTCAGCAGATTCGGTTTCTGGGCAGTTTACATGTCGAACTGCACGGTAGAAACGATAAAACAGCTCCTCCGTGCAGTTTTCATACCGAGTCACCGTCCACTCGGCTCAGCGAGAAAACGCGATTTCGGCGCTTCTGAGGGCCGAAAACGCGATATCGGCCGATTTGCGATCTGTCAGCAGATTCGGTTTCTGGGCAGTTTACATGTCGAACTGCACGGTAGAAACGATAAAACAGCTCCTCCGTGCAGTTTTCATACCGAGTCACCGTCCACTGGGCTCAGCGAGAAAACGCGATTTCGGCGCTTCTGAGGGCCGAAAACGCGATATCGGCCGATTTGCGATCTGTCAGCAGATTCGGTTTCTGGGCAGTTTACATGTCGAACTGCACGGTAGAAACGATAAAACAGCTCCTCCGTGCAGTTTTCATACCGAGTCACCGTCCACTGGGCTCAGCGAGAAAACGCGATTTCGGCGCTTCTGAGGGCCGAAAACGCGATATCGGCCGATTTGCGATCTGTCAGCAGATTCGGTTTCTGGGCAGTTTACATGTCGAACTGCACGGTAGAAACGATAAAACAGCTCCTCCGTGCAGTTTTCATACCGAGTCACCGTCCACTGGGCTCAGCGAGAAAACGCGATTTCGGCGCTTCTGAGGGCCGAAAACGCGATATCGGCCGATTTGCGATCTGTCAGCAGATTCGGTTTCTGGGCAGTTTACATGTCGAACTGCACGGTAGAAACGATAAAACAGCTCCTCCGTGCAGTTTTCATACCGAGTCACCGTCCACTCGGCTCAGCGAGAAAACGCGATTTCGGCGCTTCTGAGGGCCGAAAACGCGATATCGGCCGATTTGCGATCTGTCAGCAGATTCGGTTTCTGGGCAGTTTACATGTCGAACTGCACGGTAGAAACGATAAAACAGCTCCTCCGTGCAGTTTTCATACCGAGTCACCGTCCACTCGGCTCAGCGAGAAAACGCGATTTCGGCGCTTCTGAGGGCCGAAAACGCGATATCGGCCGATTTGCGATCTGTCAGCAGATTCGGTTTCTGGGCAGTTTACATGTCGAACTGCACGGTAGAAACGATAAAACAGCTCCTCCGTGCAGTTTTCATACCGAGTCACCGTCCACTGGGCTCAGCGAGAAAACGCGATTTCGGCGCTTCTGAGGGCCGAAAACGCGATATCGGCCGATTTGCGATCTGTCAGCAGATTCGGTTTCTGGGCAGTTTACATGTCGAACTGCACGGTAGAAACGATAAAACAGCTCCTCCGTGCAGTTTTCATACCGAGTCACCGTCCACTGGGCTCAGCGAGAAAACGCGATTTCGGCGCTTCTGAGGGCCGAAAACGCGATATCGGCCGATTTGCGATCTGTCAGCAGATTCGGTTTCTGGGCAGTTTACATGTCGAACTGCACGGTAGAAACGATAAAACAGCTCCTCCGTGCAGTTTTCATACCGAGTCACCGTCCACTGGGCTCAGCGAGAAAACGCGATTTCGGCGCTTCTGAGGGCCGAAAACGCGATATCGGCCGATTTGCGATCTATCAGCAGATTCGGTTTCTGGGCAGTTTACATGTCGAACTGCACGGTAGAAACGATAAAACAGCTCCTCCGTGCAGTTTTCATACCGAGTCACCGTCCACTCGGCTCAGCGAGAAAACGCGATTTCGGCACTTCTGAGGGCCGAAAACGCGATATCGGGCGATT
>JAWWQZ010000271.1:6000000-6599543 GCA_033815515.1 Cryptocheilus praepositus
AATGCAACTTCTCAACATTGCTCCACTGTCATCAATACAACAGCACCTGTAGAATCGAACAGCATCAGTATTCAGAAAAAAGTAGATAAGCCACATGCACACGGCAACCAAAAAATGCCAGAACCTCGTGTATCACATCCAATTAACATAAGAAATTAATGAACGTCCAGACATACACACGCAGCGCCAGCATTAAGTTCCAAACTACATCAATTAAATTGAACGTAAGCAATCTTAAGAATGAATAATGTAAGAATGTCGCAGGTCAATATCAAGTAAAATTCTTTATTTATCGTCATCAATACAACAGTGAATGAAGAACACAAAAAATAACACAAGCTCGCACGCTACATCCAATTAACATAATAAATTAATTTAATTGGTTAATGACGGAACATAAAGCCCATTTTTCATTGAAAATGCCTGTGCCATTTTGTAATTTCCAAAATTAGTGAAAGTGATGCGCAATGCGCCGGGATGAAAAAGTGATTAGCAAGATTACTATCTACTCGTGGAAGCCCTATGTTCCTTCATTATCCGAGTAAACGATAATAAGGTCGAAATGAAGCGCATCATCTTAGGAGAGATTAATGAACGTCTGGCCACCCGTTCGTCACGCACCGGCACGAAGCTCGAAACACCATAAATTAACCAGACCGCCGCTGAAAGGACGAGACGCAAAATGCAACTCGCAAACATCCGTCACTGCAGCAGACGCGGCGGACAAAAATACGAAGTTCGCTGTTACAAGTCTTGATACCTTCGGATAGGAATGCCATATATTTATTTTTGGCTTTCGACGCACTCTCGTCTCCATTTCTAAGCACTGTGGTAAAGAAAAGATTTGAATTTTTGCAAAGCCGCCTCGATGGAACGAAATAATGATCGATTTGCTGATGAGTGATGGAAATCTAAAAAAAAATTGAAGATTCGCGTTTTACCGTGCATTATCCGTTGAACATAAGCAATGATTGAATAAAAGCAAACGATTTGCAACGCCTTCTCAGTTCTGAGGAATTCGATTTCCAGAGTGGCAGCGGATTTAATTTGTGTCCAGTTTCTACCTTTTATAATTGATGAGTGATGGAAAGTATAAAAAAAAGAAATGGAAAGCACGTATTTCACTATGCAACTTGCATTGAATATAAGTACTTTAAAGTCCTGTCAAATTAATCGGCCAAGTAAGTTTCAAGTGCAAAAGTATTTATGTACTGAAAATTTCAAACCTGAACGCCACATTTCTAATGCCCCATACGCCGCACAAGCTAGAATATTAACTAAAATTATGAATTGTATTGTAGGAAGTCTATGTATGTAATAGACTGAGACGTAATAAAATATTTTAAAATTTACGTACTTCGGGAGATGAAACAAGTTGAACCTTTACAACCTTTACATAGACTGAAATATGTGAACTTATTTCGAGACCAGTTTAAGCTTTAACATGTGTCCAGTTTCTACCTTTTATAACTAACGAGTGATGGAAAATGTAAAAAGCATGAAAGGTACGCGTTTCACTATACAACATCCGTTTAATGTGAGCAATTTAAGTTTGTTTTAAAATCCTGTGAAATGAATCCGCCACATAAGTTTCAAGTGCAAAGTATTTATGTTCTTGAAATTTCAAACCTAGACGCTACATTTTGAATATCCCATACGCCGCACAAGCTGGAATATTGATTGAAATTATGAATTACATTATAGGATGTTTATATATACAATAGACTGAGGTGTAAAAATATTTTAGAATTTGACACATTTCGAATGCCTCACAAACCACACAAGCTACAATATTGATCAAAATTATGAATTGCATTATAGGAAGTCTATGTATATAATAAACTGAAACTTGACAAAATACTTTAGAATTTTACATACTTCGGGAGATGGAACAACATCGACCTTTATAACTTTTACATAGACTGAATTACCTCAACTTACATCGGGACCAGTTTAAGCTTTAAAATGTGTCCAGTTTCTAGCTTTTATACCTGATGAGTGATAGAAAATGTAAAAAAAGAATTAAAGGTATGCGTTTCACTATGTAATATCCGTTGAATATAAGCAATTTCATTTTTCTTTTAAAGTCCCGTCAGATTAATCGAATTAATTTACAACCTTTACACAGACTAACTTACCTGACTTACTTCAACACCAGTTTAACCTTTAACATATGTCCAATTTCTACCTTTTATACCCGATGACTCCTTGAAAATGTAAAAAGCAGCAAACTCATCAATACGATACTTCCTGCCCTAGACCCTCAAACTCAGACTTTGCTAAATTCACTCTATATTAGTACACATAACTGCACTTGCTTGCGCCGACTTTCGGCACACAGGCGATAATGAGAGGATCCCGGAACGTTACAGCGCATAACTCGCAGAGCCGGTAATCAGGGAGTCGGTCGAAAGTCGCCGGGCGGCGGGAAACGTTTGGCGAACTGCCCCAAAACTGGTTCGTCCACTTGCGTAATCGGAAGAGCGGGAAGTCGGAGTCTTTCCGCGAGACGTCTGCAGGGCGCACAATGAGCAGGCTGGCCAACAGCAGCCGTCCACTTTCACCGTTCACGTGTGGAAGCGCGTACGATCGTCTTTGCCCGCCACGTATCCGACGTACGCACACTTTGATCGATTTATTAGCCCATCGCCAGTGCGCGAGCATGACGCAGTTGCGTCACGCAACCAAATGGAAGGAAGCGAAGAGGTGTGTGAAAAAAGTAACGGGAATTTCGCCGTTTGTATCAGTCCGATTCTCGCGAATTTTTCGTTGTTGTTGTTTTGTCAACAGTTTGTCGGCCGCTGTCACGTGTACGTGACTTTTTTTTACAGCGGTGATGCTTAACCCCTTAACGCCTGTATTTTTTTCTGATGAAAAAATAATTACATAGCATATATCCTGTTATTATGCACATTTAAATCCGTCAACAATTTTTATATGTGTACTGTGCTTGTGCAAAGTATATATTGGTGTAGGAATGTATCCTATTCGCTACAACCGACACTTTTATGAAATTCTCAATTTTAAACCCATATGCGACATGCGAAGCAGTATGTCGCGAATTATCCTCATTCGTCGTTAAGGGGTTAACACTTTGACTGCCATGGTGGTCATCGGTGACCGGCGCAAAAGGTCTCACGAAAAATTCAAAAAATACCCAATCGGTTGCATTTATAATTTTGAAAATGCAATTAATATTAAATAGTGATTCAATTCTTTGGTCTCCGATACCTTCACATTATTTTCATTTAGTATTTATTTAGTAGTAAAAAAATAAAATTTATTTAGTATTTATTTAGTATAAGGAAAAGAAAAATTATTTAGTATTTATTTAGTATGAAAAAATAAAATTTATTTAGTATTTATTTCGTATAAAAAAATAAAATTTATTTAGTATTTATTTAGTATAAAAAAATTAAATTTATTTAGTATTTATTTAGTACAAAAAAAATAAAATTTATTTAGTATTTATTTAGTATAAAAAAAAAATCGTATTCGAAAAAATAATATACGTAATAAAATACAGCACGAAAAGTATTATGTACATTACAATGTGCATAGGATCCTAAGGGGTTAATGAAAAAAAAAGAGTTCAGCCGAATTTCGTCTGATACTGAATAATCATCTTAATTGATCGACAAGGGAAAGGTACGATGTTTCAACGTTTCTCTTTGATTGCCATTGGCATCGTGCGTAAAACGATGCAGACGCACATTGTCAGGTATGACGATTTGCATTTCGTAATCACTTAACGTGAAAGTCAATTCTATATCAACGCAATTAAGTGACATGCCGAAATTCGATCGATTGCATTAAATGTTATGCAAAACGCAGGTATCGATATCCGATATTGAAGTATTCTTCCATTAAATGACGAAAACGGGAAAAGTAAAAGTAGAATTAATTCATGCGCAATGTCATAAATTGGCAATTAAACAAATTAAATCGCAGTCGTTCGCACATGTAAATGAATCGCAGTAAACGAGGTGTTATGTAAAATACACGAATCTACATTCAATATTGATAACAGTGTTCACGTATTGGTTATGAAAAATGAAGAGTGTAAAAGTGGCGCTTATCTCTACAAAATGTCATAAATAACGGATTCTCAAAATGAAATGACAGTTACTACCGTGAATGAATTTTTCTGAGTAAACGAGTGGTTACGTAAAATACAAGTATCTACATCCGGTATCGGCAGAATTGCGATGTGTTAAATGGAAAAGGTAAAAGTGACATTGATTATTACAAAATGTTATAAATAGAGAATATACAAAATTAATTTACAGTTATTCACGTATTAAAAGTGTCGTGCTAAATTACTTGTTACGGAAAATATACATATCTACATCCGGTGTCAACAAAATTGCGATGTGTTAAACGGAAAAAGTAAAAGTGATGTTGATTACTACAAAATGTCATAAATAGAGAATTGAGGAAATTGAATTACCGTTATTCACGTAATAAAAGTGTTGTGCTATATTACTTTTTATGCAAAATACATGTATCTATATCCGGTATCGATAAAATAGCCCACCTGTTAAACGGAAAAAGTAAAAATGACGTCGATTATTACAAAATATCATAAATAGAGAATTTAGAAAATTAAATTACAGTTATTCACGTATTAAAAGTATTGTGCTAAATTACTTGTTAGGCAAAATACACGTATCTATATCCGGTATCGATAAAATATCCCACGTGTTAAACGGAAAAAGTAAAAGTGACATTGATTACTACAAAATATCATAAATAGAGAATTTAGAAAATTAAATTACAGTTATTCACGAATAAAAGTGTCGTGCTAAATTACTTGTTAAAATACACGTATTTATATCCGATATCGATAAAATTGCCTACGTGCTAAACGTGAAAAGTAAAAGTAAAAGTGAATTAGAATACAACAAAATATTTTAAAGAGAGGACTTAGACAATTAAATTAGCCTTCCGCGCATATAAACATATCGCAGTAATTGAGTTATTATACAAAATGCACGTATCGGTATGTAGAATTGATCGAGTTGCCCATCTATTAAACGTAAAAATCAAAAAGAAAGTAAAAGTATGGTTAATTATTACATAATGCCACAAATAGAGTATTCTCAAAATTACGACACAGGCATTCACGCATGTAAATGCCTCATGATAAACGAGTCGTTACGCAAAATGCACGTACCGATATCCGACATTGATCAAATTGTGCATCTATTACATGCGAACAATGAAGAAAGTAAAAGTAGGATTATTTAATACAGAATGTCACAAACAGAAAAGTTTTTAAGTGAAATCTCAATTGCAACATTGCAGACTAAAATGATAATAATCAGATCAGCGAAAGTCTCGATGTTAAATTAGTTAAAAGTTAATTAAACGTCAAATAATATTGTTCACCTGCGAATATTACAAATTCCAAATCCTCGTAACAAGCACACATAAATCCGATCATCGTATTATATAACATCGCCCAAATTGATAAAAACAATAACAGCATTAACGAAATCGCATGGAATCCATCCATATTTTAGAAACTTGATTTATTATGATAATAAAATACCATTTGAACGTTTTTGACTTACAAACTTGGATGTAAGTTTCGATTGCGATCACAAAGTAAAATATGGAATTTTTTATCATAGCTAATAGAATAATACTTCATGGAGTTCGTATTCATACAATTAGCAACCTTGTTGGCGAGTTAAGAATCTTTATTAAGTGTGAAGAATTAACTCTAGGTTTATTGAAAAATATGAAAGATTTATTACTCGGAGGAATAAGAATACGGCATACAGAATTTACAACTTCGACTCCTGAAGAGCGGATTAATTTGTGTGTATGTTTGTATCATTCCATTAATAAATGTCAGCAAAAGCTGCTAGAAAATTACAGTCACAGTTTCTATAATAAAAAGATCCAATAGAAATATATATCATAACTTACAAATTACCTTGCATCAAATACTAACCAATACATAAAATATTACTTTCTGAAAATACCTAAAACAAACAAAGTCCAATAAATGGCCTGCAGAATGATCGATGTTATGTGCAAATATTGCTAAAAGAGAGTACCACCTCACGGACAACAAGTTAACAAAATCGTAAACGCACAATCTTAAACAGTACAGGTACACAATCTTAGACAGTATGTTCGGATTTCAAACCTTAAACGATATTCCCATGCACACGCAATTAAAAAAAGCTGTTGTACGGTTACACCGCGAGGAAAGATGAAAAGCGCAGGTGAAGACGCTTTCCTTCTTACACGCACAACCTAAAATTTATTTAAAAACAACGTGCGGTTGCAATGTTATAATTCCGAGCTTTACCTACATTGACGCTCTGTTCTGCTTGGAATGCACTATTAAATCTGAGTTGTCGCATTCGCGATCTACCCTCTTTTATACTTAAAACGTAGATGTTCCTAACCAATCAGAATGCTGATTTTCGGCACAAGCCGAGGTCCCGATATAATAAAGTTAATATATCATAAATACGTTATAATAATGTATAGAATATTGAGTTTAGTCTCGTCCTTCCGACAGGATCTGTGAAACTTTTTATGGTTGCCAAGTGTTCGGTTTTTTACAAATAAATATGCTGCTTATTTATAATTGATTTTCAGTACTAGCCGAGATCCCTCAAGTTATACCACAAGAAACTTTTTATGATTGCCAACTTTTCGATTTTCTACAAATAAGCATTCTGTTTATCTATAACTGATTTTCGGTACTAGCCGAGGTACCGCAAACTATACCGCAAGAAACTTTTTATGATTGCCAGCTATTCGGTTTTGTAGAAATAAATATTCTGCTTATTTATAACTGGTTTTCGGTATTAGCCGAGGTCCCGCTATAATAACGTTAATATATAATAAATACGTTATAATAACGTAAAAATATTGAGTTTAGTCCCGTCCTTCCCACAGGATCTCTGAAACTTCTTACGACTGCCAGCTGTTCGGTTTTCTAAAAATAAACATAACAAAATATAACATAACGAATATTGAATTTAGTCTCTTCCTTCCCATAGGATCTCTGAAAGTTACTATGATTACCAGTTTTTCTATTTTCTACACACAAATACTCCGTTTATCTAAAACTGTCCTACCCTAACAAACACGAGATAAGCATGAGAAAGAAACATTCGCGAAACGCAAGAAACGCGACAACATCGATAGCGATCGCAAAGTGAAACGTGGGCAGTTGGTAGTCGCTAAAAAGCGCGACGTGACAAGTCCAGCGTACAAACTCGGCGACGATCTCGGAAATACAGTCTTTTCGTGCGCAGCAAACTGGAGCGAGATGCGGAAGGGGTCAACGATAACAGTAATGCCTGGCATTACCGGTTCGTAATGAGGATAATTGTGATTACGCTCGCTGCGGCGCAACAATGTTCGCCTTGCGTAATGCAAAGCAGGGCATGCGCCAGCAATGTCACTGTCTCAGTGTCTCCTATGATCGAACAGTGCGTTCACACGAGCGTGCGAAGCGTTCGGTGTGAAGCAGAGATCGAATTTTCGAGTGGGATTTCTTTGGATACAGGAACATTTTTTTGGTAAACTGACGGAAAAGTTTATGTCACCTAAAATAGATGACCGATTTGCCATCCACAGCCTTTTGATTACGATGGAACGAAAAAGTCGATGTGAATCAAAGGTCTAGTTGGGAAATAGTGGGTGGAATTTTGGAGTGGGACTGCTTTGGAAACAGGGACATTTTTTGATAAACTGACGGAAAAGTTTATGTGACATAAAACAGATGATCGATTTGCCATCCACAGCCTTTTGATTACGATGGAACGAAAAAGTCGATGTGAATTAAAAGCAGGATCTAGCTGGGAAATTGCAGGTGAAATTTTGGAGTGGAATTGCTTTGGAAACAGGAATATTTTTTGGTAAACTGACGGAAAAGTTTATGTGATCTAAAACAGATGTCCGATTTGCAGTTCACAGCTTCTTGTTTGCTAAGAAACAAAAAAGTCAATGTGAATCAAAGGAGGGGTCTAGCTCGGAAATTGCGTTTCCGGGAAAGGATTGCAAAACGTATTAATGTTCTTTTTGTAAAAACGTTTTTTCTTTGTATGCGACGATGTTTCGCGTAAAAAATAATTCAGCACAGGTTCGGATATCAGTTGCATGAGTGAAAACGTAACACGGACAGGGACGTGCAACACATCGTAGGAAAGTTGGAGTCGAGTCCAGCGTGACACAGTAAACTACTTCAAGGACGTCGCAAAGAAACAGTTAAGTGAACCGATAGGAACAGTTACCTGATAGGAAAAAGCTGTGATGTCATTGACACCAACACACCAACATATTCCGACCGACAATGACTTGCAAGATAACCAATATATGCATTCAATCTTGTTATGAACATAACTGCATCAATGAATATATATAATAGTCTAAGATAATGTAATATAATATATTGTTTTACTCGTAAACATGTTGTTATGAATAAATACTATTAGAAACATCATGTTATTATTATTCACATTATAACCAAAAACACATTTTTCGGATATCAAATGCATGGGTGAAAACGTAAAAATTAGTGATATCAATTACATGTATGTGAAAATAAAAATGCCTTCTTCCTTCGCACTACACACACCGATAGAATTTATTCTAGAATTGACCTGTTGAATTCGAAAATTATTTGATAATTTTATATGTTATGTATTTTACATTTTATATTAAATTTAATATTTTATTATTTGATAATTTTAACACACCAACATATTTCGACCGACAATGACTTGCAAGATAACCAATATATACATTCAAACTTGTGACGATAACTGCATCAATGAATATATATAATAGTCTTAGATAATGTAATGTAAAATATTGTTTTACTCATAGACATGCTGTTATAAATAAACACTATAAGAAACATCATGTTATTATTATTCACATTGTAACCAAGAACACATTTTTCCAGTATACACAAATGTGGGTTAAAGTAAAACGAGTGATATGATATTATATGTATGTGAAAATAAAAAATGCCTTCTTCCTTCGCACTACACACACGGACAGAATTTATTGTAATATTGACACGTTGAATTCCAAAATTATTTGACAATTTTAATACTAGGTACAACATAAATAGAGAGATAAACTATCTAAGCACTCAAGCATTGAAGGTGCTGAGTAAAACGTGCGCAAAACGTATGTATAAACGTAAATATATATATTATAATATATTATAATATATATAATATATATATATATATATATATATATTATGTTATATATATATTATAATATATTATATTATGTTATATATTATAATATATTATGTTATATATATATATTATAAATATATATATTATAATATATTATAATATATATAATATATATATATATATATTATGTTTATACATACGTTTTGCGGACGTTTTACTCAGCACCTTCAATGCTTGAGTGCTTAGATACTTTAAATTAATAATAATATATTTAAAAATTAAATTATAAATATATTAATAACAATGTATACATATTTATACATACGTTTTGCCGACGTTGTAATCAGCACCTTCAACGCTTGAGTGCTTAGATAGTTTATGTGTATATTTATATTACACCTAGGTTCATAATTTTTACCCACACACAAATACATATGTAATATGTATTAATAATAAATATCATACATATACATATATATATATATATATATATATATATATATATATATGTAATTGTTTCGCAAACTCGCACACGATATACAAGGAACACATGCAAAAGGTACCATGTAAATAAGACATCCATGTGTACTTATATAGAAACACGTTTCATAAAAATCGCAAAAAAAAAGGATTTAGCGGTTCAATACTTAACGATTTCATTTATATTATTTTATTATCTTTAAGAACAAGCTCTTTGCTGTCACAGAAGCTGCGGCAGTTTTCTTCCACATGCCTCCGATAAGTTACTAGCACATAAATCTCGTGCCCTTCTTATCTCTTTTCTATTTTACAAACGAAAATCTCGTTGCATTATGCACAACGTGCCAGCCGACTAACGTTTATATTTCTTTACTCCTGATCAACTCATTCCTCTGTCATCGAATTCCAAGGTAGTTGCCCGTTTTCATTTTTTCAACGAGTACTATTTGCCATTCTAGTTTCACGCATTTTAAAAACGAAAATTTAGTTGCATTATGTACAACACACCTGGCGAATAACCTTTATATTTCTTTACTCCTGATCAACTCATTTCTCTGTCATCGAATTCAAAGGTTGTTGCCCGTTTTCATTTTTTTCCAACTAGTACTATTAGGTAGCCGGATATATTTATACCCAACTGCGTATGCCGCCATTATCTTTTGGAAAGTGTTGCGTGACATATTGCAATACCGAAGTGCAAGAGTAAGTTTGAAAGTGAAGTGGACTGAACGAGTGCACATATTACCCCGTTGAGACACCTCGAAGCATCTAAATAGCTCAGACGCGAGAATAAAACACAAAGGAGCTATTGATCTTATTGAACTCATTGAGTGCAACTTAAATGCGTGAGGTTCGATTAACCGGACAGGTACGAAGAGAATGAGATACGCCATTCAAACGCATCTAACCAATTTTAATGCTGCCGGCAGCGGCGGTGTACTTTAAATTTCACCGTCCAATTACACGGCCGGCAGAGTAAGCCGTTAAATCTTATCGGAACGCTTTAAATTCTCGCAACATGACGAGCGTCGACACTAAGCAGCAGGGAGCGCGGTAACGTGTCAAATTTAATTAATGGACGGTAAATGACGTCGCTTGGGAATGAAAGACATTGCTATTTAATTCCACAGCGAGTAAGTCCGTCAATTTCGTCAGTAGAACAGTAAAATCTGTTATGGTGAGTGCTCGGGTGTCGGAAAGTTAACCCTTTGACTACTGAATTCTTTCGGACGAAGCACTCGCTGAGGACAAAACAGTTATATATATACATAATTATAATTTATATAATATTATTTAATTATATATAATTATAATTATGATTATATATATATATAACAGTTATATTATATATATTTAACAAATTAAATAATACTAATATAAAATTATAAAATAATGCATTAATAATACATAATATATTCAGATTAGATAGTTATTATACTTTAAATTAGATACTTATTATTTTGTTGTCACGAATGTTATATTTATATTTAATCATTCGCTTCCAGATGGTTGTCGCGTTTATTGTCAATTTGTTGGCAACGTTTTGCGGACGTTCTAATCAGCACCTTCAATGCTTATGTGTTTAAATACTTTAACTTTATATTTGGTGCATTGGCCCTGCTAATTGTTTATGCAATTTTTCCGCAAATCAACGCTCGCCGTTCAAGTCGCGGCTTACATACGTAATTGGTTTTGCAATATAAAATACTTAGCAGCTTTACTGTTAATATAAAGGAAACATACCAGCAAATAATATTGTTATTGTATTTTATCGAAATTTCGAGTTTTGATAGTCAATGGTAATTTTTTATTTCACACGAATATATACGTCATACACACCGTATTTGAGATTGGGTTCGACGTGTATACATTTCAATTGCGCTTAACTGGTTAATTAAAAATTTATCTGCATTTTTTATACAGAATGTCAAAATAGAACGTATACCGAAGGCATTTACGTAAACCGGAACGCCGCATAGAAAATAGGAAGCATAATATAGGTATTATGTGCAATGTCCATTTTTGCTTCACAGCCGAAAGAAACTGCTTCGCAGAATATCGTAATTAGCACATCATTTTGTATAGTAATTTTATTTCATTATTTTGTATTATTTTAGTTAACATTTTGTTATAATAAATCAATACATAAATGACATTGCATAATAAGTCTATCCATAATATACTATATGTACTAGTGCAATGTCCATCTTTGCTTCACAACCGAAAGAAACTGCTTCGCAGAATATCGTAATTAGCACATCATTTTGTATAATAATTTTATTTTATCATTTTGTATTATTTCGGTTAGCATTTTGTTAGAATAAACCAATAAGTAAAGGACATTGCATAATAAGTCTATCCATAATATACTATATGTACTAGTGCAATGTCCATCTTTGCTTCACAACCGAAAGAAATTGCTTCGCAGAATATCGTAATTAGCATATAATTTTGTATAGTAGCTTTATTTCATTATTTTGTATTATTTTAGTTGACGTTTTATTATAATAAATAAATAAATAAATAAACGACATTGCATAATAAGCCTATCCACAATTTGTGATACCTTCGTAGTCTATTGGGAAAATATTTTCCATAAAATTTCAAAACAAGTACACATTGTTACGTATTCTTTTATGATTTGTATTTATTTTACATCTGAACAAATTAAAATAATGCATAATATATGTGCTATATGTGTGCATAATATATGTGCTATGTACAATTTCCATCTTTGCTTCACAACGAAAAGAAATTGCTTCGCAGAATATCGTAATTAGCACATGATTTTGTATAGTAATTTTATTTCACCATTTTGTATTATTTTAGTTGACATTTTATTATAATAAATAAATAAATAAACGACATTGCATAATAAACCTATCCCTAATTTGTGTTCCCTTCACAATCTATTGGAAAAAATATTTTCCATAACATTTCAGAACAAGTACAAATTCTTGTGTATTCTTCTTATTATTTTTATTTATTCATTTATGGTTCGTGGTGTATACATGTCAAACGCGCTTAAACTGGTTAATACGTCCTGCGAGCGTTTAGAAACGTTTTAGGCTTGGCGCAAAAACGGGAATGATTTTCAGCAAAGCAACAGACCGTTCGGAGCGAATTTAACATTAGACGTTTGTTAATGAAATAGGCGAGGAATTTATGCAATCGCGGCACTTTCTATTTTCTACGACCGAATCCCGTAACATATGTGACGTTAATTGAATACTTCCACGGCCGTTGGTTCGCGGAGACGGTAAACAACGCGACATATTAGCGCAATCGTTATGCAACTGTGGACAGTCAAGAGCCGTTCGACGTTCCGCTGGTTCAAGATGCGAAAAGACAGAAATATCACGGTATTTTGTAGATCACGGTCTGTTACGGTGTAACTGAAGATACCTACGTTTGGTATCTACGTTGCGAGTATAGTAATTAGTCGTAAAAGAAACTCAATACTTGCGGAATATTAATACGACGTTAACTACAACTGCAAGAAAACTAGAGACTAACACGACACCGTGGAGGTCGATTTTTTTTTAACCGTTAAATGCATGGTTTTTTAATTTTCATCTAAAAAATGATATTATATCTAGATTATTATATAGATTTGTGAAAAAGTTTAAAAAAACAGTATATAGCTATTAATTTATTTTTCAAAAGATGAAGTGTTTTAAAAATGATACTCCCATGCAGTACAAATATAAATAATATCGTTTACCTGCTAAGAAAAAAGTATGCATATTACGTTAACTGCAATTACAGAAAAGAATCCACATTCAATAATGATAGAACTAAAACGGTACCATATGAGTTCCAATCTTTTTGACTACTTGCAAGCATTGTGCTAAGTCTATTAATTTCAGGCGACGTTAATATTACGTTTACGGCAAATGCGAGCAAATATTGTGTATAATCAGCAACCATGGATTGAAAACGGCACTAAATAATGCCCAATTTTCTTTACTTAACATTCTATCGAATCTGTAAATTTCATGTGAGAGTAATGTTACATTAACTACGAATGCGAGAAAAGTGACGCACATCCAATAATCACCGGACTAAAATGATGCTACGTAACGTCCAATTTTGCATTCTTCACTCTTTTTTCAGTATTCTTAAATGTGTCGTTAATTATATTAAATCCATTCGCCGGTAATATTACGTCATCCTCAAATGCAAAAAATATCATTAATTTCGTGTGAGAATTATCTAACGTCAACTACAAATGCGAAAAAAATGATGCACATTCAATAATCACGGGACTAACATTTTTCTATCCAACGCCCAATTTTTTTTCAGTACTCGTAAAAAAATTTGCCGATTCAATTAATTCCATGCGACGCCAATATTACATTCCCCAAAATGCAACCGATTATCATGCATACCCAACATCCATGGATTCCAAACGATACTATATTTATTTCACGCGACGCTACTACTACATTAACAGTCAACACAACGAAAAGCACACGCTTAACAGCCATAAAACAAAAATGGTAGCGCGTTTCTAAAGTAATTGAAACGTTGCGCCGAATCTATTAATTCCGTGCGACGCTAATTTTCCATCATGTTCAAATGCAGGCAAATATAATTAACTTCGTGTAAGAATTATTTAAGGTTTACTACAAACGCGAAAAAAAATATGCACATTCAAGAATCACGGGACTAAAATGATCCTAATTAACGTCCAATTTTTCTATAGTACTCGGAAACGACGGCAAGATTTCTATTACTCCAATTATCATACACACCTAACAGCCATTGATTCGAAACGATATATTCATTTCACGCAACGCTTCTACCACGTTATCCGCCAACACAACAAAAAGCACACTCTCAACAGCCATGAAACGAAAATGGCGGCGCGTTTCTTAACTAATTGAAACGTTGCGCCGAGTCTATTAATTCCGTGCGACGCTAATATTACGTTATTCTCAAATACAAGCAAATATTATAAACTTCGTGAGAGAATTATCAACTTTAAGTTCAAATGCGAAAAACAAATGATGGGCTTCAATTCCCTCTTACATTCTTTCCAAATGCAACAAATTATCATGCATACCCCACATCCATGGATTCCAAACGATACTATATGCATTTCACGCAACGCTACTACCACGTTAACTGCCAACACAACAAAAAGCACACGCTCAACTGCCATAAAACAAAAATGGCGGCGCATGAGGCCCAGTGTTTCTTAAATAATTGAAACGTTACGCTGCGTCTATTAATTTCGTGCGACGCTAATATTACGTCATCCTCAAATACAAGAAATATCATTAATTTCGTGTGAAAATTATCTAACGTTAACTACAAATGCGAAAAAAAGTAATGGACTTCAATAATCACGGGACTAAAATGGTCGTAACTAATGCCCAATTTTTCTTCAGTACTCGCAAAAGTTTCGACAATTCAATTAATTCCACGCGATGCCAATACTCCATGCGACGGCAATGTTTCTATTACCCCAATTATCATGGATTTGAAACGATATATTCATTTCACGCAACGCTTCTACCACGTTATCCGCCAACACAACAAAAAGTGCACACGCCACAGCCATGAAACAAAAATGGCGGCGCGTTTCTTAACTAATTGAAACGTTGCGCCGAGTCTATTAATTCCGTGCGACGCTAATGCCACGTTAACCGCGAATGCGAAAAAAAAATGCATTCAATAATCACGAGCTAACGAAAATTCGGCGCGCTAACTAATTGAAACGTTTTCTATTAATTCCGTGCGACGCACAACCGTACAAAAAAAATGTTGTGTGAAAATTATATAACGTTAACTTCGCGGCGTCACTAAAATGATCCTAATTAGACTCGCGACGCTCATAATGCAATCAGAAGCCAGGGGTCCCATCTTTCGCGTCCCGTCTTTCACAAGTCACTCCGACGCACGTCCCCGCACATTTCCGCGCACTAATTGATCGCAGGAATGTCTAGTACGGAAGAGATATACCGCTTCAACAGGATCTACGTCGCCGATGTACGCACACGTCACACGTGGTCGGTATAGTATGGCTGTCAGTGGTTATCAAACTTGTTAGACAACGCTGCAAACGTTTAACATACGATTCGGGTGAGGTGAAAGATAAATGTGTGATGGGCAGGTATTATATAGGGGGGCATTGTGTGTGGTTTTGTGAAATAGGATAAGATTATTTTAATCACACATTAAATGGATCATGTAACGATTATGACAAGAAATAAAATATGATACGATTATTCTAATCACACTAAAGCAGTGTGGGTTTTTATGAAACATGCTAAGATTATTCTCATCACACATTAAATGGGTTGTGTAAGAATCATGCAGTGATAGTCAAGTATTACATAGGGGAGCAGTGTGTGTTTTTTGAAATATAATAAGATTGAATTGCATGTTAAATAGGGGTGTAATGATTATGAAGTGGTGGGCAAGTATTATATAGAGGAACACTATGTGTGGTTTTATGAAATATGATAAGATTGTTTAAATCACACATTAAATGGATTACGTAAGAATTATGATAAGAAATAAAATATGATAAGATTATTTTAGTGACACATTAAATGGGTTGTACAAGGATTATGTACCGATAGGCAAGTATTATCTATATAGCGCAACACTGTGTGTTTTTGTGAAATATGTTAAGATTATTTGAATCGCACGTTAAATGGGTTGTGTAAGGATGTGTAATGTAGTGTTGTAGTGATGTGTAGTGTAGACAGGTATTATATACAGCAGCAGTGTGTGTTTTTATGGAATATGATAAGATTATTTGAATCGCACGTTAAAAGGGTAGTGTAAGGATTACTTAGTGACAGCCAAGTATTATATAGGGGAGCAGTGTGCTTTTGTGAAATATGATAAGATTGTTTGAATCGCATGGTAAAAATAATTAACGACGATATCATTTCTTTTTCGTGAAGAATTTGATAGGATGCTTTTATTTACAGCTTGTTCACTTCATAAATGTTTGATTTATTCTACGCTTAGGGATTTTCGTAGATTGTCTAATATCGTTTGGTAAAGCGTGGTATATATTATGATCTTTTGAATTTTATTGTGATCTTCTTAATTTATTATGATCTTCTGCACTTTATGGAAGGATACTTTCGTAATGTTTGTGTATATTATGGAATTGCTATATTCTTGTAGGCAAAGTATGAAACAAGACAGATTTATTTTAAACTTTTATATTTTCTTTTGGGATTTTGACGGATTGTCTGACGAGTATAAAGAATGACTCACATTATCTAGTAAAGTCTGAAATAAGCTTAATTTATATATATTTTATATAATTTATTCAGGGTTTTTTATGAAATGCCGAGTACCTCCGGGAAAATACGAAATAAGTCAGTTTGAGTTTGATATTATCTACATTTAATCATTTTAGTCGAATGACTAACTATGTTTCAGAACGTCACGTACCTTTCGGTAAAAAATAAAATAAGCTTACTTTAACCTCATCTTACACACTTTACCCATGTGTTTCAAGTTAGGAACCACATCCGCTGGAAATACTCTATTATCCAATTGCAACTTGTAAAATCTAACACTTACCCAACTTAAACCTTTCCCGCTGCGGCTCGATCATTTTGCACATTCTCGACACTTTTCATTTTGCACATTCAGATAGTTTTATTTCACACGTTTCCTACAATTTCAGGCAATTTATACAATTATGTTTTTCTTACCTCACAATAAATTTCTGAAGATTTTCAATTATATGTGATTAATAAGCTTACGTGTGATGAATATGTATACCCAATTATGACTTTTAATGTTCCTTCACTCCTACGTTATTACACCTTATACTTTGAAAACCACTGACAAAACGCATATAAGGTTATTGCGCCTTTAACGCTTGCGACATGTTTATTTAGTTCGCGCGCGCGCACTCTCGAATTGCGATTTAAATCGGGAATGATACCTTCGTAGACTCACTAGAGGAAATAATGACGAGAATGAGAAGGCGTTCGTGAATCGTGGCGTAAGAGTCCACGTCGATCGTCGAGTGAAAATAACCAATTGCAGTGTCGGAGTACTGTCGATCAACAGATTTTCGTTCAGATCTATGCTACACGATCATTCCGCATTTTCTCTGCTCATTTCGCTGGTTGAAGATTCATAAAAGCACGCACGGAAAACACTCGGAAAATGTTGGCCGCAAAGGCGTCTTATGTTCTTTAGGAATTTTTTAATTTTGAAATTGTACTAAACTGTACGTGCACTCGAAAACAAGAATTTCCAAAGTTGCCTTTATTCTTCGGATTAGATTGAGTAGGTGAATACTTCAAAGAGCTTGAAAATATAAAAATACGACAACAGTGTAAATAAAACTGATATTTAAGTGAATTTGTTTCTTCCTTTATTTATTTAAATTGCCTTATTTTTTGGTTGAAGTAAATTTCAAATAAAACACAAAACCGTTGGGAGCTGCTGGTAACGAAATTGAAATAAAATTCGGCGTGTAAAGGGTTAATAATCGGTAAAATTGTGGTCGAATTTCGGTCGAATTTTTTGCTCATCTTTCAATATTCGGGTCACTCAAATCATTATCACATTTAATTTTTATTTTATGTATTATTTATTTGTATATTATATATATTTATATATCTATGCTTGAAAATATCAAAATATGATAACAGTGTAAATAAAAGTGGTATTTAAGTGAATTTGGTTCTCCCTTTATTTATTTAAATTGCCTTATTTCTTGGTAAAAGTAAATTTCAAATAAAACCCTTAAAAGTGTTGGGAGCTGCTGGTAACGAAATTGAAATAAAATTCGGAGTGTAAAGGGTTAATAATCGGTAAAATTTTGGTCGAATTTCGGTCGAATTTTTTGCTCATCCTTCAATATTCGGGTCACTCAAATTATTATTGCATTTAATTTTTATTTTATGTATTATCTGTTTGTTTATTGTATATATCTATATATTTATATTTATATTTATATTATATTTATATATTTATGTAGATATATTTTCGGTCGAGTTTTCGGTCGAATTTGTTGCTCATCCTTCAATATTCGGGTTACTCAAATTATTATCGCATTTAATTTTTATTTTATGTATTATCTGTTTGTTTATTGTATATATCTATATATTTATTATTATTTATATTTTATGTATCATCTATTTTGAGTACTCAAAACTCTGTTATCCTCTTATAGTCCATCTTGTATTTACTTTACTATAATAAAGGACACATCCTCAATTCCCCATTTGTTATTTTGGTCCACGCATTTTCTGAATTACCACAACAACCAGTTTAAATGATCCGACTTTCAATTAGCCGTGAATAGCCTCGCGGCTATTAGCCTTGCTAATACCTGCTGCTATTATTTCTGTGAAACTGCATGGCGAAACGGACAGAACGGCATTTACAGATTGCCCGGAAGGAGTCGAACGTTTCGGTCTTTATGTTACAAATTATGCCCGGTTCTGTTCAATACCTTCTTCTTAACACGTATTGATTTACTCGGACCATTATAGCGGCTATTTCGTAAATGCAACGACCAATATAGTGCGCTGAAGAAGTAGAACTGGCTCGACTTAACCGCAACTTATGGGACCCAGCGGAGAAGGTTATCTTGGTTTCTCGCGGGATTGTTTCAGGCGGTGAGAAAGAATGGCGTCATATTGGAGTTTATATGGAAATCAAGAAAGACTGATCGGTTCGCGATATGAGCAGGGTCAGTTACAAATTGGGGGTAATTAGAAATTGTTGACGCGTGGACGAAAATATTGAAAGCATGTGGATGAGACAGCGGTAGCAAATTTTAAAAAGTTGCTAGGTGTTCGAACTGAGATAATGTCTCAATAAATTAAATAGTGTCTGAAACATGAAACACTGTCTTTAACGCGTAATTAAAGTATTAAGCGTAGTGAACGTTTTACTTTTGGCTGTATATCATAGTAGCTGGATGCAGTCAAACGAAATATGAGAAAAGAGAAGAAAGTATATCCACACGATTTTTAATATGGCATATAGATTGACGAATTGTTTTCGTGCATCCGAAGAAGTTCGCGCAAGTTAGGAGTGACAATAAAATAAAATTGAATAAAATACAAATAAAACTAGAACACAATAAAAAAAATTAATTAAAATTTCATAATAATTAGTAAGTAAATATATGCATACTTTTTTCTTAGCAATTAAACGATATTATTTATGTTTGTGCTGCATGGTGTATAAGTTTTTAAACACTATATTTAAAAAAAAAATTAATACAGATATACTAATTTTTTTAAATTTTCTTAATATAATATTTAGATTGACGAATTGTTGTGGCGGGTCCGAAGGAGTTAGCGAAAATTAGGAGTAACAATAAAATAAAATTGAATAAAATACAATTAAAACTAGAACACAATAAAAGAAATTGATTAAAAATTCATAATAATTAGAAAGTAAATATATGCATACTTTTTTCTTAGCAATTAAACGGTATTATTTATGTTTATACTGCATGGCAATCATTTTTACACCATTTCATTGTTTCAAAGGAAAAATCGAAACATACTAAATTCTTTTTTTATTTGTTTTTCATAAATTTATATAATAATCTACTTTAGAATACACTAGAATTTTTTGGATCAAAATTAAAAAATCATCTATGTATGCGTTAAAGCATATTTACACCAATGCTTTTGCAATTTACATAAATACAATACTTCAATTTTTAAATACTTCCTTTTAAAAAAAATGATACCCTCATACTCATTTTTTTTTTTCGTAAACCTATATAATAATATGCATATAATAGAACTTTTTAGGACAAATTTAAAAAATCATGCCGGTAAGGGTTAAAACCCTCAGGTCCTTAAAAGATTAACCCTTTGCACTCCTATGTCGAGTGTGACTCGACATCAGTTTTTATGGCAGGAGCTCCTTTGTCGAGCTCCACTCGACATTTTTTCATGTCTAAATAAATAGATATCGTGCACAGGTTATCGACGCTCTCGCAATGTCACTAGAAGGGTTAGACATTCAGGTAATCAAAGAGAAATAAAAGAACTGGATGTGATCACAGATTATAATAAAAATATAGATGGTGTCGATGTGGCGAACCAATACGCGACATCTTACTGTTTTTTACGTCGAGCACTCAAGTGGTGGAGGGAATATTTCTTTTGGGGATTAGAAATCTCCATGGTAAATGCGTATATTTTATACAAAGAAAAAACAAAAAACCAAGGAACAGAACCTATAGCCCACAAAAAATTTCGCGAAAAGATTTTGTCAATGCTAATTCGTGATTGTCGTCATCCAAATATGAAATTGGGGAGGCCTGCAACACATGATAAACACGATCGCTTAGATGGAAAGCCTCATTTAATCTTCCTACATCCCGAAGGAAAACACAAAGACTGTGCAGTTTACTCAAATAGAAAAACATCTGGAGGAAAAAGAGAAACCACCTATTTTTGTGAAACGTGTGAAAGAAAATCAGGGTTACATCTTGCAAGTTCTTTCAAAAGATATCATACCCTTGAAAATTTCAATGTACGACAATACTGTAAATAAAATTGGTATTTAAGTGAATTTGTTTCTTCCTTTATTTATTTAAATTGCTTTATATTTTTAGTTAAAGTAAATTTCAAATAAAACACTTAAAAGCGTTGGGAGCTGCTGGTAACGAAATTGAAGTAAAATTCGGAGTGCAAAGGGTTAAGAATCTAGAATATGTCTCTACTCGCACAATCTCCACAAAATTAAATGATAAATATGCTATTTTACGAAAGGGCAAAATTCTGCGCTGCAACTCGATTGCTATAGACAATAATCGTTGGAAATGTGAAGACAAGCGCCATTGATATTTAGAACGATTTAGAAGAGGAGCAATAAGTGATTGACGTTTGCCCCGAGAAGCGACCGGCAAAAGTGGGGAAGAGAAATAGACAGGTGCCAGGAAATGCACGAGCGAGACAAAGGATCCTGGCACTTGCGAAATGTTTGTTTAGTCGGGCAGTCATGCGCGGCAAAGCGCACGTGCGTAGAATATACGTTGCGTTATTCAACTGGGACGCAAACTCAGCTGATTGTGAAGTAAAACTGACCCGTTTATTTTGAGAACCGCCGTTCGGACAATCAATTCTTTATGATTCTGAGCCGCGTAGGCCGTTACTAGCCTTCCTCTATGCAATTAGTGACGTACACAATGCTAATTCACGATTAGAACACATGTTCGGTGTAACTGACCAATTTATTCTCAGAACTGACATTTAGGTAATCATTTATTTGTCGGTCCGTACACCTGCGACCGATACGTTTATATGATTAATATTTCGGGAACTGCCGTTTATGCAATAATTCATTTTTCGTCCTGTGCGGGTGCGGTGGCTAAATTATGTAATATTAAGTTGTCCCTAGAATACGTGTTTCTGACAACTGAATTGGTTATTTTAGGGACCATCGGTTATGTAGTCGGGCTTTCTTTGTTTGGGCTAGTACTAACGATGAATTATAAAACACTCGAACATCGCCTCATTCTTCCGTTTTCTATTCAGTTATTAAATCTGTATCTGAGACATGCGAAATTAAATGTTTGGCCGTTGTAGCGACAAACGTACTTTAGATATGAATACTTTAATTTATTTTAATTTTATATAATTTTAATTTTATTCCTGTTAATTTATTTTAATTTTTCATTGAAAACGACAATTCGCACGTCAGGGACAATGAATCAACGCAGAATATTGTCATGTTAAGGACGACGTTATAAGATGTACCACTATTATAAATTTATAATATTACTTATAAAACACTCGAACATCGCCTCATTCTTCCGTTTTCTATTCAGTTATTAAATCTGTATCTGAGACATACGAAATTAAATGTTTGGCCGTTGTAGCGACAAACGTACTTTAGATATGAATACTTTAATTTATTTTAATTTTATATAATTTTAATTTTATTCCTGTTAATTTATTTAAATTTTTCATTGAAAACGACAATTCGCACGTCAGGGACAATGAATCAACGCAGAATATTGTCATGTTAAGGACGACGTTATAAGATGTACCACTATTATAAATTTATAATATTACTTATAAAACACTTGAACATTGCCTCATTCTTCCATTTTCTATTCAGTTATTAAATCTGTATCTGAGACATACGAAATTAAATGTTTGGCCGTTATAGCGGCAAATGTACTTTAGATATGAATACTTTAATTTATTTTAATTTTATATAATTTTAATTTTATTCCTGTTAATTTATTTTAATTTTTTATTGAAAACAACAATTCGCACGTCAGGGACAATGAATCAACGCAGAATATTGTCATGTTAAGGACGACGTTATAAGATGTACCACTATTATAAATTTATAATATTACTTATAAAACACTTGAACATTGCCTCATTCTTCCATTTTCTATTCAGTTATTAAATCTGTAGCGGAGACATACGAAATTAAATGTTTGGCCGTTGTAGCGGCAAACGTACTTTAGATATGAATACTTTAATTTATTTTAATTTTATATAATTTTAATTTTATTCCTGTTAATTTATTTTAATTTTTCATTGAAAACGACAATTCGCACGTCAGGGACAATGAATCGACGCAGAATATTGTCATGTTAAGGACGACGTTATAAGATGTACCACTATTATAAATTTATAATATTACTTATAAAACACTTGAACATTACCTCATTCTTCCATTTTATATTCAACATCTGAGACACACGAATAAAAATGTTTGGCCGTTATAGCGACAAACGTACTTCAAGTATGAATATTTTAATTTATTTTAATTTAATTCGCATGTTGTCAGGGACAATGAATTAATGCAGAATACTGTCATGTTAAGGACTACAAATACTACTATACTACTACAAATTTATAATATTACCCTAATGTCAATATTCAAGTTTCTGTGTGCCAAATATAAAAAATAAACCGGTGTCATTACTTACATCTGACAAAACACTCTTTATACACATATACTTCATTTTAACTATGCATTAAAAACACCAGCTGTTTGTCACCGAAAAATAAAAACACCAGCTCGGCCTGGCTTTGGATCATCTTCCAAAGCATCACACCTATTCTTAAATCGTTTATACCACTGGAACACGCGTGTACGGGATAAGCAATCATCACCATAAACTTTTTTCATAATTTCAAATGTTTCTGTAAAACTTTTATCGAGTTTGAAACAAAATTTAATATTAGCTCTTTGCTCCATCGTGTTTTTGTGACGATATGGCAAAAGGTACTCTAACCTTAAGCGCTATAACCTAACAATCCGTGGATCGATAACAATGATCACGGGCGCGTTCTGTGACGGAAATACAACTTTCAAATTATATAATATATTGTTTTAAGAGAATGCATTAGTAATTTTCCATACATTTAAAAAGATCTGTTATTTTTCCGACATACTGTATACAGGTAACCCTCCTATA
The DNA here is from genome assembly GCA_033815515.1 of Cryptocheilus praepositus. Taxonomy (NCBI): domain Eukaryota; kingdom Metazoa; phylum Arthropoda; class Insecta; order Hymenoptera; family Pompilidae; genus Cryptocheilus; species Cryptocheilus praepositus. The sequence continues at coordinate 6,024,082 of JAWWQZ010000271.1, forward strand.
ACACGGTAGTTAGGTTCCTAGAAAATGCCGTGTTGTGTGAAACCGTGTTGCATGAGACCCTGAGCTAGTACAAAAAGGGGGGTTACGTTCCAAAAAACTTATTAAAAACAAATATTTTTTTTTAATTCGACATAAACAACTTAATTTTTATTAAAAATATAAATGTATGTACAACACAAAGTAAACAAAAAAATGTAATCTAACGCCACCATAATTTAATGAATTTATTGGTCGTAACTGCTCAGTATAATCAACCGAGGATGTTTTTTCGGTGGAACGATATTGCCTTCACTTTCAGAACTTTTTTCTCTATTTAAAGTTTTTGTATGTTTTTCCCTCTTAAAAAAATCTGTAATCGAACTTTGCTTGCTGGTTCTAACTAGGTCATTGTAAATTTCGCGGTATGGAGCTAAACAGTTTTGCAGCACCCTTTTGAATTTTCGACTTCTTTCCGTGGAAGGGTCTGTATTCAAGAAAAATGACTCGAGATTTTCCACTAAGCATAGGCCTTCTTGTATTTTTTTAATGTTAAATTCTTAACTGCACAATCTTCATCAGAGCTAGCGTCCTCAAAATCGATTTGATTTGCATCTAGGGATGCCATTTCCATCAAATCCGCTTCGTCAACTTCTTCTTCCACTAATAAATCTTGAATGTCTTTGGTAGCCATATCCACAAAATCTTCGCCTCCGATTGATTTAGCGACTTCTAATATGGCACCAATTTCATTTTCTGATGTTTCACGCATGGATTCTGTTTCAACTGAAGAGGGCCATATCTTCTTCCAACACGCATTTAAGGTTGATGTTTTTATTTCTTTCAGCGACAAGGATATGTCCCCAATGTCCTACGGCGGACACAGGCTCCGATAATGTGTCATAAGATACCGTGTTATAGGAGGGTTACCTGTACTTGCTTTTAATTAGCCACTAAAAGCCCGCAGCCACCTTCCGCCAAGATTAACGTCGCAAAACATCGTCGAGCACAAGTTCGTGAGGCCGTATTCGGTACCCGGGCACCGACTAATTACCTTATTCCGCAGCACGACGTTGTTCGGCTCTACGAGATTAAATAGCCGATGCTTCATCCAACAATCCAACGAGCCCGGCCTATTGCGTGCTGCGAGAACAAGAGGGAACATGGTGAATTGCCCTCCCAATCATCCCATTACACGAGTCTGCCTGCTTGTGGTCGTCGCCTAACAACCGACGGAACTCCGGCTTTCGCTGATCTATCTAAATTTTCTTCGCGACGTCACTTCCCGACGAAAATAGCGAATTCCGCGAGTTTCGCTTGTACGAATAAAGTTACGCAACGAATGTGCCGGCAATCTCGTTGAAAAGGTATCAAATGCGGCATACGGCGAGCTGGTGGATTACGTTACGTGCTGCGAATCAATTTACTTTGGATGTCGGTGTTGAACGTGTTGTTATTCGTATGTTATGAGCGGAGGCCATTTTTATTGGTTTTGGTTTATTCACACGTTGAACGCCACCGATCAGGGACCGTAGTGCATCAAATAGTTGTAATTGCAAGGTTGAATGAAAATTTGTTAATTAGACAATGCTTTGAAATAAAATCTGCAGTGTTGAAAAATTAAAAGTTTTTATTAAACCAAAAATCAAAAATTAATTGTTATGATATCTTTTATCTACCGATGCATTGTATTGAAACAGTTTAATCATAAGTGTAGCTCGTCAATGCAATGTTGGCAATATTTAGTGACAACTTTGGTCAGATTTTTTGCACTTTATGTACCGAAGCTTGCAACATTTTATTGGTAACATTGTTTGCAAAATTTGGGGCCCAAATATGTTGACCTATCTTTCGTTTGCAATTCATGCCATATTCTCATAAATAACGAAACTAATTATTATTTTGCCATTACATGCTCAGAATAGTAAAAATACTTTCGTTGCGTTCTGAGTAAAACATCTAATTTCGATGTGGTAGTCAGTGTGTTAATTACGAAACAATCTTTGTGCGAATGTGACGCTGGTAGTGATCAGGTTCATAAAAAGTAAACGTTGTTTATCAATGAATGTTGATACAATAACAATTAATAACACGATGAATCCTTTTAGTTTGTTCGGTAGTCAATTCATGACTATGAAACACTTGTTTGTTACCGTGGGTTTTGCGTATTTTGTATATAATACAAGTTAAACAACAATGATAGATGGCATTGAATTTATTATAGTTCTGGAATGCTTTGTATCGATTAAATTTGTGGAAACTGGTTGGGCTTCTGTGAGATTGAAGTGTACTTTTGTTAGTGGCGGATTCGATGTTCAGAGAAAATGGTGTATTATGGCACAAAGATGTCACTTAAATTTGGCGTCGTAGAACGCTTTTTCGAGAATTGATTGACTGTTTATAAATGAACAAGGAAAACTTGACACCTTGAAATGTAATGTCGGAAGTAGACTTTGTAGCATAAGGAGAAGTTTCACTTTAGAAATCTGTTGCAACGAATATTACTGCGTTCAACGCGGATGGGACAATTAAGCACGAAACACCCACTCGACAGCGATTTAACTGAGTACCGAAACTCGTGTTTCCGACCTATCTCAACGAACCAGTTCTGATTTAAGTGGTTCAACCAACGTAACGCACTAAAAGTTGTACGTTTCTATGAACTTTTTCTTTCAAACTGCCTTGCCAATTTTTTCAAACGTTACCCGTATATTTAGCAATTCATCAACTAAGATTAAAATCTCTTTAATCGCTGCGCACTATTGTCCATCTGACTTTTTATTTCAATTGTCATTCATTGATAATGTTTTCGGGTAATGTCAGCTGTCATAATGTCAAGAAAAAATAGTTTACCGTAACACTCACTGAAAGTCGAGTGTGAAAACTTTGAACCCATTATAATTTCCTCCGTTCTAAACTCCGTATCACCCTCTTTTTGTTTTTTCGTACAAAAGAAAACTGTCAAGTTCATATACAAGAAGACTGTCAACTTTTTGTAAAAAAAAAAAGTGGAACAATCATTTTATTGCAGCATCTCCTAAACATTACGTCTAAGAAACTCGAACCCGTCACCGATATAAATTTTGCAATCTTCCAATTTACACCGTATCGTCCTCCCTCTGATTTCTTATATAAAAAAGAACAGTCAGCTTTATACAAAAAACAGTTTTCCAACTTCATCGAAAAATGTCGAGAATAACTATTATAGTTTACTCCAAGAGTCATGTCTGTAAAACTCGAGTCCTCCGCTGCTCCAGTTTCTGGAATCTCTTCAATCCACACCGTATTGCCCCCTCCGCTTTTTCATAAGAAAAAGAACAATTAGCTTCATCTAAAAAAATCTGTTAAGTTCATTGAAAAAAAATGTCCAAAACACCCATTACAATTTACCTCGAAAGTCATGTCTGAAAAAATTGAGCCCGCCGCCGTTCTAGATTCCGCAATCTACTAAATTCGCATTGTATCGCTCTCCCTCTAATTTCTCACATTAAAAAATAGTCAGCTTCATACACAAATCTGCCAACTTCATCGAAAAAAATGTCCAAAACACCTATTACAATTTACCTTAAATCACGTCTCAGAAAATCGCGCCCACCTTCGTTCTAGATTCCGCAAACTGTTCAATTCACACCGTATCGCTCCTCCTCTAATTTCTAATATGCAAAAGAACAATCAGATTCATAGAAAAAAAACTACCAACTTCATCGATAAAATGTGCAAAACACCTATTACAATTTGCCCCAAGAGCCATGTGCGAAAGAATCAAGCCCACTTTCGTTTTAGATTCTGCAGTCTCTTCAATCCACACCATATCGCTCTCTCCCTAATTTCTCATACAAAAACAAATATACAGATTCATACACAAAAATCCACCAATTTCATCGAAAAATGTCGAAAACCCCTATTACAATTTACCTCGAGAGTCTGTAAAAATCGTTCTAAATTCCGCAGTCTCTCCATCTCACTTCGCTTGACTCTCCCTCCGACTTCTCACCCCGAATCATCGCTCTCCGGCAGTGCTCTCGGCAGTGTCAATGTCTCTACAGGATATCCTCGGTGCTCCATGGTCTGAAGTGCCGGCCGTCTTCCATCTCTGTCCGTAGACCAACAAAGAGGACCTTCCGTGCACCTCCTCCCTCCCAGAAGCCCCGTGGCCCCTCCTCGTCGTCGTCGTTGTCGTTCTCGTGACCATCGTTTGCGTCGTCGGAGGGTCGGAGTTCATTGTGCCACAAGTGCATTCCGAGTGGCGACGACGCCAATTGCTCGTTACTCCGCTGGAGCCAGTTGGGAATCGGCCCGTGAAAGCAACGGCGACGTTTCCTGCCGTCAGCGGCGCGCTGTTTGTTTCTTTCCGATCCGCGCCGCTTTTGAATCGCACGCGTTTCGGCACGCACGCGGATTGTGCAACGGATGCCAGGAGGAAGAAGCCGAACTTTGAGCTGGTGAGATATGTGACTTGTGATGGTGCTTGGCGGGGCTCGAGGCAAAAGGAGTGAGTGTGGGGGATAAGGGGTTCGAGGTATCGCCAGGTAATGGGGTGCAGAATTCGTAAAGAGGGTGTCGGTGGTTGGAGAAAGGTGGAGAAGGTTTGTGTGCTGTGATGAGGTTTCCGGAAAATGCGGCAACTGGTTTGTGTAGATGTAACGATTTGTGGTACAAAGGTGATGCGTTTGATGAAAATGTTGGCGGTAACATGCTAGTTAACAAGTTAATTTGATCGTAAAATATTGAAAAATGCTTTTTTATTACTTGCGTATATCACTAATATAGGTTTCTGGTAGTTTACGAGTTTTCTTTTTCTTAAAGAAGACACAAGTATGAGGGTTTCGGAAAATAGACGGCAACTGACGATGTGAATGTAGCGATTTGTGGTATTAAGGTGGTGCTTTTGATGAAAATGGTTGTGATAACAAGCTAGTTAACAAGTACATTTGATCGTGGAATATTAAAAAATGTAAAATGCTGTTTCCATTATTTGCGTATATCACTAATATAGATTGCTGGCAGTTTACAAGTTTTCTTTTTCTTAAAGAAGACACAGATATGAGGGTTTTGGAAAATGCGCGGCAACTGGCGGCATGGATTTGTGGTTTCTGTGGATGTAGCGATGTGTGGTACTAAGGTGATGCGTTTGATGAAAATAGTTGTGATAATAAGCTGATTAACAAGTTAATTTGACCGTGGAATAATGGAGAATGTAAAATGCTTTTTTATTATTTGTGTATATCTCTAATATAGATTGCTATGGGTATCGCTAGGTAATGTTGGGGTGTGCAATGCGTAAAGGGGGTATCGGTGGTTGGAGAAAGGTGGAAAGGTTTATGTGCTGTGATGAGGGTTTCGGAAAATTCAAGGCAATTGGAGGCGTGGATTTTGGGTTCGGTGTGTGGTACTGAGGTGATGCATTTGATGCAAATGGTTGTGATAACAAGCTAATAAACAAGTTAATTTGATGGTGGAATATTGAAAAATGTAAAATGCTTTTTATTATTGGCGTTTACAAGTGTTCTTCTCATTAAATTAGGCACAGTTATGCTATCAACGCGTTGCATTTTCACCTTCAGAATTTGCTGAAGAATCAGAATCAGTTTTGAAGAATTTCACTTCGTTCGGTTATTGACCGGTACACGCCGATAACAAAGTCTTCCTGTCAACATGGAAAACTTAGTTTACGCTTTGTTAGTGGCTTTTATTGAAACTCCTTGAACGAAATTTCACTCCTCATTACCTTTCGTTTACATATAAATTAATTATCTGTATTCACGCACCGCCTAACGGAGAGTCGAGTAAAATCATCTCAGCATATAACATGTTAACGACTTCGAAGTCTTGCAAGGCATTCAAGAATTTAAAGTGAGTCTATCAATTGGCGCGAGATCTCAAAAATCGTGATTATTTTTTAAAATGTTCGATATTGTGACTCTTCGGTAACAGTTTTAACACGTTGACTGCCGTGCGAATTTTGCCGTATTAGAACGGCGATGCTATGAAATACTACAGCGTTTGACTGAATTATACAAAATGTAAATAATGCGCAAGTATTGGAGACCAAAGAATCGCATCACTATTCTAACAATAACTGGATTTATAAAATAATTATTACTACCCATTGCGAATATTTTGGATCTTCAGTAAAATCTTTTGCGCCGGTCACCGGTGACCCCCACGGCAGTCAACGTGTTAATCACTTTAATTTAGGACCGGAACTGTTTGAACGTAACTAGCTGCATGTTTGCATACGTGTGGAGAAGGAGTACGATGCGTGAAATGCATGTTTCTTCGACCATGGGCTGAATAGTGGTTTCGGTATGGAAGCTGGTTACCGTACGATTTCACTTTTAGTGGTTTTCGCGCTGTTAATTATCGCGCCGACGAATCAATAACCACTGCCTCGCTTTCGGAGTTGTTTAATGTGAACCAGTTTTATGTACGAGATTGGGAACCTATAAAGTTCTGCGAAACATTTATTATGTTTTACAAGCGCGTGTAACACGTGTTGTTTATCGAACTTGTACCACATATTCAATGACCAATTTACACGCTACATATATTTGGAGCTTTTAATTTTCTTAAATAAACGTTTGAATAACAGTCAAAGAATTGTTTCCTGAAATTTTGACAGGACATCATATAATTCTGGGTTATTTATGTTAAAGCGGTATGCCTACGATTTTGCATTAGTGGTCTCAATGATTCTCAAAAAAAAGTAAGAATATTAGTCGATCTACCATTCCTGTCCAATGTATTAAACAATCGTGTCATATACCACAGAGTAAGCATAAATAACGTATTTAACACATCCAATCATTCGCCAACTACACTAATTATCACATCTCAAACCACATTACCATCAAGCACATTTGACTTCATCTCCGTATTTCATATTTATTCACTTCTGTACTGCCAAGCTTATCACCTAAGATGCTTTGTATGCATAAAAATGTTCTATTCTCTATTTATTGCATTCAAACAGTCACAAACTCCAGCCATTATAATTTCTCAAAGCACATCAGTATTAAGGACACTCCACTTAATTTCTATGTTTCAAATTTCTTTACTTATTCATTTCCAAACTATTCTTAACTTCTACTCAGCTATTCAATAATTTCTTCACTTATTAATTTCCAAATTACTCATCAATTTTTACTGAGCTACTCAACAATACATATATTCACTTATTCATTTCGAAACTACTCATCAACTTCTACTCTGTGCCTGAACAATTTCTTTGCTTATTTATTTCCAAACTGCTCATCAACTTCTATTGAGCGACTCAATAATTTCTTGACTTATCAATTTCCAAACTATTCATCAACTTCTACTCAGCTATTCAATAATTTCTTCACTTATTAATTTCCAAATCATCAATTTCTACTGAGCTACTCAATAATTTCTTCACTTATTCATTATCAAACTACTCATCAACTTCTACTGAGCTATTCTACAATTTGTTCACTTATTCATTTCCAAACTACTCATCACCTTCTACTCGGCTAGTCAATAATTTGTTCACTTATTTATTTCCAAACTACACATCAACTTCTACTCAGCTATTCAACCATATCTTCACTTATTCATTTCGAAACTACTCATCTCAGGCACATGTGATTTTACTCTCCATACATTCCTAAGCCCACGTCTCATCTTACACCACAACCTACGTCCAGCCCATGAAAGCTCCACAGAACACTTACAATTGTAAACAACCCACATAAGTACAATATCAAAACTAAGCTGGCATTTACGGAATCAGCGGAGCGCGTCGCCAGAACAGAAAGCATTTAATCGTCTCCACTTTCACGAACGGCACCCGCGCATCCTGTCTTTTAATTCGATCCGCACCACGTCGACGCAATGAACATTTCCGGAGTTGTAACGGGCGCGGCCGTGGGTAAACGCTCGGTTTCACCACGTGCTTTTTCCTCCTACGTTATTAACCTTTCAGCTGCGGAGCGGGTTATTAAAAGTGTGCCTACATTATGTCAGCTGAGCGGAAGATGAGTTCATGCTGAATCCATTTCAAATTTTTCGTGTCAAAAAGGCGAATTTTCGGCATCTGTGGTTGAAACATAAATTGTTACCTTCACGATTTTTAAGAATTTTTCACTGGGTCAATGCTAAGCCACTTCAAATTTTACTTATTTTTAGGTTGTTCTTAAAATAAAAGTTATAGCCCTTCATGAATTTTCGGCATCTTTGATAGAAACATAAATCGTAACATTGACGGTTTTCAAGAATTTTTCAATGGGTCAATGCTAAAGCCACTTCAAATTTTACTTATTGATAGTATGCTCTTAAAACAAAACTTATAACGTTCACGTATCTTCGGCATGTCTGGTTGAAACATAAGTTGTACGTTCACGGTTTGTAAGAATTTTTCAATGGGTTAATGCTAAGCCACTTAAAATTTTACTTATTGTTAGTTTGTTCTTAAAATAAAAGTTATAATGTTCACGAATTTTCCACATCTCTGGCTAAAACATAAGTTCACGGTTTGCAAGGATTTTCAAATGGGTCAATGCTAAGCACCTTCAAATTTTACTTGTTGTTGGTTTGTTCTTAAATAAAAGTTATAACATTCACGATTTTTCGGCATCTCTAGTTAAAACATAAGTTCACGGTTTGCAAGAATTTTCAAATAGGTCAATGCTAAGTCAGGTCAAATTTAACGTATTACTAGTTTGTTTTCAAAGTAAAAGTTAAAACGTTCACGAATTTTTGGTATCTATGGTTAAAACATAAGTTCACGGTTTCAAAGAATTTCGCAATGGATCAATGCTAAAGCCACTTCAAATTTTATTTATTGTTAGTTTGTTCTTAAAATAAAAGTTATAACGTTCACGAATTTTTGGCATTTCTGGTTAAAACATAAGTTCACGGTTTTCAAGAATTTTTCACTGGGTCAATGCTAAAGCCACTTCAAATTTTACTTATTACTAGTTTGTTCTTAAAACAAAATTTACAACGTTTAGGATTCTTCGCCATCTCTAGTTAAAACATAAGTTCACGGTTTGCAGGAATTTTTCAATGGATCAATGCTAAAGCCACTTCAAATTTTACTTATTGCTAGTATGTTCTTAAAACAAAATATAACGTTCACGAATCTTCAGCATGTCTGGTTGAAACATAAGTTGTAGGGTTCACGGTTTGCAAGAACTTCAAAATGGGTCAATGCTAAAGTCCCTTCAAATTTTATTTCATAACACTATGCAAACTTTCATGTATAATGTACTTTAAGCCTTTGAAAATAATTTTGTATGACGTCAGTGTGAAATATTCGTTTACACGTCGCATACTCCTGGAAATGATATGCAAGCTTTCCTTAATTGCATGAATATCTACGCGCGCTGCTGTACTATACGCAAATTGTTTCTTATCGTAGTAGGAAATTATTACATTTTGAACAAAATGCCTATGAATTTCCATTGAGTTAAAAATCTATATTGGAAAATCGTACTGGATCTATTGTTTCTTATCGTAACAGAAGATAAACATGTTTACATCGAAACATTTCGAGACATGCATTCAGTTGAAAATCTTTCCTCAACAACGAAGTATCTAAGAAAGGATGTGTGCGCCAAATACTCTTATAATATTTAACTAATTGAAAATAAATAAATAAATAAGCAATAAATAAATTAAATTCTTATAATACTAATATAATATGAAAATATTTCTTCTTTTTCGAACAGGCTTCTTGTAGTTACCCATCGTTGAATTTACCTTTATAACAATTTAATAGTTATTAGAATAACTAGTTTTTATTATTTATTATTTATTATTTAATTTCATTACATAATTTGTTATGTAATTTATAATTTATTATATAATTTAATTTTTAGTATTTAATCGTGATTATAACAATTTAATTGTTATTAAAATAACTAGTTTTAACAGTTATTATTTTTTATTATTTATTATTTAATTTTATTGTGTAATTTGTTATATAATTTATAATTTATTGTATAATTTATTATATCACTTAATTTTTAGTATTTAATCGTTATTATAACAATTTAATTGTTATTAAAATAACTACTTCTAATAGTTATTATTTTTTATTATTTATTATTTTTTATTATGTAATTTAATTTTTAGTATTTAATAGTTTATATAACAATTTAATTGTTATTATATCCTGTGCAATATCTTTCCAAGTACTTTCTAACTTACCTCGTAAATATTCAAATTCGCGTCACCCGAATGCGAGTGACACGGCCAGTCCACATTTTTATCGTCACCTGAATACTGGTGACACGGCAGTCAACGTGTTAACCTTTTAACCGCGGAATCCATACATCGAACACGCATTCTGCACGTGTCACAGCAAGCCTCCGACGACAGGTTACCTCATCATGCCCGCAGTAAATGCGAAATGTCATAACTTATATCTTCCGCGATTATTAAACAATACGAACTAAATGCATCCAATCGCGGCTGGACTAGGAAAGAAATTATCGTGTTGAAGTTTGTACTTCTGGAAAGTTCCGTGCCAAGTTAACTCGTCATACGCACACTAAATGCAAAATACCATAATTGCATCTCACGTGATTATTGAACATCGCAGATTCCAAAGTAAATCGCTACTGCATTAAAAAGCAAATAATTTATCGAGCTGAAGCGTATCTTCAAAGCTTCGTGACGAGTTAATTCGCCATGCTTCGGTAAATGTGAAATGTCATAACTTATATCTTCCGCGATTATTAAACAATACGAACTAAATGCATCCAATCGCGGCTGGACTAGGAAAGAAATTATCGTGCTGAAGTTTGTACTTCTGGAAAGTTCCGTGCCAAGTTAACTCGTCATACGCACACTAAGTGCAAAATACCATAATTGCATCTCGCGTGATTATTGAACATCGCAGATTCCAAAGTAAATCGCTACTGCATTAAAAAGCAAATAATTTATCGAGCTGAAGCGTATCTTCAAAGCTTCGTGACGAGTTAATTCGCCATGCTTCGGTAAATGCGAAATGTCATAACTTGCATCTTACGCAATTATTAAACAATTGAACGTAAATTCGATCCTGGACTAGGAAAGAAATTATCGTCTCTTTTGCTTCTGAAAGTAATTTTATCGTTAACTCGTAAATACGTAATATATAATATGCGCTAACACTTTCTTGCATAAGTTACATCGTTCTTACAGGCTGCATTACGCATCTCTGCACGCAAGCAAATAAATTCGTCATATTCAATGAGGATGAAGTGCATGTGAATAATCGTGCAGTTTGTTTACGATGAATTAAATCGACATAAACGTTTGACAGGTTAAACAATGGGGATCCCAAAGTAAATATGTAATAAGCACATAACTTACACTGTTGAAGTTTACACGCGTTGTCTTCACAGTTCCGTGACGAAATAAATCAACAAGTATTTTAGAATGACTGCTTAACCAGTTAAGGGGGTATTCCAATATGAAAGTCTAAAAACAGCAAATTTTCAACATTTTGTTTCTCACAAACTGTTGCATATAATTGAGCAAACTTTTTTCCTGAAAAATATGGCCTAGGGCAATAGAGGACAATTATTTTAACGTTTAAAAATATTTGTTTATTTAATTATGTAATTAAATTAATGTATAATTATATATTAAATAATTAAACAATAATTTTGTTATGCTGGCATAGACAATTCCGGCCCTTCTGAACATCTGAGACAGAAAATTGAAAGAGATCCTTAATCTGTATGAATGTGAATATCGCATGAATCTCGGGTTTCAAATTTCCATGAAAATTAACAAAATGGCGGCGTTTTCTAAGAAAGTATAAAAAAAGAATTTTTTGCGCTATGAATACGGTAAAACTATGGGTTATAATCAAAATTTTAACATGATTGAGATTCATGCGATAGCCAGAAGTATGTTATATTAACGTAAGAGTTGCGTATGGATGATTTGAATAAATACTGATTAATATAGAGAACAAAATAAACCAAAAAGCCACTTTGTATAATATTTAAACATCATCAACAATTTTGGAAGAATGTAAACAAAAAGGAGCATCAAAATGGCAATTTGGCTTATCGTCGGTACTGAAAATAAAGTACTAATATAAGAGTTGCGTATGGATGATTTTAATAAATACTGATTAAAATAAAGAACAAATAAACCAAAAAGCTACTTCGTATAATATTTAAACATCGTCAACAATTTTGGAAGAATGTAAACAAAAAGAAGCATCAAAACGGAAATTTGGCTTATCGTCGATACTGAAAATAAGATACTAATATAAGAGTTGCGTATGGATGATTCGAAAGAATACTAATTAATATAGAAATCAAACGAACCAATCGATAGCAAAAGTTGACATAAACAAGCATAAAACAATCATAACAGGCAATGATGTCATCTCTAAACAGATGTAAATTCTACACTTGTATATGGACACACACTGACAGCTAAGATAATGAGATGCACCCGCAAAATTCAAATTGGTGTCTCACGAATTACAGTAACCGTCCACATACGAGTCCCTTCAGTATTGCTTATGCCTTCGCCACTCTATATTCAGTGCATACAAAGTGATGTGCCAGAAGTGGAGTAAGTAATTTTCATGTCGGCGAATGAAAATAGAAAAAAATTGCTGTCGCCGGGGAGGCAAGTGCTTTTCCGCCGTCAATAATTTTGTGAAGGTCATTATTTCGAGGCATTTCAAAGTGATTAATGTTTGTTCTGTTCAGCTCAGGCAGTATGTATACTCGACTTGCGGGGTCGATTTCTTTACTACGCAAGGGGGGAGTTTGATGTCGAAGTTAATGTCACTGTATACAATGCCAAAAGATGGGGAGTCAAGAGAAAATATTAGTTTAGCGAAGAATGTGTGAGTAGTACCTAAAGGTTTCAAGAAACAAGAGATCATTTTTATCTTTAGCCCAAACTGGACGGACTGAATGGATGAACATGTAATTCGTTCATATAATGCAAATAAGAAGTATTTTTATTTAACGTGGAACACAGTGATATTCACATTGTCCAATAAATGACCCAAACAAAGATGAAATAAATCAGTTGTTCAAGAAGAGTTTTTGTAAGAGAAGAATTTCTCTCTTTTCCAGCCGTTTAGTACTGTAGCTTTGAGAAAAAGGTGTAAACGACTAAAAATGTCAGTTCCCTGAAATTTTGTATACACAAAAATTGTTGGACGTGCGTTGAAAAAATATTTTAGTTTAACTGTGCTTTGCAGTATGTGCAATCATTAATGCATTTAATTTAAATAGTAAAACGTCGAGAGAGAGAGAGAGAGAGAGAGAGAGAGAGAGAGAGAGAGAGAGAGAGAGAGATAGAGAGAATTAGTCCTAATACTGACAGAATTATTAATATTTGTGTCCAAGGAGCATTAATAGATTGTGTAGAAGAGAGTGCTGTAATTTGAGTAGTTACAACCTTTAACATAGATACTAAAGAAACAAATAAATTATTTTCTCCGAAGTTTTGTGTCCAGAGATGGTGTAGAAGAGACTGCAGTAATTTTAATAATTATTACATTTTACATAGATACTAAAGAAACAAGTAAACCATTTCGTCCAAAGTTTGTGTCCAGAGATTATGCAGAAGAGAGTGCTGTAATTTGAGTAGTTCCTACATTTTATATAGATATTAAAGAAACAAGTAAATTATTTCGTCCAAAGTTTTGTGTTCATACGAGGAATAGGACTCAACTTTTTTTTCTCAGAGGTGAAAAATTATAATCTGTTATTTTAAATAACAATAAATAATTGTACTGTCGGTTGATTCTTTATAAATCAAAGTAGGCATCCAACGGTACCTTATTCTTTTGTTTTCGCTACTGGACTCACCTGGACCTAATGATTTCTGTTGCATTTTACCTTAAACGTCAGCTATGAACAAATGTCTAAACGTACCTTACTCTTCTCTATATACACACTTGCAAATTGTAGTGTCTATTCGATTATTACCTCGTTTACCTATTTTATCGCTGTCCAACAACAGACTCTACTTACACAAATTTCTTCCACAGTACCATTACGGATCTTCGTGTCACACGTAAATCTTTCGCTTCATGCCATAGACACGTAATTTGCGTTATCCATTGATATTTAGTCATACGCTCAACCGTTATCGTTACGTAAAGCCACTTTGTCTTCTTCTTATCGTCTCTTTACAACGAACATTTATTCCCGTCCGCTCTCTCCTGCCATTCTCTCCGTCTTCATTCTTCAACCATGGCTTTCTATTCCTCGGTCTCGCTTTCTTTGTCTTTCGACCGTCTGTTTGCCGCTTCTTTGCCCGCCCATCGCGGATTCCCTCTCGTTTCGCGTCAACCGATCGTAACTTTCTTGCGCAATCGTCTTTAAAAAACAAAGTTTATTAGTCGGGTAAAAAAAGAGACGCTGGCCATCTTGCGCCATCGGCGTTTATTTGTCTGTCGCCGAACTGTGGCGGGATTACTTTCGTCCTCCGTAATCCGAGAGGAATTAGGTGCCGCCGGTAGAAATTGGTAAAAGCGAGATTTTGCTTACGAAGTGCTACAAAGTGGTAGTATGTTAATAGAAGTGTGTTGAGTCCAAACTGTGATGGTGTGTGTATGTGTGCTATTGGTGAGTTTATGAGGTGTTATATGGAACTGCGTGAATAGAAACGTGTAGTGGATGATAGGATGCGGTGTGTGTATGTGTATTATAAATAATAGTATGGTGTAATTTGAGGTAATATATTAAGAAAAGCGTATTGAAATTAAAGGGTGGCACTGTATGCATGGGTATTATAAATGATTTTATGTTGTGTTTTGTGGCAACGTGTTAAAAGAAGCGTATTAAAACGAAAGGGTCACACTGTGTATGGGTATTATAAATGATTTTTTGTGCTATTATATGATATCATACAAATTAATGCCTGTAGTGGTTGATAGGTTGCAGTGCATGTATGTGTATGTAAAATAAATTATTTTATGTTGTGGTTCGTGGTAATGTATTAAATGAAGCGTATTGAAAGGAAATTGTCGCACTGTGTGTATGTGTATTATAAATAATATTATGGTATAATTTGAGGCAAAATATTGAGTGAAGCGTATTGAAATTAAGGGGTTGCATTGTATGAATGGGTAATATATATTATTTTATGGTGTGATTTGTGGCAATATATAAAATGAAGCGTATTAAAACTACAGGGTGACACTGTGTGTATTGGTCTTATAAATGATTTTATGTGCTATTATATGATACGGTACAAATAAATGCGTGTAGTGGCTGAGAGGATGCGGTGTGTGCATGTGTATGTAGAATAAATGATCTTATGTTGTGATTTGTGGCAATATATTAAATAAAGTGCATGAAACCAAAGGGTCACGCAATGGGTATGTGTAGGAGAAATTATTTTATTTGCTATTACATGACACTGTAAAAATGAATGCGTGTAGTGGCTAGTAGGATGCGGTGTGTGTATGTGTATGTAGAATAAATTATTTTATGTTGTGGTTCGTGGTAATGTATTAAATGAAGCGTATTGAAATTAAAGGGTGGCACTGTGTGTATGTCTATTATGAATGTTGTTATGTTGTGACATATGGCAATATGTTAAATGAAGCCTATTGAAACCAAAGGATCACAATGTGTGTATGGGTATTATAAATAATTTTATATGCTATTATATGGTTTGTGGCATATATTAAATGAAGCGTATTGAAAGGAAAGGGTGGCACTGTGTGTATGTCTATTATGAATGATGTTATGTTGTGACATATGGCAATATATTAAATGAAGCATATTAATACCAAAGGGCCAAGCTGTGTGTATGGGTATTATAAATTATTTTATGTGCTATTATACGATATCGTACAAATGAATGCGTGTAGTGGCTGCAAGGATGCGATATGTGTATGTAGAACAAATTACTTTATGCTGTGATTGAGGCATATATTAAATGAAGCGTACTGACAACAAAAGGGTGGTACTGTGTGTATGTGTATTATGAATGATGTTATGTTGTGATTTATGGCAATATGTTAAATGAAGCGTATTGAAACCAAAGGGTCACATTGTGTGTATGGGTATTATCAATTATTTGATGTGCTATTATATGATACTGCACGAATGGAAATATATGGTAGTTAGATGACAGTGTAGTGATCGTTAGGATGCAATGTGTGTATGTGTATATCGAACAAATTATTTTATATTGTGGTTCGTGGCAATATATTAATAGAAGCATATTGATACCAAAGGGTCGAGCTGTGTGTATGTGTATTGCAAATGATTTTATGTGCTACTATATTCTACTGCACAAATGAAAACGTATAGTGGAACTATCTCAACCAGATGAAACAAAACCCAATACCCCACAATCCTATTCCATCACACCATCATCGTACTCCCAACTGCCCAACACATTATAAAATCCAGCCCAAGGCCCTTCTTCCATCTCCCACACATCTAAACCCGTCTCACACTTAATCGACTTCCACTCAGCACGTTTTCATGCGTAATTTCATTTTCCACACTTTTACGACTTACGAAACCGTTGACTCCGACCTTTTTCTTGTCAGTTACGTAGTGCGCACACAAAAAGCTTGAGTGCTTAGCCACATGTGACGCTAAGTTGGCATCTATTCTGAACGTTAGCTTCAAATTGACAATACAAACGTGAGTTACGATAAGCGATATTCGAATTTTACTCACGGTCGGCCGACTGTCCTGTAAATCAACGCGGAGTACATCGCCGGATAGGCGCGTGTAAAAACAAACGTGAAAGAACTTTTCGATTTATGACCGGCGGATTTTTCGTTGGACGCCAGGCATGACGAACATTATTCGCCGCAGCGCCGCTTCTAGGCTTTCGGAATTAATGGACTTAATGGTTAGAGTGGCCCTGCGGCAGTTGTAGAAAACACTTTGTGCGGGGAATAGAAACATCATGGGGATTATGACAAATTGGGTATTGAGCGCTTTCCAAGTTAATCCTGATGTAAGATGTGGACTTGGATGTAGTGGCAGGTGTTTGTTATGTAACGGTAGTAGGTTAAAGATTCTTTCGTGGCGTTGATTGCTGATTGAAAATATTCAAGTGCGATTATGAATGTTGTATAGAGAAGGATACGCAGGTGAGGCTAGGGAAAAGTGAGATCAACGTGATGTTAAATAATAAAAAGAGCCGCATTAAATTGATAAAATTTCCTGTAAATGCATTGGAGGATAGTGTAAAAATCTGGAAAAACTGAAAATAAGGCGAAATAACTTAAAGTGGTTATCTGAAATTGGCGATCTTATTAATTTAGTCACGGCGTAGATAATGTGAAGATATCCAATCAGTTGAAGTGTAACAGATAATCCGCTAAACACAGAGATAATTTTGTTAAAAAGAGCGGTACCAAGTTAATAGAATTTTCTGTAAATGCATTGGGGAATATTGCAAAAATGTGGAAAAACTGATAATAAGGACAACAAGGCGAAATATCTTAAAGTGGATATCTGAATGTGGCGATTTTATTAATTTAGTTAGTGTATAGATAATTTAAAGATATCCGATCAGTTGAAGTGTAATCGATAAGCTGCTAAATACGGAGATAATTTTGTTTTACCGTCCATTAAGCCGCAAGTAAATACACAAACTGCATCTGTGCGTAAAAAAAACACAACGAGCGGGCATATTAATTTTCTTTAAAATATCTCAATAAAATCCCTTAAGAAGGCGAAAAAATGTCTTAGTATTATATATCTATAAATTATAAACTATTATTTTTTAAATTTGATAAAGTCTGTCCCTACGTATGTCACCTAAACTACGACTTGTTTAGTACGCAGTACAACTACTACTGTTACACAACTTTTTGTACATATATATACAACTTATCCGGCCAAAAACTAGAAAACAAAAACTTAATATAACAATAAAATATTTTCAAAACAAAACATACCTTTAATATAATTATACTGTTACATAACTTTTTGTGCGTATATATAATTTATCCGGCGAAAAACTAAAAAAAAAAATTGGCAGTTAATGGATTAATCCTTACCAATCACTTCACATTTCCACGTCATAAAAGTTCAACAAAAATTAATCGAATCTTCGCCACAACCGAATGCACGTTTTTACATCCAACTAAACATCCAGTTGTTTGGAGATGAATAAAGATGAAAGAAATTCGCGTCACAACAAAATATTATATCATATTTATCATAATATCATATTTCTTGAAATGTAAAGAAAAATTAATTAAATTCTTCTCACTACTGAATCCACACAGCGTCTATGTGACGAGAACGGAAGTGTCAATGACACTGTCTACTGTGATTGCGGTTATCTTGCCTGACATTAAACGCGTGTGAAACGCATTGTGCCATTAGGCGTACAATCATTCGCGACCGCAGTTGTGCGAGATGAGGCCCACCTGAGGAAGTCATTGTTCCACGTTTTCGCTTTCTCTGAAATCGCGTAGAGACAGAATTTCATTCCGGGCACGTCACTCGAAAATTAGCTGCGACGCGGAATGTGTCGATTTTCTTTACTAAAAATTGAATGTCGCGACTAATCGTAGTAATTAATGAAGTCGAACAATTAAACACGCTTTCAATATGCACCATAACGTTACAACCCACTAGCATGCAAATATTTAATACATAAATAGCGAAATAATAAATTGTATTTGAATGATTTTCTAGGATTCAAAAATGTTTATGCGAAACTCTTACGTCAAAAACTGCAAGAAGTGCCTGCCAATCGCCAGAAAATATGTCCTGTTTCGTAAAACATTAGATGAGATGTTTATTTTGAAAGTGGTCTAACTCCGTTTTTCAATATTTTCCGGTTACCATGGTTACATGTACAAATTCATGTTATTTATCAGGAAATTGTTATTTATCTCGATTTGAAGATAAATGGAGTTAGGCCACTTTCAAAATAAACGGTTCAGATATGGGGTGTAGAAGCATTGTGTTGGTCGAAAAATACCTTCGGTTAACCAAACAGTGGTTGATCCTGCAAGACAAAAAGTGTTGGAAAGATGCAGGCATAAAATTACCCCTAAGATGTCAAAAGATAACAGCACAAAACAATGAATACATTATACGAAAAATGCATTGGCGAAAAAGGATATTTTCCACATTGACATAAAAATCAAACGGACTCTGGCCAATTTTATATATGTGAGAATGAGTGCATGTATGTGTATTATAATAAATTACGTGCATGGATATCTAGATAAGGGACAAAGAGACCAAACGGCGGTTGAAGACGAAATGCCAAAACGGAAAGAATGTATAGACGTAAATACAAAAAGACGAAACGGTGAAAGTTTAAAAAATTAGACTAAAGTATTTCCTTTATGCTATTATTGTTTATAAATAGTATAGTGATAGCCCTGCATCTAGTTTCAGCTATCTAAATCCCACATGCATGTATTCTGCTTAGTCTTATCACTCGAATATTTATGGCCCTTACTTTTCTATTTATACAAACGTAGTTAATTGAAACGTATGGAAGCTAACGTATAACAATATTAACGGAAAATATCTCTTCTATCGTCATATCGTAATAAACAATATATATATATATATATAAATATAAATAATATATATATATATATATATATATATATATATATATATATATATATATATATATATTCCGTATAGTATCGTTACATCACAAAATATAAGTCTTACTACTCCAGTCATTCAAACATAGTTCATTGAAAGTCTGAAACCAAATGTATACTAACATTCACAGAAAAGATATTTTCTACAATCATCGTAACAACAGACGAACTCTGGCCAATTTAATAGATTCCTAATTCCATCGCACCACCAACTATAACTCTTAGTGTTGTAGTTATTCAAACATAAGTAATTGAAGGTCTGAAACCTGACATACATTAATAATGCCATAAAAGATCTCTTCTAGAGGTATAAGAAAAAGCGATCTCTGGCCAATTCAATAGATGTATTCTGCATAGTCTTATCACACGATTAATATATAATTCTTAGTGCTCCAGTTATTCAAGCACAGCTAATTGAAAGTCTGAAACGGAACGTATATTAACACGTTGACTGCCAAGCGTATTTTGCTATGTTACAACCGCAATGCGATGAAATACTGCAGAATATAATTAAATCGTGCAAAATAAAGGTAATGCGGAGTTGTTAGAAGCTAGAGTATTGATGCACCGTTTCAATATCAATTGCTTTTACAAGATTGCAAATAGGCTTCATTGCGAATTTTTTGCATTTTCACAAAAATCTTTTGCACCGTGTTAGAAGCCAAAGTATTAAGGCACCGTTCCAATATCAATTCTTTTACAAAATTGCAAATAGACTTCATTGCGAATTTTTTGCATTTTTAGTCAAATCTTTTGCACCGGGTTAGCAGCCAAAGTATTAAAGCACCGTTCCAATATTAATTGCTTTTACAAGATTGCAAGTAGGTTTCATTGCGAAATTTTTGCATTTTTAGTAAAATGTTTTGCACCGGGTTAGAATCCAAAGTAGTAAAGCACTGTTCCAATATCAATTACTTTTACAAGATTGCAAATGGACTTCATTGCAAATTTGTTGCATGTTTAGTCAAATCTTTTGCACCGGGTTAGCAGCCAAAGTATTAAAGCACCGTTCCAATATCAATTTTTCTTACAAAACTGCAAATAGACTTCATCACGCGAATCCTCTTTTTGCATTTTTACTCAAAATCTTTTGCACCGAGTTGAAGTCAAATGTATTAAAGCACCGTTCCAATATCAATTTTTCTTACAAAATTGCAAATAGACTTCATTGCGAATTTTTTGCATTTTTACTAAAATCTTTTGCACCGAGTTAGAAGTCAAAGTATTAAAGCACCGTTCCAATATCAATCGTTCTTACAAAACTGCAAATAGACTTCATTGCGATTTTGCCGCCGGATGCGTAGAAAACAACGCTATTTTATTTGGTGTGCCTATATTGATGCGGGTCGAAGCAGGACTGGATTAACCCTTTGCACTCCGAATTTTATTTAAATTTCGTTACCAGCAGCTCCCAACGCTTTTAAGTGTTTTATTTGAAATTTACTTTAACTAAAAATATAAAGCAATTTAAATAAATAAAGGAAGAAACAAATTTACTTAAATACCAATTTTATTTACAGTATTGCCGTATATTGAAATTTTGGGTATGATATCTTTTGAAAGAACTTGCAAGATGTAACCCTGATTTTCTTTCACACGTTTCACAAAAATAGGTGGTTTCTCTTTTTCCTCCAGATGTTTTTCTATTTGAGTAAACTGCACAGTCTTTGTGTTTTCCTTCGGGATGTAGGAATATTAAATGAGGCTTTCCATCTAAGCGATCGTGTTTATCATGTGTTCCAGGCCTCCCCAATTTCATATTTGGATGACGACAATCACGAATTAGCATTGACAAAATCTTTTCGCGAAATTTTTTGTTGGCTATAGGTTCTGTTCCTTGGTTTTTTGTTTTTTCTTTGTATAAAATATACGCATTTACCATGGAGATTCTAAGAAAAGAAATATTTTCCACCACTTGTGTGTCTATAAAAAACAGTAAGATGTCGCGTATTGGTTTAACATATCGACACCATCTATATTTTTATTATAATCTGTGATCACATCCAGTTCTTTTATTAAATCTTCGATTACCTGAATGTCTAACAGAGTTTCTAGTGACATTGCGAGAGCGTCGATAACGTGTGCACGATATCTATTTATTTACATGAAAAATGTCTTGGATCTCGACAAATTTTTTTGCATTTTCATAAAAACTGATGTCGAGTCACACTCGACATAGGAGTGCAAAGGGTTAACAATGAACGTATCAAGCGGGGTCAAATAAACAAAATTTTGACGTGTGGATTCGAAACATTTAGGTGTATAGATATTGTGAAGTGCAACTACATCTTAGCAATTGTTTTCAAGCGTAGTATACAGAAAAGCAATAATTTTGACAATATGACACCACGGCTTAAATGCAATATGTCTTAGTTTACAAATTATGTCGAGCACAATGTATAATTGCACATTATAAAATGTAAATTAGTTTGTAAACTTGCAATCCAGGACTTCTCTCAAAATTTCGTTGAGAAAATACTAATTGATTAAATAGTCATAGCAATTTCTTTTAACACAACGCACTCGAGCAAATTTCTTATATCATCTGATTATTCAACTTCTCGCTTTAACAACTTAGGAATTTCTATCTGAAAATCAACGTTTTTCCATAAGGGGTCATATGATTCATGGTGAGAATAGATACATGTAAAGTACCGGTACGTTCAGTGTTAAATGATCTTCACTTAAATATTGCTAATTTTCAAGCAGTACGATTAAATCCGATAAATTTAAATTTTGTCAATTTTTAAACGAGGATTTTACATTTTTGTGAATGTATTTCCACAAACTTAAGCATTGTCGATTTTCATGCTCCAATATTAAATAGTATTCACATAAGTATTACTAATGATCAAGCAGCACGATTAAATCCGATAAATTTAAGTATTGTCAATTTTTAAACGAGAATTGTATATTTTTGTGAATGTATTTCCATAAATTTATTCATTGTCGATTATCAAGCGGCAATTTTAAATGATCTTCACTTAAATGTTGCTAATTTTCAAGCAGTACGATTAAATCCGATAAATTTAAATATTGTCAATATTTAAACGAAAATTTTGTATTTTTGTGAATGCATTTTCATACCTTTAGGCATTTTCTATTATCAAGCCGCAATTTTAACACTAAACGTAACAAGCGGGGTCAAATGATCCCTTTCAAAATTTACTGTAATATCGGATATTCATTGTTACTTCTTTTGCTCATTTGATTTTCTGTAAACTCTTATATAATCTGATTATTCAATTTCTTGCTTTAATAAATTAGAAAATTCTATCTGAAAATCAACGTTTTTTCGTAAAGGGTCAAATGGTAAGAATTGGTAGGTGTAAAGAACCGGTATGTTTATTGTTAACCCTTTCGTTTTTAATCGTAGATTCTAACTATCAATCTACTAAAATTTCTTGCACATTGGTTCATTGGGAATGGACCTCTATTGTTGCATTCCTCAAAATCTACTACAACAATTTCTTGCTGCACATTTCATTGCGGGAAAAAACACCATTAAAACAATAGGTTCAATTCCAATCAAACATAATATTTTTATCCGACCCCAATTTATTATGCAGTCTCCGGAAGAAGATTTATTGTTTTTGCAGACTATTGCTTTTCATACCATTGTGTATAAATTGCGTCAACTAAATTACCATTCCATTTTACATACAATTACATTATATATAAAATACAATTAAAGCAAAAGTATCAGACGAAATTGTAGTCTCTATCTGACCCAATTTTTTATGTAGTCGTCTGCAAAATATTTCAAAATCAATCTAAATAATCCATCAATACGTTCACATCTTATAATCGTTAATGCGAAATGCCTGAGCGCAACGGAAAAAATACTTTCTCAGTTTTGGCGGACGATTTCCTACATCCTATGACGAATCTTTCCATTTTATCATCTTACTATTAAGCATTCTTCATTCCTGAAACCTCGCATAATAAAAATAAGTAACTAACGACAGTTAAGCATACACAAAACTTAAATACACAAATAAGTATATAACTGTACGGACTAATTTAAGCAATTAGGCCAAAATTGTCTCTTCATCCTTGCGTTTATGTTAGTACATAGGTTATATACTATATATATACTATATTATATACCAAAGCACTAGACCCGTCCACTTAATCATATCATTTCCGCTCACCATGTTACGTGAGAACTCTACCACCTGCCATTTTAGGGACTGTTTCTTTCAGTGGTTCGGTTGACAGCACCAAATCTGATTTATCGCGACTACTTGTGATAAGCAAAAGCTTACGGTTCCGCGTGCGGCGCAACAGACGTGAATACGATGTAATCGATGTTGACTGCATGATGTCACGTTGTTCCCTAAGTTGGACCGGTCCAAATTAGGAAACCTGAAACAGCTTAGGCAACTTCATTGTGCAATAAAAGAATTGTCATAAACATAAATGAAACATTGCTGGTCAGGAGTAAAAACGTTGATTTGTAGCGTACTAAAGCTGCCTACGAAGAGGATATAATGTGTTATTACTTTTGGTGTCTTTTTTGGTCGCTGCAAAGATCAGGAGGCGTCGGGTTGATACGCTAAAAGTGGATACATTTTCTTGCGGTTTGCAAAGGTTGAAGATGGTGAGGTGGTAATAATTCATTTCGAAATTCGGCAATTTGGTTTTAAGTTGTTAAAAAAGGATCACGTAGAAAGAATAGCCTGTTTACACATGATTGCGGAAAAAACGTCATTAATTATCTGCGGACCCGGTAACAATTAATTTTGAAATTCGGCAATTTGATTTAAAGTTATTAAGAACGGTCCACGTAGAAAGAATAGCCTATTTACATATGATTGCAAATAAACGCCATTAATTATCTGCACACTTGGTAATAATTGATGCCGAATTTTAACGATTTTTATTCTACATCTTTTTCTACATTTTTATTCTAAGCCATTAAGAAAGGATCATGTAAAAAAATGGTCTGTTCACATATGATTGCAAACATACACCATTAATTATCTGCACGCCTGGTAATAATTGGTATCGAATTTTAACGATTTATATTCTAAGCTACTAAGAAATGATCACGTAAAAAAAATAACCTGTTTACATATGATTGCAAACAAACGTCATTAATTATCTGCACCCCTGGTAATAATTGGTATCGAATTTTAACGATTTATATTCTAAGCTACTAAGAAATGATCACGTAAAAAAAATAACCTGTTTACATATGATTGCAAACAAACGTCATTAATTATATGCACGCCTGGTAATAATTGGTTGAATTTCGATTTATATTTTACGATCATGTAAAAAAACTAACCTGTTCACACATGATTGCAAACAAACGCCATTAATTATCTGGACGCCTGGTAATAATTGGTATCGAATTTTGACGATTTTTATTCTAAGCTATTAAAAAAGGATCATATACAAAGAATAACTTGTTCACATATGATTGCGAACAAACAGCATTAAATATATGCACGCCAGGTATTAATGGTTGTCGAATTTTTACGATTTTTATTTTATGTTATTAAGAAAAGACCACATAAAAAAATAGCTTGTTTGCATATGATTGCGAACAAACAGTATTAAATATATGCACGCCAGGTAATAATGGTTGTCGAATTTTGACGATTTTTATTTTAGATTATTAAGAAAGGACCACATAGAAAAAATTGCCGGTTCAAATATGATTGCAAACAAACACTGTTACTCACGTACCCACCCGGTAATAATTAATTTTGAAATTTGATTAAGAACGTAGAAAGAATAGTATTAAATACATGCACGCCAGGTAATAATTGGTGTGGAATTTTGACGATTTTTATTTTAGATTATTAAGAAAGGACCACATAAAAAAATAACTTGTTCACATATGATTGCGAACAAACAGCATTAAATATATGCACGCCAGGTAATAATGGTTGTCGAATTTTAACGATTTTATATTTATGTTATTAAGAAAAGACCACTTAAAATAATAACTTGTTCACATATGATTGCGAACAAACAGCATTAAATATATGCACGCCAGGTAATAATGGTTGTTATATTTTTACGATTTTTATTTTATGTTAAACGTCATTAATTAAGAAAAGACCGACATAAAAAAATAGATCTTGTTTGCATATGATTGCGAACAAATAGTATTAAATATATGCACGCCAGGTAATAATGGGTGTGGAATTTTTACGATTTTTATTTTATGTTATTAAGAAAAAACCACATACAAAGAATAGCTTGTTTATATATGATAGCGAACAAACAGCATTAAATATATGCACGCCAGGTAATAATGGTTATCGAATTTTTACGATTTTTATTTTATGTTATTAAGAAAAGACCACATAAAAAAATAGCTTGTTTGCATATGATTGCGAACAAACAGTATTAAATATATGCACGCCAGGTAATAATGGTTGTCGAATTTTTACGATTTTTATTTTATGTTATTAAGAAAAGACCACATAAAAAAATAGCTTGTTTGCATATGATTGCGAACAAACAGCATTAAATATATGCACGCCAGGTAATAATGGTTGTCGAATTTTTACGATTTTTATTTTATGTTATTAAGAAAAGACCACATAAAAAAATAGCTTGTTTGCATATGATTGCGAACAAACAGTATTAAATATATGCACGCCAGGTAATAATAGGTGTGGAATTTTGACGATTTTTATTTTAGATTATTAAGAAAGGACCACATAGAAAAAATTGCCGGTTCAGATATGATTGCAAATAAACGCTATTAATCACCTACCAACCCGATAATAATCAGTAGCGGAATTCGGCATCTTTACCTAAGAACTACCAAAAAAATCAATACCAAAAAACTTATGGTGACAGAATGCCCTACTTTTTTCTAATAAATAACAACTGCTGCCTCAGCAATACTTAATTTTGACATTCAGCATCTTTATTACCTACCACCAAAAAACCAACCAAACCACCACCATAAAAACCCCTCTTTGCGCCTGATCCCCAACAAACGCCCTCACCCATCCGTCATTTATGACGCAATCTTATTCGCTGACGAGAAAAAAGCGCACCAAAAAGTGAAAGTCCTCCAACTAACATCGGGACTTCCCGAATCTCGCGTTACACTTTGTAACAAAATCTTCGTTATTCCAGAGTTCGCGATCGACGCGACTTCCGGACACACGAGACGATGGCGTCGCTTTTACTTGCTCGACGGCGACGTCCATACAGGTTCGACGGCTGGTTCGACTGAAGACAAACGTAACACCGACTGGCACTTCGTCTGTCCGGGTGGACGGTGTTAATATTTGCGGTAAGTGCGTTACGTCGGGGACCTCATGCAGGACGTTCGATCGCGGCTGATTTAGTGACTGACCTTTGGATTTAACGAGAGTCGCTTTAATGCGACGGATGACACGCGAACCCGTTCGAATGCTGCTTAAAGATACGCAGCGAAGCGATCGAATGTTTTAATGCGGTGAATCCTGGATTCGACGGGTTTTGCTTCATGGGCTATACAGGGTGTCGAGTGAAATGCGGACGTTGGTGTATAGGAATATATATGGTATATAGAAGTATAGAATATAGAAATATAGAAAATGAAATATAAAATACAGATATATAGAATATTATAGATGTAGTATAGTATATGTAGATATATGCATTGTAGTATAGTATTCTATAGAATATAGAAATATAGAAAATGAAATATAAAATATAGATATATAGAATATTATAGATATAGTATAGTATATGTAGATATATAGAATACTGTATATAGTATAGTATATATAGATATATGCAGTGTAGTATAGTATTCTATAGAATTCCATCCATAGAATACTATGCTATACGTAGAAATCTATAAAATACTGTATATAGTATAGTATATATAGATATATGCAGTGTAGTATAGTATTCTATAGAATTCCATCCATAGAATACTATGCTATACGTAGAAATCTATAGAATACTGTATATAGTATAGTATATATAGATATATGCAGTGTAGTATAGTATTCTATAGAATTCCATCCATAGAATACTATACGTAGAAATCTATAAAATACTGTATATAGTATAGTATATATAGATATATGCAGTGTAGTATAGTATTCTATAGAATTCCATCCATAGAATACTATGCTATACATAGAAATCTATAGAATACTATATATAGTATAGTATATATAGATATATGCAGTGTAGTATAGTATTCTATAGAATTCCATCCATAGAATACTATGCTATACGTAGAAATCTATAAAATACTGTATATAGTATAGTATATATAGATATATGCAGTGTAGTATAGTATTCTATAGAATTCCATCCATAGAATACTATGCTATACATAGAAATCTATAGAATACTGTATATAGTATAGTATATATAGATATATGCAGTGTAGTATAGTATTCTATAGAATTCTATATATAGAATACTCTACCATATATATATATGCATTGTAGTATAGTATTCTATAGAATTCCATCCATATAATACTACTAATATTCTATAAAATACTGTATATAGTATAGTATATATAGATATATGCAGTGTAGTATAGTATTCTATAGAATTCCATCCGTAGAATACTATGCTATACATAGAAATCTATAGAATACTATATATAGTATAGTATATGTAGATATATATTATATATCTCCATCCATAGAATACTATGTATATAGTATAAAATACTGTATATATATGTATATATAGATATATCAGTGTAGTATAGTATTCTATAGAATTCCATCCATAGAATACTATGCTATACGTAGAAATCTATAAAATACATATATATATAGTATATATATATACTATATATCTATATTTATATATAGAATACTCTACCATATATATATATGCATTGTAGTATAGTATTCCATAGAATTCTATATATAGAATACCGTATATAGAATACTCTACCATATATATAATATTAGTATACTAATAGTATACTAATATTCTATATATATAGTATTCTATATGTAGAATTCTACAATTCTATAATTCTAGTACTATTAGCATACGAATATTATATATCTACCATAGTATATATATAGTATTCTATATATGTAATATTCGTATATATAGAATTTCACATATATATAGTTATATATACTATATATGTACTATTTATATATATATATATTAGTATAGTATTCTATATCCATCCATAGAATACTAATAAATCTATATATATAGTGTAGTATATATAGATATATGCAGTGTAGTATAATATTCTATAGTATTCTATATGTAGAATTCTACAATTCTATAATTCTAGTACTATTAGCATACGAATATTATATATCTACCATAGTATATATATAGTATTCTATATATGTAATATTCGTATACACTAGCGTCCGCATTTCACATATATATAGTTATATATACTATATATGTACTATTTATATGACATATATGCACTACACGTATATAACATATATGTAGTCTTCGAAAATCTTTCTTTGCTAATTGTGGGTGTTTGGTATAGAATTGGTGTGGGCATGTTCTATGACTTAAATGTATATAGCAGATGTGGGTCATATGGGTGTGTTATGCAACATTAAGCGATATGTACTATGTGAAAATTTGTATACATATTAGTATAAATGTTGTCACTCTTGAAAGGCCAGTCTTTTTTTAGTTTATTCAATGTGCTTTATTTATAGTTTTCTTAAGGTAAACTTCGGGAAAATTCTAATTAACATATTTGTATTAAACGTTAGATTCCTGAAGAAAAAACTTTATGACACCGAAGTAAAGAAAAGTTTATTCTAAGAAACCGATAAATAAAGCCTTTTCAACCAAAAGAGAATTTCACGATCTCAACGATTAAATACGATTAAAGCTAATTGGTGCAAATACACATTTGTTCAGTAAATCATAAATACTTTTTTTATTATACACGGTGCAGTTTTATGTTGTTGCCGGTAGGCATATGTTGTGTCGAAATTTTCACGCCTGTGCAGTACATTGGAAAAGGTGCAGTTTACACACTACAGATTTATCTTGTATTAACTTCCGTTTCATCAGAAAATATGTGCAATTATTAGTTCTGCCGGTTGAAGATCAGGCATTTGAAGGATACATATAAACGGAATTCTAGCAAAAAAGAAATACAATTGAACAAAAAACTATTTGACACACGCTGTTCTCATAAAGCGAACGAATTATGTAATGATATTTCGATTAATCAAATGGAAGTCAATTAAATAAAATACCTTAAATCCGTTAGCGGGTTAAAATACATAATAGAAACAGCAATGACTATAGTTTGAAGTCAAAATGTCACCGAAGTAACATTCGCGTAAGAAATGCACAAACAATTACCAAAGTTTCGTCAGCATTTTATGGTGCACCCTGTATATAGAAACTCAAGCTTTATAATGTTTTTACGTTCCGATATGTTAATAGTAATTTCTCCAATTTACAATTTTTTCCGCTCCAAAGTCATCATTCCACTGTTATCGCCGCAAGCTTCCTTTTTAGTCTTGCAAAATTTGCATTTGCAGACCTACAAACCGCACGCACTGAAATGACCAGCCTCGAGATACGTCGATTCATCTTCCTGATGATTATATACACGGCACGAGCGTTGTCAGAAGATCACGTTTGCACGAAGACAGAAAAGTAAGACTTTCCTGATCAATCTTGATCTTTATTCGAATAAGTTATTGAAACTCAAATAAATTCATACCAGAATTAATTTTCCGCACGCAACCTTGTTATTCGAATGTTTTCAAAGCGTTTTATTTTATAAAACCAACACAATTTTTCCTGTTTCTGTAGTTTAACTTATGCATGCATCGTAAAGATTGGAAAAAGCTTTTATATGAATGTTTGTTTAGTTTGCCACTATAGTAATTTGTCACTATCGATGGGACTAATTCGATGGAATGATTAAAAATATTAACACTTTGACGTCTGTATAGAACCATATCAACAAAATTTTTATGGCAAATGAGAATAAACTTTTCTGGCAGTGTTTTTTTGAAATAGATGCAATATAGGTTCTAAGATGGGATAATCAAAAAATTAATATATTAAATTCACCCAAGTTTTATACTATTACAAAATCGAAAGGCAAATGAAATGTTCTTTAGTGTTTGTTTTTTTGGCCTTAAACACACTAGCGACAAATTTGGTTCAAAAATCTATGTATTTTTAAATTATGAAAACATTAAATGAACCATGTCGGTAACAAGATCGAAAATTCTGGCAAATGAGTATTTTGCTTTGAATGACATTCCAATGTGGTGTCACCGGACGGCAAAGTGTTAATATATGTAAATTCTGAAGCACTGTATTATAGAACCATGTCGGTAAAAACATCGAAAATTCTGGCAAATACGGAGTATTAATAAATCTTAAATATTCGTATGCACACTTTAGGGTGTATTGATATAGGAATACTAACAAAAAAAATGTGAAGGTATCAAAATAATTGCCAACAGCCTTAGCTTTGTAAATAATTGATAGCGAAGTTATAAATATCAGCAAACCTCTAATATTCATTGACATGACTAAAAACATTGGTGTATAAGAACTAATTTCAAGCATTCTATGTAATTGGTTGAAGTCTTAGTCTCATCACTTGCTAACAGAAAAATTATAAGTGTTAATATGTATGAAGTATTAATAGACGTACTCTATTTCGTATGGGTATACATGTCGAGTTTAAAGATAGACATGTTTTATGATGTCATAAAACAATGTAGAAAAAAATAACAAATTTATTTGACATGAAATAAAGCGAGAGGATTTCGATTGAACAAAAAATCTACAAAAGGCAATTTAAAAAAGGTGAAGACATTTGTATAACGGGGCCAGACCTGTTGCATACGAAAAATATAAGGATATATTAACTTTTATACCTCTTGTGCATCATGAATATTTCTAAAAAAAATAGCGACATGAAGAGCATAAATAAATAATAGCAATATATGTAAAGTTTAATAGTACATAAATATAATTAACTTTCAAAATAAAAAAGACTTCTCCTATTTTATTTCTTGTTATTATGTATAAACTAAATTGGATGAATTTAAAATGTACTTTAATTTATACTTTTTTTCATAATAGAAATAAATGATTTTTGCAATTGAATAATTATAAAAATGGTGTAAGTCCACTGACAGTCCGCAAATATATATTATTTTACTTAAATTCGCTTAACAGCATTTTACATAATCAGTTGCCATATTAATAAATTAGTAAAAATATTACCAGGTTTGCCACTTTTATATTTTTTATTAACAAATTTATATTTTTTAATTGAATGATATGCTTACCTTAAATTTTCTCGAAACAACGAAAACACCTTTGCACCCCTTCAAACTAAACGATCCAATTCCTGCTTACGTAAACCCCATTACTCAACTACAAAAGTCCTATGCATCAACGACTATTTTTTTCAAACATTCAACACAGCAACAATTAATTTGTCTCCGCCAATTCCAAACAAACACACCGCATCAACCTTTACTACTTTCACTCCAATCATTATACTCCATTTCACACTCAACTAATGACACCTTGCGCTCACAACAGTCGCTCGTAAACGTTGCCGATGAAAATAAATGCCAATGAACGACAATTACATTCCGCACGCACTCACACTGTCGCGATCCAGCCTTGGCAGTGAATAAAAATGACGGCACAAAAATTAGTGCACTTTCACAGGCGAGTTCTTGACAATGAGTGACGCAACACAATCGAGTCTCGGGTGTCGTTTGTACCGCATTTACGGGATATTCCAATGTGACGGGTCGAAAAAATCGATTTTTGTTGCATTTTTTTATAGCTTTATAGTTATAGAATTAATATCCCAGAGTCAGTTTAGGCGATTTTTGCAAGTGGCGTAGATGATTACTCAAAAACGGCTTTATAGATCGACTTCAAATTTGAACACGACATTCAGCATATTTATGGCTATCGCATAAAGCTCAATCACGTTAAAATTTTGATTATAACCCATAATTTTGCCTTATATACACTGGAAAAATTTGCTTTTATTACACTGTTTTACAAAACACCGCCATTTTGTTAATTTTCATGGAAATTTGAAACCTGTGGTTTATGCTATAATCACATTCGTGCAGATTAAGAATCTCTTTCGGTTTTCTGTCTCAAATGTTTAAGAGGGCCGGAATTGTCTACACCAGAAAAACAAAATTTGTTTTGATGGATGTAAGCCCACCGATATAATTAAATACACAAATATTTTTAAACGACAAAAAAATGTTCCTCTATTGTCCTGAGCTATACCATTTCAGGAAAAAAGTTTGCTCAATTATATGCAACAGTTTCTGAAAAAAAAATGTTGAAAATTTGCCTTTTTTTCGATATTCACATTGGAATACCCTTTTTATTCCCGTTGCATGCCATTGCCACCCCGGTAAGAAAATCGTGCGGGACACGTGGGTAGTTGATTGATTGAATGTTCGCAGCTATACCGTAACGTCGATGGAAACGTATACCGAGCCAGTTGTTGTCAATACGTTTACGTGGTGTCTGCAAATACCGCCAAGATGTCCAAAAGTGAGAACGGAGATGAGGCAACGGTATCGTGTCAAGGTGAGTTGAAAAATATACTGTTCTAAATTCAAGGAATGTGACAGTTTGTGCAGAAAAGACGTACAGTGAATTGTTTGAACGGGATTCTGTGCTTTTGTGATGTAGCTTTTTCCACAGAAGGGAACAGGGGCAGTAATTATGTTTGTGGGTGAAGATAAATAGGGGTAGGGCCCAGAAAATGTTAAGCGATAAGAAAATACCGGGTGGTGAAAGAAATGTAAATTTTCTGAAGAATCCGTCAATGTTTGTTTAATAAGGAAAATGTTTTCATGAGAATTTTTAAGCGAATTATTTTGAATATTAATGGAAGTTTTAGTTGAATATTAATGATAATCAACAGATTGCAAAGTATCGGAACAATTGACGCAACAAATAAACACAATAAGTTCCAGATGATTTTAATAGTATTTTAACATTATTACAATGACAATTTCTATTCAATATACGTTAGTATATTTTAGTATTGTAACCATGGTTACCGTGCTACTATATAGTAATATATATTAGTATTATAATATTATTATAATGTAGGAATTATGAATTTTGTAAATCCTATTTAACACATGTTTAAAATTAACATTCTTCACTGAAAACAACTCGCAAAGTAGTCAGATACTATTTGTTATCTTGAACTCCAGTTTATGCGCAGTTACATCAAAATCAATCAGAACCGTAGAAACCGTACTGCTATATATTAGTATATATTACCATTCAATACATATTAGTATTATAAAATTATTACAATGATAATTCCTAATTAACATTCTTCTCTGAAAGCAACTTGCAAACTAGTCAAATATTATTTGTTATCTTAATCTCCAGTTTTTGCCCAGTTACATTAAAATCAATCAGAACCATGGAAGCCGTACTATTATATATTAGTGTATATTAGCATTCAATAAATATTAATATTATAATATTATTACAGTGACAGTTCCTATTTAACACATATTAGCATTCAATATATACTAGTATTATAACATTATTACAGTAACAATTCCTATTTAACATTGTTCTCTGAAAGCAACTCACAAACTAATCAGATACTATTTGTTATCTTGTACTCCAGTTTACGCCCATCAACATCAAAGTCAATCAGAATCCACCAACGCTCTCTTACATTTTCTCAACCTATTCCCCTCCATAAACCCTCTTCTTGCACAACGCTCAATTGATTTCCTCCATAACATTAAACGCACCCAACGACCATCACCGACTCCATAATCCGCCGACAGTCAACAGCAGCAGTCATCGCCCCGTAGTTGATTGTTCCATCATCGAAAGCGATTAATCAGGTGCCATTGCAAAAAACCCTGAAAGCACTTTGCACGATGAAAGCGAAGCGATCCAGGATTTGCATCGCGTGCGAAACGTATTCGTCGTGTCAATGGCTGCGGGAACTTTCTTTTCAGCGACTGATGTTAATGCAGCGGCTCTTTTTGTAATAGCATATGTCACGCGATCGACAAATCGCCGGCGTGTCACTGATCTCTCAAATAAAAACATGAAGTCTATGTGTTATGCAGGATGTGAGCACGGACGAATGAATGTGTCTTTTACTTCGCTCGGTACGTGACTCACAGTTTCTTGAGTTTCTTGAGTTATGCCGTAAACGTGCAGCGGCCGATAATGCTGGCGGACGCTGGAAAGAATTACGATGTGCAACGCGATATTTATCGTTCGGCAAACTGTCTGCGAATGCAGGAGTTTAACGCGCGGGCAGATGAAAGAACGTGTTAGGCGGTTTTATTGGTGGGTAATTGGGAAAAGGTAATGAGTGTAATAATGAAATTTGAAGGTAAAGAGCCTGTCGTTTATATTAATGTTGCTATTTTGCTGGGTGATGAAGTGAATTTGTAGTTTAACGAACCGAGTGTGAAAATGCGAAAATGTGAGACTACGATTTGTTGTGATAAAGGAGGTTCTGTGGTGCTTTTCGTATTGCACAATAAAAATAGTATAATGGAGAAAAAGTAAATAGTATGTTGTTTATGTTAATGTCATTATTTTACAAAATAAGATAACTGAATTTATATTAATCAATTGAGGGTGAGATTGTAAATTTAATGTTCAGCCAGATAGGAAAGCTTATGGGGTAGCTTTTTGTTGCAAAACAGAAAATAACAAATGTAATTAAAAGTACTAAACAGCCTATAATTTATGTTAATGTTACTATTTTACTAAATAAGGATAATAAAGTTTATAGTTTACCAATTCAGGATGAGGTTGTAAATTTAATGTTCAGCCAGACAGGAAAACCTGTGGGATGCTTTTATTATTGCAAAATAGAAAATCGCGAATATAATTAATGTAACAGGACTAAACAGCCTATAATTTATGTTAATGTTACTGCTTTACTAAACAATTACTAAAACTGAGTCACTACAACTTATACGTATATAAACTACTCGGGCAGATGAAAGAACGTCTTAGGCGGTTTTATTAGTGGGATATTGGGAAAAGGTAATGATTGTAATAATAAAATTTTAAGGTAAAGTGCCTGTCGTTTATATCAATGTTACTTTTTTGCGGAATGATGAAGTAAATTTATAATTTAACGAACCGAAAGTGAAAATGTGGGACTAGGATTCGTCGATATAAAAAAAGTTCTAAGGCGCTTTTAGTATTGCATAATGAAAATGGTGTAATGAAAGTAAAAGTAAATGGCATGTTGTTTATGTTAATGTTACTATTTTATTAAACAAGTTAACTAAATTTATAGTTTACGAATTGAGTGTGAGCTACTGAATTTAATGTTCAGCCAGATAGAAAAGCCTATGGGGTGCTTTGATGATTGCAAAACAGAAAAGAACAGATGTAATTGAAGTAAAAGTACTGAATAGCGTAAAATTTGTGTTAACATTACTCCTTCACTAAACAGTGACTAAAACCGAGTCGCTATAATTTTTACCTACGAAAACTAATTAATACAGCTAATTAATTTTAAATTGAAATAAATTATAAATTTATATGAAAACCATATGCTTATTCAAACTGATCAGTTATAACTAAATAATTTTAGATTGATTCATTTAATTCGTTCTATATTAAAAGCCTCTGAGGCTATTCTCTTTCTATGCATCACAAAATCACTCTACATAACATTTAACCAAGTCGCTATAATTTTTACCTACGGAAACTAATTAATACAGCTAAATAATTTTAAATTGAAATAAATTATAAATTTATATGAAAACTATATGCTTATTCAAACTGATCAGTTATAACTAAATAATTTTAGATTGATTCATTTCATTCATTCTATATTAAAAGCCTCTGAGGCTATTCTCTTTCTATGCATCACAAAATCACTCTACATAACATTTAACCGCTTACCCCGTTAAACGTTCCCAACATTCGTGATCACCAATTACTTTTTTGTACATTGCTCCGCGTCAGTTTTTCAAAATAATCCTGCGACCAAACCGCGATATTAAACCACAAGACTAATGGCCATTGAAGGATTCGCGAAATGAATCACCAAAAATGTATAGCACTTTCATATTTAAACCATCCGATAACAAAAACTCGCAATCTATTTACGAGCAATTTATAAAGCAACGTGTGGCGGAAATCGTACTCGGCCGTTAATGATCGCTAATAAATTATTAATTTAGCGAACACTAACTCTGCGTATTGCCGAAAACGCCTACGGTCCGACTCGTAAATCATCATTAATAAACTCACCGCACATAAGCTGGACCGTATTGATTCGTAATGAACAAAAATTCCCGTTACGTGCGGGTCGCGGGTAAAATAGAAAGCAACATTGACTTGCGATCGGACGGTGTGTACATTTCGACTCGTTAATCAATCTGGTACAACGTATTACGTGCACACGCGCTTGCATACAAATTACACGGCGCTGCCCCCTTAATTGCACGTAACGCGCACGCGAGCTCTTTGTTTCGTTTAATTGACACACTCGACAGTGTGGATACGAGATATTTCCTTTATCACGCAATATTGGAATGTCTCGTAAGGAAATGATCCTATAAAATTAGGGTAACACGGAAGTTGTTTTGATTGAAGAGAGAGTATTGTGACATTATTAGATGGCAAGAAATTAATTATCATTTCTACGTCCTACTGAATAACTAAGTTTCTAAGCAAACTGGGCTGATTTTGACAAACATGAAATTATAAGAAAAATACATCAACTTTGCAATGTGTAGTTACATAATGTAGAGTTACAGTAAAATGTATTATAATACATATATATATATTCCTATCATAAGAAAAATATATATAAATGTAAATAGTATAAATGGTATAAATAGTATAAATAGTGTAAATAATATAAGTAGTATAAATAAATAAATATATATATATATATATAACTGCACATAGCAACGTTGATATATTTTTCTCGTGATAAGAATTTATTATTACATATTTATTTATACTATTTTTACTATTTATATTATTTATACTGTTTATACTATTTATATTTATACATTTTTCTTATGACAAGAATATATACATGTATATGTATATAATAAAAATGTATTATAATACATTTTACTGTAACTCTAAATAATGTAACTACACATAGCAACGTTGATATATTTTTCTTATCATTTCATGTTTGTCAAAATCAACCCAGTTTGCTTAGAAGCTCATTTATTCAGTAGCACGTAGAAATTCTAGTTAATTTCTTGCCATCTCCTAATAATATCACAATACTCTCCCTTCAACCAAAACGACTTCCGTGTGAACTGATTTTATAGCGTCATTTCTTTACGCGGCATTAGTTATTACATACTACTGAATAAATGAGGTTTTAAGCTTACTGTGCTTATTTTGACAAACACAAAATGATGAGAACAACTTTTCATATCCGAAACGAAACTTTTCATATCCAGTTATATGAGACTTTTTATAGCCGTTTATATTTTAGAAACTTGTATATACTGATACCGCGTTACTTGATTCCTTCGTTGCGAATGAGTTTGATTTTTCCGGTTGTACAACAACTTCAAGCTGCGCATATGCGACTTTACCAAGTTTATAGGGTTTAGCACGCATATATGATCAGGCTTGCCAGGCATATGTGACATGCTGATAACTGGCTTACTTGACTCCTTCAACACTGATGTATTTGGTTCATCCGATTATCCAACAATTTCAAACTGCATACACGTTACCTTACCAGGCTAACAGCGCTGAATAGGTCCATATGACTTGACTTCCCAGGCATGTATAATCAGGTCCATAATTAGCTTACACGACTCTTTCGGCATTAATAAATTTGGTTTATCTGCTTATAACAAAAAGACGACTTTATTTCGTAAAATGAACAATTTTATTTCTAATATTTACACAGTTGTTTAACATGAACATATTATGTACACTAATAAATTTGGTTTATCTGGTTATATAACAAAAAGACGACTTTATTGTATAAAATGAGCAATTTTATTTCTAATATTTACACAGTTGTTTAACATGAACATATATTATGTACATAATAAAGGGAAAAATTGGAAAAAAATAATTAAACATCTATAAAAGTTAAAAATTTTAACTAATGCTGTCGTGTGATATTCTCGAAAAGAAGAAAAGACACATAGTGGAACTTTGAACGTCGGACACCAATATCGCGATTCTTTTCGGATTTTTTTGTTATAACATAGAGCACACCTTCGCGAAGGATTGCTTGTTTTTGACCTGCCCGGTATA
This sequence comes from Cryptocheilus praepositus, assembly GCA_033815515.1. Lineage (NCBI taxonomy): Eukaryota > Metazoa > Arthropoda > Insecta > Hymenoptera > Pompilidae > Cryptocheilus > Cryptocheilus praepositus. Next base: position 6,062,849 of record JAWWQZ010000271.1, read on the forward strand.
TAATCTGGGAAATGTTTTCCGATCAAGCGCGAAATATTAGATTTCGTAGACCGAGATTGTGGTAATTTTTGCGATTCAATGGGATACGATACAATTGTGTCCTCGATTTACTCTAATAAAAAGTTTACGTGTGTTAATTTTCCACCATTCTTTTGATACTACATTAGATTATACATTTGATTATACATTTGATTGGTACATTAGAAATCAATTTAAACACATAATATCTAATTGGTGTAGAAATATTTTTTTATTATATTTCTTTAGTCTTTTTCTTGAAGATCCATCATTGGAGATGGAGAATTCAATATACTTTTTTTTTGGATTTGATACAACAAGATGAAATTTGGAATAATCAAAAATTCAGTGTTACTGCACTGCTCACGATTTAGCTCTCAGGAAGTTATGAATCCATCTCAAATTATTGATAATTTTTATTTGTTTGTTTCACTTCGTCTTAACCTCCAAACATTTTCAATATATTAAAATTTACGAATATACTTCATTTTTCGCGAAAATTTAAATTTAAATATCAAAATGCACCAAATTTTAAGTGTGACGGATATTTGGACGGATATTATCAAACATTTGAAATATACTAAAATTTACGAATATAGTTTACTATTCGTCAAAATTAGAATGTAAATACCAAATTTTAACAACATTTTACGCATGACGGATATAATCGTCATGACACAAAATTCTGCCACATCTCCACGACGAATATAGTCGTCCAACGTTACTGCATTCGTTTGTTTGTTTCTTTTCGTCTTGATCTCCAAACATTTGAAATATACTAAAATTTACGAATATAGTTTACTATTCGCCAAAATTAGAATGTAAATACCAAATTTTAACAAAATTTTACGCATGACGGATATAATCGTCATGACACAAAATTCTGCCACATCTCCATGACGAATATAGTCGTCCAACGTTACTGCATTCGTTTGTTTGTTTCATTTCGTCTTGACCTCCAAACATTTTCAATATATTAAAATTTACGAATATACTTCATTTTTCGCCAAAATTAAAATATCAAAATGCACCAAATTTTAAGTCTGACGGATATAATCGTCATGACACAAAATTCTGCCACATCTCCATGACGAATATAGTCGTCCAACGTTACTGCATTCGTTTGTTTGTTTCATTTCGTCTTGATCTCCAAACATTTGAAATATACTAAAATTTACGAATATAGTTTACTATTCGCCAAAATTAGAATGTAAATACCAAATTTTAACAAAATTTTACGCATGACGGATATAATCGTCATGACACAAAATTCTGCTACTTCTCCATGACGAATATAGTCGTCAAACACACTTAATTGGTTAAAGACGTCAGACTGCATTTATGGAACATTGTGTTTCTATAACATAATGAAGATTATTGCTTGCCTACATTCTTTCCCCTTTCGCACGCACTTTTACGACTTGTCGACTGTCGTCACACTGTCTTTCCGGTATTTGACAAAAAGCGAGACATCCCCGACGTCTTCCTCGTTCACGCATTGCTCTCACGAACGATCCGACGGTCCGAACGCGCTAATTACAGAGAAAGCCGTAATGCCGCTGTCACCGAGGCTCGTCTAATTAAACGGGCGGAAAAACCCGGAGGTCTTGGAAAATTGAACTGCTCTGTCGTCGTCTGTGCGAAATGCGGAATCCGCAAATTATCCGCATGTTTTATAGAACAGAAAAAAACGTACGCCAGAAATCACGCCTAAATTGCTTGGTAGCAAGCCGTTATTAGAAAATATGCCATATCGTCGTTTATGTGAAATGCAGAATCTATATTAGAATAGAATAGAATAATCTACGTTAGAGTACACTAGAATTTTTTCGACCAAAATTAAAAAATCGTATATTTAAGGGTTAAAGCGTATTTATGCCAATGCCTTTGCAAATTATATAAAAGCGCGAACTTCCGTATTTACCCCAAACTTATCCTCAACCTATACGCTTCAATCTTGAAACCTCCACACACGAGCCTCTCAAAAAAATAAAAAACAACATAACACCTGTAAACACGCAAGTTCCCATAATAAATCTACGCTAAACTCAAAACGTTAGGTTGTTTATGTGAAATACAGAATCTATAAATTGTCCACGCGTTTTATTGAATGGAAAAAATCGCATATAGCGAATTTCGACTCTATTGTTGAGAAACAAACTAGTTTTCGTCAATTGGACATTGAATTATTGGTAAATGGGCACATGATTGTTTCATTCATGTAATTACTATGATTTTATATCCAGTTAAGCTCTGTTCAACGCTTGCTAGATTTTTTAAGAGAAATATCACATGTATCTAATTGTTCTTCCTTCAGATCTTTTCGTATTACTAAATTTAGTTCACAAAGTGTTACATGAAAAAAATAGCACCGCTAAAAAATGTTCAGCGCCTTCACTATATATTACGTTGAGATATTATCTACAACAAATAAGATGAGGTGTATGATTATATTTAACGAATTCATCTTACAAGCGGTCACCGGGTGATTCACAAAAATATTGAAAATTGGATTGCAAAATGAAAGGAGCCGTGTTTAATAAAATGTCGCGATAATAAAATTGGCGGTTGCATTCAACCATGTGAGAGATTATTAAAAAAATTTGCGACAATCTTGCAAAATATAGGATAACCACAAAAAGTTGTGTACAATAAAAGAAGTCATGACATATTGTTAAAACTATACTGCTTCACATTTTCCTTGTTTAAAGTGTTTTGATGAAACATAGCGCAATATGCGCTCATAATATTTACTCATATATATCATTATATATAATATATACGAATATATTATTGCATCATATAAATATACTATATATTATATATATAAATATATTAACGCATAATATTTACGCATACGTATTTTTTGCGCCCAAGAAACTATTTTCATACATTCTATACTGGATTTATTTCTTCACACAATTGTGCTAACGATGGTGGTATTAAAAAATGCATATTGACATTTACTTGAATTAAACGGTATTACGTTCAATAAAGTTTAATTAATAATATTAACGCATATGTAAAATTATATATAATATGTACAAATATATTAATGCATCATATAAATGTACTATATATGATATTTTACGCATATAAATATATTGTATGCACCAAAAAAACTGTATTCACATGTTCTATACTATATTTATTTCTTCATACCATTGTACTAAGGATGGTAGTATTGAAAAATGCTTATTGACATTTACTTGAATTAAGCCGTATTACGTTGAATAACGTTTAATTACGTCTTATTCAACGTGTTAAGGGTTAAACAACAGGAAAAGAGTTACGTTTGCCGGCGGCAAGAAAGAAGAACGTCGGTGCAAGAAAGCAGAAGTGCCTGCGATTGTTATGAAACGAGTCGTCGAGAAAAATGCGCGATGCTGTCGGACGATAATGCGTTTCCGGAAAAATACTGCAAACGATATAAAGAGCCGTGTCACGTGTCGCGCGTATCACGTTACGCCTGACAATTATTCTATCGGCAATTACATTCTGTCAGAGGAAATGTGCTTTCGGAGAAATTCTGCGCTGCGTGTTTAATTATCAGAAGTGCGTGAACAGCGGATAATAATGAGGAATTCTACGCAAGGCTATTAATTACTTGATTGCTTTATCTCGGAGATATTGCGCTGCTAATTGGAAGTAGACGAAACGTGAAATTGTAATGAAAAAATGCGAGGGCATGTGAAGGCACATATTCTTAATATACGCTTAATATATTCTTAATATATATACTTAAGGGGACCATAAAGGTTTCAAAACCGAAAACTGGGTGACACACCATTTTCATAATTAGTCAATTGTAAAAATCATTTAATTTCAATTACGAAAAATGAGATATCACTTAAAATATATTTTGTGTTATTTGTATTATTTTGTATCAATATTAGTTTATTTTTTCAGCATTGTTTTATAACATCATAATAGCCCTGTAACGTGTAGAGACAAATTCTTTTTTCGTAAATGTCTACGGAAAATCTACTTACACCACTTTCATAATCAATCGCTACACAATTTCTTTTACTGGTCAATTTTAAATTGAACAAAGCATTGGTATTTTTTAAGATATTAAATATTATGTAGTTATAAATAAAAAGTTTACACTGAGTTAATCATAAATTACGTGATATCTAATTTTTTAAAAGAATGGACTTACATCACTTTCAAAATAAACGGTCCAATTTATGCCAACGTGTGCCGTCACTACACATTACGAAATTTGCCGTAAACGTAACCCCGGCTAATTACGAAAAAAAGATCAGTTTATGCCGCAGTAATCGACTGCGTGACAAGCGATATCTTATTCGTTTCTCTGTTACGAGGCCCATTAATTGCCAATAACCGAGAGCAATTTCGTTCGGTTTGCATATGTATCCCGATGCGTGCAGATAACGCAGACTGTCGGAAGCGTGAAAGCCCCTTTTAATGACGAGCCCGAAAAAACTGAGTAACTCGATTAACGTCGTCGACAAAAAGTACGACGGTAGAAAACGTTTCGCCGCGCGGAGCGGAAAAAAATCGGCAGCGAAAGGATTCGTATCTCGGATTCGCGCGACGTCGAACGCTGTCCATATCGCAATTTACATTGAGTAGAAAACTAGCCACTTTCTCGTTACGTTTCGCCCTGGAGGACGGTATGAATTTTTATCCGCTCATTCCGGCGGCGAACGCACAAATGTGGAACAATGGTTCCGAGTGAATTTTGAAGAGTGTATTAGGAATTCGAATTCTAGCGTTAAACTGTATTATGCGACTAAATGTGTTAGACGACTAAATACTTAAGTGCCTAGAATCTTGAGGGTCAGAATTGAAAAAGTATTTGTATTTCAGCAAATGCTTTTGTGGAATATTCATTTTTTAACACTTTAACGACCGCTAGCCGATTAATCGGCTTTTCGGTTCCAACTGCTATTTACCGATACCCGATTAATCGGCTTTTCAGTGGTCAATGGTTATATTAGATAAAATAAATATCAAATGATATTATGACAATTCTAAATGACAACAAAATTACACTGCTTTGAAACCAAAGAATTCTCAACAACACAGCCAGTATTTTTGAGCTATAGATCTTTACAAATAGGCACATACACAATTCCTGCGCGATATCCAAAACAGAGTCGGTCGTTAGTGAGTGGCACCTTCAGTCAATAACAGTTGGTAAAATGTTGAACGTGTGACTGCATTAATATTTCTGGAACATGAAGCAGGATACAAAGTTCCGTATTTATACGAAATTTGTTCTGAAACAATTACTGCTTGCGTTTAAACAGCTTGATGTGACAAGATACAAGCAGCGACAAAAGCAGTTCTAAAATTAAGTTTCTTCAATAACTCTAAGTTAAAATAAAAATAAATTTACCGTTTTATTCATTAAATGCTTCGTGGTCGGTGTTTATCGAATGTTTAAACTCGATTAAATTTTGCATCAAGTCGATTTTTGGAACATTTTTTTAACCCTTAAATGCATAGCGTCTCAAAAATAAAACATTGCCTTTAAATCGGAATTAAAGTATTAATCGTAGTATTTGTTTTACTTTTGGCTGTATGCTATAGTAGTTGGACGCATTCAAACGAAATAAGAAAAGAAAAGAAAAATGTAAATCCGCGCGCTTTTCAATATGACATTTAGATTGAATTATTGTTTTGGCGCGTCTGAAGAAATTCATGAAAGTTACAAGTGATAATAAAATAAAATTGCATAAAATACAAACAAAAATAAAATACAATAAAATAAATTAATTAAAATGTCATAATAATTAGTGAGTAAATATGTATACTTTTTTCTCAGCAAATGAACGATAATATTTATGTTTGTACTGCATGGCGTATAATTGTTAAAACACTTCATTATTTAAAACAAAAAATCAATACCCACATACAAAATTCCTTTTTTTCATAAACCTATATAATAACCTACATAAGAATACACTAGAATTTTTTGGGTCATAATTAAAAAATCATGCATTTAAACGTTAAAGCATATTTACATCAATGCTTTTGCAAATACCATAAAAACACGAATTTCCGTATTTACCCCAAACTTGTCTTCAACCCATACGCTTCAATCATAAAACCTCCATACACGAGGCTCTCAAAAAATTGAAAAACACCATAACACCTCTAAACACCCAAGTTCCCATAATAAACCCCCGCTAAACTCAAAACTCTCTTCGACAAGCCTTCCTGCAGCATAAAAGCTTTAGTAAACCTCCTTCGCATGCATTCGGACACCTTGAACAAAAACATGCATGCACAACCGACAATCATGATATCAGCCGCAGTCGGAAGGGAAAAGAACGGCGTCCGTCTAAATGGTGAGACTCGCGCGATTTCGAAATCCTCGTCATATCATATTAGCGTACACACGAAAGATCTCGGCTGGCCTAAAATGGAAAATCGCGGATCGTTGCGAGGCCGCCGAGAATGGCCTGGAGCACGTGCATACGAGAGTATACTTATACGTACGTCGAATAGATTACGTGAGTCGTACGTGAGACGCCCGCGATACAGTTATTGCGACGGACAATGAGTTAACTCTCAAAGTGCCCTGAGAACAGGCAAATCACTGGGAAAACTTCGAACGCGTGAAGGCGAAGATACGTATCACGCTTTCTACTTTTCGATTTATGTCATTTTAGTTAACACGTTGACTACCAAGCGTATTTTCCTACGTTGGAAGCGCGATGCGATGAAATACTGCAGAGTATGATTAAATCGTGCAAAATGAAGGTAACGCAGTTTTGTTGGAAGACAAAGTATTGAAGCACCGTTCCAATATCAATTGCTTTTACAAGATTGCAAATAGGCTTCATTGGGAATTTTTTGTATTTTTACTCAAATCTATTACACCGGGTTAGAAGCCAAAGTATTTAAGCGCCGTTCCAATATCAATTGCTTTGACAAGATTGCAAATAGGCTTCATTGCGAATTTTTTGGATTTTTAGTAAAATCTTTTGCATCGGATTGGAAGCCAAAGTATTAAAGCACGGTTCCAATAGCAGTTGTTTTTACAAGATTGCAAATAGGCTTCATTGGGAATTTTTTGTATTTTTACTAAAATCTATTACACCGGGTTAGAAAGCCAAAGTATTTAAGCGCCGTTCCAATATCAATTGCTTTTACAAGATTGCAAGTAGGCTTCATTGGGAATTTTTTGCATTTTTACCAAAATCTTTTACACCGGGTTAGAAACCAAAGTATTAAAGCACCTTTCCAATATCAATGGCTTTTACAAGATTGCAAATAAGCTTCATTGGGAATTTTTTGCATTTTTACTAAAATCTTTTGCACCGAGTTGGAAGCCAAAGTATTGAAGCGCCGTTCCAATATTAATTGCTTTTACAAGATTGCAAGTAGGCTTCATTGGGAGTTTTTTTGCATTTTTACCAAAATCTTTTGCACCGGGTTAGAAGCCAAAGTATTAAAGCACCGTTCCAATATAAATTGCTTTTACAAGATTGCAAGTAGGCTTCATTGGGAATTTTTGCATTTTTACCAAAATCTTTTGCACCGGGGTAGAAGCCAAAGTATTAAAGCACCGTTCCAATATCAATTGCTTTTACAAGATTGCAAATAGGCTCCATTGCGAATTTTTTGCAATTTTACCAAAATCTTTTGCACCGGGTTAGAAACCAAAGTATTAAAGCACCGTTCCAATATCAATTGCTTTTACAAGATTGCAAATAGGCTTAATTGGGAATTTTTTGCATTTTTACTAAAATCTTTTGCACCGAGTTGGAAGCCAAAGTATTGAAGCGCCGTTCCAATATCAATTGCTTTTACAAGATTGCAAACAGGCTTCATTCTGAATTTTTTGCATTTTCACTAAAATCTTTTGCACTGGGTTAAAAGCCAATGTATTAAAGCACCGTTTCAATATCAATTGCTTTTACAAGATTGCAAATAGGCTAATTGGGAATTTTTTGCATTTTTACTAAAATCTTTTGCACCGAGTTGGAAGCCAAAGTATTGAAGCGCCGTTCCAATATCAATTGTTTTTACAAGATTGCAAATAGGCTTCATTGCGAATTTTTTGCATTTTTACTAAAATCTTTTGCACCGGTCACCGGGGATCACCGCGGCAGTCAACGTTTTAACCCGTCCGGCGTAGAATACTTGCGACGATTAGGTCGCAACCAAGTGGAAGATTATTGCACCGAGATGTAGAGTACAGGGTTTCTCGACTTAGGAATGTACTACTATGATCAAAACTAAGTATGACTCTTTCAATAAAACACAAACGGCTTATATAATTTATAAATTTATTTCATCCCCTTCAAAGTACTCCCCATTAGAGACAATACACTTTTGCCAACGTTTCTACTAATCTTCAAAACAATGGTTAAATTCGATTTTAAGGCGCGCAGCGATTCTCGTAGAATCTCTTCGATGGAATCAAAACGGTGACCCCGAAGCGATTTTTTAAGCCGAGAGAATAGGAAAAAGTCACATGGAGCTAAATCTGGCGAATATGGTGGTTGTGGAATGATATGGATCGAATTTTTGGCCACATAATCACGAATAACCAGTGCAGTGTGCGATGGTGCATTATCGTGGTGTAAAAAGCATGAGTTGTCTCGCCAAAATTCCGGCCTCTTTTTGCGAATAATTTCACGCAAACAACGCGTAACATTCAAGCAATATTTCTTGTTAATAGTTTGACCCGGCGGAAGAAATTCATAATGCGCAACAACACGATAATCGAAGAAAACTGTTAACATTGTCTTTATTTTTGAGAGACTTTGACATGATTTTTTTTTTGTTTTAACTCACCTTTGGCACGATATTTTCTAGATTGGTCGGTTGTTTCCAGAGACGTAAGCGTAGGTCCACGTCTCATCACCCGTAATAATGCGTCCTATGACAGGCTGGTATTCGGAAATCATCTCTTCACAAATGTAAACACGCCGATCTTTTTTGAAAAAATTAAGTGATTTTCGAATCAAATGAACATGGACTCGTCTGACACCCAATTTGTTTTGCAAAATCGATTGAACCGATCCGAATGTTATGCCGGTCACGTCAACAAATTCTCTAATTATTAGTCGACGATTTTTCACCACCATATCTTCGATTTCCTTGACGTTCATCATCTTCAACAAGTTCTTGGCCTTCTAAGAATAATTTCTACCAATCACAAACACTTCCTCTGGACAGTGCATTGTCTCCAAAACCCTTTTCTAACATTTCCAACGTGTCGGAACCCGAAATTCCATTTTTGTCACAAAATTTAGTACAAATTTTTTTGCTGAATTTTTTCATTCGTACTGAAAATCGCCGAAAGCACTATTTTAGGTTATAATAAACAAGCGCATTTGAACAACTACTATGTATATTGACATGAAATTTGTTATAGACGTCTCTTAGAGTGCTACCAACCTATCAAAAAAATTAACTTGTTTGGATAAACCTATGCGATTTAAATGGGAAAGCCCTACTATTTTTTTTATCACAGTAGTATATGTGGGATCTAAGCCACACTCTGCAAAAAGTAAAATTCTTTGGCGTACGAAATTGCAACATTCAGTGAGAATACATTAGAAGCCAATTATTTGAGAGTGAAATATTTTAGCGTCAAACGAAATTTTCCAGGTGCTGCTTGGATAAATAATTGATAAGGCACCAGGTACAGGTAATTGGCTGTTTTGACGTAGTGTTACGTGAACGTTATGTTTTAGAGATTTTATCGGGTGTTCCGGGTAGAAACACAAATATTTTCGATAATAGATTTGCGGCCAATTTACAGCGATGTATGCCATGTCGATCTCTATCGGCATAAGGTGATTTGTAATGCTTATTGAGACGTGCGTGTTTTCGTTTTTAAGGAAACGTATTCACGTAACATTTTACTTAAATAAAAAATGTTTTATTGCAACATGATTAAGTAATTACAGAGGTAATGAATTAAGGAACAGTTTAGCAATGTCGATATGGGTAATATATATTTAATTAAATAAGATATAAATAATGAATGTGAGGAAAATTGATAAGAATTTTGTTCAACGATTTTCATAAATTTACCTGTATTTTTGCGTACTACGTTATCGGTGTTGTTACAAAAATGATTGTTCCGTGACTTCTACGTGCAATTGCATCGTTAATTTTCGCGAAATTTCTGAAACGGCAATGTGTACCTTACGCAATGGAATTGTATAAGATTAATTTACTCGATACACGTTTTTTAATATGCAAACAACACTTTTACCTTAGTTGGACTAAACGGTGAGATTCTTTTAACTCTTCTTTACATGTAAGACTTACTAAATATATATATTATACGCGTCTTAAAACAAACAGAATGCAGACAATAGTGTGAAAGAAATCCGATCAATATATATATATATCGATCCGATTTCTTTTACACTGTTATCTGCATTATATATATATATAATTATGAAAGTGGTCTAAGTCATATATTTCTTGTTTCGAGATATTTAATGAATTGCATTTGAATAAAGTAAAAAATATTTTTACATTATGCGACATTTTAATTTATAATTTTATTAGTCTTAATTAATGGAAATTTACTATGAATATGAAATTTTGTGTGAATTTTATACGATAATATATATAGATTGGGAATAGACCATTTTCAAAATTAACTGAATGTCCTATAAATGACTTAAAGCAATAAAGAACTTTGAGTTTTATTTGAAACAATAATTTGATTGAAATAATTCGTGAACATTTATTACATTTATTAATTATTTTTAAACAGTAATCCATTTTTATCATTATTTCGAGTATTTAAGATTCTTAAAATGTTCATGAAAAACTGGAGGGATGTACGGTAGTAAACTCATAATATCTTTATGTTTTTCTTCCGATACTGGTCTAATGGTGGTGTATAATGGAAGTAATTTAATATTTCCGTATATTTTTGGTCTTCCTTTTTTAGGTGAAAGATCCAAAAGGATCCAAAGGAAAAAAGATCCAAATTTTATAAGGTTCATTTTTCAAGAATCTCATCCATTGAATTTGTAGCCAAGAGACAGATTCACCCGCGGTTTTTTTTACTCTTCTTGTTATTGATTATAAACCGGAATGAAGTTGTCGTTATTATTAAAATTTGATTGTCATTTATTTTATTATGTAGTTCAGAAACGCGTCAAAGAAGGCCACGTGCCATTTTCAAGTTGTTTATATAATTTATTTAAATTTTTGACTTAGACCACTTTCATAATTAAAACTAAATGAATTCCATATAATGTTGAAATTACAACCACTATCTAATGGTTCATTTTTGACAATTTCGTAAAAATTACATTGAATAAATTTAGTTAAAAATAATGTGGTATGAAATAACTGATAAACTCATTTTTTTTTTAAATTTTGACTTAGACCACTTTCATAATTATGGGCACATATATCGATCCGATTTCTTTTACACTGTTATCTGCATTATATATATATTGATATACATTGATATATACATATTATATATATATATATATATATTGATCCGATTTCTTTTATACTATTGTCTGCATTCTGTTTGTTTTAAGAAATAAAGCAAATGTAGAAAGAAATGTTTAATGACAAGTACACAGTTACCAACGTTTAAAACATTCATATACATATATATACATATTGATCCAATTTCTTTCAGACAATTGACGACAGCATTCCGTTTCTTTTAAGAAGTAAAGCAAATGTACAAATATATGTGTGATGACAAGTTTACAGCTATAAACACTTAAAACGTGTATACCTGCAGTAAAAGTAGAATCCTGCAGTATTTCGAAGCTAGCGTACAATGTGTTAAATGGTACGAACAAATGCGTAAATTGTGCCGAATGTTTTGGCCTTCGTTACTCAGGACCTGTAGCAGAGGTCGAAACATCCGGCATAAAACATTAAATATAAATGTTTCGACATCTGATGTGGATCCTGAGCTGCAAAAAAGTTGCGTTACGTATATATAATGTTTTATGCCGGATGTTTCGACCTCCGGTATAAGTCCTGTGCAGCGAAAATGTAACGTTAAATATTGTAATACGAAGTGCCACTAACGATGACAGTTTAAAGATTCTGCGTAATATATATATTTCGGCATCTGATGTGAATGCCGAGCAGCCAAAAAATTACGTGAAATATGTATAATGCTTTATGCCGGATGTTTAGACCTATGCTACAGGTATATATATACACGAACGTCCTGTGCAGCAAAAATGTAACGTTAAATATTGTAATACGAAGTGCCACTAACGATGACAGTTTAAAGATTCTGCGTAATATATATCTTTCGGCATCTGATGTGGATCCTGAGCAGCCAAAAAATTACGTTAAATATATATAATGCTTTATGCCGGATGTTTAGACCTATGCTACAGGTATATATATACACGAAGGTCCTGTGCAGCGAAAATGTTACTTTAAATTAAAAGAAAATGTATATATATAATATATATTTTAATAAATTTATAATTTTAATATATATACATGTATACATATACGTATATTTTTTTTATGTCGGAAGTTTCGACCTCTGATATAGGCTATATATATATATTTTTTTTTTTATTATTTAGCGTAACATTTACGCTGTACTGATATATATACATACATATTTAGAACCTACTTAGGACCATGTATAGCTTGTACCAGAGGTCGAAACATCCGGCATAAAACATTATATATATTTCACGTAATTTTTTGGCTGCTCAGGATCCACATCAGATGTCGAAAGATGTATGTATATTACGCAGATTCTCTTAACTCTTGTCGTTCGCGGTAGTTTGTATTACAAGGCCCGACGCTCATTAACTTCCACGAATGGGCCGTAGAAAATGATCGATCGGATTAATGCTACGTGCACAGAACGGCACCTGACTTTCGAATATACGCACGACGGCGTAACGTTATCAATTACGCCGGTCTATGCGCTCAGAGCACCTGTGCGTTTTGCGCCAGATGAATATTAGTGACTGTGTTTATTTACTAAACTTTCCTGTATGTAGCGTCAATACATAAAAAGAGACGGCATGCGTGTCCGAATAAATATTTCTGTTAGAAGGTTACTGAAGTAAAACATTGTTGACCGGTCAGGAGTTAACTTATTTTTGCACTTGCGTTTGCTATTTTAGTTTTTGAAACGCACGGAAACAGAATATTGCACAAGTTTTGTTCATCGTGTTCATTATCAAAAATATAATTTTATGTGTTTATTTACTAAACTTTCCTGTATGTAGCGTCAATACATAAAAAGAGGCGGCATGCGTGTCCGGATAAATATTTCTGTTAGAAGGTTACTGAAGTAAAACGTTGTTGACCGGTCAGGAGTTAACTTATTTTTGCACTTGCGTTTGCTATTTTAGTTTTTGAAACGCACTTAAACAGAATATTGCACAAGTTTTGTTCATCGTGTTCATTATAAAAAATATAATTTTCTTGGTATTGAACTGTGACTTGAGACTCTGTGACTTGAGACAGTTTTTACATTAAATTACCGGTCAACAATATGTTAACAGCGGGTACCATGCTATACCACGCGTGAATTATTTCTTATCGTACAAGAAGATTATTACATTTTGAACAAAATGCCTAGAGATTTCCATCGAATTAAAAATCTATATTGGGAAATCGCACTAGACCTAATATTTCTTATTGTAGCGGAAGATAACCACGTTTACATCGAAACGTTCCAGAACATGCATTAATATTTCTTGAAGAACAAAGTATTTAAGAAAGCGTGCGTGCGCCGAAAATTACTTCTTCTTTTTCAAATACGTTTTCTCTGTTGACTCATGGTTAAATTAAAACGTATTTTGTAACAATTTAATAGTTATTATTTTTGTATTATTTACTATTTAATTTTGTTACATAATTTAATATATAATTTATAATTCATTATATAATTATATAATTTATTATATTATATAATTTATAGTATAATTTAATTTTTATTATTCAATAGTTATTATATCCTGTGAAATATCTTTCCAAATACCTTTCAAAAATTCTGCCGTCACCCGAATTCGGGTAATGTGGCAAAAAACGTGTTAAACTCCTTCACTTCTCTTCACCGGTCGCAAAGTTCGAAATCACAATGTCAATTCCGCACATTCCATCACAGGACACCTAAATACGACCCTCCCAAACATGCCATTTTTTATTATTTACTATTTAATTTTATTGCATCATTTAATACATAATTTTTAATTTATTATATAATATTAATTATATAATTTATTGTATAATTTAATTTTTATTACTCAATAGTTATTATATCTTGTGAAATATCTTTCCAAATACCTTTTAAAAATTTTGCCGTCACCCGAATTCGAATGATGCGGCACAAAACGTGTTAAACTCCTTCACTTCTCTTCACCTGTCGCAAAGTTCGAAATCACAATGTCAATTCCGCACATTCCATCACAGGACACCTAAATACGACCCTCCCAAACATGCCACACAAAGTCATGCGTGTCTACCTGCTCGTACACGATTGCATGTCAGTTGAGCTGCGATAATTTCGCTCGGTCGGATTATGGTCGTATGTAATTTGCAGCGTCCACTGGTATGCGGGGACAAGCCTACCTTCGACGTTTATTATTTCCTCGCGAGATATGGCCAGATTATGACACGAGAACGGCATGACTTGCTCTTGAGAAGGCCGCGCGTGTTTTCATTACACTTCGCAACACTGGGTTAATGTCCTGTGACCATTTTACAACAATGCATTTAGGTAGAATTGCACTTGTTTGCTACGATTGATGCGAGTTGAGGAAGTGAAAAACATTCGGCGTAAACGAGTTTCCGGACTGTTTGAAGTTTGAATTGTTCGATATTTGAGTAGTTTTTCTTAAATGCGTCTTACGCTTGAATTTTCTTAACACTAGATTGCCCGAGATTTCTTGTATACCTATATTGCCCAAAAACAGTCAAAATGACTGCATTGTGAAAAAATAACAAATGTGTAAAGAAATTTGTTTAAAATTAATTTTTAATATTTTTTATGTTATTTACAGTTATATAACAGGTTATTAGTAAATATTAACCGTACATATTGACTGTTTTCAATGTACTTAACCCATATTTCCGAAAGCAAGGCAAATTTATTTGATTGTAGGCGCCTACTGCATTCGGTTCTTTTGTCAAAATGAATAAATCGTAGGATTTGCTTGAACTTTTCTCTGGCCATAGTTTTTCTAAAAGATTCGGGACCCCACTTCGCTGACCATAAACAACTCAATTTAAAATTTGTTGCCTCGTAAGCTCCACGAGCATATAGAATCCCAATAAATGCACGTATTTCCGGTAATGATATTGTCCAACCGTTCCGCAAAATTCGGCGACATTCTTCTGTGCACTTTCTTATATGTTTGATAATATAGTTATCTATTATCAACGATAATGCACTGATAAGATTATCTGCCACAATGTTCCTTTTTGCGTAGCCTGTTGGCCCTTTCACACTCTTGAAAATACAAGCAGATGGTATCCTTCCAGGAATACCACCTTCGTCAATTTTTGTCCACACAGTACCATCAGCAGCTGTTTCGACCTCCTGAAACGTATTTTCAGTTTCTTCATCAGAATCTGAACTAGTTAGCACCCTACACCTTTTCCTGGGCATATTGATGACACTTTCATTTTCATGATTGGTGATCGACTCTTCATCACTATCTTCAGCGTCAGATGTTTCACTTTGAATATAATCCGCTTCATCTTCAGATGATAGTTCAGAATTTGTTGCATTTAATTCTATATCGGAGCACTCTTCACTTATGTTCGTTAGCTTTTCCAAGAACTCATTTCTGTTCGACATTTTTTCATAAAGTTAGGGCGCAAAAGAAATAAAATAAACAACTTGTTAGAACAACACTTTATAAAGATTCGAATAACTAGTACTACTTTAGCTTATTGAGCAACTGACACTTATCAAGTATACGCCCAAATCGACAATTTATCATGCATCATATTTCAATACAAATCCGGACAGGTCATATAAGAAATTTACTCAATTCAATAAATAAAAATCTTTTGATTATTTAAAATTTACCAAGCAGTCAAAATGACTGCTTCTGGGCAATATAGGTATAACACACATATATATACGGAAATAAAGGAGGGCGGAAGTAACTACAATTATTCATAAACCCATTTATATGTTATAGAAAAAGTCACCAAATTCTAAGAAATTGTGTCATCAATTTCATAATTGTTTTTCTAATTGAAATTAAAAAACAGTCAAAATGACTGCCTTGGGCAATCTAGTGTTAAATAGTATTATTAATGTTTGAAGTTTGAATTGTTAACTAGTATTATTAATGTTTGAAGTTTGAATTGTTAAATAGTATTATTAATGTTTGAAGTTTGAATTGTTAGATTTTGCACTGTTATGTAACGGTACTAATACGCCCAAAAATTCACGTATTTCGCGTGTATAGATGTACACGATAGAAATAGCTCTTCGAACTACACACATATTTATTATATTGGCAGCGGATTTAGACATAATTAAGCTACATCATGCCGGGAATTACTTCAGATAGAATACCGAACGGCGGTAATAACGGGACATCCGTCTCTCTTAGCTGACACTGTCCCGTTAATTAACGACATTCGAGATGCATCGCGACGATACTGGAAATTACCGGTAATTATTCTATTTGCGGCGATTTCATTGGCACGGTGCCAGTGAATTAACGAGCCTTTCCGGTTGCGAATAAATTAACTGATGTCCAGAGAATCGGCTGTTGCAAATGTAGAGTACAGAGTGAATATTATGTTCATACAATATCGAAACAATGGTACAAATTTTTGCATTGATGCACTCGACTGTGACAATCGGAAAATATAAATAAAAGACCTGAAATAATGTTATATGTCAAATTAACGATGAAATGACCGTTATTTTCGCACAAAATTAGCGCAGGTGGGAATATGAATGAAAAATATTCAAGAATATTGCATCAAATGAGCACATAGTGACGGAAATTGTTGAATTAACAACCTGGATTGTTATGAAAATGCAATTCAAAGAAGTAACAGAATTCTCTATATAACGTGGAAATAATTATGGAAATTATTTAACCGACGTACTGGATTGTTGTACATGAAAATAAAAATGAAAATAATTTAAAATTATTTCCTCGTGAAAATGAATTATTTAACTCAATTGTCGATTGTCATGAATATAATAATGAAATTTATTTAATTAACTTACTCGATTGTAGATTCTGAATATAATAATGATAATTATTTAATCGACTTACTCGATTGTCGTATAAGTGAAAATAATAATGAAAATTATTTAACCGACTTACTCGATTGTCGTACGTGAAAATAATAATGAAAATTATTTAATCGACTTACTCGACTGTCGTATGTGAAAATAATAATGAAAATTATTTAACCGACTTACTCGATTGTCGTGCGTGAAAATAATAATGCAAATTATTTAACCGACTTACTCGATTATCATAAGTGAAAATAATAATGAAAATTATTTAATCGCCTTCCCCGATTGTCATACCTGAAAATATAATTGCGTACGCCAAGAATGCTGCACGTAATCATCCACGAAGCAACTTTTAAGAACTCCATCATTCCGCTACCCTGATTTCCGCCCGCTCGCAACATGCGCGCGTAAATATTTATGAACACGCCTTTTTTCGCCATCAATTTCGCCACGGAGCGCAATCGTGCCAGGCAAACGCGAAAAAAAACATGGAAACATCCTCGAAACACGCGAAAAGCGAGCATACGACGTGCAGCGGTAAAAGTGAAGGATCCGCGTCGTGAA
This sequence comes from Cryptocheilus praepositus, assembly GCA_033815515.1. Lineage (NCBI taxonomy): Eukaryota > Metazoa > Arthropoda > Insecta > Hymenoptera > Pompilidae > Cryptocheilus > Cryptocheilus praepositus. The sequence continues at coordinate 6,080,625 of JAWWQZ010000271.1, forward strand.
AGGGAAAGAGGGATGGCGTTTAGTTGCAAAGGAAAAACGCGCGATCGTCGGCAAGATATCTGGGTGCGTGTGAGTGGATAAAGAAAGAGGGAAGAGAAGGCAGTAGGTGCTCGGTTTCGACGCGTAATTTATGAAACCGCGTTTCGAACTTCTCGCGCGTATCCGTTTACGATGCGTTACGAACGAGTGCATTACGCACGCGTACAGGGTGTCGTAGACATTTTAGTAGCCATGTTCTCCAAGATCGACGAATAGCTTTTACGTGGGCAGTCCGACAAGTACTTAGCCTACAAAAGAAAAACGAACATTTTGGAAAATTGACGATTTATTTTTCAACATAGTCTCCTTTTAACTCGATACACTTGATCCAGCGATGCTCCAACTTCTTCAACCCGTCTGAAAAATACGTTTTCTGGAGATCTGCAAAGTAGGCCTCCGTGGCGGCGATAACCTCCTGATTCGACTCAGATCTCTGCCCAGCGAGTGACTTTTTCAAGTTTGGGAACAAAAAGAAGTGACACGGGGCCAAATCCGGAGAATACGGTGGATGGGGGCAGCTGTTCGTAGCCTAATTCAACGAATTTGGCTGTAGCTTGGGCAGAGGTGTGAACCGGTGCGTTATCGTGGTGAAAGAGCACTTTTTTCTTCGCCAAATGGGGCCGTTTTTTCCTTAATTCGGCGTCGAATCGGCTCAATAATTCGGTATAGTACAGCCCTGTGACTGTTTTGCCCTTCTCCAGGTAGTCTATGTAGATCACATCTTGTGAATCCCAGAAAACGGTGGCCATCACCTTTCCGGCCGATAGGACAGTCTTCGCCTTCTTCGGAGCACATTCGTCGGGCGCAGTCCACTGTTTCGACTGTTCCTTGGTCTCTGGTGTGTACCAGTGGATCCAAGTTTCGTCGACAGTAACAAAACGACGGAGAAACTCTTTCGGATTGCGCTTAAACAGTGTCAAACACTGCTCTGAAGTGGTCTCACGGATGCGCTTGTTATTCGAAGTGAGCAAACGCGGCACCCATCGAGCAGAAAGCTTTCTCATGCCCAATATTTCATGCAGGATATGCCCAGATTTCATCGCTGGATCAAGTGTATCGAGTTAAAAGGAGACTATGTTGAAAAATAAATCGTCAGTTTTCCAAAATTTGCGTTTTTCTTTTGTAGGCTAAGTACTTATCGGACTGCCCACGTACAATATGGCGAGTGCGGTTAATTTCGCGGCGCCTTCGTTTTGCCATAAGTAACTTCCGATGCAGCTGGGTAGAATCTATTGTTCGTATTTACCCTCTATAAATCACCGAAACAAACGAGTTTTTGTTTTCATTATATAAATGACGTTTCAGTTCATCTTCTGTCACCTGTTTTATGTGATGCTTGTTACATTCAACTGTTTTTCTTAATCTCTGAAATGGAGAGTCAAAAAGTGCATATTCGACATGTAATGCGATTGCAAACGTCAAACCATTATAAACTTCTCTATAAACAGCTTTTTTCCCTCTGTGAACTGTTTTCGTATCAGGGGTCTATTTAAAAACCGCGTCAGAGCATATCATGTGATACGACGACTAAAAAATGTTATAAACAATTATTTAGCCCGTTTATCAAGGATCATTTAAACGCCTCCTTTTAAATAATTACAATTTATTTGAAATAAATACACGACTAATTGCAATTGATTTCAAACAATTACATAAAGAAACGCAAATTATTTCAAACAATTACATAAATAATTGTAATTTATTTCAAACGATTATATAAATAATTGCAATTCATTTCAAACAATGACATAAGTAAGTGCCATTTATTTCAAATAATATCATAAATAATTGCAATTTATTTCAAACAATTACATAAGTAATTGCAATTTATGTTACACGATTACATAAATAATTGTATTCCATTTCAAACAATTGCATAAATAATTGTATTTTATTTCAAACGATTTATTAAATAATTGCAATGTATTTGAAACAATCACATAAATAATTACAATTTATGTCAAACAATTACATAAATAATTGCAAATTATTAAAAATCCTCATTTTAAATAATTACAATTTATTTGAAATAAATACACGACTAATTGCAATTGATTTCAAACAATTACATAAAGAAACGATTACATAAATAATTGTATTATTTCAAACAATTACATAAATAATTGTATTTTATTTCAAACGATTTATATAAATAATTGCAATTAATTTCAAACAATGACGTAAGTAAGTGCCATTTATTTCAAATAATATCATAAATAATTGCAAATTATTCAAACAATTAAAATAAACGTATATTGCAATTTATGTTACACGATTACATAAATAATTGTATTCCATTTCAAACAATTGCATAAATAATTGTATTTTATTTCAAACGATTTATTAAATAATTGTATTCCATTTTAAACAATTGCATAAATAATTGTATTTAATTTCAAACGATTTATTAAATAATTGCAATGTATTTCAAACAATCACATAAATAATTACAATTTACGTCAAACAATTACATAAATAATTGCAAATTATTCAAAATCCTCATTTAAAATAAATGCAATATATGCGCAGCAACGCATTCCTTGTCTGAAAACATCTCAATAAAATCTATATACGCCATCAATTGAGCGTTGAATGAAACCTGAACGAAACCAAAGCGGTTAAATAAGATAAATAAACCCTCGTTCCCTATCTCTTTGCAGACCGAAGTCAGAACGCGTACAGTGATCGAGTGCTGCGACGGATATCGGCCATCTGAAATGTCCGCATATGAAGATGACTACGCTGAAGGAGCAGTTACATGTCTGCTAATCTGCGAAGGATGTTCCAGTGGATTCTGCATTTCTCCGGGCAAGTGCCAATGCAAGCCCGGCTTTTATGGAGACGACTGTACAAACGGTACGTTCCTAAGTACGTCTACAAATTACGTAAACGTTAGATGTTTATACGCGCTTGTTCAATCATTTTCCTGGCATCGTTCGTTAGCGACTCTTGCCTGTTTTCTGTACCAATATTTGTACTGTTGGTCCGCGCATGTACTGGAGGATCGATACTTTGCTACGTAGTTTTATTTGTAGGTATGAGAGGTGTTGAAGGAACGATTGAATTTTTACGGTCGGACACACTGTATTGCGTGAACAACTTTTATTAGATGTAGGTAGAAAGATTGGACGTTTCTCAGGTATAAACAATTTTGTATGTAATGTCGTGGTTTATTTGTTGACTTCTAGAATTGCAGTATCTAGCGCAGTGGTTATAAAGGACGTTTTTAATGCCCCGGTTAATTAGTATACAGGAAATTTTATTGGGGATCAGTCAGCTGTCATCGATAGGCGGTTGCATTGCACAGAAATTGTATCAGGGTTTAGTATTATACAGTTTATAAAGCATCCTATTGAAAATGTCTACTAGAAATGTCACTCAATTGAAAATGTGGCAGATATACATTTTATATATGGTTGTTTCAATGAAAATGCTCACAAAATTCAGCACACTTGAAGCCCTGCGAACTGTTACTAACAAAACGTTAAAAGCCATGGTAGAATGAATGTGAAAAATTATAGCAAGCAAGTTGCCACGTTTCACGAGTATTGAAGTGTAAAACAAGAAAACAATCGATTTTTTCTATTATTACATTTGTTCCAAACCTTTCAAATGATTGAAATAATACACCATCTTATTGAAACCCGAAACGTATAGGTTCCCTCGTCATGTGTCTATAATATTTAAGAGTGCATTAGTGTATGCTAGTATCTTTTATTGTTATTCTATGATGTTTAGTACTCTGTTTTTCTCCGGTGGCAAAATCGATTTTTGAAACACAAAAATACTAGATACGGGACAATTCCGAAACTGGTTTGCGCTTCCTGGCGCTTTGTGGCGACGCCTGTTCATTAATTGCTCCGACCAAAGCACCTCTCACGACCTGATGGCACGACCGTTGATCCTTGAACCTCGACACCTTGTAATTATCTGTCACGGGAATCGAAGTGTAAATTTCACTCGCCGCGCCTGTATATCTATATATAAGAGCAGTTGTTCGATGCAAAATTATACATGTAACCGCGAGTGGTGCAACCGCGAAATAGATACGTTTGTTAAATTGGTGGTCTGAAAAGAAGGATAGTATGGCACATATTTCTATAACGTTTTGACATAAAAAATTATCTGGTACAGCGAATAGTTGATTTCAAATCAAATGTCACTGTACAACAACTGAAAAAACATAACGTTCCATTAAAAAAACATTTGACTCTAAAATTACATATGTATACATACACTTGTATATTTATCTGAACTAGAGGTCTGAAAATAGAAATATATATATATATAATTTGTATGTGTATATGTAGGGTAATATGCAAACATTATATATATATATATATATATTTATATGATGTGTATGCATGTATATAAGGTGTGCATATCCTATTTTCAAAGCACTAATTGAGATATATATACAAGTGTATGTACATATAATTTTAGCCAATTCTTTTTTTTAATGGAACGTTATATTTTTTTTATTCGTTCTATAATGGCATTTGATTTGAATTCAACTATTTGCCGTACGAGATAATTTGTTGTTGCAAAACATTTAAAAATTGTTAATCCCACAGATACGTTAAAGAAATATTAATGTATTTACAAGGCGTTACAATAACGAATTACCTCATATCGGAATTCGTGGAATTCGGTTTAGCAAATGCCATCGTATTATAGCAAAGAAATATACCATTCCATTTAAAAAATTAATTTGCACCTCTCCGTACCAAACAACTTTTGTAAGAGGATTGTTTTGTAGCTTTACTTCATCACGAGATATTCCATAAGTACGAGATAGAGGAAATACTCTGCATACATTGGTGTCTAATAGTGTATGTTTAATGAAAACGTGCTACGAGCTTCTTATACAATCGTTTGACCGCGTGACTTACAAACTAGGTACTAACCTCTAATTATTTACATAATCGTCTAACCCCGTGGAGAACACCGATGGTACTGCTCCTAGCTTTTTTTTGCGTTCGTTACTTCCCAAGTATGTATCGGGACGTTAGATCGTTGCTTCAGTCACTATACACGTATATAATAAATAATACTACAGAAACATAGTAGAATATAATAAAATGATTTAAGTATGAATACATTATATACAAATTAAACTATATATAATTGTAGGTTTATTAGCAATACACATAAAGGTAACAATTATGTGGCGTATGCCGATCCGTAATAATAAAAAAAAAATCGACATTCTTTAAAACTTTGAAAATATAGTACAACGGTCGTGTATTTCGTCACTTTTCGATTCCCTGCTTACTCGCCAACTTTAATTTTAACAGCCAAAAATCACAACGTCATTCTTCTTCAACAGACCTTTTACTTGCAATACTCTAAGGACCCAAGTTAACTCCTGCACATTAAATGCATCTAATGCACAATAATACTAGAGTCCATGTAATGAATCCTCATTCTTCGCATCAGCTTGTCTATTCAAGCCATTAAATTTCGCTAAATTCTTCATATCCTTACCCTACATTCGTCCGTTTCGTCATTTTCCAATTTTCTATTTACTTTAAATTAAACTTTAATTTTAACAGCCAAAAATCACACGTCAGTCTTCTTCAATCGACTTTCCACTTGCAACGCCTTGAGAATACAAATTGACCCGTGCACATTAAACGCATCTAATGCACAATAATACTAGAGTCCACCTAATAAATCCTCATTCTCCGCGTCAGCTTATCTATTTAAGTCATCTTACACCGCCAAACTATCGGTATCCTTAGCATACGTTCGCCTGTTTCGTCACTTTCTCATTTCCCGCATATTCGCGGTGCACACATTGGCATACGCAGAGGCGTCTGGAAATGTTTAGTGCTCTCCTAAACGTCCAGCGCCTCGAGGTCCTTGCATAATCGCGCATCCACTCTATCACTTGGCAACGTCCAATTTCAAGTCACTTTCTGCCGCGAATCCGCGTGAGAGGCGAACACGCATGGTTCCTGGCCGACTGACGTAAGAGAGCGCATTCCGGACTAGCGCATAAATAATTCGTCTAGCATCTGATTATGCGGCCATCGAGACGTTGCGCGTGTCGACCGACTGCCAGTGGGAACTTTTGGATTCTTGAGTAATCGCGAGATGCGAATCGTGGTATTTAGCACCCGGCGAATCGTACATGTTCTTACGTAGAGTTACTCGTGTAAATACTTTAACCAGTTAGCTGTGATTGACGAGTATAGTTGTCATGGATTTTTAAATTAGTGATGATTTGTTAGTGAGTTAACGCGTCATCCGTACTGCCACGTAGTGATCATTGGCTACTTAAAGTGTAATTATTGTGAAAAATTAAAGATATTTTCAAATTTCGAGATGTTTAGAATATTTTGAGGCCAGGCCGGAATAAAACAAACAAATAAAAGATATAAGTAATCTAAGATAAACTTATGCGCCCCCGTATGCACCGACTGACACATAACAATAACGCTTAGAAACAGAGTTAAAAAATAATAATAAAAAATTGCAAATCGTTTTGTCGCTATCCATATTTCAGAGCTTCAAATAATTAATTCGCAACACAAATTACGAAAAACTGCGGCTGACAATCACGATTGCATTGTGTGTATCTCGTACTGCCACAACGACAGAACAAGACGATTCAAAAATGACTATAAAAAATATATTCTCAATCTATTAGATATTAATTGTTTGATGAGATATATTATCGTCATCCGTCAACAAAAAATAGAACGTTATCGCCGCGTCAATGACTTTTTTGTTCCGTGGGGACCACGTCACCCATATATTGATGACGCTCTTCTTGTTCAAGTTAAATAAGATTTTCAGTTGCATTTTGAAAATAAATTTAATGGAAGAAGCACCGAAGTATAAGTAGAGAATGTACAGCATAAAAATATCAAAAATACATAAATTACACTCCACTTTTTCTTCTAAAATTCACAACGTTTTCAACACTATTCTCACTTTCAATTGTACTTTCACGCCGTCCAATGAACATTTTAGGGATGAAAAATGACTGATGTGCGTGCGATGAAGTGTCTTCTTACTGAATGATTCCATTTTAAACGTTCGGCGCCGCGTAACACTCGTACTTGGGTGAATACCACGCCACAGACCACGTCACCCATACATTGATGACGCTCTTCTTATATATAATAAGATTTTCTTGCATTTTTTTTGAAAATAAATTAATATATGGAAGAAGTTAACCAGATAAGTAGAGAATGTACAGCATAAAAAAAAATATCAATTTTAAAACATAAATTACATCTTTTTTATCTAAAATTCACAACATTATTCATCACTGTTCTCACTTTCACGTTTATTTACGCCTATATAACATTATTATAATTAAAAATGACAAAATGTGACCTTACGGTGATTTTTCCATGAATGATCTGACATTATAAATCGTCATTTTTCGACACTTTTTATATGTCATATAACGTCACCCATATATTTTCAACGCTCTTCTTGTTCAAAAAAATAAGATTTTCAGTTGCATTTTGAAAATAAATTTAATGGAAGAAGCACTGAATATTAAGTAGAGAATATACAGCATATATATATCAAAAATACATATATACCATTTTTCTTCTAAAATTCACAACGTTTTCATCACTATTCTCACTTTCAATTGTACTTTCACGCCGTCCAATGAACATTTTAGGGATGAAAAATGACTGATGTGCGTGCGATGATCATGCTTCTCAACTGAATGATCTGGGATAGAAGTGAGATCCCTTCCAGATCTCTAACCGAAACCCTTGTCACTTTCCCTGGACATTCATATATGAGAATGCGTTTTAGAAAATTGTAATAGTTTTAGAAAATTGTAATAGTTTTAGAAAATTGTTCTTCATCGACAATTTTTCATCATCTCACGCGATTGACAGCTACTGGAACGCGGGAAGCAATTAATTTTACTCTTAAACACTGCCCAGCGACATGACACGTTTGATGACACGGGATGCCGGGATTTCACGGATTGTCGGTAATGCACGTTTATATTTTGCCCTGACGACCAGCCGCGTGACACTTAAAGCCAGTGTCGCACCGTAAACGATGCCTGCGAAATTTCCATAACTTGTCTCGCGGCGACCTTCTCGAAATGAAAGTAGTTCGTGGCAAATAGTTATCCGTAAGCAAGTGGCCGTACGAATGTATATATACTGCGGATGTAAGAATGTATAGTAATTAACGATGACGGGACGAAGTCGAAGTCGCGGAATGGTGAATGGGGAAGTTGATCCGGTTGAAGCTGAATCGTAAGCTTTATATAAGCTATTACCACATTGATCGCCAAACGCAAATTTACTGTTTCCTGCGGGACTGCAAGTTTGCTTAAATTCTTTCGAATGCTGGCATAAGAAACGTTGTATATTTATGTTTGTATGTTGCTACTGTTATGTACGGATGTTATTGTAAAAAATTCTTATAATTTATTTATGGGGGTCTGATAATTATATGAGAATAAATACATACGTTTGGGGACGGATTACTCGAAAAATACGAAATAAAATAAATAATAATACGATTCCTCGAAAAATAGAAACGTTATACATTTATGTTTGTATGTTGGTACTGTTATGTACGGCTGTTATTATAAAAAATTCTTATAAATTATTTATAAAAATCTGATAATTATATGGGAAAACTGCCACACACGTTTGGAGGACGAATTATTCAGAAAATGATCTCTAAATAATTACTTACTGACAAATTATAGGAACGTTATACATTTGTGTCGAGGATGTTCTTATCAAACCAATTATTTCTCTGAATATTATACTCATATCTGAAACATGTATCAATATACATTGTCATACACATCAAATCAACAGCAATGTCATCAATGTCAAAGTAACATATACTGCTAACGCTATATACTCTTCAATCTCAAGAAGCAACATACTTATTTTCATAAATTCGTCGTAATGTTTCTCTCATATCTATCAGCAGATCAGTATTTATTGCATCAAACGGAGATCAGAATCATTCTTTGACAGGAAACAATGTCATCAGATCGAATTAATATCACAGAAATTGCCTTATATACTACTACCGCCAAGAACCTTTAATCATGAGTATCAACGTTTATTCAAATTCATATATCTTTGAGTACATCATATTTGCCATCAATTTCAAATCAACATCACCACAGAAAATGCCGTACAACAAGATCTTTACAAATTTCCAAATCTACAGACACGTCATCATTCACTGCACCCAATTGCCTTTTAAAATTTTATGAAATATACAATGTCATCAACATTCATTGCATTCAATTACATCCAAAATCATTCTTTGACCACATGCAATTTAATTGCATATTAACATGTATATTAATTTATATTTCATAATGTGCAATTATACATTGTGTTCTACTTCATTATTTGTAAAGTAAGACATACTGTATTTAAGCCGTGGTGTCACATTATCGAAATGATTGCTTTTCTGTATGGTACCCTCGGAATCAATTACTAAGACGTAGTTGCACTTCACAGTGTCTACACCCATAAAATGTTTCGAATCATACACCTCGAATTTTGATAATTTAACCCCGTTTGGTACCTTTAGTATTAATCCCAAAAAGCGTCAAACTTTCTCTGTTACACCCCCACGTCCATCAACACCAACATTCACTACACCCAACCACCTCCAAAATCATTCTTTGTGCATACACAATGTCAACCACAAAGCAACAGCGTCACACATCGCAGTCTACGTTAAGGACCTTTTAATCCGCCAAAGGTACCGAATCAGTGAGGCAAGATTGAAATTTCTCGGCGGCTTCCGGAGACCAAAAGCATCACTTGGCGTGCTGACGTTTACCATTGATGCCCGGCTCTGACGTGTGGTTAAGCAGGTGCCTAAGAGGCACCTAACAAGTATGAAACGTGAAACTCCGCTAGCGGCGCGGATAATTTTCACGCTCGGCGAAACACGCCGACCTTCCACGATCGTTGGAACGCGAACGTTATTACGAGGGTTCCGTGTACAAACCGTGCGTTCTTGCGTATCGTCGCTGCTCGCGAAATGGAACAATTTTTACTCTCGCCGTTGCCTCGCATAATGCGTAGATAAACGCAACGGAGTATCGCAATTCATCGCAGAAGCAAACTGACCGACGTACGTGGGCAGTCCGATAAGTACTTAGCCTACAAAAGAAAAACGAAAATTTTGGAAAATTGACGATTTATTTTTCAACATAGTCTCCTTTTAACTCGATATACTTGATCCAGCGATGAAATCTGGGCATATCCTGCATGAAATATTGAAAAATACGTTTTCTGCTCGATTTGCAAAGTAGGCCTCGTGGCCGGATAACAAGCGCATCCGTGAGACTCAAATTTCTGCCCAGCAGTGTTTGACAAGTTTTGGAACAAAAAGAGTGACACGTCGTTTTGTGACTGTCGAAGAAACGTGGATCCACTGGTACACACCAGAGATTCAAGGAACAGCTTGAAACAGAGGGTGCGCCCGGCTGTTATCGTGGTGAAGAAGCACTTTTTTCTTCGCCAAATGATGGCCGTTTTTTTCTTAATTCAGCGTCGAATCGGTGTGATCTACATAATGCAGCTACCTGTGACTGAAGGGCAAAACTTCTCCAGGGATGTATGTAGATCACATTATTGTGCCGAATTAAGGAAAAAACGGCCCATTTGGCGAAGAAAAAAGTCTTCGCTCTTTCACCACAATAACGCACCGGCTCACACCTCTGTTTCAAGACTGTTCCTTGGTCTCTGGTGTGACCAGTGGATCCATCCGTTTCGTCGTATTCTCACAAAACGGCGTAGAAACTCTTTTTGTTCCTTAAACTGTTAAAAAGTCTGACGTCGCTCACGGATGCGCTTGTTATGAGGAGTTTACGCCACCCACGAGCCTACTTTCTCATGATCCCAATATTTTTCATGACGGATTGAAGAAGTTGGAGCATCGCTGGATCAAGTGTATCGAGTTAAAAGGAGACTATGTTGAAAAATAAATCGTCAATTTTCCAAAATTTTCGTTTTTCTTTTGTAGGCTAAGTACTTAACGGACTGCCCACGTATGTCGCTGAGGAAGCATCCGCGGAAAAAAAACTCGAAGGGAATGAAGTAATTTCTGAAACAGGATGAAGGAATATTTTTTCGGGTTTTTTTCTGAAGTCGGATACCGTATTTCAACATCTGCCTTTAACATGTTAACTGCCGTGCGTATTTTATTATATTGCAACCGCAACATGATGAAATACTGCAGAATATGATTGAATGGTGCAAAATGATAATGATCCGAAGGTATCGAAAACCAAAGAATTGAATTACTTTTTAATATTAATTGCATTTATAAAATTATAAATATAGGATTTAAACGCGTGAAACTAGAGAGTATAATATTTATAAACAATAACAACACAATCAAGGCGCTTTAGTCTTATTTCCTAATCTTTCGTCGTTTCATCGTTTCGCCTTTTCGTCTTTACGTCGTTTTGTTTTTTCGTCTTATCGTCTTCACGTTTTGTCGTCAACTAACTACTACTCAACCAAACAACATAATTCAACAAAGTCGTCACCTATGATACCTCAATATAATAATTGAAGATCATAGGTGACCTTTGCTCGCCAACCAGAGGACCCTGATTTTTTCGTGAGGTCTTTTGCGTGTTAATATCAGCTTCATCAAACATACATTGACCCGCAATTAAAACAGCATCCTTCCCGAAGCATAATATCCATCACCAATCCTTACCTTTTCCTACTTTTCCCTGATCTATTTTCGTCCCGACGTTATGTTGTCGTTTTCCTTGAAGCACCCAATTATTTAGTAATAAACGTAAATTGTGAAACGTTCCTTAACACGCGCACAAACATATACGCATACCCACACATTCCCGCCAATAGCCGCATTCAACCTGTCCAATCCATTAATCACTCAATCGGATGTGGCAATCGGATATTGCGATTGGCCGGCAATTAAAATTTTCTATTACTTTGAAAACGTTCTCGGGGACGCGTAATCCCACGACTGACGGGCCGACAACATCAGGACGCACCGATTGCGTCAACGATCGACGCCGTCGCCGAAAGTTGCGGAAGGCCGGAAGTTACGAAGCCGTCGCTTTCGCGGGAACTTTCGAGAAGGTCGTGGGCGGTTACGTACACTCGACGAGCGATGCAATGCCAAGAGTTTCCGCCAGCATTCCGCACCGGCGTGTTTATTTACGCGCTGCCCGAATTTCGCTTGGCGAATGCCTTAGATTCCTCACGCCACGACCACTTCCAGTTCGCGTAGAAAGTGTTCCTATACCGAGCAATTTTTTTTAAACTCGCAGTCTATATATAGACGCCATTTGACCACTTATGAAATAAACGTTGATTTTCAGAAAGAAATTCATAATTTATTAAAGGGTGAAATTGAATAAACGAATGATATGAGAATTTACAGATAGTCAAATGAGCAAAAGAAGTAACAATAAATGTACGAATTTAAAGTAAATTTTGAAAAAGATCAGTTGATCCCGTTTGGCACGTTTCGTGTGAAAATTGCAGCTTGATAATCGACAATGCCTAAATTTATGGAAATACGTTCGCAAAATTATAGAATTCTCATTTAAAAGTTGACAATATTTAAATTTAACCGATTCAAATAATGTTAAATATTTAAGTTCATTCAAAATTGATAAATGACAATTCCCAAAGGTATGAAAATACATTCACAAAAATACAAAATTGTCTTTTATAAATTGACAAAATTTAAATTTATTGGATTTAATCGAACAGCTTGAAAATTAGCAATATTTAAGTGAAGATGAATTAACACTGAATAAATGAACGAAAGAAATAATTATGAATGTACGAATTATGAGTAAATTTAAAAATTTGGAACTACGAAGTTTCTAACATCGTAGGGCTTTGATGTATGTGTTACGTTTTCAGACATATGGTCGAAAATATTTGTAATTATAATTCATTAAGAGAGCATTTGTGCGCTGAGCAGTTTCAAGTGATACGTCGCGAAAATTGAGTTTATTCATTTTTTATAAATAGTATTTTATTTTTGGAATAGATTATTTTTGTAATAGAAAAGATCGTCTTTCTTTTATAGTTGTTTCTGCACGCTTTCGCCAATTTTTAAACTGCAATTTTATATACTGCACAGCTTTTACCAATGTACAGTTATAATATCAGGTACGACGTATATACAGCGTTTCCAAAACATACGACCGATGTTAAACATAATTATAGTGTGTATACAAAATATTCATATACGAATATATGGTATGAAATATATGAAATTCAATAATTTTTTAGAAATAAGGAATTCGTAAATATTTTTCGAAATCTCTATAATAAATACAGTGTAAAATAACAGTTACAAATTAATAATGACGTTTATTTTTTTCTACTGTATTTTCCGCATGTTTTCTCTATCTATGCACTCTATCAACTTACTGCAATAAAGTTTGCAAACGTACTGAGAATATTGATCATAATTAGGAAACAAATTGTCAACAAACAAAACAAACAGAACCCTCTTGTAAATTCTTGGAAATTAGAATAATACGAATATTTATTGCTCTGTTGACCCTGTTGATTTCACGTCTTTTCTTATTAACATCGCAAATGCTTTGAACGACTAATGCTTTGTCATCTCGTTTCTCAAATAAAATTTTTAATTTTGCATGTACCCAGGGAAACACTCGCCTATTTCAAGATTCATGATTTCTTTCCATTTTTTCTTATTTCACTAATTCTTGCACAACCAATTTTAAACCCACCCAAACAATTTCTATTTCTTTAGAAAGACTTATTTATTTTTTATTTTATTTTTAAGAAGGAACACACGAAAAATCAAATTTTGCTGCGTTGTCTGATTAACATGAGAAAATATGCGAAGAATACATTTTTCTCACTCATACAGCACGAGTTACCAAAATCCATATTCAAGTTACATTTACATCCAAAACACACGTTTATAGTTACAAATCTCTTGAAACCAATGTGTTGAGGGGTAGAAAGTGGAAAGGTACCCGAGTTTAACGCAAGCAGAATATCGTAACGATCGCGGTTTATCGGATTACAATTTATGTGATCAGTTTCGTCGAAGGTCGCTGAGGAAATGGATATGTCGTCACATGTTACAGAATGCCAGCCGGGGTTATGGGGCATGCAGTGTGCCGAGAAATGTCAATGTGCCGAAGGCGTGACTTGCAGTCCTGTTAACGGCACGTGTCAATGTCCTCCGGGACTACAAGGACCAATGTGAGATTTAATGTTACATTAAACTGGTTTTTACATCCGTAATTTACTAACATGTAGGGAGATTGTCACGTTTAACACTTCGACCGCCATGGTGGTCATCGGTGACCTGCGCAAGAGATTTTATTGAAGATCCAAAATATTCGCAATGAGTAACAATAATTATATTATAAATGCAGTTATTGTTAGGATAGTGATGCGATCCTTTGGTCTCCGATACCTGCATATTATTTACATTTTGCATAATTCAGTTAAACGCTGTAGTATTTGATAGCATCGCCGTTCTAATATAGTAAAATACGATTGGCAGTCAACTGATGATATCTTATATTATCATACAACCACATGTTATTTGAAAATCGTATTAATAGATGTATTTAGTTAATATAATGATATTGATCATTATTATGTATTATTTAATTAATTTTTAATTGAATATTTATTTATTTAATTTAATGATATTTATCATTATTATGTATATGCAAGGTGTACCGGGCAAAACTGCGGGAGCAAATTTTATATGTAAAAATAAGAAAAAAGTATTCTTTTAAGCTTGGTTAGAAACGCATTATAGGAAAATTAGAAAGAAATTAAATTGGCATAGGTGTCAGCTTCTATGATCGCCAAATTTAACAACTTTTAATGTTTACTTATGGAGATCTATAGAAAATAATACGAAAATCAGATGTAAGAAGTGTTACTTTGCATGTTTTTCATAAATCGATTACCTGATAGGTGCGACGAGCAGTGTCCAAAAGGCAAATGGGGTGCAAATTGTCAGAATTCCTGCGGGTGCAGTAATACTTCAGTGATCGACTGTGATCCGGAAACCGGAAGATGTGAAGAAGCTACGGTTTTCCAGACGCCAGAGACGCACTTGCAAAATTCGACTCCAGAATTTGCTGCGTCTTCGACAGTCCCTGCTACGACGATGATTGAGGAAGCTAATAAACTCTCTGAGACAACTGAACTCCATGTCGAAGGTATTACGGTTTTTGTTGAAATGCAATATGTGTTTGTCGAAATTTAGCTAACTAGAATTGCACTCGAGAAACTCACGGTGGATACTGTCTGTGTATTTTAGTTAACACTAAACGTACCAAGTGGGGTCAAATGATTTAACCAAGAATTTTGTATTTTTGTGAATGTTTTTCCATAAATTTAGGCATTGTCGATTTTCACGTGGCAATCTTTAACCGTTTGAGTGCCAAGAGGCGCGATCGCGCTTCTTCTGTCTGTCTTCAAAACTGCAGCGCTCTGGGCTGCGAATTTCGATGCACAACACTTTACGGTGACCTTTCAATCTTAAGTAAAAAAGATAAAATTGGAATAATTTTACACTTTATAGGTCTACATGCTTTTATTCATATAAAACATTTATATAAAAATTGCTATAATATAACAAGCGCTATCGCGCCGCTTAGCAAGTTTCGACGCGGAATATAACAAGCGCTATCGCGCCGCTTGGCAAGTTTCGATCGGGAAATGAGAAAGACCCGTGGCACTCAAACGGTTAATGATGTGCACTTAATTATTGCGATTTTTCAAGCAGTATGTTTGAGTCGGGTAAATTTAAATATTACCAATTTTTAAACCAGAATTTTATGGTTTTGTGAATGTATTTCCATAAATTTACACATTGCACAATATAATAATACTACGTGCACGTAAATTGACAGTTTTATTAAGATAATTACGGTAAAAATATAAGAGTATTCAATTTTAGTTCAATTGATATTTTAGTTTAGTAAAACTTGAAAAAAGAAAAGAACAGATACGTTTCTTGTGAAGCAGCGTTGTTCAAATGTATATATCATTACAAATTTTTCAATACTAAAGAAACGAATTATTTTATAATTAAGTTGCCGTGGTGCTTCAGTTTACATATCAAAAGAAACAAGAAAGAACAGGAAAGAACAGGAAAGAATGTCATCTTATCCCCGGGAAAGAATTTGT
Organism: Cryptocheilus praepositus; assembly: GCA_033815515.1. Taxonomy (NCBI): domain Eukaryota; kingdom Metazoa; phylum Arthropoda; class Insecta; order Hymenoptera; family Pompilidae; genus Cryptocheilus; species Cryptocheilus praepositus. Next base: position 6,096,839 of record JAWWQZ010000271.1, read on the forward strand.
GAAATTCACTCGGTTCTCAATATGTTTAGTTGCGTTCCAATGCTTTAATCCTTTCGGGCCAAAGTTCCGTAACAGCACTTCTACGCACCTCACTTTCTTCCGCATTATTTTTATTTCGATGCCCCTTGAACATAAACAAACGACAACTTTACTTCCTATACACTTCATTCTAAATTTTACACCTCGCATTACATTATTTTCCCTATGGCTGCCTAAATCTTTGCTGTCATCGATCTTGTGGTCGACGTTTAATAATTTTAGCACCAACTGAACTCCATGTCGAAGGTATTACGGTTTTTGTTGAAATGCAACATGTGTTTGTCGAAATTTAGCTACTTAGAATTGCACTCGAGAAACTCACGGTGGATACTGTCTGTGTATTTTAGTTAACACTAAACGTACCTAGTGAGATCAAACAACACACGAGAATTTTGTATTTTTGTGAATGTATTTTCATACGTTTAGGCATTGTCAAATTGTTTCATAATTAATTTGCCGTACTGCTTCAATTTACACATTAAAAGAAATTATCTAAAAAATGTTATCTTGGCCCCCAGAAAAAATTTGTGAAATTCACTCGATTCTCAATATGTTTAGTTGCGTTCCAATGCTTTAATCCTTTCGGGCCAAAGTTCCGTAACAATACTTCTACGCACCTCACTTTCTTCCGCATTATTTTTATTTCGATGCCCCTTGAACATAAACAAACGACAACTTTACCTCCTATACACTTCATCCTAAATTTTACACCTCGCATTACATTATTTTCCCTATTGCTGCCTAAATCTTTGCTGTCATCGATCTTGTGGTCGACGTTTAATCATTTTAGCACCAACTGACCCCACCACGTTGCCGACTACAGAATACGATCCAGCAGTTACGACTCTAGGATCGACACTTTTATCCTATACACTTTATTCTAAATTTTACACCTCGCATTACATTATTTTCCCTATTGCTGCCTAAATCTTTGCTGTCATCGATCTTGTGGTCGACGTTTAATCATTTTAGCACCAACTGACCCCACCACATCGCCGAATACAGAATACGATCCAGTAGTTACGACTCTAGGATCGACACTTTTATCCTATACACTTTATTCTAAATTTTACACCTCACATTACATCATTTTCCCTATTGCTGCCTAAATCTTTGCTGTCATCGATCTTGTGGTCGACGTTTAATCATTTTAGCACCAACTGACCCCACCACGACGCCGAGTACAGAATACGATCCAGCAGTTACGACTCTAGGATCGACACTTTTATCCTATACACTTTATTCTAAATTTTACACCTCGCATTACATTATTTTCCCTATTGCTGCCTAAATCTTTGCTGTCATCGATCTTGTGGTCGACGTTTAATAATTTTAGCACCAACTGACCCCACCACATCGCCGAGTACAGAATACGATCCAGTAGTTACAACTCTAGGATCGACACTTTTATCCGAATATGCGGAAACCAAGACTCAGGAAGAGAAAAATGAAACGTCAACGACCGTTCGGCCGGTCGTAGTTTTAGTTTCGGTACCGGAGAGGCGGAAGAAGCAAGAAAAGGACCGGCAGAAGTTTCCGATGCAGGAGAATTTTCTGCAACGCGTCGAGAGTAAAAGCGACCTCCGGGACAACGTGTCGCCCAAGACGGATTACGTGAAAACTGTTCACAAAGGTATCGTTTCAATGTCGTCAATAGTCAAGACTTTCAGGAAAGACTGCTTATAGAACGCGAACTGCCGCTTTTGAGACTTCCTTTCTTTTTCTTTCAGAACTCTTCTTTTGGCAGTGCTGTGCTGTTTCTTTTGTGCTATGTTATAGACCTCGCTTTTTGTGATGCTTATTCGAACTGCCGATGTAACGCTTGCGGAAGCAGATAGCTGCGGGGATTTTCCGGGCTTCACGAGTATTTTGATATCTTGTGAATTCACGCAGTAAATTTGTTTCCTTTCGGTTGGAATGTAAAGTTTGTTTCCTATCGTTTTGGTTGTAATGTAAATTTTGTTTACTATCCTTTCGGTTGGAATGTAAAGTTTGTTTACTATCCTTTCGGTTGTAATGTAAAATTTGTTTACTAGCTTTTCGGTTGTAATGTAAATTTTGTTTGTTATTCTTTCGGTTGTAATGTAAAGTTTGTTTACTATCCTTTCAGTTGTAATGTAAATTTGTTTCCTTTTGGTTGTAATGTAAATTTTGTTTACTATCCTTTGGGTTATAATGTAAATTTGTTTCCTTACGGTTGTTATATAAATTTTGTTTAGTGTCCTTTCGGTTGTAATGTAAATTTTGTTTATTATCCTTTCGGTTGTAATGTAAATTTTGTTTACTATCCTTTCGGTTCTAAGGTAAATTTTGATACTAGCTTGTCGGTTGTAATGTAAATTTTGTTTGTTATATTCGCGGTTGTAATATAAAGTTTGTTTACTATCCTTTCAATTGTAATGTAAATTTTGTTTACTTTCCTATTTTGTCCACCTCTCTCTCGTGACATTTTCGGAAGTACTAAAAAAAAAATGTTAATATTATGTATTCATTTACAGAAGATTTTTCGATGAACTCGCATCACTTCACACTTTCCCAAAATCTTCTTGGGGACAATTATATAATTCAGTTTTTTCAACTCATGACAAACAGAAACCTAATATAAATTCATCTTCCAAAACTCGTGTACCTTAATCAACAATATATATTTATACTAGTTTCTTTTCCGATTCTCATCGTAACATTCCTATGTTTTAAAAAGTGTCACTTTTTATACGTATTCAGTTTTTGGATACACGTAAACGACAGAACGTTAATACCGAACTTCCGGTAAAAGCAACTGATATAGAAACGGTGCTTCAATACTTTGGCTTCTAACCCGGTGCAAAAGATTTTACTCAAAATGTAAATGATTCGCAATGAAGTCTATTTGCAATCTTGCAAAGCAATTGATATTGAATTGGTGCTTCAATACTTTGGCTTCTAACCCGGTCCAAAGATTTTGCTATAAATGCAAAAAATTCGCAATGACACATATTTGCAATCTTGTAAAGCAATTGATATTGGAACGATGCTTTAATACTTTGGCTTCTAACCCGGTGCAAAAGATTTTACTAAAAATGCGAAAAATTTGCAATGAAACCTATTTGGAATCTTGTAAAAGTAATTGATATTGGAACGGTGCTTCAATACTTTGGCTTGTAACAACTCTCCGTTACCTTCACTTTGCACGATTTAATCATACTCTGCAGTATTTCATCGCATTGCTCTTCCAACATAGCAAAATACGCTTGGCAGTCAACGTGTTAATTAACCGCACACCGTCGCGTTCTCCTAAGCATTTTCCATTTTACCGCCCACGCACTCGTGAAATCATTAAAAGCCACGAGATTCCGGCGCCTGCCCGGCGCCTTCGGCTGCATATGCAATCAGCTCGTCCACACGCGCTGCGATTAATTACTGAACTTGCAACTTCCGCTTTCGACAACAGACGACGCCGTCCCGCCGTCGACCCCGGTCTCCCTGGACATCGCTCTAATCGTGGTTGCGTCGATCGTTTCTCTCGGCCTGACCTCGGTCGCGGTCGTAATGGTGCTCCACATGCGCTCGAAGTTGTTCGAGACCGTCAGACTGTCAATCTACGACGATGGGAAGGCGGCCAAGAGTCAAGAACGTGAAAGCACCGCTTCCGGGAGGATCTCGACGATCGTTACTGGCACTCTTCCCCGTGAGCATCGTTACTTAAGACTACGAATGCACTGGTCGCTCATACGAGGGCAGTCTGATAAGTACTTAGCCTACAAAAGAAAAACAAAAATTTTTGGAAAATTGACGAGTTAGTTTTCAACATAGTCTCCTTTTAACTCGATACACTTAATCCAGCGATGCTCCAACTTCTTCAACCCGTCTGAAAAATACGTTTTCTGGAGACCTGCAAAGTAGGCCTCCGTGGCGGCGATAACCTCCTCATTCGACTCAAATTTCTGACCAGCGAGTAACTTTTTCAAGTTTGGGAACAAAAAGAAGTCACACGGGGCCAAATCTGGAGAATACGGTGGGTGGGGCAGCTGTTCGTAGCCTAATTCAACCAATTTGGCTGTAGCGATGGCAGAGGTGTGAGCCGGTGCGTTATCGTGGTGAAAGAGCATTTTTCTTCGCCAAATGGGGCCGTTTTTTCCTTATATTCGGCGTCGAATCGGCTCAATAATTCGGCATTTTACAGCCCTGTGAGTGTTTTGCCCTTCTCCAGGTAGTCTATGTAGATCACACCTTAAATCCCAGAAAACGGTGGCCATCAACTTTCCGGCCGATAGGACAGTCTTCGCCTTCTTCGGAGCACATTCGCCGGGCGCAGTCTCTGGTGTGTACCAGTGGATCCACGTTTCGTCGACAGTCACAAAACGACGTAGAAACTCTTTCGGATTGCGCTTAAACAGTGTCAAACACTGCTGTTGAAACACCTGAAGTGGTCTCACGGATGCGCTTGTTATGCATTGAGCAAACGCGGCACCCATCGAGCAGAAAGCTTTCTCATGCCCAATATTTCATGATCTCTCAGGATATGCCCAAATTTCATCGCTGGATCAAGTGTATGGAGTTAAAAGCAGACTATGCTGAAAAATAAATCTTCAATTTTCCAAAATTTTCGTTTTTCTTTTGTAGGCTAGGTACTTATCAGACTGCCCTCGTATGTGGCCGGTATGAGATGTTTACATAAGGGTTTAGTGCATGGTATTCGCTGTGCCTTGAGATTTGAAGCGGTTAGGGGGAAATGATGATTATGGTGTGGAGGATTTTGAAAGCTTTCGGTTTAGTATTAAAAGTACCAAGCAGGGTCGATATTTCTATAAGCAGTTTAACATTTTAACACTAAACGTACCAAGCGGGGTCAAATTACATCTTTAACTGTTTACTTTAAAAACGTTACAATTTTTTCTTACGCTCATTTAACTTTTTGTAAATTTAAGTCTATTCTTAATTCTTGTATTTCTTTCTGTAAGCATAGGTAGGTGTAAAGTACCGGTACGTTTAGTGTTAAAATATTTTCACTTAAATATTGCTAATTTTCAAGCTGTATATTTGAATCGGGTAAATTTAAATATTGTCAATTTTTAAACGAGAATTTTGTATTCTTGCGAATGTATTTTCATAAATTCAGGCATTGCCGATTTTCATGCGGCAATTTTAAATGATCTTCACTTAAATATTGCTAATTTTCAAGCAGTATATTTGAATTGGGTAAATTTCAAAATTGTCAATTTTTAAACGAGAATTTTTCGTAACCCATCTTAATTCTTCCAAAAACCTTTTTCCCCAAATACTCCGCTGTTCATGCTGTAAAACACCAAGCCATTTATATGCATTTTTCAATAAGTTCCAAACGCATCTGTAACGAAACAATATTTTTGACTTACACGATATTGAAATGATCTCTCGAACACCATGCCATTTTAACCACGCATCAAATATTCTTCCGACCGGTCCACGATGAATGCTTCCAAAAACGTACACCAGAAATGACACGCGTTGGTCATTATTAATGCAATGCGCCCATCTGGTAATGCCTTTCCTGATTGTCAGTGAAATCTGCCTCGTCCTTGACCCGATGGCACACCATACGCGTAATCCCATCTGACTAATGACCGTCGCCAAGACGCACCTGCCGCGACAGGACGATACGTCATCCGGCCGGACTCGTCATAAACACGTCATCGGGTCGTACGGTTAACTTAAACGCTCGCGTGCCGACCGTCGAGGGACCCAGAATGAACCCGATCGGGTCGCTGACCGCTAAATTGCTGGATCATTGAGATCGTCGTTGCACGCACTTGCAAACTTTGGAACAAAACATGCCGCAACCGCCGATATAAACGACCGTAAACTGCGTTTGCGTGCTTGAGATTTAAACATGCGGATACTTTTGCTGTAATGGAGGGTTTTTTGATTGTCGACGTGTTTAATATAGCATTCGTAATAATAATTTATAGTGAGTGCTAAATTAGCGGGTCATTGAAATCGAGTTTGCAAACTTTGGAACAAAACATGCCGCAACCTCCGATATAAACGACCGTAAACTGCGTTTGCGTGCTTGTGATTTAAACCTGCGGACACATTTGTTGTAATGGAGGGTTTTTTGATTGTCGACTTGTTTAATATAGCATTGGTAATAATAATTTATAGTGAGTGCCAAATTAGCGGGTCATTGAGAACGAGGTTGCAACCTTTGGAAAGAAAAATGCCACTACTTTTGATATAAACGGCCGTAAACCGCGTTAGCGTGCTTGTGATTTAAATGTACGGATACATTTGCTGTAATCGTGGGTTTTCTGATTGTCGACATGTTTAATATAGTAAACGTAATAATAATGTACAGGGAATGCTAAATTCCTGGATCATTGAGATCGTCGTTGCATGCACTTGCAAACTGGAACAAAACATGCCGCAACCGCCGATATAAACGACCGTAAACTGCGTTTGCATGCTTGTGATTTAAACATGCGGACACATTTGCTGTAATGGAGGGTTTTCTGATTGTTGACGCATTTAATATAGCATTCGTAATAATCATTTATAGTGAGTGTTAAATTAGCGGGTCACTGAAATCGACTTTGCAAACTTTGGAACAAAACATGCCGCAACCGCCGATATAAACGACCGTAAACTGCGTTTGCTTGCTTGTGATTTAAATGTGCGGATAGATTTGTTGTAATCGCGGTTTTTTTTATTGTCGGCATATTTAATATAGTAAGCATAATAATAATATGTAATGAGTGTTAAATTAGAAGGTAATTGAGATTGAAGTTATGCGCACTTGCAAACTTTGGAACAAAACATGCCGCAACCGCCGATATAAACGACCGTAAACTGCGTTTGCGTGCTTGTGATTTAAACGTGCGGACACATTTGCTGTGATGGAGGGTTTTTTGATTGTCGACGTGTTTAATATAGCATTCGTAATAATAATTTATAGTGAGTGCTAAATTAGCGGGTCATTGAAATCGAGTTTGCAAACTTTGGAACAAAACATGCCGCAACCTCCGATATAAACGACCGTAAACTGCGTTTGCGTGCTTGTGATTTAAATGTGCGGATAGATTTGTTGTGATGGAGGGTTTTTTGATTGTCGACGTGTTTAATATAGCATTCGTAATAATAATTTATAGTGAGTGTTAAATTACCGGGTCATTGAAATCGAGTTTGCAAACTTTGGAACAAAACATGCCGCAACCTCCGATATAAACGACCGTAAACTGCGTTTGCTTGCTTGTGATTTAAATGTGCGGATAGATTTGTTGTAATCGCGAGTTTTTTTTATTCTCGGCATATTTAATATAGTAAACATAATAACAATATGTAATGAGTGTTAAATTAGAAGGTAATTGAGATCGAAGTTATGCGCACTTGCAAACTTTGGAACAAAACATGCCGCAACCGCCGATATAAACGACCGTAAACTGCGTTTGCGTGCTTGAGATTTAAACATGCGGACGCATTTGCTGTGATGGAGGGTTTTTTGATTGTCGACGTGTTTAATATAGCATTCGTAAGATTAATTTATAGTGAGTGCTAAATTAGCGGGTCATTGAAATCGAGTTTGCAAACTTTGGAACAAAACATGCCGCAACCGCCAATATAAACGACTGTAAACTGCATTTGCGTGCTTGTGATTTAAACGTGCAGATATATTTGCTGTAATGGCGGGTTTTCTATTGTCGGCATGTTTAATATAATAAGCATAATAATAATATGTAATGAGTGCTAAATTAGCGGGCCATTGAGATCGAAGTTGCAAACTTCGGAATAAAACATGCCGCAACCTCCTATATAAACGACCGTAAATTGCGTTTGTGATTTAAACGTGCGGATTCATTTGCTGTAATGGCGGGTTTATTAATTGCCGGCATATTTAATATAGCAGACGTAATAATAGTGTATAATTAGTGTTAAATTATCGAGTCATTGAAATCGTCGTTGCACGCACTTGCAAACTTCGTAACAAAACATGCCGCAACCGCCAATATAAACGACCGTAAACTGCGTTTGCGTGCTTGTGATTTAAACGTGCGGACACATTTGCTGTGATGGAGGCTTTTTTGATTGTCGATGTGTTTAATATAGCATTCGTAATAATCATTTATAGTGAGTGTTAAATTACCGGGTCATTGAGATCGAGGTTGCAAACTTTGGAAAGAAGAATGCCACTACTTTCTATATAAACGGCCGTAAACTGCGTTTGCGTGCCTCTGATTTGTCCTCCGAGTATAACATGGCCGCTTCGATTTAAATGTGCGGATACATTTGCTGTAATGGCGGGTTTTTTGATTGTCGACATGTTTTATATAGTAAACGTAATAATAATGAATTGGGGGTGCCAAATTAGCTTTGCTGTGATGGCGGATTTTTTAATTGTCGGAATGTCTATTTAGTAAACGTAATAATAACGTACCGTTAGTGCTAAATTAGCGGGTCATTGACATCGAGATTGCAAACTTTGGAACGAAAAATTCCACAACTTCCGATATAAACGATCGTAAAATGCGTTTGCGTGCTTGTGATTTGTCCTCCGAGTATTACACGAGCACTTTGATTTAAACCTGCGGATACATTTGCTGTGATAACGGGTTCTTTGATCGTCGGCGTTTGGAACGGAACGTATTACAACCTACAACAAGGACCATTGCAACCTGCGTTTGCGTGATTATGATTCATTTTCTCAGTATCAGTTAAATCTGCAGACACAGTTGTGGTGACATATTTATTGACGCCAGTCTATTTAAAAGGGTAAACGTGTTGATATGTAACGATCACTAAATTTCTGACTCATTGAACTCACATTGCATACACTCGCAAAGTATAACAAAACATCTTACAACGTCTGATATAGATTATAGTAAGCTGCATTTGCATGATAATCTTTCCTTTTCTGATCATAACGCCGACGATTTTATTTAAATGTCGGAAGAACGTTTGTTATGGTCACGTAATTTTTGATACCGGTCTATTTAATACGGTAAGCGTAATGATAATATCTGCTCACCGGTAAAGTGCAACTTGTTGCATGTACTCGCAGTGAAATATATGTCAAACGAACGGTTTCGTTATTCTGTGTTATCGTCTTCTAGATCCATCAGTACGGGTTAATCCTGTGTTTACATCGGATTCAGAACCAACAACAATCCTGACTTTGGACAACATTGAATCGATGAACGGGTATGCCAATGGGTCGGCCACAATTGGATTGCGAATCTCAGGCAATCTTCGAGGTAACATATTTTAATATTACATAGCTAACACAAATATTCATCAGCTCAATCTTTGCAAAAACATCACATTTGTCTCTACTACAGTTGTAGACCATTTCACTTCTGTCTTTGGAAACGTTTTTGTTCTGCTAATAAGCATATTAAATATATTTTGATATGCAGAGCTTAAATTACCTACAAACGAAAACTCTAGTAAATAAAACATCAGATTCCTAGAAACTGTGTCAGGTACTTTTAGGCAGAAAATTTAATCAACGTAATCCAATGTAACAAAGCACGTAGATCGTTGTATATTTTGAATGTATCGCCCCTTCAAATTATTTACAAGCAAATACTCTAGTAAATGAAACATTGAATTCTTAGATCATATGTGAGGTACATTTAGGTAAAAGATTGAATCTACGTAATCCAATGTAATAAAAAGCACGTAGATTCTTTGTTTATTTTGAATGTGTGACTCCTTTAAATTATCTACAAGCAACAACTCTAGTAAATTAAACATTGCATTCATTGAAACTATGTGAGGTACTTTTAGGCAGAAATAAATGTAACGAAGCACGTACATTTTTTGTATATTTCGAACATGTCATTCCTTTAATTTCAGATTTGCTTCAAGATGGCCATTACGATCGTCCGACAGCGACACTCTTCCGATTACAAACAGACTTTGAATCGAATACGGAACACTTATACGACGAGATCCCTCTGCAATCGACGCCATTGTGTTCTCGAAAATCTGCATGATCTCGTCGTGTACCTCATTAATCATTCGAATTTTGGAATTAAAAACTTCTGCAGTCGCGATTTCATTTGTACTTTTGTCCTCCACTGCAAGGTTTACATTATTCTATTAATAAAAACATTAACGAAATTTATGAAATTACCATATGAGACGCCATTCCTATAACGTTTCATGGAACTGACGCAGTTGGAAAACTGAGAAGACGCACTGCGATTTAAACCAATCAATTTGCTGTGCCAAAATAGTGTATGTCTCCAGGTTAGTTAATTTGCATAAACCGGCCGATTAAATTTGTTCGTTGTGAGTCTCCGACTTTGTTCTTTAACCCTTTAACTGCTAAATATTTCCGGCCGAAGGACTCGCCGTGGACGAAACACTTTTTGCTGATGTGAAACCTATTAATTGTTTATGTAAAGTGCAACTAAGTTCTGAATGATAATTCTTCATTTGTGCCAAATAAAAAATGCAAGAAAATCATTTGATAAATAAAGCATCTGTATTCATCTCGTACATTAATAATTGTGGCTGCAATAGGTGAAAAATTAAAACGATTGGGGATGCATATATGCATCCATAGCAGTCTAAGGGTTAATGCAATTTATTTTAAGGTGTTTGGAAATGTTTTGGAGTGACTGTGTTATTTGATGGTGTTGGTAAAGTATTTTCGCTACTGTGAACTCTATTGATTGTTTATGTAAGGCGCAACTAAGTTCTAATAATAATTCTTCATTTGCGCCAAATTAAATAATGCCAAAAAATTATTTGGTAAATAAAACATCTGTATTTATCTCGTACGTTGATAGTTGTGGCTGCAATAGGTAAGAAATTGAAACGATTGGGGACGTATATATGCGTCCATAGCAGTCAAAGGGTTAATGCAATTTATTTTTATGTGTTTGGAAAATGCGGCGGAATTACTCTAGTGGCGCGAAACGCATGGCATAATCGGCGATCGACGAAGCGTGCACTTTCAAATCCGGACAGGTCGAGTTTTTCGCCTTTGCCTGACGTCAAACGGCCCACTGGCCTTCGGGCCTACATGGAAAATGGCGAAATGCAATCACGTGTGTGTCAAAGTCTGTTTTGGTAGCCACACATCGTTTCGTACCGGTAAGCAGTATGAAATTTAGCACGATTACCATAAACTATGAAATATAAAAATGATCAAAGTATCGGCAAACATTAAGTGAAAATTTCAAAACGTATGGAAACCGAACTTCAATAAAGATCGAATAATGTGTGACAAAGTCTATTTTGGTAGCCGCACATAGTTTCGTACCGATAAGCAGTATGAAATTTGTCACGATTAACATCGGCTATAGTATACGAAAATGATCAAAATATCGGGAAATATCGAGTGAAAATTGAAGGCTGCATTATTGCATTTAATATGCGGGAAAACTGAATTTTAATGAAGACTTGACGATGCGTGACAAAGTATGCTTTGGTAGCCATACATAATTTCGCACCCATAAGCAATATGCAATTTGTCACGATTGGTATCAGCTATAGTATATGAAATTTATCAAAATAATGAGAAAAATCGAATGAGAATCGAAGGCTGCAGTATTGCATTTAATGTTCGATAAAACTAAATTTTAATGAAGACTTGACGATGCGTGACAAAGTATGTTGTGATAGCCATAATTTTTTTCGCGCCGATACGCCATTTATCACAATTACCATCGACTATTTCCCATAAAAATTACCAAGATATCAGCAAAGATTACATTAGAATTTATGCTGAAAGTATTTATTTTAATGATTATGGAAACTGAATTTCAAGACCGAACCATATGTGACAAATCCTGTTTTGGTAGCTACAAATCATTTCGTGCCGCTACGCAATGTAAAATTTATGTCAATTTCCATCAACTATGAAATGTAAGATGTATCAAAATATCACAAAATATTAACACTTTGCTATCCGGTGACACCACATTGGTGTCATTTGCAAAATATCGTTTGACGGCCGGTGATAGCACATTGGTGTCATTTTGTTACAATTGAAAAGTAACAAATAAACCAAATCTGTGCTGTCTTTAAGGCCAAAAACCCATAAAAACGCGTTTATGCCTTTCGTTTTTGTAATAATATAAAACTTGGGTGTTTAATTTGACCTTGGATGTTTAATTTAACATTTGATTTCTAAAAAACGGACGTCATGCACGTATGCGGACGTCAAAGTATTAAATGACAAGTGATGGTTACAGTATTTCGTTTAATATTTATGAAAACTGAATTTCAATCAAGACCTAACAATATGTGTCCGCCTGTTTTGGTACCCATATAATATTTCACGCCGATGCACAGTATGAAGTTTATCATAAATACTATTAAACGCAAAGTATAATATTTACTGAAATATCTATGACAGTTTACTTCGGTATTCTTGAATCTCGACGTTTCATTCTAAACTCAGTTAAAAATGATCACGACTCCTACTGGGCTGGTAATGTAAAATTACTGCGCTAGATGACATCTCGAATAACTGGAGCACGGATAGCTATCATATTCCTTTTCAGGATTACAGAGAACGCTGAATGTTAAGCGGAAAAGGCTGCGCTTTAATAAACCTGAAAGCAGCTTACGTATTCTTTGCAACGAGGAAGTATTACGAAGATTGCAAAAAGTGATAATGAAAGTAAGACAACGCGTAAATTCATTGTTGGCGAACGCCGCTTCTCGGTGAACGGAAAACTTGTAATTTTTGAACAAGACCTTGCGTAGCCACGTGTAATTAAGGTTGAGCAAAGAATTGGGCAATTCAGTCGAGTTCTTTATTATCCCACATATTTCTAAACCTGCTTCTTCTTACTGCCAAGTTCGAAGTTTCTAAAGTACGTCTAGCGAAAAAAAGGACCGCGACTTTCTCGCTGCCTGTACCCAATAATTATTTCGGTGCAAAAAATGCCGAAATTACTGTTGCAACGAACAACTTAATCATCTTGTCCGTGACGTTAAGTAAAAATGTAGAGAAAGGGCAAGGTCGCAAGTAGAAAATTGGTCTGTGCGATGACATTTTTAGGAAACTTTCTTACGCGTGCGTGCGCTTTCTGTTTTCCGAATGAATTGTGTAACACAGGTAATTTCTTTATTTTAAAAACTTTATTACAAATTTATAAATGAGTGAAATTGGAATAGGAAATAACGGAGTGACTTTTATGCAAACTATGGTGTAAATGGGACATAAATCTGTATATATACCCCTATTAACTTAATACTAAATTTGCCGGCCTCGTAAATTTGATGACTATCAAAATTGGTCAAAGGTAGAAAACAAATGTTATTTGAAGTTCGGCTAGAAACCCTTTATTGCAAACTTAAAAATGAATGAAATTGGAATAGGTAATAACGAATTTACTTGTATGTAAGTATAGTAATTATATATTAAATTTCCCTGTATGAATTTACTTTTATGGCCTTCGACATGCATAGATTGAACATGTGCTGATGTTTTCTATGGACAAATTTAAAAGATAAGGTTCAGCGTACAGAGATGACCTCGCGTCAAGAATCAGTACTAGTTAATAATGCGGTTACTGGAATGCAACAAAATTATTAGGAAATTTTTGCTGCGATAAGTTCAATAAAGCAGCACGAGAGAGTCAATTACTCACACAATTAAAAATGATTCCACCATAGGAACCATATTGCATTTTTATGTAATGGATTAAAATCGCTTCACATCGTAGCTATGCTGGAACCATAAATATCACCTACAAACACTATATTTCGTACATAAGTCACGTGTCCATTGAGTGAGTCAATTACTCATTCAATTAAAAATGACTGCACCATAGGAACCGTATTGCATTTTTATGTAACGGATTAAAATCTGTTCACATCGTAGGTGTGTTGGAACTATAAATACCACCTACAAACACCATATTTCGTACGTAAATCACGTGTCCAAGCGCAAGTGATTACACGCATTATTATTAATCTCAACGTTTCTGCGTAATGTTATGCTCCGCTCTTATCGATACTTAGAATGAGTGTTCAAACACTCTGCCTAGAAACTTTATACTGTCCGTTTTTTCTGCGTCATCTAAATGCCTTTTCTTGACCTTTCACTTGAAATTTCTTGGAACACCTAACACTTCTTCAGTTTAGCTACCAACAATGTATTGATTACAAAAATAAATATTATACAAAAATAAATAAAAAATTATTACAAAAACAATGTATTAATACCAAGAAAAATGTATGCATAGGAAAAAGTTTATTGAGGAAGTGATAGCAATACAAGAGCCATACGCGTTAACATAAAAAATGACGGTTGTTCGACATTTTGAATTTTGAAGGTCTGATCGTGTCGGGATTTTAAAAGTTTGTAAGCCCACATAATTTATCACCCGGATTTAGTACTTTAGTTTTTTGGTTTAAAAGAGATTTCTGTATTCTATAAGTTATCGATTACGATAATCATCGCGGCATAATGCAATTCTTTGCATATTGAAGTTCATGACGAAGTACTACAGAATATGATTGAATTGTATCGGAGACCAAAGAATTGAATTACTATTTAATATTAGTTGCATTTACAGAATTGTAAATGCTACTGCTTGGGTATTTTTGGAATTTTTGAAGTAAAAAACAAATATACAATATATATAACACAAAATTATGTATTTTATTAATTTATATTTTATGTTATTTTTATATTATTTTATATTGTAGTATATATATATATCGTTAGCTGATAAATAATCCACTCCTGAAACGTATAGGAAAGAATTTTTCTAATCAAATTCGATTCATAGTTTTAAACGAAAACTGCTGCTCAGGTTGCCTTGAAAACCGTATATACAACATTTCTTTTCTATTTAACTGAACTCTTGTATATATGTATATTCTCACACGTCTGCTCATTCTCGTTCTACATCTTTTAATTTTATTTTCGTACATTGCCCGTACATTTTTCACTTCTCCCGCCGTTGAATTCGTATGCACAAAAATAACAGGGAGTCTGAAGTCTCAGAAGAAAAACGACGGCCACCATATACAACATTTCTTTTCTACCTAACTAAATTCTTGTATATGTATTCTTACTCTTTGTTTGTATTTTACCGCTTAATTTTATTTTCGTACATTGCCCGTACATTTTTAATTTCTCCCGCCGTTAAATTCGTATGCACAAAAATAACAGGGAGTCCAAAGTCTCAGAAGAAGAATGACGACCACCATAGAACATGTGATGGTATATACAACATTTATTTTCTATTTAACTAAACTCTTGTATATGTATCCTCACACCACTCCTTATTCTTGTTTTACCTCTTTTAATTTTATTTTCGTACATTTCCCATACATTTTTCGCTTCCCCCGCCGTTACATTCGTTTGCACAAAAATGCCAGGGAGTCTGAAGTCTCAAAAGAAAAAAATGACGGCCACCATATACAACATTTCTTTTCTACCTAACTAAATTCTTGTATATGTATTCTTACTCTTTGTTTTTATTTTACCGCTTAATTTTATTTTCGTACATTGCCCGTACATTTGTCATTTCTCCCGCCGTTAAATTCGTATGCACAAAAATAACAGGGAGTCCAAAGTCTCAGAAGAAGAATGACGACCACCATAGACCATGTGATGGTATATACAACATTTCTTTTCTATTTAACTAAACTCTTGTATATGTATCCCCACACCTCTTCTTATTTTTGGTTTACCCCTTTTGATTTTATTTTCGTACATTGCCCATACATTTTTCACTTTTTCCGCCGTCAAATTCGTATGCACAAAAATACCAGGAAGTCCAAAGTCTCAGAAGAAAAATGACGCCCACCATAGACCATGTGATGGTATATACAACATTTTTTTCTATTTAACTAAATTCTTGAATATGTATCCCCACACCTCTTCTTATTCTTGTTTTACCTCTTTTGATTTTATTTTCGTACGTTGCCCATACATTTTTCACTTATCCCGCCTTAAAATTCGTATGCACAAAAATACCAGGTCATCCAAAGTCTCAGAACAAAAATAACGGCCACCATAGACCATGTGATGGTATATACAACATTTTTTTCTATTTAACTAAATTCTTGAATATGTATCCCCACACCTCTTCTTATTCTTGTTTTACCTCTTTTGATTTTATTTTCGTACATTTCCCATACATTTTTCGCTTCCCCCGCCGTTACATTCGTTTGCACAAAAATACCAGGGAGCCCAAAGTTTCAGAAGAAAAATGACGGCCACCATAGACCATGTGATGGTATATACAAAATTTTTTTCTACTTAACTAAATTCTTGTATATGTATTCTTACTCTTTGTTTTTATTTTACCACTTAATTTTATTTTCGTACATTGCCCGTACATTTATCATTTCTCCCGCCGTTAAATTCGTATGCACAAAAATACCAGGAAGTCCAAAGTCTCAGAAGAAAAATGACGGCCACCATAGACTATGTGATGGTATATACAACATTTTTTTCTATTTAACTAAATTCTTGAATATGTATCCCCACGCCTCTTCTTATTCTTGTTTTACCTCTTTTGATTTTATTTTCGTACATTGCCCATACATTTTTCACTTATCCCGCCTTAAAATTCGTATGCACCAAAATACCAGGTAATCCAAAGTCTCAGAACAAAAATAACGGCCACCATAGACCATGTGATGGTATAAACAACATTTTTTTCTACTTAACTAAATTCTTGTATATGTATTCTTACTCTTTGTTTTTATTTTACCGCTTAATTTTATTTTCGTACATTGCCCGTACATTTTTCATTTCTCCCGCCGTTAAATTCGTGTGCACAAAAATAACAGAGAGTCCAAAGTCTCAGAAGTGTCTCACATCCGCCGAAGCTTTAGACGTTTTGCGCGCCAGTGAACATGCAATTCTCTTGGTCCCTTCTTTCGGACGATCTCGTTTTCCAGCTCCCTTCATCTCTGGCTGCCTGACTGGGTGACACACGAGGCTAATTAAAGCGGACTCGACGATTGCAAACGCGCCCCGGAGATAGGAGATACCGGATGTCGCAGCAATGCAGATTGTGCACAGGTTGAATCAGACTATGTGGGTCAGAATGGGCGACGGCACGAAGTGATTATTGCGCGAATGCGTAATTGCTTGACTGACTCCAGAACGACACTTGGGTCAGCGGAGTTATGCTCGTTATCCGCGAAGAAGTTATCACGGGAAATTTCAGAAGCAAAGTGGCACATTGATAATCCGGCAATAAGCGGTGAAGTGGGCTTCAAAGAAAGCGTGCTGTTATATGTGCCCATAATTATGAAAGTGGTCTAAGTCATATATTTTTTGTTTCGAGATATTTAATGAATTGCATTTGAATAAATTAAAAAATATTTTTACATTATGCGACATTTTAATTTATAATTTTATTAGTCTTAATTAATGGAAATTTACTATGAATATGAAATTTTGTGTGAATTTTATACGATAATATTATTTTTAAAGATTGAATTGACTTAGACCATTTTCAAAATTAACTGAATATCCTATAAATGACTTAAAGCAATAAAGAACTTTGAGTTTTATTTGAAACAATAATTTGATTGAAATAATTCGTGAACATTTATTACATTTATTAATTATTTTTAAACAGTAATCCATTTTTATCATTATTTCGAGTATTTAAGATTCTTAAAATGTTCCTGAAAAACTGGAGAGATGTACGGTAGTAAACTCATAATATCTTTATGTTTTTCTTCCGATACTGGTCTAATGGTGGTGTATAATGGAAGTAATTTAATATTTCCGTATATTTTTGGTCTTCCACTATTAATTGCAAATTAATTATTATAAATTAACTAATATCCTATCCTTTAAATAAATATGAATAAAACTTATATTATTTATATATCATATAGAATACTTTACTTTCTATTACTATTTATTTGTATATTAATCAGAGTAGCTTTTTTTACTTTATTTGAACGAAAATGATTAAGTAATGAAGTTGTCGTTATTATTAAAATTTGATTGTCATTTATTTTATTATGTAGTTCAGAAACGCGTCAAAGAAGGCCACGTGCCATTTTCAAGTTGTTTATATAATTTATTTAAATTTTTGACTTAGACCACTTTCATAATTAAAACTAAATGAATTCCATATAATGTTGAAATTACAACCACTATCTAATGGTTCATTTTTGACAATTTCGTAAAAATTACATTGAATAAATTTAGTTAAAAATAATGTGGTATGAAATCACTGATAAACTCATTTTTTTTAAATTTTGACTTAGACCACTTTCATAATTATGGGCACATATAAACGAGACAATCCACGTGTTTTTAACACGTTAACTGCCACGGTGGTCACCGGTCACCGGCGCAAAAGATTTTACCAAAAATGCAAGAAATTCACAATCAAGCCTATGTGCAATCTTTAACATATTGGAACGATGCTTCGATACTTCGGCTTCTAACAACTGTGTTACCTTTATTTTGCCCGATTTCATCATATTTTATATATATTATGTATTATATATATATTATAAATGCTATATATAGGATAAATACTACTGCTTGGGTACTTTTTGAATTTTTTTTATTAAATCAAATATATATGATATAATGTATAATATATATAATATATACTATATATACTGTATATTTTTTATTTAATAAAAGCATTCTAAAACACCCAAGTGGTAGCATTTATAATTTTGTAAATGCAATTATTATTAAAAAGTGATTCAATTCTTTGGTCTCCATATATCATATATATATATCTACATATATGATCTTTCTTCTACGCCCCACGCAAAACTTTTTTACTTTCTTTTAGAATTGTCGCGATGGAAAGATAATGAACCGGTATCACTTGTCTGGATAACTTTTGTTCACACCATCAAATGGTCTGGAGTCGGTCTATGGTGGTTATCATTTTTCTTCTGAGATTTTGGACGCCCTGTTATGTTTATCCAAACGAATGTAACGGCGGATTAGATTACATAGTTGCTTCACTCATGCGTCGATTCTCATTTGTTTATAACATTCGAGATGGCCCACGCTACCAGCTTTTCAACTAAAAACAAATACCACGTGTGCGTAAAAAACGTAAGAAGTGAAACAAAATGGCAGGGCAAAAAATGTTTAGTTCCTTCGCATCTTCCAAAATGTTTCGAAATATTCCATACTGCACAGAACTATTAAATTATTTTTTTTTTATGTTATTTAGATGTTCTTTGTTAACATCAATATATTTAATAAAAACCCAAATTTCAAAATAAAATTTACTCTTTCTCAGTTTTCACGTAACTATTCAATTGAGCGAAATTAAACAGTATTTGTTGATCGCATTAAGTTCCATTTAATTTGTATGTCAAGGGGTTAAAAACTGATGTGCTTATACTGTTATATTTAACTGAAAACAAAATGCATGATGTCGACGCCGAAAAGTTATCGATTCGACATGAAGTTACCGTTATTGATATAAGCAACGTCATAATGCGAATACACGCTGAGAAGAGTTTCGTCGAATTGGTAGTTGCGGTTTAGTCAAGGGTCGTACAGTTCAAGCTTATTATGATTATCGCTGAGAGAAAATAGAAATGACGAGAAAGCCAAGAGGCAAACGCCACGAATGATATCGTTCTTATTAATCAGAATGTAATACGCCTTTATCATAGAATTGCAGTACATCTTAAGCTGATCTTAATTATTCCTGTCACGTAATGTTAATGATAGCCCAAGGGACTTACACGCAAAACTTGAGTGCATTAAAAATTTACGTGAGATAATGTCAGGTAGATCAACACAGCGAGAGTAATAAGAAGAATAAGTCATGTAACCTAGTGATGTGTGACAAAAAATATTCATAATAACAGATCAGCGTTGGTATAACTTGGTGAAACCCCCGAGTTAATTCTTGGTAAAGCAATAAATTGACGGTGCCCTGGTGAGTGTATCTTTCTTCAGTTCTTCCTCAATCTAATTCCAGAAAAGTAGTAGAAAAACAAGCGTTCTGCGCTTATCCACGTATTTTGTGTATAATTCGAGATAACCGTTTCTTGATATACATAACGATCGTTATACCATTTTGTTATGCGGTCAGACGGAGTAAATACAATACTACGAATTAAATATCGACGTATACGTGATGCTTTCAAAGAGACTGTTTTTTTTGTTATTACAAATATTGCAAAATTATATTGGCGTAATCGTTGAAGAAATTGTGTTTTTTACATACCGTCACTTGTGAACAAGTTGATTTTTAACAATAAAGAAGAAAACATTAAACATGATGTGTGACAAAAATATTCATAATAACAGATCATATAGCGTTGGTTATTCCACACTTTTCGGTCACTTGAACTGTCATTCAAAAGCCCTTTTTCAAAAGGGCCTTCCCACAAAATAAAAGAGTTACATTTTTTATATAAAGCAATAAATTGTAAATGATATATTGATTACTATTTTGCTACCCAAATGCTGGGTGTATTTTTTTTCAGTTCTCTCCTCAATCCAATTCCAGAAAAGTAGTAGAAAAACAAGCGTTTTGCGCTTATCCACGCATTTTGTGTATAATTCGAGATAACCGTTTCTTGATATACATAACGATCGTTATACCATTTTGTTATGCGGTCAGACGGAGTATATACAATACTAGGAATTAAATATCGACGTATACGTGATGCTTTCAAAGAAACTGTTTTTTTTTTTGTTATTACAAATATTGCAAAATTATATTGGCGTAATCGTTGAAGAAATTGTGTTTTTTACATACCGTCACTTGTGAACAAGTTGATTTTTAACAATAAAGAAGAAAACATTAAACATGATGTGTGACAAAAAATATTCATAATAACAGATCAGCGTTGGTATAACTTGGTGAAACCCCCGAGTTAATTCTTGGTAAAGTAATAAATTGATGGTGCCCTGGTAAGTGTATCGTTCTTCAGTTCTTCCTCAATCCAATTCCAGAAAAGTAGTAGAAAAACAAGCGTTCTGCGCTTATCCACGCATTTTGTGTATAATTCGAGATAACCGTTTCTTGATATACATAACGATCGTTATACCATTTTGTTATGCGGTCAGACGGAGTAAATACAATACTACGAATTAAATATCGACTTGCACGTGATGGTTTCAAAGAAACTGTGTTAGGTTAGTTTATTCAAACCGTTTTGTTTTATTAAAAGTATTGCAAAATTACATTGGCGTAATCGTTGAAGAAATTGTATTTTTTACATACTGTCACTTGTGAGTGAGTTGACTTTTAACAATTAAGAAGAAAACATTAAACATAATTTCATGCTGCAAGCATCATTTTATGATCACGACTCATATATTTGTATTTCATTCGGTTTAAGTTATTTTATACTTCTTGGACAGTTGTACTTTTATTCAAAAGCCCTTTTTTGGTGAAAGCTTGTTTATAGTAATTACATTAAAACTCTTGGTGTGTCGGGATCCTCGAATCCACTGTTCCGGAATTTATCGATATCAAGATACTTTCCACAAAAATAAAGAACGTTTCGCATACATTCAGGCTTTGGTCAACAACATAAAACATACTGCTATTTACGAAAATCCTGTAAATG
The DNA here is from genome assembly GCA_033815515.1 of Cryptocheilus praepositus. Lineage (NCBI taxonomy): Eukaryota > Metazoa > Arthropoda > Insecta > Hymenoptera > Pompilidae > Cryptocheilus > Cryptocheilus praepositus. The sequence continues at coordinate 6,118,352 of JAWWQZ010000271.1, forward strand.
ATACATTATTTACTATTTTATTACAATACGAAAGCAAATCCTGACGATGTGGAGAAAATATTTTATCTTATGAGAACATCTCTCACCGAAATAAACTACTGAAGTGTGTGAAATAAACTCCTGAGTTTCAATGTATTTATAATGGTCACCCTTCAAACAAAGACGGACTTTCGAATATCTACTTTTAATTTTTGTTTAACTGTCGACATAATGAAACTTCTAATAAGAGAAATTGAATAATCAGAAGATATAAGAATTTGCAGAAAGTCAAATGAGCGAAAGAAATAAAAATGAATGTACGATTTTAAAGTAAATTTTGAAAGGGGTCATTTGAACCCGCTTGGTACGTTTAGTATTAAAGTCTTAAAACGCCTATAGAAATATTAGCTGGCGCACATAATCCTGGTATTGTCGAAACTTGGAACAAATATCTTGTGACTGCCTGTGAAGTAGGAGTGCGCTTATTAATTGTTGGCATGTCGACTTTTTCATGCTAAAGCTTTCAGTGGCTCGGGCTTTTTTTGCTGTATGTGGCGTTGTGATGTGTTATTCGTTTGAAGGTAAAATATGCATGTAAAATTTGGAAGGAAAATGTATTTTACGGAAAGTCAAATCGTTGGGGAGTAGTGGCTTTTTCAATGATTTGTTGCCAATTACTAAATGAATGATTTTCGCTAACATGGTCTAAATTTTTTGACACGTTTTCATCACTTTCACTAAAATCACTATATTACAATACTTTTCTTTTTTTTCTTCATTGGTGGAATAATGTCGCTGTCATCAGAATCACTTTCATATTCATCCACATTAAATTCATCATCACTACTATCTTGAAACAAAGATTCTTCCATCACATTCTTCACCATGTTGAAGAGATTTTTTTTTTATCGGTCACACAAATGACTAAATACTGAAATCAACGAAACATGTGCAACATATACATGTGTAAAATATACATATAAAATTGTAAAAAACGATATTTTACGGAAAGTCAAATCGTTGAGGAGTAGTATCTTCTTCATTGCTAAATTGATGTTTTTTGCTAACACTATCTAAATTTTCCGACACGTATTCAACACTTTCACGAGAATCACTATATTACAATACTTTTCTTTTTTTTCTTCACTGGTGGAATAATATCGCTGTCATCAGAATTACTTTCATATTCATTTTTCACTAAATTCATCATCACTGCTATCTTGAAACAAAGCTTCTTCCATCACATTTTTCGCCGAGTTGAATAGTATTTTTTTCTTTTCGTCGCCAAACAAATGACTAAACACTGAAATCAAAGAAACACGTGCAGTATATACATGTGTAAAATATACATATAAATTTGAAAAAAAAAGACATTTTACGAAACGTCAAATCGTTCACGAGTAGTGTCTTCTTCAATGATTTGCTGCCAATTACTAAATTGATGATTTTCGCTAACGTGGTTTAAATTTTCTGACAGGTTTTCACTAGAATCGCTATGTTGCAATACTTTTCTTTTTTTCTTCACTGGTGGAATAATGCCACTGTAATGAGAATCACTTTCATATTCATCCACATTAAATTCATCATCACTACTATCTTGAAACGTTCTTCAATGTTTTTCGTTTGAAGGTATTTTTTTCATTTTTATGCAAATAAATAAAAATATTGAAATCAACGAAACGCGCGCAACCAAAAAATGTAAATTACAATTACAAATTACAAAGGGTTAACGTTGCGATGATGTATTTGGCTTTTTCAAATGATACTTGGACCAAATCTTTTAAAAAATAATTTTTCGCTTTCATTTAACATTTCTGATCAATAAATTTTTCTGACACGTTTTCATTTTCACTTTCATTAAAATCGTGATATTACAATATTTGAAATTTTTTCAACATTGGTGGATATTAATGTTTGACTGTCATCAACGAATCACGTTTGTTCATATTCATCCACATTAATTTTCATCATCACTACTATCTTGAAACAAAGATCTTCCATCCGAATATTTCGTTTATTAGAATTATGGTATGTTTTGAATGTTATGGTTCATTTTTATCGGCCAAATAAATAACTAAATATTGAAATCAACGAAACACGCGCAACCAAAATTTAACTGTAAATTACAATTACAAATTACAAAGGGTTAACTTCATGCGATGATGTATTTGAGGAATTCAAATGATACTTGGACCAAATCTTTTAAAAAATAATTTCATTCGCTTTCATTTATGTACGCATTTCTGATACAATATTTGAATTTTGATCACGAGTCCGACTCGTGATATTCATGTTTGACATGTTATTACTACAACGAGTCAGACACGTTTGTTCATGTTTAGCCCAAAATTTTCATCACGAGTCAGACTCGTCAAAGTATGGCAAGGGGTTAACGAAACATCTTCCATCCGAATATTTCGTTTATTAGAGTTATGGTATGTTTTGAACTTTGCGCATATGGAATTCGGGTAGTACTTAGGCTCTTCTGCATATCCTATAATCAGTACACGTGTAATGATTGAATGTTCTGTTCGTACAGTGTGTTTTGAACTGTGTCTGTGTAAAATGTCTGAATTAGTTGCTTTATTCAATGTGCGTCACTGTTGACACGAAATCGATTGACAATGCTTTAGTATGGAATTTACGTACGATGCGTTTAGTGGGTTGGAATAATGTCATCAAAATTGAAACACGTCGTGTTGTCGAATGAGGCAAAATGTAGAATAATTAGGTAATTGAAATATGGCGACTACGTAAAATCAATTTGCAGTACTTAAATTAGCGGAACATTTACTGACGGGCTACTAATATGTGTTAATTAATGCGCACCATCATTTTCTTTTGCTACGCAAGGATTATAGAATGACACATATCGTTGCATATCATAACCTAATTCGCTGCAACTTTCATAGTTACAAATTTCTTTCTGAATAATAAAACATTTATACTGTTTTACGCGTATAATATGATTAATCTTATTATTATTTTCATATAAAAATGAAATAACTACTATTAATAACGCAGAGCCTTTTATTAGAAATAGTATAGGTAGAAATATAAATAGTACATACGTAATGCTACTTGTCTGCTTAATTGCTACGGACATCACCGAATATTACTTAAAAACCTTTCACGTGCCATCATCTCAATTTTCCAAATTAATTTAATCCCAACTCCAATTATTTCAAATGCTGCCGTCATTTTAACGGACACTCATCATCTGCACATCTCGATCTGCGCAAAAGCCTGAAAACTAACATGTACAACCATACGTGCTGGTAATTGGCACTAAGTGTGCGCTGATAACCTCTTCACTAAATGAGAATTTGACCTCGTTACTGCACGAACATTAACCACATACGTATGTTACAACAGCATGTTCGTTTCAACAGTACCTAAACCCGAAAATCCTCCATTCAACCGCGTAAAGGTCCAACACCAATTCGATAACTCATATCAAATTATGTCATTACCATTAATAACGTTTCAAGAGGCACGTTATTATTGCGATATGGAAGTATAGATAGATATACGTGCTCCATATTCCGCAAAGCGTGAAGATCGATATCAAAGGCAGTGGGTCATCATGTGACTTCTCGAGAAATAATCGGCAAAACGTCATCGGACCTTTGATCTGCGATATTTCCATTCCGTCATCAGCTGCACTTAGAAAGCATTGCTGCAGAAACTGTTCCGAAAGTTTGATCCGCGACGCAACATATTTCATTGCGCATAACAACGAAAATAATAATAGTTGGGATTTTATTTTAAATGATTTTCTTTTCGTTTTAGATATGACCAGGCAATAAATACCACGGGTGGACCTCCTTATAACACTATTCCGGTGCCACATGTACGTATTAGAAACGGATAGATTAATTTTAAGTTTTGTTTATAGGCAATTTTACGTTGCGTTCAGTTTTACACATTTACTGAATAAATAATGAATGCAGGCAAACAATTAGCTGCCTAGATAATAATGGGTTGTATCGTCATAAAAATATGGCGTCTTAAAAATAGTTGTTTTTATTTTGTTCGCTACTTTTAAATATTTATTACTACTTGACATATACGGAAAGAGTGAAAATAACATATATATATAAATACTGGTTACAAAAAACGCAAGGGTCAATTTCGGCCAAAAAAAGTTATAGCGGTATGAGGTAAGAAAAGTAAATATTAAAAAATGCACAATCTAATGTATAAAATGGCATGCTGTAAACGATACCACACTGTAAAAAATATTAAAACGCATTACTCTTTTTATTTCTCGTTTGGATCGTGCTATTTTTCTGTAGTCATCTTTAATGTTCTTAATTTTCAAACTTCATTACCCATACTTTTGGAACAATCTACAAAAAGTACTTGTTATATACTTTTAATTTCATGTTTTGTGCAAACTATATTTGAAAATGTTAAACGAAATTGTTACCGCAAGATATAATTTTCAGACTTCTTTGATTTCAAATAGTGAATATCAGTCCGCGTTAGTTACGAAAAATGCGTGGTGGAAACCGTACAATTTGTTTGGGTGCACGTAGTCTTCTAAGTGTTAACCCCTTGCCGTACCATTTAACTCAGAAGAACATTGGGCCCAAACAATGCCTAGAAATGTTCACGAAAGGAGCCAAAGCGGCTGAGACGTATTTTCAGAACTTGTAACAAATTATATCTTACGATTGCCTCTGAAGTACTCGTCTGCTTATTCATTCCATGCGATGATGCTCTTATTGAATTTAAATGAATTCAAGACCAACAATTTTGAAAAGTACTTTAATTTTTTTTCATGTCTATATTTCTGATACAATATACAAATTTTGATCACGAGTCAGACACGTGGTATTCACGTTTGGTTCGAAATTTTCATTACGAGTCAGACTCGTGATGTTAATGTTTGGCCCGACATTTTCATCACGAGTCAGATTCGTGATGTTCACGTTTGGTTCGAAATTTTCATCACGAATCAGACTTGTGATGTTCACGTTTGGTTCGAAATTTTCATCACGAGTCAGATTCGTGATGTTCACGTTTGGTTCGAAATTTTCATCACGAGTCAGACTCGTGATGTTCACGTTTGGCCCGAAATTTTCATCACGAGTCAGACTCGTGATGTTCACGTTTGGTTCGAAATTTTCATCACGAATCAGACTCGTGATGTTCACGTTTGGTTCGAAATTTTCATCACGAGTCAGACTCGTGATGTTCACGTTTGGTTCGAAATTTTCATCACGAGTCAGACTCATGATGTTCGCGTTTGGTTCGAAATTTTCATCCCGAGTCAGACTCGTGATGTTCACGTTTGGTTCGAAATTTTCATCACGAGTCAGACTCGTGATGTTCACGTTTGGTTCGAAATTTTCATCACGAGTCAGACTCGTGATGTTCACGTTTGGTTCGAAATTTTCATCACGAGTCAGACTCGTGATAATCACGTTTGGTTCGAAATTTTCATCACGAGTCAGACTCGTGATGTTCACGTCAGACTCGTGATAATCACGTTTGGTTCGAAATTTTCATCACGAGTCAGATGTTCGTTAAAGTACGGCAACTCGTGATGTTAATGGTGAATTTTATCACGACACTCGTCAAATGTCTTCCTGAATCCGACTCCACAGGACGGAAACCACGGATTGATCACGATCCTCGACTGTTGCGATGGCTACATACGGAACTTCAGTAACGGAAAATGCGAGCCTGTTTGCCAAGGCGGTTGCTTCGGCGGACAGTGCACAGGACCCAACATTTGCTCGTGCGCTCCTGGATGGCAACCACAAGAGGGTGTCTGCATGCCACAATGCTCGCGACCTTGCCAAAGGAATGCCTACTGTTTCGAGCCGAACGTCTGTGTCTGCAAACTGGGCTACAGGGAAGAAGCCAACGGCCAGTGCAACCCGATTTGCACCGACGGGTGTCCAAACGGCGAATGCGTAGCGCCACGAGTGTGCAGATGTAGATCAGGTTTCATGCAGAACGAACGTGGAGAATGCGAGCCAGTGTGCGAAGGTGGCTGTCAGCATGGGGTTTGCATCGAACCAGACGTGTGTCGCTGTCAACCGGGGTATGTCGAATTTTGGTGTATCGTTGAAAATTGTGGGTGTTCCTTCCGGTACTACTTAAACCGTTGTGAGGTTATGATTATTGTCTATAGTGTGCATTACTTTACTACTCGGTATTTAACACGTTGTTACTGCCAAGCGTATTTTGCTATGTTAGAACCGCGATGCGATGAAATACTGCAGAGCACCATATAATGAAAATGTACAAAATGTAGGTAACGCAGAGTTGTTAGAAACCAAAGTATTGAAGCACCGTTTCAATATCAATTGCTTTTACAAGATTGCAAATAGGGTTAATTTCGAAATTTTTCCATTTTTAGTAAAATCTTTAATATTGTACCTATAATATTAAATAAAATATTAACCATTAAATAATATAACCACCAAAAATACGCATTATGTCGTTGGAAATCCTTTGATTTCAACGCAGTGTAATTTTATTATCATTTAAAATTGTCATAATATAATTTCATACTTACTTTATCTAATAGGTATAACCATTGACCACTAAAAAGCCGATTAATCGGCTACCGGTAAATAACTGTTGGAACCGATAAGCTGATTAATCGGCTAGCGGTCGATAAAGTGTTAACTGTTTAAAGAAGTATAACCCGCAACGATATCAATAGACTACTATCAACAAATTTTCCAACTCCACCCGCAAATCCCAAATCATCTCCATCCCGCCGTTACTTAATTTTCGCAACATTCTGTCCACAGCCTTTCTCCCGTACCACCCCTTTCTAACCACGACCTCTTCTTCATTTCAGCTACGGCCACTTATCCGGTGACCGCTCAATCTGCGTCCCCCAATGCCAAGGCGACTGTTTGGGCGGCGTCTGCGTTTCCCCCGGCGTCTGCAACTGCGGCCCCGGCCAGACCCCCGACTCCAACGGTCACTGCAGACCCAATTCCGGCATGGAACCCCCCACCTCCAGGTGTCCCGACGGCTACCAAACGGATTATCGCACCGGCCGCTGCATCCCCTCAACATCCCCCACATCTCCCACTTCCCCAACCTCTAGGTGTCCCGACGGCTACCAAATGGATTACAGCACCGGCCGCTGCACCCCTTCAACATCCCCCACTTCTCCAAACTCCAGGTGTCCTGACGGCTACCAAATGGATTACAACACCGGCCGCTGCACCCCTTCAACATCCCCCACATCACCAAACTCCAGGTGTCCTGACGGCTACCAAATGGATTACAACACCGGCCGCTGCACCCCCTCAACATCCCCCACTTCCCCAAATTCCAGGTGTCCTGACGGCTACCAAATGGATTACAACACCGGCCGCTGCACCCCTTCGACATCCCCCACTTCCCCCACATCCACCATGTGTCGCTACGGCTGCCCACCAGACAGCCATTGCGCCGGACCCAACTCCTGCGCCTGCAACCTTGGCTTCACCACCGACCCCCAAACAGGTCTCTGCACAACAGACTCTCAAAACCGCAACTGCCCCCGCGGCTGCGGTCCTCATCAACGCTGCGTGGGTCCTCATCAATGTGTTTGCGAAGAAGGGTACGTCATGGACTCTGTCTCGGGTCAATGTGCGTCCAGGGGTCACATGGAGCAACAGTGTCCTTACGGCTGCCCACAGAATGCGCACTGCATAGGTCCGAACAGATGCACGTGTGACGACGGTTTTGCGTCTGGTCCACGAGGCTCCTGTCTGCCTAGCGGGACGACCGGCCAGATTGACTCGGGTTCGTCTACGGCTAATTGCAGACACGGCTGCGGCAACGGTGTTTGCGTAGGGCCGAATCAGTGCTCGTGTCATCCGGGGTACGTGCGTGACCCTGACACTGGAAGGTGCATCACGCCTCGGCCGGGACAGACGGATGAACCGCATTGTGACTATCCGTGCATGAATGGGCAGTGCACGAGTTATAATGAGTGTACGTGCAAGAGGGGGTATAGTCTGGATCCGGAGGATCATACCAGGTCGAGGTGTAAGCCGGTTTGTAGCAGTGGGTGCCCGAATGGGGTGTGCACGGCGCCGAATTTCTGTCTTTGCAATGCGGGGTATACGAAGGATCTGAGTGTTAAGGGAAGGCAGAGGTGCGTACCGCTGTAGGAGGAAGTAGATGTAGGTAGAAATTCTCGGCTTTGAAAGAGAAGTAGGGAAATGAAAGGGAAGTAGGGATGAAATAGTTGAAGTCAAATGAATGTACGGGCAGGTCTTTGAAAAAGAGTTACTCGTGTTGTCTCTTCATGTAGCTGGATGATGTGTGGTGATTGTTAGAAATGATGTAAGGGTATAGCTGTATGGAGAAAGTAAAAGATAATGAAGTGTATGTAGCAAGAATAAAGAAGATATGAAATAATTATGTAACTGCGTCAAATTTAATTTATCCGATCCACTATTATTCCCCGTAGTTTAGTTTTCCAAATCCAATCGATTGTTTTGTAAAATATTTGTTTTGTATTATAAAAAAGTACATTGTGACTATCCGTGCATGAATGGGCAGTGCACGAGTTATAATGAGTGTGTGCAAAAAGTCTGGAAGGATCATACATAAGCCGGTTTGTAGCAGTATCCGTCTTTGTAGCGAAGGAATGAGAACCGCTGTAGGAGGAAGTTGAAAGCTTTGAAAGAGAATGAATGTTGATGAAATAGTTTAAGTCGAAGGAGTGTAGGTGAAGGTCTTTGAAAACGATAATTTGCTATTGTTGTCTCTTCATGTAGCTAGATGATGTGTGGTGATTATTAAAAATGATGTAAGGGGACAGCTGTATGGATGAAGTAGAAAATAACGGATGTGTATGTAGCAAGATTAAAGAAGAGATGAAATAATGATGTATCTGCGTTACATTTTATTTGTCCGATCCGCTGTTGTTTCCCGTGCTTTAGTTTTCTCATACCAACTGCCAATAGATTATTGGCAAAAAAGAAGGGATGAAATAATGATGTGACTGCATCGAATTTTATTTGTCCGATCCACCATTGTTCCCCGTGCTTTAGTTTTCCAATCAATAGATTATTTTGTAAATTATCCGGCAAAAAGAAGGGATGAAATAATGACGTAACTGCGTCGAATTTTATTTGTTCGATCCGCTATTGTTCTCCGTCTTTCAGTTTTCCGATGCCAATCAATTATTTTGTACATTATCCTATAAAAAAGTACGTCTAGACGAAATCGTGCAAAAAAGTACTGTTTAAATCAGAGTTAGATGTATTTAGAATAAATTACACTAAAAAGATAAAGATATACTGCTTACAGGTAACCTTAACAATGTTTCATACGATATTTTCGTATTTCTTCGTATTTACGAAAACAAAATTGTAATCCACCAAACCCTAATAAGTCAAAAATAAGTGACTCAAAACTAAGAAGACTCATGTTTGTTTTCCAACACAGGCAAACACCCCCTAAATATCAAATTCTTAACTTCAAAACACGAGCAGTACCTACACAACGTTTTCAAGCAAAGCTTTACATTATTTAGTTTAATTTTGTTTTGTATTCAATACACGCTATCCAAATATGTAAACTTTACCTTATATAATAGGACTTTATGTGATTAGAACGTAGAACTGTATATGTTCTGCTCCACATATTTTGTGATCATACAGGTTCTCTCTTCAGGCGTGTAATATCATTATTCCCTAGAGTGCAATGTCACTGATGTCACATATTTAAAATTCTTATTCTCTACACACAGTCCAACTCAAGGCTAACATAAAACTAACTGCTTATTATTCCCCGCGCTCTGTTTTGCATTCAGTAAATGTTTTGCAATTCACTAAATTAAAACGAAAAATGAAGTTATAATGCAGAAAGACACTACATGTACAAATATATATAGATATAAGTATACGCATTAATATTAATCATTCATAATATATGTAGTCAATAAATATATATAAATACCAATATATGTATATTTATCAATCATTTTGTACACTTTTGCAATAAATTTGGAAGTAATAAAGAATATTTAAGTATTAGCAATGTTCCAAAAATAAATAAGATATATTCTTCATTAATTCTGGAATAATTAGGGAATAATAATCGATTTCTAGAATTTTATCTGCAGGACCGAGCACTGTTCAGATGTTATCGTGCTCAAAATGAAATTGGAAAACGTTTGATGATATATAAAATACAATGACCAAATTAAAACGAAACTGAAAAAGAAATTGGAATTATAATGCAGAAAAATACATGTACAAATATATATTGATATATATATACCCATATATATTAATCAATATATATATGATATATGTATATACATCTTTGCAATAACTGTGGAAGTAATAAAGAATACTTAAGTATTAGCAAAGTTCAAAAATGAATAAGATACATTCTTCATTACTTCTGGAGTAATTAAGAAATAATAATCGATTTTTAGAATTTTATTTGCAGGACCGAGCACTGTTCAGATATATAAACGTTTGATGATATATAAAATACAATGACCAAATTAAAACGAAACTGAAAAAGAAATTTGAATTATAATGCAGAAAAATACATATATATAGTCAATAGATATATATACATATAAATATATGTATATCTATTAATCATTTTCTACACCTTTGCAGTAACTCTGGAGGTAATAAAGAATATTTAAGTATTAGCAAAGTTCCAAAAATGAATAAGATACATTCTTCATTACTTCTGGAGTAATTAAGAAATAATAATCGATTTTTAGAATTTTATTTGCAGGACCGAGCACTGTTCAGATGTTATCGTGCTCAAAATGGAATTGCAAATATATATATATATATATAAATATAGCCATATACATTAATCATTCATAATACATATAGTTAATAAATATATATAGATATAAATATATGTATATCTATATTCATCATTTTCTACACCTTTGCAATAACTGTGGAAGTAATAAATAATATTTAAGTATTAGCAAAGTTCCAAAAATGTATAAGATACATTCTTCATTACTTCTGGAGTAATTAGGAAATAATACTCGATTTTTAGAATTTCATCCGCAAGATTGAGCACTGTGCGTTCAGATGTTATCGTGCTCAAAATGGAATTGCAAAACGTTTGATGTCACGTCGAATCGGTAACGGGCACATCTCCAACTGTTAAATTTCTCACGGGATTTTTTTCAAGGACTTCAATGAAGGCTGACAGTACACGCCAGATAACGCCAGCTTCCTGTTTCATTCTGATAGAATATGTCCCGCTGCGTGGGGAGAACTATACGCGCTGCAATATTTGATACAAGCTGCTACATCACTGTCAGTTGGAACTTTGAACGACGTGTGTCGCCTGTGTCAATATTAAGGGAAAAAGGGACAAACTTGCATAAAGATGAGGCTCCTCGCTTATTTCTGCTTCGTTTCGCTGTTTAAAATTGGATTGACAATTATGGCGGGGCCGATTGGCGGGCCTCAAGCAGTCTGTACGCATCGCGAACTGTAGGTAACGACATTTTTCTAAGAATTTAACTGTGCTTGTGTTGTTACTTTAACCCGTTTGCATCATTTGGCGGAATAATCCGCAAACAAAAACCGACCATTATCACCGGGAGCAGATAAATCCGCACACAATAATTTTTGTTTTCACCTTATAAGCAATCGTTAGAGTCTGTACGATAAACAAACAATAAAGATTTTTGTGAAATATTATTTTTCATACTTTTCTGGTTGTAAGTTCAAAATAATAAAATATTAAAAAAAATAATAGATAATAAAAATTAACAAAATTAGGTTACCATAATGAATGACAGTTCGGATTCGGATTCTAGCGTAGAAACGCAAATATCCCATAAGCGTAAACGTGCCATAGCTCTAATAGATAGTAGTGAAGATGACTAGCCCGATAATATTGAAACTGGAGATTTCTTATGGGAAAAACGAAATTGTATGCCAACATTACATGATTTTACTGCCGTAAGTGGTGTAACCATCAACGTAAATGGAATGTCCAGGCGTGATGTTTTCGAATTATTTTTCAACGTGGAACTAGTCCAAAAAATAGTTCTGGAAAATCCGAGGATTATACAATAATTTGAATAACCCTATAACACTATTTCTAATGAGAATAAACATTAAAAGTCTTTCTTGCGCATCCTGGTATCGGCAACGTTTAGCTGCGCATGTCGAATTTTTTAGGAAGATTGCGGATTTAGAGCGATGATGCAAATGGGTTAATTTGAATTTTTATAATAAATTTATTAGCGTAATTTTTGCGCCGTTTACCTCATATCAAACTTCTTTAATTACAGCAATAGGGTGTCACAGTATGTTCGTTATTTGGAAACGTACAAAGAAAGAACCTGGGGTATATTTTATAAAACGAAAACTCGGTGGAATTACAGAGTCGAGGTATGATGACATTCAGTTAAATTACTTTTCATCCATTGGCCCTTAATTCTAAAGGTTTAGGTTTGTCGTATTCCTGTCTTAACTCATTCGAGACGACGATTTTTTTCGAACACGGTCCCCAGGAGCGAAATTTTTTTTTTCTTTATATTGCTCATTTTTAATAAAGAAACATGTTTACCATGGAAATCACCCAATTCGTAAGTGAATTCACATAAATAAGATCATTGCACACCGGGTGTGCAGCTCGCTCCTCGGAAAATTTTTATTGCGAGGAGCGGATTGGACACCATGTGTGCAATGTAAGGTAAAATGAAAATACATCTTTAAAAAATTAATAAACATTTATTTCAAAAATAGTTAGATAATATAAGATCTTTATATTGCTTTCAATCATAAAGAACAGACTATAATGCAAAGAAAATTGTTAAAAAATAGTAAAAAGTTAAAAAAAATAAGTTGAATAATGAAAAAAATAACATAAACGAGAAATAAATTTTTAGAAAAATGTCTAAAGATAATAAAGTAATGTAACTCAGTAATAAAAAAGAAAATACAATTTGTAAGATACATTTTTAGGAAATAGTACATCTGATCGTCAAAAACAATTATACATTAGTTGGTTGATGACGCTTGAAACATTCAAAACCAAACATAATCCAGGATTACCGACACAAGCAGGACAAGAGTAATTACTACGTTTATATTTTTCTTCTTTGTAGCACCGTCGGCAATTCATAGTATTTTACATGTAAGAAAGGCTTCAGATAATTTTTAGATTTTTTGATACACAGTAAAACCAATGCCAAATTTTGTTTTCCTGTACTTTACAGATTTCATTGGTTCAAGAAAAATCTTATTTTGACGACTAGTTTACTCAGAATAACTAATAATTGCACATCACTGTTATTGCACACACGGTGTGCAGGCCGTCTTATAGCCTCGGAAATCAATTGCACACACAGTGTACAAAACCACACTCAACCCACGTAAATTGCAATTTTCTTTATCACTAGATTTATGCGCAAAATCATAAAAGCTGTTACTGTTATTTTTAAGCAACTTTTGCCGATCTCAATTATAGGAAAAAAAAGCGGAAGCAAACATCTAATAAAATCTTTTATACTTTCAATTCCAATTTTCAAATATAATGCAAAGAATATTTATTCGAATAATAAAAAAAATAAGTTGAATAATGAAAAAAATAACATAAACGAGAAATGTTTTATTAAAGATAATAAAGTACGTAACTCAGTAATAAAAATGAAAATACAATTTGTAAAAAAAAATAGTACACTGATCGTAAAGTAATTATACATTCTGGTTGATGCCATTCACCAAAAATAATAATGCATCAATAACGCACGTTTATATTTTTCTTCTTTGAACCATACAATATAAAAAGTTTTTTCAGATAATTTTTAGATTTTTTGATACACAGTAAAACCAAAACAAATTTTGTTTTTCTGTACTTTGCAGATTTCATTGTATATTTATTCCAGAATAACATAATTTACCCCTCATTGCACACAAAGTTCCCAAATCATGCACACACGGTGTGCAAACTTTCATTAACACGATTTTCCATGTCATTTCGATGCACCTCCCCCACAACCCAAAACGCCAAGATCATTTTCCATTTTTTCGCAGTGGGAATGGCAGTGGCAAACGAAGCGGTCTTGCTGCAAAAACTACAAAGAAGTGAACAAAGTCTGCGAGCCGATCTGCGATCCGCCCTGCACCAACGGCTTGTGCCTGAATCCGGAAACTTGCTTCTGCCACGTCGGCTACATGCAGCCCTCCCCCGTAAAGGACACCGCCTGCGTGCCGGTCTGCGAAAAAGGCTGCATCAACGGCAACTGCACCGCCCCTGACGAATGCACTTGCAACCCCGGCTACAAACTATCACCCGAAGGCAACGTCTGCCAACCCGTCTGCAATTGGGACTGCGAAAAAAGCCATGCGACCTGCACCCGACCCAACGTCTGCAAGTGCGACCCAGGCTACATGATCGCGACGCCCTCGAGTCCCTCGAGGATCTGCGTTCCTCACTGCGTCAAACCCTGCGTCAACGGAATTTGCGTGGCTCCTGACACGTGCGAGTGTCAAGCGGGGTACCGCACCAACGACTGGGATCCCTTCACTTGCAGGCCTGTCTGCAAAAACGGCTGCCTGTTCGGCATCTGCACGGCGCCAGACGTCTGCACTTGCAGTAAAGGCTACGAGTTGATGGGCGAAGGCGTGTGCAAGCCCGTGTGCAGCAAGAAATGTGTCCACGGCACTTGTATCAGCCCGGAAACTTGCATTTGCGACGAGGGATACGGATTGAGGGAGGAATCGGATCACGTGTGCGAGCCGGTTTGTGGGAAAACGTGTGTGAATGGATTATGCACGGCGCCGGGGCAGTGCACGTGTCATGATGGTTATGTGCTGGAAGGAGAAGATAGCGAAGTGCATGTGTGCAGACCGTTTTGCGGGGAGGGAAACTGTGGGTCGTATGGGAATTGTACGGCGCCGGGGGTTTGCACGTGCATGGAAGGATTTCGGAGGACTGATCAGCAGTTGGGGAAACACGTAAGTTTGGGAGGAGGATTTTTGGTGGAGAAATTTCGGGATTAGGGTCCCAGAGGATGCGAGTCGTTGATATAGTCGATTAGCTTGTGGAAACTTTAAATTTTCTGTTAATTTGTTTGAGTACAGTCAATGCGAAATTTTAGTAATGATATTTTTATATCAGCATGACGAAGTATGAAGAGCGCTTGATCTGAATTTTCTGGTATCGATATTTTCCATTCCCTTATGGAAAGATGCACGATCATAAAACTCTATTATTGCAATTTTCTGTTTTGCTGTTGCAACACACATGACACGGATACAGGGTCATTGAAATTTTCTATTAACTTGTTGGAGTACACGCGGAGCGAAATTTTATTAATGAAATTCGGTGTTAGCATGTCGAAGTATGAAGCGCACATTACCTAAAGTTATTGAAATCTTCTATTACCTTATGGAAAGACGCATGGTCATAATATTCCATTATTGCAGCTTTCTATTAAGCTATTGCAACATTCATGATACGGATATTGTGTCATTGAAATATTATATTAGCTTATGGACTCGCAAATTATCCAAATATGCTATAATTGAAATGTCCTATTATTCGCACATTGATATGGTCGTTGATATGGTCGATTAACTTCATCTATCAGTGAAATTTTCTGTTAACTGGTTGGAGTATATTCGGTGCGAAATTTTATTAATGAAATTTTCTGTTAGCATGTCGAAGTATGAAGCGCGCATGATCTGAATTTTCTGTTATTGAAATCTTCTATTACCTTATGAAAAGCCGCATGATCATAACATTCTATTATTGCAACTTTCTATTGTTATTAATGAACGGATGTTGTCATTAGAAATTTTCTGTACATTCTGTGCGAAATTTTATTAATGAAATTTTGTGTTAGCATGTCGAAACATGAAGCGCGCATGATCTAAATTTCCGCAATGATCTGAAGTTATTGAAATCTTCTATTACCCTATGGAAAGAAATTCTATTATTGCAACTTTCTATGTAACTTCCAACACACATGATACG
Organism: Cryptocheilus praepositus; assembly: GCA_033815515.1. NCBI lineage: Eukaryota > Metazoa > Arthropoda > Insecta > Hymenoptera > Pompilidae > Cryptocheilus > Cryptocheilus praepositus. The sequence goes on from JAWWQZ010000271.1 coordinate 6,134,294, forward strand.
GATATTGTGTCATTGAAATCTTGTATAACTTATTGAATCTCAAATGATCCGAATGTGCTATAATTTAAATATCCTATTATTCGCACATTGATAAGGTCGTTCAACGCCACATTGCAAAAATATTACACGCTGGAAACCAATTTTATCATAACTCCCCATTTTTAAACGTAAACACGCTGACTTTTGCTTGTGCACCACCCAATTTCTTCATAGACCCCAAAAAATCAGTCTCTCGACCAGCAACACCAAAATAACCCCATAAAACTATCATTTCCACAGGACCTGCCATCCTACGCCGACTTCTCGATCTGCCAACCCATCTGCAACCAGACCTGCATAAACGGCTTCTGCAGTTGGCCAGGCGTCTGCACCTGTAATCCTGGCTACGAACCCACAAACAGCACCTCTTCTCATTGCAAGCCAGTCTGCAAGGACCCCTGCATCAACGGCATCTGCACCGTACCTAACGAATGCACATGCCACACCGGCTATCGTTTTTCCACGAATTCCTCCAACGTCTGTGAACCAATCTGCACTCAAACATGCGTTCACGCACACTGCACCGCTCCCAACATCTGCACTTGCGACCCCGGTTATCAACGATCACCCAATTCCACAAACGTCTGCCTGCCAATCTGCACAGAAACCTGTGTCAACGGATTCTGCGAGGCCCCCGAAACCTGCGCCTGCAACGATCACTACGAACCTACTTCAAACCCCAACATCTGCCAGCCAATTTGCAACCAGACGTGCGTCCACGGATTTTGCTCTGCGCCCAATACCTGCGCCTGCGATCCTGGCTACCGGCAAACAGAAAATCTCAACGTCTGCGAACCAATTTGCAAAGAAAAGTGCGTCAACGCACATTGCAGCGCGCCAGATACCTGCACCTGTCACTCAGGTTTTGGTCCGTCAAATAGGGATTCTTCGCTTGCCTGCGAACCTATTTGCACGGCAAAATGTGTCAACGGAATTTGCACGGCGCCTGATACCTGCACCTGCAATACAGGTTATCGGAAATCAGAAGATGGAATATGCGAACCGATTTGTGTTGAAACTTGCATCAACGGAACCTGTACTGAACCTGATCACTGCACTTGTGATCCCGGATTTAAGTCGACCGAAATCTCACACGTCTGCGCGCCATTTTGTGAACCGCCGTGCGGAATTGGCTCGACATGCGTGTCGCCGCAGGTTTGTGCCTGTGATTCAGGATACAAGTCGACGACTGATGAGACGAATGCAGTAATTTGCGAGGCAATTTGCGAACCACCGTGCGGGCCAGGGGGTAGTTGTGATTTTCCAGGCAACTGCACTTGTGGGCAGGGGTATAAGTTCGTGGAGGAACGTGCGAATGCGTCGGAAAGCGTCTGTCAGCCGCATTGCGAGTTCTGTGGGGACAATGGGGAATGTGTGGCGCCGGGGGAGTGCGTTTGTCGGGCTGGGTTTGTGATGAAAGGCAATGAAACGGGAAAAGCGGAGTGCGTGAGCGCGTGCGAAGATGATTGTAATGGAAACGGAGAGTGTATCGATGAACAAGGCACGTGCAGATGTAAATATGCCTGGAAGGGAGAGAGGTGCGAAGAACTGAGGGTGTGCTTGGTCCTGATGGATGCGGAGAATCGACGGACGCATGGGTATGTGCACGTTTTATGGGGTTTGGGGAGTTTTGAAGGGAGACCTGCAGGGTCGGTGGGTTGGGATTGGAAACTGGGAGCTGAGAATTTGATATTATGCGGGTAGTGGACGAAATATTTAGAAAGCGATCTGTCTCAGGTAGAATTTCGTGGATTTGTGGTTTAACGTAACGTAATTTGTGGTAATTGTGGTTTAACGTTACGTAATTCTCATCATACTTCAACTTGTAGGTTTTTAAGTGTCAGATTTTAAATGATACAATGATGTGTAAATAGTAATATTAAAGTCATTCGAAACAACCTTTATTCATCTCAGGAGTAATATAAGTTTGATTACAATATTCATGTTAATTATAATTGAGTAATGCGTGGAATTTTGTAAAACATTCAGTTTTTTTTTCAAAACACAAAATCATTCAAAACAATCTTTATTCATCTCAAGAGTAATGTAATTTTGATTACAGTATTTATATTAACCCTTAAGATTCCGACTTTTAATTGTGGATATTCACTTTAACTCCAACTTATTCTCATTATACTTCGACTTTCAAGTTTTTAGGTCCCAGATTTTAAATGCTGCAATGACGTGTAAATAGTAACATTAAAGTAATTCAAAACAATCTTTATTCATCTCTGGAGTAATATATTATAATTTTGATTACAATGTTCATGTTAATTATAATTGAGTAATGCGTGGAACTTTATGAAACATTCAGTTTCTTTTTCAAAACACAAAGTTATTCAAAACAATCTTTATTCATTTCAAGAGTAATGTAATTTTGATTACAGTATTTATATTAACCCTTAACACTCCGACTTTTAATTGTGAATATTCACTTTAACTCCAATTTATTCTCATCATACTTCGACTTGCAAGTTTTCAAGTGTCAAATTTTAAATGATACAATGACGTGTAAATAGTAATATGAAAGTCATTCAAAACAATCTTTATTCTCCCAGGAGTAATACAATTTTGATTACAATATTTATATGAACCCTTAACGCTCCGACTTTTAATTATAAATATCGACGGGCAACTCCAACTTCTTCTCATCATACTTCGATTTGCAAGCTTCTAAGTGCCAGATTTTAAATGCTACTGCTATGAAAGTAACTGCAATAATACCTAGAGTGCATATACTATCAAAGAATTAAAAAAGCACGGTGAAATTCAATGGCGGTACAGGTAATTTAAGTCTTACAATGTGCGAATTCAGAAGAATATAATAGTTTTAGTAATTACCGGATTAGGTAGATGTTACACAATTTATACCGAATAGCAAGAAAGAAGTATTTAATAACCTGAAATATTCCATTTCTACCAGAGACTGCTTATTACTATATGGCAAATCGTTCATATTTATTCACTATGCCATTAAACAAAAATTACTTAAAAAAAGTAATACATGAGAACTAAATACCGTAATGTGCGATAAAAAGAGTACCCAAGTATAATGCACGCATATTTATTCACTGCTAAGAAACTATAATACTTTTAAGTAAATGGCGATGCGGCTTATTGAATCATTTTACAAAATAACGTCATGAAATCACAACCGTTAAAATATTCATTTTTTAACCGTGCATCTCTGTCGCTTCATGTAGTACGGTTTTGAACGTGAGAATATTATTGACATTTTAATAATTTGCCAAACTTGTTACAAATGAGAAGCATGCATTATGGTACCGCATCAAACTTTTGCCCAAATATTCCATTCATTCATTCAATTTTTTTACGATGAACTCATAAGTTCAAGAAAAAAAAATCATCAGCAAAAAGGTACCGATCCCAATCGACAAGTTTCGAAATATGCTCTTCAGAAAATATTACAAAACAAATTTGTGCTTGGAAGCACGTTTATCGTTGTCCAATCTTACGACCGTAATTTTTTATTTTCAGCATAACGGTGCGCAAAGAAACAGAAGCAGAAGCAGAGCTTGCAGACGCATTTGAGGATATTCCCCTTTGTCTTCACTGCATCACTGAAGTAAATAACAATACAATGTGCTTCAAACTATTAGAAGAAGAATTGAACGGCACTGTCGTCGGATGCTTTGTCAACACAGGTATCCACTTACGTATTTACTTACGATTCGTATCGGTTCAAACAACAACGTCTGACGCAGTTTAATAAGACGAAACTCGAGATGAAATGAGATCAAACAGTGACATGTGCGACAAACTTAACTCGAATGCCATTATATTTTTTTATTGAGTAATAATATTCGGTTTAAGCCGTTGACAATTATGTTTAATTGTACTATTGACTAATACTTTCCTGTTTTAAGTATGGTCAGAAGTAAATAAGCGAATAAATCAAAATACTCGGATAGATTATTAAACATTTACGGACAATTGTCATTTGAAATTGTTAGTAAATGCATACGTGAGTAAACATACACAGGATGCTAAAAAAAGTATTCAATATTTACACAGTATACCGACTAAAAAGACTTAGCAAACAACTGTTCTACTTTCATACACACTTGGCATCTTTTTCTCCAAGAGACACTTTAAAAAATTCCGCATCTAAGTTATTTGTCAGCGAAAACTGCGTTTCTCTTTGAAATATCGTCTGTTTCGTGTGATATGTTTGAATACGCTGCGCACGCTTCCTATAATACAATTTCTTGAAATGGTAATAATTTTTAGAGGTTGATTCGTGGAGTTAGTTAACAAAGTTTTAAAGATGCGTACAATTTATATAAGTGTGTACAATTAATACAGTGTGTACAATTTATTATTGTGTCGCATCGCGTAACAAATAATCTTGATGAAGACTGTCTGTTTCCGTAATTTTTGTTACCGAAGTAAAAAATAAGTAAATGGGTCCACGGAGCTACCCGTCGGTGTTTTGCATAGTTAATCATAAAAATAAATCGACCTGTAGTTGTACGGAACTTATTCTTTAATATCTTTCCAGAATTCGATGGTTACAAAAATTATCAACGTTACTTCGCACGTCACGAAGTAATAAAATAAAAATAAAAATAAATCAAGCCATAGCTGTACGGAACTTAATCTTTTCTATTTTTCCAGCATTTGATCATTACAAAAATTATGAACATTACTTCGCACGTCACGAAGTAATAAAATAAAAATAAAAATAAATCAAGCCATAGCTGTACGGAACTTAATCTTTTCTATTTTTCCAGCATTTGATTATTACAAAAATTATGAACATTACTTCGCACGTCACGAAATAATAAAATAAAAATAAAAATAAATTGACCCATAACTGTACGGAACTTATTTTTTAATATTTTTCCAGAATTTGATTGTTACGAGAGTTATCAACGTTATTAGCACGTCACGAATTAATAAAATAAAAATAAAAATAAATCGACCCATAGCTGTGCGGAACTTATTCTTTAATATTTTTCCAGAATTTGATTATTACAAAAATTATGAACATTACTTCGCACGTCACGAAATAATAAAATAAAAATAAAAATAAATTGACCCATAACTGTACGGAACTTATTTTTTAATATCTTTCCAGAATTTGATTGTTACAATAATTATCAACATTACTTCGCACGTCACGAAGTAATAAAATAAAAATAAAAATAAATCAAGCCATAGCTGTACGGAACTTATTTTTTAATATTTTTCCAGAATTTGATTGTTACAAAAATTATCAACGTTACTTCGCACGTCACGAAATAATAACATAAAAATAAAAATAAATCGACCCATAGCTGTACGGAACTTATTCTTTCATATCATTTCAGAATTTGATTGTTACAAAAATTATCAACGTTACGTCGCACGTCACGTTTCTACGGTACTTGGAGTTATTGGCGGGATTGCAGTATTGATCATGATCGGTATGGTGGCCACTGCGTTTTTCTTGGCCCGAAGGAAGCGAAAGAACAGTTTGTTGTACAGTAAGTATTTCCTTTAAATAACCATATAATTTTTTAGAGAGAACCAGTATTCATGTACATTTTTTATTATCCAAATTATTTATTCACAAAGTAAATATATAATGTTTCCAATTCTGTATCGTCAGCTGTCTGAGATGATGCTTAACGAATTAAGAAATCTAGTTAGCAAGAAAGGTACGGGGAAATATGTACGTACACAACGTTGCGCATTTGAAAATTAAAGTTATAAATATAGTGGGTATCCTGGGTTTTCCGGGCCAACTGTGGGAGAATATTTTACAGGTAGGAATTAAAAAAAAAAAATGTTGTGCAGAATTCGATTAGAAACCTTTTGTTACAAAGTTAGAAACGACTTAAATTGAAATATGGTAGAATTTAATTCGCAGAATATGAATAGTCGAACATGTTTATCTTATAATTTCAAAACGTCGTCTTTGTAAGTGAATAGAAGCTAAACGTCATTGCTTTATAGAACTCATTACAGCACGAAATCATACTTTGAGAAACGTGTTGATTGTGCCATACAGATATATAAAAACATAACGTTTATTTCAGGAAACGGTCCACTTCAAAGACAAAGTACGACGCAAGCTTTATTGGCAGAAGAAACTTCCCATCTCTAACGGATGATAAACAATGGCAATCGTCTGGAAACGTGTAACTGAACGCTGTACATAAACGTTGTTAGTATTTTTGTAAAATATGAAAATATAAATGATTACTAATACAAAATGGATGATAACTGAGTACTGTTAGAAATAATCGTTGAAATATGATGAAAAGTGCCGAAATTACGATAAACTCAAGGAAATATATTATTAATCTGCAAGTAACTTTTTGCACTATATCTATTACAGAAGCTTCCAAGAATATACGCAAACACGTTGTTTATAAACAATCAGGTAATAAACCACCATTTCACGCAGTAGGTACTGGTCGCAATTGATCAGTGTTGGAATCATTTCTGTACTAACTGCAAGTCGCAGCACTAGTTCGTGCCCAATTTGAAGAAAAATTGAAACGCAGCACATTTAGATTTTGGTATACGTTTATTAATACGTTCAGAACGGTGCAGGTTTTGTTATGTCGCGCCACTAGATGGTAATAAAAATCGTACTATACTTTATCTGCCGGCGCCTTGCACACAATGTTGTGTAGCAAAACTTCAGACGCAAAAGTGCAGTATTTTTTTACTCTACGTTTAGTACTGTACCAGTGGACCACCGGTGTTACACGCCGTCCGTAATGTGTTAAATGACATACTTACTTAGTGAATACTAAACTCTCGGTACGCGAAAATATAAAACATCAGACCCCCACTCTCACTCACAGGGCCTTCGGAAAACACAAAGTCCTCAACTCCGCAAGCGTCGACCATTCTCCAGCCCATTCTTACTCGCCATCCCGCACTCTTGAATATGTAAACAAACAAAGCGCATTATAGGTATTTAATGTTGTTCCTTTACTGGAAAGACAAAAATGTCGCACAACCAGGCGAAACTTTCAAGTTGCCTGAAAGAACAGTCTGGCACCGGGGTCCTTTAATAAACGTATACCGAAATTTAAATATGCTGCGTTCCAATTTTCCTTCAAATTCGGCACGAACTTCCCGGACAACCCCAATACTAAACTTTCGATATGCGAAAACATAAAACACCAGACCCCCACTCTTATTCACAGCCTATTCAGCGGCCCGCCGTTCGAAAAACACAAACTCCTCAGCAGTACCATTAAGCACTCTCCCCATTTTTACTCGTCTTCCCGCACTCTTGAATATGGAAACAAACAAACCGCATTATAGGCGTTTAATGTTTTTCTGTTATCGGAAACTCAAAAATGTCAAACAACCGGAGAGAACTTTCATGTTGCCTGAAAGACGGAGAAACAGGCACCTGTGTCATTTTAAACTTGAATATCTGATTCAAGAAAAGTATCGGTTCATTAAATGCCTTATTTAGGGTAAACTCTTTAAAAAACGTAATCCCAGCGCCGTCTTAAAACACAAACTCCTCATCTCCACCATCGTCAACCACTCTCTTCCCATTCTTACTCGTCTTCCCGCACTCTTGCATATGTAAACAAACAAACCGCATTATAGCCATTTAATGTTGTTTTTTTACCGGAAAGACAAAAATGCCGCACAACCGAACAGAACTTTAAACTTGTCTGAAAGAACAGTCTGGCACCTGGGTCCTTTAATAAACGTATACAAAAATTTAAATGTTCTGCATTCTAATTTTCCTTCAGATTCGGCACGAACTTCCCGAACAACCCCAATACTAAACTCTTGATACCCAAAACCATAAAACACCAGACCCCCCACTCTCACTCCCAACTCCTTCTTAAAACACAATCTCCTCAGCTCCACCGTCAACCACTCTCCCCATTCTTCCTCACCTTCCGCACTCTTACCAGCCACATCCTCCGTGCACTCTCCACAACCCCAAAGCCCGAAATCCGTCCGCGCCTCGATTCTCGCGCACCCCATCTTCCTTCCTCACCCCCATTGACTCGCGCGCCTCCGGCGTCAGGCCTCCAGACTTCCCGTCGATCGACGCGCCGCGTCGCGCAGCTGCAGTCGCCGACGACGTCGGGGTGGCAGGCGTCGGAAGACGAGAGCTCAGAGTGTGCTCGCAGCTGGACTCGTGCGGAGGCGCCTGCGTTTGCGGGCAGGCGCGCCGGACTTCATTTGTGCATGTGTCGTGTTCTTCATGTTCATCTTTTTCGTCGTTTTCTTCGTGTCCGTGTTGCGCTCCAGTGCTGAGTCCCTCGGCAGCGTGTGAATCCGTGGGAATACGTGGCGGCGTGTGCAGGGAGTGGAAGGGCAGGGTGTGGAAGGCGTGGGCCAGGGCGGAAGACGTACGGCGTCGAAGGCACACAGGCGCACGGGATATAAGGAGGCGCCCGTCGGCGTCGAGGGGAACTGGTGCGCTGGGGAGAGGAGAGGGGGAGAGGCAGGCGACGGGGAAGGATGTCGATGCGCCGCCGGTGCTCGGTTTCGGGGGTTGACTCGCGCCGCGGGGGCGATGAGCGCACTTCCCTCCGCCCTGAGATTGACCTGCTGCTGCTTCTGGCTCCTGCTGCTGACCTGCCTCGCCTACCTGATACCTGCCGGCACCTGCGCGACCTCGCGGCAGCCGCGCCAGAAAAGAGGACAGCAGGGAGGTGATGACGTGCGCTGGCCCGTCTACATTGATGACGACGTCGGCGCCTACGACGAGACGCTGCCCGACGACGTTGATGACGAGTATCTCGAAGGCAATCTCACGCAGGGTGAGGATCCAGGTCTTTTTGTAGAGAAGGAGAGTGCCGGGATGATTTTCGTTGAATCCTCGAGTGATATGGTGGATAGTAGGAGGGTTTGCCCGTGTGATTTTCATGGTTTCTGCAGTGCTTTTGATAACGTTAACGATTATCTCGAAGGTAATTTAAACGTAGGGTGAGGATCCAGGTCTTTTTGTACAGGAACGAGAGTGCCGGGATAAGAAAGAATGTGGAAATTTAATATGGTGGATATGTAGAGGAAGGTCGGGTCCGTGTAATTTTCGTGTTTTGATAACGTTAACGATTATGTCGAAGGCAATCTCACGTAGGGTGAGAGTCCAGGTCTTTTAGTAGAACGCGGAGAATGTGGGAGCGGAAAGAATTCAATTGAACCCTCGAGTGATATGGTGGATAGGAAGGTTTGACCCGTGTGGTTTTCATGTATTCTGCAGTGCTTTTGATGACCATTATGCCGGATTTGGATGAGGATCTAAGTCTTTTTGTAGAGAAGGAGAGTGCCGGGATGCGAAAGAATGTGGAAATTGAATATGGTGGATATGAAGTAGGAAGGTCGGGTCCGTGTGGTTTTGTGTTTTCTGCAGTGCTTTTGATAACGTTAACGATTATGTCGAGCAATCTCCAAGATGCGAAAGAATGTGTCAATTGAATATGGTGAATATGTAATAGGAAGGTCGGGTCCGTGTGGTTTTCATGTTTTCTGCAGTGCTTTTGATAACGTTAACGATTATTTCGAAAGCAATCTCACGCAGGGTGAAGATCCAGGTCTTTTTGTAGAGAAGGCTGAGTGCCGGGATAAGAAAGAATGTGGCAATTGAATATGGTGGATATATAGTAGGAAGGTCGGGTCCGTGTGGTTTTCATGTTTTCTGCAGTGCTTTTGATAACGTTAACGATTATTTCGAAAGCAATCTCACGCAGGGTGAGGATCCAGGTCTTTTTGTAGAGAAGGATGAGTGCCGGGATAAGAAAGAATGTGGCAGTTGAATATGGTGGATATATAGTAGGAAGGTCGGGTCCGTGTGGTTTTCGTGTTTTCTGCAGTGCTTTTGATAACGCTGACGATTATGTCGAAGGTAACTTAAATGTAGGGTGAGGATCCAGGTCTTTCTGTAGAGGAAGGAGAGTGCCGGGATACGAAAGAATGTGGCAATTGAATATGGTGGATATGTATTAGGAAGGTCGGGTCCGTGCAGTTTTGGTGAATTCTGCAGTGCTTTTGATATCGCGGATATGTTAACTCGAAGGCAATCTTATGCAGGGTAAGGCTCCAGGTCTTTTTGTAGAACAACGAGAGTGCTGGGATAAGAAAGATTTCAATTGAATCCTCGAGTGATATGGTGGATAGTAGGAAGATTTGGCCCGTGTGATATTCATGTTTTCTGCAGTACTTTTGATAACATTAACAATTATGTCGAAGGTAATTCCACGCAGGGTGAGAGTCCAGGTCTTTTAGTAGAACGCGGAGAGTGTGGGAGCGGAAAGAATGCAATTGAACCCTCGAGTGATGGATAAGAAGGTCTCACCCGTGTGGTTTCCATGTATTCTGCAGTCCTTTTGGTATCGCGGATGGTTAACTCGAAGGAAATCTCACGCAGGGTGCGGAACCTGGTCTTTTTGTAGAGCAACGAGAGTGCCGGGATACGAAAGAATGTGGCAAGTGAATATGGTGGATAGTACAAAGGTTTGGCCCGTGTGGTTTTCGTTTCTGCAGTGCTTTTGGTATAGCGGATGGTTAACTCAAAGACAATCTGACGCAGGGTGAGGCTCCAGGTTTTTTATTAGATCGCGGAGAGTGCCGGGATCCGAAAGAACATTTCAGTTGAACTCTCGAGAAGTTTCGTGGCGTGATATGGTGGATAGTAAGAAAGTTTGGCCCGTGTGATTTTCATGTATTCTGCAGTGCTTTTGATATTACTGATGGTTAACTCGAAGGCAATCCCAGGCAGGGTAAGGCTTCAGGTTTTTTAGTTCAAAAAATTCAACTGAATCCTCGAGAGATAGGTTTAGTGGGGTAATATAGTGAATAATAGGAAGGTCTGGCCCGTGTGGTTTTCATGTTTTCTGTAGTGCTTTTGATAACGTTGACGATAATATTGAAGGAAATTTACGCAGGATGAAGTTCTAGATCTTTTAGTAGAGTGCGGAGAGTGCCGAGATCCGAAAAAATGTGTCAGTGGAACTCTCGACAAGTTGCGTGGGGTGATATGGTGGATAATAGGAAAGTTTCGCCAGTGTGATTTTCATGTATTCTGCAGTGCTTTTGATATTACTGATGGTTAACTCGAAGGCAATATCACGCAGGATGAAGCTTCAGGTCTTTTAGTAGGGCGCGGAGAGTATCGTGAGTGAAAAGAATTCAGTTGAATCCCCGACTGTGAAATTTAGTGGGTTGATATAGTGAATACTGAGGTCTGGCCCGTGTGATTTTCATGTATTCTGCAGTGCTTTTGATATCGCTAACGATTAACTCAAAGTTAGTCTCACAAACTAGGGGAGCCCGATTGTTTTAGTATTTAGTGTGAAGTTGGGGACGGATGGGTGTTGGGTGCATAGTTGGCGAAGTCTGGATTGAATCTTGAAGTGAACGGTTTTGTGTGGAAACTTAAAAGAAAGCGGGCACTTGTATTATTACAACGTATTTGCCAGTTCTTTTAATGACGCCTTTTCCCGATTATCTCGAAAACAAGCTCTTGAACAGTGAGGGTCCAGTTTTTATCAGAGCTAGACTGAGAGAGAAGGAAGTGACCCGTGTTAAGTGTCCAGTATGATTGGGTGCTGGTGTGTAGACCTGCTGGTTATGAAGGCTGCGCGTCGAGATAGTGAGAAAAAGCGAGAAGCTACGGCAATGTGGTAGAGTGTAGGTGTGGTTTAATTGAATCCTATAGTGTCTTTGAAATGAACCTCGGGATGTAGCTGCGGCCGTATTGTTACGACGATTTCTGCTCTTTTGATGACGCCGATGACAATTATCTCGAAGGCAATCGCACGGACAATGAGTGTATAGTTACTAGAAACACAGCGCAAAAGTGTGATAGGGTGAGAGAGAATGAGGTGAACAGTATTAAGTTGCAATACGTATGGGTGCTGGTTATAAAAGCTGCGCGAAAGGACGGCGAGAAAATGCGAGAAGATACGAGAATATGGTGGAGTGTGGGAGTCGACGTGGTCTAAATTGGATCCTCTGGTGATAAGTCCAGTAAACGGATATATAGTAACGATTTACGAAACCCATATTCTTGCAACGGATTCTACACTTTATTTAATGACAGCACATGACTAACTAGTGAGGGTTGTTTATTGTAGAACGCATAAGGGTGATAGGGTGAGAATGAACTAGATAAACAGTGTTACGTTGGAGTATCGACCGGATGTGCAGAGCGTAGAGTTGCTGGTTATATGGGGGTTCGCGTAAAAAGAAGTTAATGTCGTTTAGTGCGGGAGTTATTCAGGTCTCAACTAAATCCTGCTATAATCATTTTAACACGTTGACTGCCATGGTGATCATCGGTGACCAGTATGAGGGTCTCAGGAAAAATTCAAAAAATACCCAATCGGTAGCATTTATAATTTTGTAAATGCAAATAATCTTAAATAGTGATAGAATACTTTGAACTCCGACACTTTTGCATTATTTTCATTTTGCACAGTTCAATCATATTCTGTAGTACTTCATCATGTTGCGGTTTTAATATAGTAGTAGTCTCACGAAAAATTCTAAAAATACCCAATCGGTAGCATTTATAATTTTGTAAATGCAATTAATCTTAAATAGTGATTCAATTCTTTGGTTTCCGATACCTTCGCGTTATTTTCATTTTGTACAGTTCAGTCATATTCTGTACTACTTCATCATGTTGCGTTTTTAAAAATGGTAGTAGTTTCAGGATAAATTCAGAAAATACCCAATCGGTAGCATTTATAATTTTGTAAATGCAATTAATCTTAAATAGCGATTCAATTCTTTGGTCTCCGATACCTTGGCATTATTTTCATTTTGCACAGTGCAATCATATTCTGCAGTACTTCATCATGTTGCGGTTTTAAAATAGTAGTAGTCTCACGAAAAATTCACACAATGCCCAATCGGTAGCATTTATAATTTTGTAAATGTAATTAATCTTAAATAGTGATTCAATTCTTTGGTTTCCGATACCTTGGAATTATTTTTATTTTGCACAGTTCAATCACATTCTGAAGTCCTTCGTCATATTGCGATTTAAATGTAGTAGTAGTCTTACAAAAAATTCAAAAAATACCCAATCGGTAGCATATATAATTTTGTAAATGCAATTAATCTTAAATAGTGACTCAATTCTTTGGTGTCCGATACTTTGGCATTATTTTCATTTTGCACAGTTCAATCATATTCTCTAGTACTTCATCATGTTGCGGTTTTAATATAGTAGTAGTCTCATGAAAAATTCAAAGAATACCTAATCGGTCGCATTTATAATTTTGTAAATGCAATTAATCTTAAATCGTGATTGAATTCTTCGGTTTCCGATACCTTGGCATTATTTTAATTTTGCACAGTTCAATCATATTCTGTAGTACTTCATCATGTTGCAGTTTTAATATAGTAGTAATCTCAGGAAAAATTCAAAAAATACCCAATCGGTAGCATTTATAATTTTGTAAATGCAATTAATATTAAATAGTGATTCAATTCTTTGGTCTCCGATATCTTGGCATTATTTTCATTTTGCACAGTCCAATCATGTTCTGTAGTACTTCATGGCGTTACGGTTTCAATATAGTAAAATACGCACGGCAGTCAACTTATTAATAAAGTGACATACGGACATATACGGAAAACATTATAATAAAAGTGGGCTTGTGTCTCTTAAACAAATTATGGAATTTTTACGATATCCTGATTATAGTGTACTTCGAAAAAATGCTCACAGTGTCTGACATTTCTAGATGCAGTTAACTGATGAGAAAGAAAACTGCACCAGAGGTGAACAGTGCTAAATCGGAATAACGTTCAGGAGTGTTACGTCGTAAAATTTTACGTGCCCCGTTTCCGCCAAACGTGATGTAGTGATAGATCTATAGAATCCTACAATAAATCCTGTGGTGATACCTTCAGCAAACTGAAATCACCTGGAGACATTAAACATTTTCTAATTATTTCCACAGTATATCAAAATATAGTAAATGAGTAGGTGTGAACAGTGCAAAATTGAAGTATCGTCCAAGATCTGTCTGCAGTGCTTCTAAAATTTCTATTCCTATCGTTTCTTTCGCGAAAATACGGCGCGCAGAGGTTAGGTAACGTAGAAATGTGATTTACTCTCGGATTTGTGGAATCTAGAACTCGATCCTCTAGAGATAACTATACCAGGATCGTATATTCCGGACACTATAGGAAAAGAGGTTGAAACAGGGGTGGGCCTGTGTCTTTTAGGCGAATTTCGCAACCGCCGGTGTCTCCGATTTCGGAGATTGGCCGAGAACGGAACTGGGACAAGGCAAAACGGTCGAATGTGTGTGGGTGTTAACGTTTGACGGCTTCTGCGAGAATTCTTCGGCGAAAGAATTGCAGCGGAAGAATCATGAGCTGGCTAGGCTGGAATTCGATGTCACGCTCCAACGTGTTTCAAACATCTTTTCCTGCGAAATTGCTCCTAATGACTCACATTCCGCGAGATAATGGAACTGACGGAAACTCACGCGGACGATATTACGTTGAAAAATGCTTCAATCTAATGTCTTCATGGAATAATCGACCCATTTAAAACTCATTTCTCCTCCTCGTGGATACCTACGCTTTTATCAATCGGTGCAATTCTTCACTGTTTCGGTACAGATGTTAATAGGAATGCAGGTGACGTCAGTGGGTTCGGAAATAATTGCGTGAAAATGGGTCGAACCCTTAATTGTACAATTACACTGTTATAAGATTTGCGACGTTTTCTAAATTGAACACTGAAACATGTTTTTTTCATTTTTTACTCCCTGGCATTTAATATTTTAAATACGAGTAATGAAAATCTTAAATATACATAGAGATCGAAAAAAATGGGTCGAACCCTTAATTCTGCAGTTTCACTGTTACAAGATTTGCGACGTTTTCTAAATTGAACACTGAAACACGTTTTCTCTCACTTTTCATTCCCTGGCATTTAACAATATTTTAAATACGTGTGATGAAAATCGTAACTATTCATAGAGATCGAAAAAATGGGTCGAACCCTTAATTCTGCAATTACACTGTTACAAGATTTGCAACGTTTTCTAAATTGAACACTGAAACATGTTTTCTTTCACTTTTCACTACCTGGCATTTAATATTTTAAATACGCTTGATGAAAATCTTAACTATTCATAAAACTCGAAAAAAAATGGGTCGAACCCTTAATTCTCCAATTACACTATTACAAGATTTGCAACTTTTTTTAATTGAACAGTGGAACACGTTTTCTTGCACTTTTCACTCCATGGCATTTAATATTTTAAATACGCGTGATAAAAATCTTAACTATTCATAGAGATCGAAAAAATGGGTCGAACCCTTAATTCTGCAATTACACTATTACAAGATTTGCAACTTTTTTTAATTGAATACTGATACATGTTTTCTTTCACTTTTCACTCCCTGGCATTTAATATTTTAAATACGCGTGATAAAAATCTTAACTATTCATACACATCGAAAAAATGGGTCCAACGCTTAATTCTGCAATAACACTGTTACAGGATTTGCGACGTTTTCTAAATTGAACACTGAAACATGTTTTCTTTCACTTTTCACTCCCTGGCATTTAATATTTTAAATACGCTTGATGAAAATCTTAACTATTCATAGAGATCGAAAAAAATTGGTCGAACCCTTAATTCTGCAATTACACTGTTACAAGATTTGCGACGTTTTCTAAATTGAACACTGAAACATGTTTTCTGTCACTTTTCATTCCCTGGCATTTAATATTTTAAATACGCGTGATGAAAATCTTAACTATTCATAGAGACCGAAAAAAATGGATCGAACCTTTAATTCTGCAATTACACTGTTACAAGATTTGCGATGTTTTCTAAATTGAACACTGAAACATGTTTTCTGTCACTTTTCATTGCCTGGCATTTAATATTTTAAATACGCGTGATGAAAACCTTAACTATTCATAGGGATCGAAAATAAGGGTCGAATCCTTAATTCTGCAATTAGACGGTTACGAAATTTACGACATTTTCTAAATTGAACACTAAAACATGTTTTCTTTCACTTTTTATTCAACAATATTTTAAAAACGCGTGATGAAAATCTTAACTATTCATAGAGATCGAAAAAAATGGGTCGAACCCTTAATTCTGCAATTACACTGTTACAAGATTTGCGACGTTTTATAAATTGAACACTAAAACATGTTTTCTTTCAGTTTTTACTTCCTGGCATTTAACAATATTTTAAATACGCGTGATGAAAATCTTAACTATTCATAAAGATCGAAAAAAATGAGTCGAACCCTTAATTCTGTAATTACACTGTTACAAGATTTGCGACGTTTTCTAAATTGAACACTGAAACATGTTTTCTCTCACTTTTCATTCCCTGGGATTTAATATTTTAAATACGCGTGATGAAAATCTTAACTATTCATAGAGATCGAAAAAAATGGGTCGAACCCTTAATTCTGCAATTACACTGTTACAAGATTTGCGACGTTTTCTAAATTGAACACTGAAACATGTTTTCTTTCACTTTTCACTCCCTGGCATTTAATATTTTAAATATGCTTGATGAAAATCTTAACTATTTATAAAAATCGAAGAAAATGGGTCGAACCCTTAATTCTGCAGTTTCACTGTTACAAGATTTGCGATGTTTTCTAAATTGAACACTGAAACATGTTTTCTGTCACTTTTCATTCTCTGGTATTTAACAATATTTTAAATACGCGTGATGAAAATGTTAATTATTCATAGAGATCGAAAAAAATGGGTCGAACCCTTAATTCTGCAATTACACTATTACAAGATTTGCGACGTTTTCTAAATTGAACACTGAAACATGTTTTCTGTCACTTTTCACTTCCTGGCATTTAACATTTTAAATATGCTTGATAAAAATCTTTACTGTCTATGACGATAAAAAAAAAATGGGGGTAATATACATTCGTACATTTCACGCAAAAGTCAACATTAACCATGCATCAGACAAGTTCCTTCTTTACCGACCACTTGTTCGATCCACAAAATTGAAAGGAATTATTCCTGAAGATACCACTGAACACATCCCTATATATGAGTTGAGGGTGGAAAAGAAAGGGTAATCAAGGTGTGACCCCGTTCCGCTTACCTACATATTGCAGGTAAGCTTTCTTTAGATTCCCTAAATGCCAGGCAAAAGTGATGAATTGTCTGATTGCTTCGAGTGCCGCACGAATCCGGCTATTCATTTTTCTTCCACTTTCCGTCAGTGTACAGCGTCCAATATAGAACTGCCGGGCAGAGTACATGCAAAAATTAGAGCCTGACGTCGGCAAATTATGGTCCCACGCGTCGTTCAGAATATTTTTTGACATTTCTCTCTAACTGGATGATTTACTATCTCACTTCTTCAGACGCAATTTTCTGAGTGACGGTCAATTGCATTTATGACGACTATTATACGAGGGGTATTTGAAAAGTTTGCGGCCTTTTTAAGAAAAACACATATTTCGATGCAAAACAAAATTTATTTCTCGACGAAATTTCCTGTAACTCGATACATTTGATCCAACGTTCCTCCCATCCTTTTAAACCGTCAGAAGAAAATTGATCGTCTAAACCTGAAAAATACTGGTTTACAGCGTTTTCCACCTCTGTATTTGGCTTATATTTCTTTCTCCCGAGAAATTTTTTCAAATTAGAAAACAAGAAAAAGTCGCTGGGAGCTAAATCTAGCGGATAGGGTGGATGCGGAAGCAATTCAAACTTTAATTCGTTCAATTTTGACATTGCGACAATGCATGTGTGAGCCAGAGCGTTATCTTGGTGAAACAGAATATTTTTTTGTGGCCAAATACGGACATTTTTTCTTAATTATGGCCTTTAATTTATCCAGCAATGCAGCGTAGTGTTTGATTGTTTCACCCTTTGCAAGGTAATCAATAAGTTCTTTTGGCTCTACTATTTTCACTACCGTCACTACAACTCTCAATGTCATAAATAATTTCATTATAATTCACCGCAGTATCCGTGATATTATTCCTATATATATTACTGTTTACTGTAGAAAAATGGAAAAAGAAAAATATTCTAATGATTTTGTATTATTTCACAATGAATACGATGTCGATTTCGTTATATATATATATATATATATAAATTTGATATATACACATATATAAAAATCGAAATAGTACTCATTGTCAAATAATACAAAATCATCCGCCCGGAAATGTTTGACCAATATAAATGAAGGGGAGGCTTTACCGTATACAGGATCTAACTCATCTTTTATTTCTTCAGTCTTTTGCCCTTTCAAATGATGGAATTTTATTACTGCGCGATACTCAATTTTCTCCATTGTTGATAGACAATGTCAGCTGACAACTTTGGTAGAGTGCCGTAGACAAAGTAATGATCAGAATGACTTGAAATTTTTACGGTTTACATATGTCAACGCTATCTATTGGACGGCGAAAACTTTTTTTTCTACAGTTAATGTCGATAAGGCCGGAAATTTTTCAAATGGACCTCATACATTTCTAGATGAACATTGAGGGATCCCTCAAAAGCCCTTGAAAAGCAGAAAAAGAATAAAATCGACTGTTTTCTCAGTAACTCGTAATTGAACGGATTTTTCCACAGACTGCCTATTATTACCTTAACACTCATCAACCACAGTTGACAACGTCAATCAAACGTACCTGCTTTACGTGCATTTTGATAACTACTATACGTTGTTTTAAGAGATTGCGTTAGTAATTTTCCGTAAATTTAAAAAGTTCCGTTATATTTCCGACATACTGTGTATATATTGGTTTAATAGATTGCGTTGGTAATTTTCCATAAATTTAAATAGTTCCGTTATTTTTCCTACATACTGTGTATATCTCGTTTTAAGAGATGGCGCTAGTAATTTTCCGTAAATTTAAAAAGTTCCGTCATTTTTCCGACATCCTGTGTATCAACCACTATAACGGCTTTTGACAAATCTTTACCTTTCAATTTTCTTCATTTATTTTTTAAGTTAATTTAACAAAAAGAAATATCTCTTGATGCCGTTGTAATGAAAATTTCGAATTCAAGCGTTATGCATAGTCAGTACCCTAAATCATTGAGTGATTCTTTTGACCCAACTACTGGCCACAATTCCGTGTACACAGTTAAATGGAAATATTTTTTAAGTTAAATTAACAAAAAGAAATATCTCTTGATGACGTTGTAATGAAAATTTCGAATTCAAGCGTTATGCATAGTCAGTACCCTAAATCATTGAGTGATTCTTTTGACCCAACTACTGGCCACAATTTCGTGTACACAGTTAAATGGAAATACAGCCGGTTCGCGGTGAAACACGGACTGCATTTTGCAGAGCAAATCACGTTAAACAAACTCAGGCTAAAACCGGCCATATTTCCATTTACGTTCAAGCGCGCAAAATGTGATATAAAAAGCTGATATATAAAATCCTTTTACGTGCGAGGTTGCGCGTTCATTGATTTTTAACGGGCGCAGTTTTACGGTCGTACACTTGTTTCTGCACCGAAGTGTGTTCCCGATAACTAAGTCGGCTTGTCCTGAAAACGGAGTCTGAGCAAATTGCGACATTAGCCGGACTGGCAGCGTCAAAGATGACGGTCGATGTGCCAAGAGAGGACTTGGTTGTCGCATTAACACTAGATTGCCCAAGGCAGTCATTTTGACTGTTTTTTAATTTCAATTAGAAAAACAATTATGAAATTGATGACACAATTTCTTAGAATTTTGACTTTTTCTATAACATATAAATGGGTTTATGAATAATTGCAGTTACTTCCGCCCTCCTTTATTTCCGTATGTATATATGTGTTATACCTATATTGCCCAGAAGCAGTCATTTTGACTGCTTGGTAAATTTTAAATAATCAAAAGATTTTTATTTATTGAATTGAGTAAATTTCTTATATGACCTGTCCGGCTTTGTATTGAAATATGATGCATGATAAATTGTCGATTTTGGCGTATACTTGATAAGTGTCAGTTGTCCAATAAGCTAACGTAGTACTAGTTATTCGAATCTTTATAAAGTGTTGTTCTAACAGGTTGTTTATTTTATTTCTTTTGCGCCCTAACTTTATGAAAAAAATGTCGAACAGAAATGAGTTCTTGGAACAGCTAACGAACATAAGTGAAGAGTGCTCCGATATAGAATCAAATGCAACAAATTCTGAACTATCATCTGAAGATGAAGCGGATTATATTCAAAGTGAAACATCTGACGCTGAAGATAGTGATGAAGAGTCGATCACCAATGATGAAAATGAAAGTGTCATCAATATGCCCAGGAAAAGGTCTAGGGTGCTAACTAGTTCAGATTCTGATGAAGAAACTGAAAATACGTTTCAAGAGGTCGAAACAGCTGCTGATGGTACTGTGTGGACAAAAATTGACGAAGGTGGTATTCCTGGAAGGATACCATCTGCTTGTATTTTCAAGAGTGAGAAAGGGCCAACAGGCTACGCAAAAAGGAACATTGTGGCAGATAATCTTATCAGTGCATTATCGTCGATAATAGATAACTATATTATCAAACATATAAGAAAGTGCACAGAAGAATGTCGCCGAATTTTGCGGAACGGTTGGACAATATCATTACCGGAAATACGTGCATTTATTGGGATTCTATATGCTCGTGGAGCTTACGAGGCAACACATTTTAAATTGAGTTATTTATAGTCATCGAAGTGGGGTCCCGAATCTTTTAGAAAAACTATGGCCAGAGAAAAGTTCAAGCAAATCCTACGATTTATTCATTTTGACAAAAGAACTGAATGCAGTAGGCGCCTACAATAAAATAAATTTGCCTTGCTTTCGGAAATATGGGTTAAGTTCATTGAAAACAGTCAATATGTACAGTTAATATTTACTAATAACCTGTTATATATCTGTAAATAACATAAAAAATATTAAAAATTAATTTTAAACAAATTTCTTTACATATTTGTTATTTTTCACAATGCAGTCATTTTGACTGTTTTTAGGCAATATAGGTATACAAGAAATCTCGGGCAATCTAGTGTTAAAGGGTAACATCTATTAGGTTGGAGGGAAAGTTCTGTCGTATTTTTAATAGGCAGGTAATTTTTCTTGTAAATAAAAAAAACATCTGGCTAGTGAGTCATTCGGATTTTTTTGTTTTTTATAGCTGCTGTATAATATAAAAGGAGTCCTTTTTTACCATTCATCATTTACTTGTGATATTTAAAGTGAAAAACATGTCAGTAGATAAAGTGCATTTACGACACTGCATTTTGGTGGATAAATATATGCGTCCATGGCAGTCAAAGGGTTAATTCGCAAAAATTCTTGACCATATATGTACTTTCCTTTCTACCGCATCGGACGCACGCCGTATTTTCTGTATATTCCAAATTATGAATACGGCCGCGTCATACTATTGGGTTGGAGGGAAAGTTCTATCGTATTTTTAATAGGCAGATAATTTTTCTTGTATATGACAAAAACATCTGGCTAGTGAGTCATTCGGATTTTTTTTAATTTTTTATAGCTGCTGTTTAATATAAAAGGAGTCCTTTTTTACCGTTCATCATTTACTTGTGATATTTAACTTGAAAAACATGTCAGTAGATAAAGTGCATTTACGACACTGCATTTTGTATGAATGCCAAAAAGGAAGCAACGCATCGGTTGCATGTAAAAGTGTATGTGCTGTATTTGGGAGAGATATTGTAAATGTCCGTACTTGTCAAAGATGGTTTAGCAAATTTCGTTTCGGGGATCTGAGCCTCCAAGAAAGTAATCGATTTGGACGACCATGCAAGATCGATAATGATGTTTTACGATCCATGTTGGAAAATAATCCACATTTAACAAGTCGAGAAATTGCAGAAGAGTTTGGCATTCATCATACAACACATTAAATGTATTATGATTAATATTGAACACATATTTTTATAAATTAATTCGAATAGTTTCTTTAAAATACGACAGAACTTTCCCTCCAACCCAATAGCTTAACTCATTGCGTACGGGTCACGAGAAATCTCGTCTTTAGCAAACCGAACCTTGAGGCCGGGTGACGAAACTTGACAAGTTGAGAAATTAAACGTGATAATATTGTCATTATTACGATACCAAGGTAACGAAGCCTTGCGTGAGCTTATAACAGAAGATTCGCGAAATAAATGACTGTCGAAATGTCGAAATAGTAGATTGAAATCGATCGAAAGATGCAGTCAACTGTATATTTGGCAATGAATTTTTTGAAATTATTAGTGAGGAAACAAATCGGTATTATTCACAAAATTCACATAAGTATAAGTCTAACTTGAAACAAGGAAAATGGAGGAATGTCTCATGTTCAGAAATAAAGAAATTGTTTGGAATATTTATTATAAATGCGAATTAAAAAAATGCATGTATGCATTGTACAAAGTACGCAATGAGTTAACGCCTAAAAACGTTTTCGCCTATAAGACAAATTGCACCTTATTTTTAAGACTGTAAAGTATCATTTAAGACAAAACAAAATTTTCGATCTTTTGAAAATTTAAGGTAGATGTTACCCCTTAAAGTCGGATAGCCGGACACCAAAATTTCGAATAGTTAAAGGGGGATAGTTCAAGCTTTAAGTTCATTTAATCTACACACCTTCGTAGAAAATGTTCTCCATTTAAATTTAAAACTGTTTACATCTCGACTTGCCGTAAGAAAAATTGTTTTCATCCCGTTTTAACGCTGCAATTATATTAAAAATCTTTCTATAGTCATATAGGAAAATAAATTCTACTTATAACGCGTGCCATCAATGCTGCTAATTTGGTTTAAAAGAAAATCATCTGCCATTCTCGTCAGCCCAATCTTCATTCCATATGAAATAGGTTAACTTTTGCAATTAAAAGTCCACCTTTGCTCTTGTTTTCGCATCGCACAATTTCCTCGGTGTCACAGGGTCCCATGCTTTACTCCACTTTTCTTTGATGCAGCTTCATATTACTTATTTGAACTGCTCTTTGTCCCAGTACCTTCTTTTTGTGCGCATGGAAATGTTTGTAGATGAACGGAATCGGGAAAGAAATAGAACTCGAGGGTTCATCCCAATTTTCTTTGACGCATCATGATGTAACCCACGTTTCAACTTCTTCATATTGTGTCTCTGTTTTACGCACATGAAAACATCAGATGAACAGAAACGTAAAAAAAAACAGAATTCGATATTTTATTACACTTTTGTTCGATTTTTCCTATAATTTATTTAAACACTGACGTATAAAAATTCACGGTTCAACTTCATATTGTGTCTTCGTTTTACGCACATGAAAACATCTGATGATCAGATGAACATAAACGTAAAAAAACAGAATTCGATACTTTATTACACTTTTGTTCGATCTTTCCGATAATTTATTTGAACCGATATGTATAAAAACTCGATATTTCATGCTTTATTCCAATTTGATTTGATACACCTACGTATAACTACGTTCGAATTCCGCTTACCAAAGTATAATGTGCCAAAGTACTCCCACATATGTGAAAGAGTATTAAAAACTTGGAATGAAGTTGCGGATGCTCAACCTGTGTTTTATTATGTAATATAAAAACTCACTCTTGTCTAAATATGAGTGAAAATGTCATACCGGAAATAAGTCAAGTCTACGTAAAAACTCGAAATTCCATACTCTGTTTCAATTTTGTTTGATGCGTCTTTGTACGGGTTACTCGAAATTCCACTTATGACAGTGTCTATTTGCGCACAACAAATCGGTAAAATCGAAAAAACTTAGTATGAAGTTGGATGCTGAACCTGTATTTAATTATGTAACATAAAGATTCTTTCTGGTCTAGATATGAGCCAAAATATGCCGGGTATGAGGCAAGTTTATATAAAAACTCGGAATTCCATGCTTCGTTTCAATTTTGTTTGATTTATCTTTGAACAGGTTACTTGAAGTTCCACTTATAAATGTATCTATTTGCTCACATCAAATCGTAAAAATCGAAAAACTTAGAATGAAGTCGGATGCTCAACCTGTGTTTTATTATGTAACATAAAGATTCTTTCTCGTCTAGATATGAGCGAAAATGTCATACTGAAAATAAGGCAAGTCTATATAAAAACTCGTATTCCATGCTTCGTTTCAATTTTCTTTGATGCAACTTCGAACAGGTTACTTGAAGTTCCACTTATAACAGTGTCGTCTATTTTCTCACATCAAATCGTCAAAATCGAAAATCTTAGAAGGAAGTCGGATGCTCAACTTGTGTTTTATTATGTAATGTAAAGACTCTCTCTCGTTAAAATATGAACTAAAATGTCATACCGGGAATAAGGCAAAGTTAAATAAAAAAAGTCGGAATTAAAAAGCTTCGTTTCAATTTTGTTTCATTCATCTTTGAGTAGGTTACTTGAAAGCTCACTTATGACAGTATCGTCTATTTTCGCACAACAAATCGCAAAAATCGAAACGTTAGAATAAAAACTTGTATAAAAACTTGTATTTCATGCTTCGTTTCAATGTTCTTTAATGCAACTTCGTACAGGTTACTTGAAGTTCCACTTATAACAGTGTCGTCTACTTTCTCACATCAAATCGTAAAAATCGAAAAGTTAGAATGAAGTCGCGAATGCTTAACCTGTATTTTATTTTGTAACACAAGAACTCTCTCTCGTCTAGATATAAGCGAAAATGTCATATCGCAGATAAAGCAAATTTATATAAAAAAAAAAGTCGCCATTAAAAGGCTTTGTTTCAATTTTGTTTGATTCAACTTTGAACAGGTTACTTGAAGTTCCACTTATGACAGTGTCATCTATTCGCGCACATGAAATCGTCTGGAGAGGGAAAGGGACGTGAAAAAAACTCGATGCCCCGAATCGGGGCAATGGGAATCGGATTACGCTTCTGCGAACATGGTCGACGTTTCGAGCGAATTCCGGGGCGAGGTTTTAACGCGCGATCGATCAGTGTCTCTCCTAGGGGAACGTTAGCGAATTTTCTCGCGAAATAAGAAGTCCATGTATCAGTGTGTTCAAGATATACGCGTCGAGAATTTCGAATGTTGGAAGCGTCGCGCGAATAATCGCGACACATTGCTAAGGGGTAGATATTCATGTTTTGTGAAGTAATTATTAGAAAATTGTGCTACACGTATTGTGATTGTGTAAATGTTAGAAAATGGTATCCGAAGACATACAAAGAAAGTGTAAGAAAGTGTAGAATGGACAAGAGGTGGATGAAATCGCAGCATTTTAAATTGTGGCTTTTAAGCATACACGTTTTTGACTAAATACTTCTTAGAGAAATAATTATTAGAAAATTGTGCTGCACGCGATGTGATTGTGTGAACCTTAGAATATGGTGTTCGAACCCATAGCTAAAAACGTATAGAACGGACGAAAGGTGGATGGAGTTGTAGCATTTTAATTTTCCGGTTTTAAGCATACACATTTTTGATTGATTAATTCCTAGAGAAATAATTATTAGAAAATTGTGCCGTACATGATGTAATTGTGTAAATGTTAGAATATGGTGTCCGAAGATATATGAAGAAAGTGTAGAATGGACGAAAGGTGGATACAGTTGTAGCATTTTTAGTTTTTAAGCATCAACATTTTTGCACAAATAATTTCTAGGCGTTGGTGCTGAGAATTTTTTATATTGATTAGGTGAACCTTAGAAGATAGAAAAGCATAGGAGGTGCGAGAAATAGATACAGTATGATAATAGTGTGTATATTTGTATATGCAATCGTAAACTGTTTAACGATTATTTCACTGTATACTCAATATGATTTAGGTAAATTCATTATCGAGGTGGACATCTAAATATTTGGTATTCTAACCGAAGTTAAGCTGTAGATCGTTAATTTTGTGCGTACGCTGCATTATTGAAGTTCAATTCGAGTAAAATTCTTTATACTGAGCCAAAATCGGTGATACTATGAAAAAGTCAAATATCTGAGCAAGTTGAGAAAAAAAAGATTACTTGAAATGTTGCGGGAGTTTGCACTTTCAAATAAATGTACAATATTTAATCTGTTTGAACTGAAGTGAGTTTATAACACAATCAAATTATTCAAAATTACTAAGATTGACAATTATATGAAATGCTTTGGCAGAAATGGCAAAGCGAAGATGCTAGTGTGATTTTTATATTAGCTGCACCATTTGGCAGCTTCAAACAACCGCAAGCAGTCGAACGTTTTTCAATAGTTCGACAAAACTAGTCCACTACTTCAGCTTTTAGGCCGAATGTGACCAATCGCTCCCAATATTACCATCATCTAATTGTATAACAAATTGCTATTCTCAGCGAATTTCGAACGTTCTGACTCCTCGCAATATTCAAGTACTTGGCTAACTTCGAACAGTGAAATTCTTGACAGATTGCTTTGTTACTTGCGAATCCCCAAATACCTTCAGTAATCTAAAAATACTTAAGTACTTCGTTGACTTCCAAAAAGGTTCTTACTTTAAATTCGTTCATAATTTTCGAATATTCGAAAAACTGTAGTAAGCATTAAACTACCCAGCTGATTTTGAAACCGCCGAATTTAGTTTAAATTCGTCCATTATTTGCCAAAACTGAAATGCCTCTTATAAGTATCCAAATACCCGGTTAAATTCGTACAAACTCTTGTCTTTAAATTTATTTATTAACATTCTGTGTATTCGAACACCAATAATTATTCAAGTATCCAGCCGACTTCGACCAAATGAAATCTAGCTGATTTCAACCAATCGAATTTACTCTAAATTCATCCATTATTCGCCAATATTCAAATGCCTCTTGTAACTATTCAAATAGCCGGTTAAATTCGTACAAACTCTCGTCTTTAAATTTATTTATTAATATTCTGCGTATTGGAACACCAACAACTATTCAAATATCCAGCTGACTTCGGCCAATCAGCCCGTCTTCAGCTTCTTTCGAAAATTTCCAGTAATTATATCCTTTCAAAAGTATTCGAGTACCTAGCCGACTTCGACCAAATTAAATTCAGCTGATTTTATACAATTTAATTTACTCTAAATTCGTCCATTATTCGCCGAAACTTAAATGCCTTTTACAAGTATCCAAATACCCGGTTAAATTCGAACAAGCATACGTCTTTAAATTTATTTATCAACATTCTGCGTATTCTAACACTAATAAGTATTCAAACATCCAGCTGACTTCGGCCAATCGGCCCATCTTCATTCTTTTGTAAATTTCCGGTAATTGTACTCCCTCATAACTCTTCATAAGTATCCAACCGACTCATCTCTACCTTCCTTCATTAATTGCCACTACTCGTACTCCCTAATACCTACTCAAGTACCCGGCCGATTATTTCCTGCGCTCAACACAACTCTTCACAACACTTCACAGACCCCTACCCAGCAAACATTATCTCGCCCCATGCAACTTCTCTGCCCACAACAAACGGAACACGTCTCTCTACCGAAAATGAATGAAACGCGTTCAGATCCAAAGTTCCTCTTGTCAAAACGAGAACTCCCCTATCTTCCTCTGAAGCCAGCAGTTGGCGTAAACGTTTTCGCCGAACTCAGAACTCTTTCCTCGTCCGACAATCGACACACGTAACTCGTGCTGGAAACTTCCGCTGCAGCATTGAGTGCTTCCACTGTTCTCGCACTCGTATTCCAATTCTGAAGTCTAAAGTCCGTGGAGGGCTGCTCTCGAAAGTGCCGGGCCGCTCGTTATTTCAATTTATATTTAATCACTCGCCGGAATACGCCGGAAGGTTAACGTTTCTGTCGGCGGCGACCGAGTTTTTGGTCGGCAGGTGCCTGCGCAGCTCGATGGCGCAGGCGATTCAATTCTGCGACGGGAGATTGCGGTGAATGGAAGATGAGGGGAGAGAATGGGGATTGCTGGTGAATCTTGTGATGCTGTTGCAACGAGCCGAACGCGATGTCAACCGTGGGTGGAGGCAAATAAGGGATTGTGTATGCGGGATTTTAGATTGGGATGATATGGTTAACCCAATGACGGCATATTTAACATTGAATGTATCGGTACTTTATAGCTACCTATTCTTAGCATGAGGGGTCATTTAACCATATATGAAATAAACGTTGATTTTCAGAAGGAAATTCCTAATTTATTGAAGGGAGAAATTGAATAATGAGATGACATAAGAATTTATAGAAACTGAAATGAGCGAAAGAAATAACAATGTATGTACGGTTTTAAAGCAAATTTTGAAATGGGTCATTTGACTTTGCTTGGTACGTTTGGTGTTAAAATTGCGGCTTGATAATCGACAATGCCTAAAGGTATAAAAATACAATCACATAAATACAAAATTTTCGTTTAAAATTTGACAGTATTTAAATTTATCGGATTTAATCCCACTGTTTGCAAATTAGCAAATTTAAGTGGAGATAATTTAAAATTGACGCATGAAAATCGACAATGTCTAAAGGTATGAAAATACATTCACAGAAATACAAAATTCTCCTTTAAAAATTGACAATATTTAAATTTATCGGATTTAATCGCACTGCTTGAAAAGTAGCAATATTTAAGTGTATATCATTTAACACTGAACGTACCGGTACTTTATACCTACCTATTCTTTGCATGGGGGGTCATTTGACCACATATGGAATAAACGTTGATTTTCAGAAAGAAATTCCTAATATGTATATTGAAGAGAGAAATTGAGTAATCGGATGGTATGAGAATTTACAGAAAGAATTAACTGAGTAATCATATTTAAATACCATAGCAGTACAACTGGGAACATAGTAATGGATACAATATTTAGGGTATCTTGGGTACATACAATAGGATAGGCTATCTATGAGATAAAGCCTAAATTACATGCTTTTGTACTGAGCAGTGCAGCATGACGCCCTGGGGGCGTCATATAATGCATACTCCAAAAAATCACATGACAACCTCAGGGCGTCATATGATTCCAATGGGTTAAAGTGCGTTAGTTAAAAAGGGCTGCATTTATTGAATGATACACAGGCACACTAACACGAAACAGTGAAGTGTATGTTTTATTACTAGACGGTAAAATTCGCTGTTATCTGAAGTTTTCTCTCTCTCTCTCTCTCTCTATCTCTTCATTTCTCTGTGTCACCCACATCTGTCCGTAACAACCATTCGCAGGAATTCACAGATCTCACACACATTCGTATGGTTCTTAATTGCTCCAAAGATGTTTACAATGATAAATACAACTATATACATGTGCCTATAAGGGCTCCATCGGGAAAAACGTACGTAATGTTACTGGTACGTTTTAAATATTCTCCGGCAGAATTTGAGTAAGGCTGCAACGTTTCGGCAGTCGCCTACGAAATGTATCTTTTCACTTAATTAAACTATGCAATGAGAGATGGCGACGAGTAGGAAAATAAAAGAAAGAAACAGATTTTATTTCTAGGCACACGCGTCTGCGCGCATTTTTGTTCAACGCAAGAGCGTGCCTTTCTTGATTTTCGCGCCAACGGTGCGCCTGGTATTGATTTTAATGGATGCTGCAACTCACGGCCCACATACAGAAACGCGCACGCAGCTGCGAACTGTCAGATTCGACGTGTCTTTAAAGAGGACGAGTTGTTCGTAGACAGAAGCAAAATGACAAGGAAACAAGTGACATCAGGGTTCTCGTCTGGAATGGCAAAATGCCAATTTTTTTTAGTACAGAACTAACAAATTTTTGACCGGTCACGAGTTAACTCGTGTTTGCACTTGCGTCGGCTGTTTTAATTTTTGAAACGCAGGGCAATATAGAATATAGCAAAATTTTGTTCATTGTGTTCAATCGGGTCTGCTTTATTACAAAAAAGTATACTTTTCTTGGTACTGAGGCTTTTATTACAATTCTAGTATTAAAAAGTCTCAATAACGATGAAACGTGACGGTGATGCATTTTTAATAAATTATACGTGAATGCTTTATATAGTTGCCCAAGTGATTTTTAAACAAGTTGTAGTCATTTGGAAATTGATTATTGAAAATGAAATAACAAGGGCATAATCTAGCTCTTTAAAAGGAAAGCGCAACGAAACAAGATATATGTGCAAAACCTCTTGTCTACATCTACGCGTAAATTATTGCTGTACAGCTAATCATACGAAAAAATATTAACACTTACATAAAAGTTTGCAGTTGCGCTGGCTATTTTAGTTTTTGAAACGCAGGGCAATATAGAATATAGCAAAATTTTGTTCATTGTGTTCAATCGCGTTTGCTTTATTATAAAAAAGTATACTTTTCTTGGTACTGAGGCTTTTATTACAATTCTAGTATTAGAAAGTGTCAAGAACGACGAAACGTGACGGTGATGCATTTTTTAATAAATTATACGTGAATGCTTTATATAGTTGCCTGAGTGATTTTTAAATAAGTTGTAGTCATTTGGAAAATGATTATTGAAAATGAAATAACAAGGGCATAATCTAGCTCTTTAAAAGAAAAACGCAACAAAAGAGGATATATGTGCAAAACCTCTTGTCTAGATCAGTAAATGACTACAGTACAGTTAATCATACGAAAAAATATTAAAAGTTACATAAAATTTATGTTCAAAGTTCAATTAGAATTCATTATACACGAAGAAACTTTATTGAAGATTATTTACATCGTTTCACTTCGATGTTCAATTACGAAATAATAGTCGGTGACTTGAGACAGCTATTGCCGAAAATTGCCGGTCAACAATGTGCTAAGATGGTGCACGAACGCTTTTATGGTAACTCGTTTATGGTAGTTATGGTAAAGCACCATGTCTTTTGGAGTCGTTGGATCCCAGTTTCAAGAGTCGTCGATTGTTATGTGCTGATATCGTATGTTCTATAATACTCGATACAACGCTTCACCCTTTCGAGACCGAAGACACTATATATGTCATATAAGACCACGTGATACCACCGATAACTGAGCATGTGGGTGATGGGCCGATCGATATTATCAAACGTTATCAGACAACAATGGGAACAGCGATATGATTAGAGGTGTGCAATTTAGTATGAGATATTTGAAAAATGAATTTGTCATTGTATGTAAAACATGACTTGAGCAGAATGGTTTTTTCAAAACTATGCCATTTTAAATGAAATGTCGCGCTATTCGCTACTTCCCGCAGAAAAATGTCCGAGTGCAAAGGGTTAACCCTTTGCACTCCGAATTTTAATTTTAATTTCGTTGCCTATATGTCGTTCGAAAGTTGCCTATATGACCCCTATCTAAATTAAACTAATTAGTTTATTCAAACGATATTTGACATGAAATTAGTAGAGTGCATTATTGTCGTATACGTCACAAAATAAAAGTGGAATTTTATAGCTAATACTTTTCTAAGGCCTTGCAATGTTTGAAAAAATCACTAATATGCGTTGCAAATCAGGCCAAATTACTTTTGCAATAATAATTTGTTTATCGTCGTTCATCTGAAGTTTTCTATTCGGGCCTACAATACAGTCTTGTTTATTTCCCCGTACAGTAGTAATATGTTATTCAGCTAATAATCTGTGTAAGATATAGGAGGACGTAATTGCAGTTACCGGACTTCGAATTTCAGCCAATTTTCCAGAAGCTTAAGTTTAAACGGCAGAAAAGCTTCTCCTTTTTTTTCATTGCACTGCAAATGTTATACCCATATAAACAAAATTCAGGTCTTTAGTGTCCATTTAGAAGAGACAATCGAATACAAAGGATTAGGTCTCTAGATTCAAGCGTGTTGTGCGACACAAAGATTAACCCTTTGCACTCCGAATTTTATTTCAATTTCGTTACCAGCAGCTCCCAACGCTTTTAACTGTTTTATTTGAAATTTACTTTAACTAAAAATATAAAGCAATTTAAATAAATAAAGGAAGAAACAAATTCACTTAAATACCAATTTTATTTACAGTATTGTCGTATATTGAAATTTTCAAGGGTATGATATCTTTTGAAAGAACTTGCAAGATGTAACCCTGATTTTCTTTCACACGTTTCACAAAAATAGGTGGTTTCTCTTTTTCCTCCAGATGTTTTTCTATTCGAGTAAACTGCACAGTCTTTGTGTTTTCCTTCGGGATGTAGGAAGATTAAATGAGGCTTTCCATCTAAGCGATCGTGTTTATCATGTGTTCCAGGCCTCCCCAATTTCATATTTGAATGGCGACAATCACGAATTAGCATTGACAAAATCTTTTCGCGAAATTTTTTGTCGGCTATAGGTTCTGTTCCTTGGTTTTTTGTTTTTTCTTTGTATAAAATATACGCATTTACCATGGAGATTTCTAATCCCCAAAAGAAATATTCCCTCCACCACTTGAGTGCTCGACGTAAAAAACAGTAAGATGTCGCGTATTGGTTCGCCACATTGACACCATCTATATTTTCATTATAATCTGTGATCACATCCAGTTCTTTTATTTCTCTTCGATTACCTGAATGTCTAACCCTTCTAGTGACATTGCGAGAGCGTCGATAACGTGTGCACGATATCTATTTATTTAGATATGAAAAAATGTCGAGTGGAGCTCGACAAAGGAGCTCCTGCCATAAAAACTGATGTCGAGTCACACTCGACATAGGAGTGCAAAGGGTTAAAACAATGTATATTTTTTAGTTTTGTATCATATTTTACACTGTCAGCCCCCGGTGGTTGACGCGGCCTAAACAGAAAATTCAGTGTCAGCCATCGATGGCTCATCTCAACGTGTTAAGCACCGACAAACTACAGCGCGCAGAATATATCAGCGCATAAAAAAACCAAATAGATATACGGCGAGCTTCATAAAGGAACAAACCGCCTGCCGAGAAACGAGTGCACGGAAGGGTAGGATTCTAAACCGGCGTGCGAATGAAAGACATCGAATGCGAAGAAAGGCGCGGAAAAAAGCTCAACTCCCTTATGCGCCTATGGAACATGCGTCATTCAACCTCGTTCTCAACCTGTCCATTCATCGGACGCGCGTTGCAAAATCAATGAGACGGAAAATATATTGACACGCGGCCTCATAATAACAAGTCTCGTAATTTCGCGACGCGAAAAGCTCTCAACGCATCCAATCGTATTGTTATGCCGTGATCGAGAAATCTCAACTATTTCAAGAACTGCCTAACTTGTCAGTCTTCTGCCTCTGGACTAAGTATAGTTTAATTAAAGATAGGCTTGAAAGAACTGTTTATTAACTGTTCAAAAACTCAAAATATGAAATAACGCTACTCTTTACTAAGTTTAACTAACTCCAAAAATCCCAAGCGGCCCTTAAGGGCTTATGCCTACTCGGAATTGGCATAATTACATGATTTTTTTTTCAGTATTAGATATAATATATTGAAATTTGGTTTAAAGGCATTTAATGTGCATACTTTAATGTATAAAAAAAATGTATTTTATATTTTTGCTTCAAAATGTCGGCGCTGGAGCTCTCGAAGTAGAAGTGCATTTTTGAATATGCCGTGACGGCTATCGTCAGAAGTGGGTTATCTGAAATAGCAATAAAAAGCAAAATGTTTGTGTAATCCATGATTAAATTTGCTAGAGACGTACAGGATTTGGAAAAATTTTCATTTTTACAAGAATGACAACAATTTTACGAAAAAGCCCGTCTTTCGGCGTGAACTGATTTTCGTGTTTGTGTTGTAAAATTTTTTTTTATTACGAAAATAAAGAATCCTTCGTTCAGGCCCTGAAATTGTAATAACAAATAAGTATATAAAATTTCAAGTCAATCGGAGAAAATTTGTTTAAGTTATGCTGCAAGTCATATTTTTTGAAAAAATACAGTTTCGAGAAATCGCGTTTAAAGTTTCAAGTAACATTTTTCTTAGTTAAAATTAATTTTTCTAGTTTTGCCATGTTTCATATATTCTGCAGGGCCATACATGGTCCTTCTGCATTAATATTTTCTTCCTTGTCTCTTTTCTAGCAAAATGTGGACATTTCGCTCGAAAAACTTGATCTGCGTACTTCGACGCAGAAATTGTAGAAATTATGTTACCCATAGTTAAATATACATGCATCATATGCCATTATGCTTTCAAAACGAACGTTAAAAATAGAAGACGTTTATGAGAAAAACGCATTTGATTTTCCAGTAATGATTAGTCATAACTTTCATTATTGTTTTTGTATATAATTCTGCTAATTGTCTAATTGTCTTCTGTCATTATATTTTCTTGTGTAAAATTCAAAATTCTTTCGCCCTTCTTTCTAGAGTTTTCGTGCCCGAGGTATAGTACCTGCTTAGTATGATGACTTTTGTCTTTCTACGCTAATAATAGAATATCACCTGATCGACAGGCAGCAACGGTATTATTTTTTGTTATAACTGGTTTTTTAATTACAGCTGTTATATATTTCTGTGTGTCCTAAGATAACCAGTTAAATAGCAGCTTTGTTTTAAAAGTTTAGTTTTTAAATACAATATAAGGTTATTATGGTTCTTTACTGTGGTGGCCGAGAGCAGATATACGACCAGAACGGTAAGAAAGCTTTGGTGGCTGAGAGTAGACACGACCGCAAAGGGTTAAGATAAAAAAATGTTTTCGATTTTTTGAAAATTTAAGGTAGATGTTACTCTTAATACAGGATTGAGGGAAAGTGCAAGGGATGAGTACGGGGCAAGGTTCAGAAGGTGGAAACATACTTTTTGAAAACAAGTATGACTAAGGATCAAGGGTTTGTTATTTGAATATCGAATGACATGAAGAATGTCTCTCTTTACAAATAGACCTATGACTAATACATTATGATAAGGTATAACATTTGGGTCTCTGTTTACAAATAGACCTATGACTAATACATTGTGATAGGCCATAACACTACGTAACTAGGACTCTCGAGGAAAAAACTGGCGATATTCGGAAGCGAACGGCAGAAGCTCTAGACCGATGTAGACAAATGGCACACACCGTTCCCAATTCGGTGTCCATCGATTGGGAGGCAAGAGTGTGCATTGTTAGGACAAAGAAACCGTGTCGCCGGGATGTCATTATGCGCCAGACAATGGCTCGTGTAATATTGAAAGCGCCAACGTATGCCTAGCGTCGGCGTGGTCCGTTTGAATAGCGACTCTAAAGTCGCCCACACTCCATTAGGCGGCAAGATAAACTGCCGTCACGAGCGCCACTTCGCACGAGTCCGCGCTATGAACGTTTCGTTGTAATAATAACGTTTCGATGGAAAGTTGCGAAGAACCTGCTAGTGAAACTGCGGAGGAACGCTGCTGTTCTCTGGTTTTGCGCTGGTCAGGGGTAGAGAATGTTAAAGCGCAGAGTTAATGTGTATTCTAAGTGTTTTTGAGCAGTTAACACTTTGACTGCCATGCGTATTTTGCTGTATTAGAACGGCGATGCTATGAAATACTGCAGCGTTTAATTGAATTATACAAAATATAAATAATGTGCAAGTATTGGAGACCAAAGAATCGCATCACGATTCTAACAATAATTAACATTTATAATATAATTATTGCTACCCATTGCGAATATTTTGGATCTTCGGTAAAATCTCTTGCGTCGGTCACCGGTGACCATCATGGCAGTCAAAGTGTTAAAGAACACAGATGCATATAGTCTATATATATAATATACAGGTATATATATTATATATGCATAATATATGTATATTCTAAATGTGCTTGTGCAGTTAAAGAACACAGGTGCATAAAATATGTATAGATATATATAATATATAGATATATATATAATATGTGTATACTTAATAGAACAGAATATATATGTATAATGTATACATAACATACAGGGTATATATTCTGGTTTTGCGCTGGTCAGGAGTAGAGAATGTTAATGCGCAGAGTTAATGTGTATTCTAAGTGGTTTTGAGCAGTTAAAGAACACAGATGCATATAGTCTATATATATAATATACAGGTATATATATTATATATGCATAATATATGTATATTCTAAATGTTCTTGTGCAGTTAAAAAACACAGGTGCATAAAATATGTATAGATATATATAATATATAGATATATATATAATATGTGTATACTTAATAGAACAGTATATATATGTATAATGTATACATAACATACAGGGTATATATTCTGGTTTTGCGCTGGTCAGGAGTAGAGAATGTTAATGCGCAGAGTTAATGTGTATTCTAAGTGTTTTTGAGCAGTTACAGAACACAGATGCATATAGTCTATATATATAATATACAGGTATATATATTAGATATGCATAATATATGTATATTCTAAATGTTCTTATGCAGTTAGTTTGAATGTTAATCGCGCTTCTTCTGTCTGTTCAAAACTGCAGCGTAATCACAGCAGGCTCGGTTTCTCTCGATGCACAACATTAGTAACTTTTCAAAGTAAAAAAGATAAAATTGGAGTAATGTTACACTATATATATAATATTCATATATATATATTATATATCGACACGGAATATAATATATCGCGCCGTATATTCGACCTAAATGAGAAAGACCCGTGGCACTCAAACGGTTAAAGAACACAGGTGCATAAAATATGTATAGATATATATAATATATAGATATATATATAATATGTGTATACTTAATAGAACAGAACATATATGTATAATGTACACATAACATACAGGGTATATATTCTAAATATCCTTAAGCAGTTAAAGAACATAGATGCATATAATCTATATACATATAGATAATATGTGTATAGATAATAATACACAGTATATGTAATATATACATATAATAAATATAACAAGACTTAAAGAAAAATGCGTGTGAGCTGATAAAATTATTTACACTTAATAAGGGCATCGGCAGCCCTGTATCGTTAAAAAGAATTGTTTAATAAAGTTCGAGTCGTATTTGTAACCAATAAAAAGGTTTACTATTGTTTGGTTTTTTGAATTAAAAACAGGTTCAAAGTAGGGTAGGGTAAATGTTCTTGAGCAGTCCAAAAACACAGATTCTTATAATGTGAATACGTATATATAATATATACATAATATACGGAATATATATTCTAAATGTTCTTCAGCAGTTAAAGAATGCAGATCTATATAATGTGTGTAAATACATATAATATAAAATATATAGATAATATGTGTACACGTAATAATACACAATATATATATATATTATATACATAATATACAGAATATACATTATAAGTGTTCTTGAGCAGTTCAAGAACACAGATGCATATAATTTATATATGTATATGTACACATGTAGGAATTTAAATTCGTAAAACTAGAGAGTATAATATTTATACACAATAACAACGCACTCAAGACACTTCAGTCTTATTTCCTAATCTTTCGTTGTTTTGTCGTTTCGCCTTTTCGTCTTTACGTCTTATCGTCTTTACGTTTCATCGTGAACTGACTAGTAAGCAACTAAGTAACACAATTCAACAAACTTGTCACCTATGATACATCAATATAATAATTGGGGATCAATAGCGTAAGATCAAAATAAAATCAATAGCGTAATATACATATAATAAAATATGAATATATTATATGTTCTATCCTACATTCGTTACTCTACTGATATACATTATATATAGACTAATATATTAATCTACATATATTGTAGAATATATATATTAGTAGAATAACGAATATAGAATAGAACACATAAAATATTCATATTTTATTAATCATTAAAAGGCTACAGTTCAGCTTTCCATAGCAATACCTGAAAAATATTGAAAGTAAAAGGAATTGTCTGTAAGAAACAGACATCTTCAAACATAAACCAAGCATTGTGATGCCACGCTCCACTCTTGTTTGTTGAAAATTTCCGCAGTACCGATAAAATTCAACGTGGAACTCTAAATCCTACAACTGCGCCTTCTTTCGTTTTGACTTACGTAAAGCAAAGCATTTCATTGCGCAATCCAACTACCTGCAGAATCACGAATGGTACACACAACTTGTCATTGCCCAATTATGGGGCTCTTGATAATTACAAGAGTGCTTAACAAAACCGTCTATAACGACACGTGAAAAGTATTGACATGAAATTAAGAATTGTCTGGGTGAAACATACGTCTTGAAACGTAAACCGAGAATGTTGGAGTCCACTTTTGCTTGGTCTATACTTGGGTAGTGAAGATTGCGGAGAGAAGGTTGACGCCGGCGGACGGTTTGCTTTAATTTTGTAGCTGAAAGTATGAGGGTGGTATTGAAAACTTGTATGAACATTTGAGATGAGGTTGGACAAGGTTGCCCTTAGAAGTCTAGTGACGTGAGTGAAAGCCTGTGCTGTGTGAGTTTGTGCCTGCATGTAGAGTGATTGTATGAGAAATTAAAGGAGTATCGAAACTGCAGGACGCAATGAAGGGTGTTACGCACATATTTTCTATGAATGTCAACTTTTCTTTCAAAATAAGAATTTAAAGGCCCTAATCTTTTAACACCCGCAAACCCTAGAATTCTGCTCATTTTTACATGCAAACAAGCAAAGTGTGAGTTTGTGACTGCATCTAGAGTGATTGTATGAGAAATTAAAGGAGTATCGAAAATGCAGATCGCAATGAAAGCTGTTACGCAAATATTTTTGGCGAATATCAACTGCTCTTCCAAAATAAGAATTGAAAGGCCTTAATCTTTTAACACCCGCAAACCCTAGATTTCTGCTCATTTTTACATGCAAACAAGCAAAGTGTGAGTTTGTGCCTGCATGTAGAATGATTGTATGAGAAATTAAAAGAGTATCGAAACTGCAGGACACAATGAAGAGTGTTACACAAATATTTTCTATGAATATCAACTTTTCTTTCAAAATAAGAATTTAAAGGCCCTGATCTTTCAACACACGCAGAAACCAGAATTTTGTCATTTTTAGATGCAAAAAGGCAAAATTCAAATGCTGCGTAAAGAAAGAGAAATTGATTAAAAGTTAAATGTTCATGTGTAACTGAATTTAATTCGGATTTGACAAAATTGCTTATATTTTATTTTTTTTAATTACTCATTATGCGTTAACCGAAAAAATAGACCAAACATTCCAATATTTTCCTATTTTGCGTACATACAGAGTGCTTGTGGAAATGTATAGGAATAAATTACGATGCACAGAGTTTCGATTTTGCCGATTCGAACTTTAAGTACTTATATAATGCTAATCAGAATGCTCTATGTTAAACGATGTATATAAGTACCGGTAGAATATTAAACACGTACACTGATGTAGAGACTTCAAATAACATGACAGCCAATATGACTGACACTATCTGAACAGCGTGAGTATGATTAACTTATTGGTGTTTTAATAACAGAAATAATATCGCATTCCCGTAACTTCCTTCCGGACCCAGTGATAAGATCGGAATATCATTCAGCAATTTGCTCATAATAAAAGGACATACATGTTCGTCAGTTCTTATCACAAGTATTACAAGTATTATTATACTATACTACTATACTATACTATACTATTTATATAGTATTGTACTATAATACTATACGTGATTTTTTATCACAAGCTTATATCACAAGATAATAAAAGGACATAAAGGATAAATGTTTGATAGGTCTTACTACAGGAACATTATACTAATTAAAATGTCTCTAATTTCTAAAAATCTAATAACTGCATCGCAGAAGTTCTCACAGCCACGCATAAAAATGCTGCCAAAACTAAAATTGTCCAATTATCCAGACTCTTCTAACACTCAACAACGTAACAACATAATTCCACCCATATTTCTTCCAATTGCATTTTCTACCTCATTCAATCAAAAATCACGAATCTCACGTCACGGTGCCTGCAACTCAACACGCAAACAAAGGCCTGCATCGCTTCAGACGCCACAGTTGTTTCCGTTTATTCTCGCCACTAACCATTCTTCGATCGGTCAGAACGTATTTCACGTTTGAATCAGTTTCTTATAGCGTTTTGCATCAAAACATCCAGCGACTAAAATATTCTCTCTCGGCAAGTGACGCGTTTTTTTTTTACGTGGCTGGATACAACATTTTTGTTTTATGGAGAACTAAATATACTTCAAGAACAATTATTCACTAAAGATAAAAATAAAAAAAATTATTCATTAAAGATATGTGGAAGTAACTGGTTTAAAAAAAAACAGATGTGAGAGTTGCGTAATATGAAGGTCGCGGTAGATATTCTTTTAAATATATAAAATAATAAATATATATATAAGTAACGTGTTTTTTTTATATGGCCGGTTACAACGCTTTTGTTTTATGGGGAACTAAATATACTTCAAGAACAATTATTCACTAAAGATAAAGATAAAAAAAATTATTTATTAAAGATATGTGGAAGTAACTGGTTTTAAAAAATACAGATGTGAGAGTTGCGTAATATGAAGGTCGCGGTAGATATTCTTTTAAATATATAAAATAATAAATATATATATAAGTAACGTGTTTTTTTTTATATGGCTGGGTACAACGCTTTTGTTTTATGGGGAACTAAATATACTTCAAGAACAATTATTCACTAAAGATAAAGATAAAAAAATTATTTATTAAAGATCTGTGGAAGTAACTGGTTTTAAAAAATACAGATGTGAGAGTTGCGTAATATGAAGGTCGCGGTAGATATTCTTTTAAACATATATAAAATAATAAATATATATATAAGTAACGTGTTTTTTTTATATGGCCGGGTACAACGTTTTTGTTTTATGGGGAACTAAATATACTTCAAGAACAATTATTCACTAAAGATAAAGATAAAAAAAATTATTTATTAAAGATATTTATCAA
This sequence comes from Cryptocheilus praepositus, assembly GCA_033815515.1. Classification (NCBI taxonomy): domain Eukaryota; kingdom Metazoa; phylum Arthropoda; class Insecta; order Hymenoptera; family Pompilidae; genus Cryptocheilus; species Cryptocheilus praepositus. Next base: position 6,174,939 of record JAWWQZ010000271.1, read on the forward strand.
AGTAACTGGATATTCTTTTAAATATATAAATAATAATATATATATATGTAACGTTTTTTTTAAAATGAAGGTCGCTTTTGTTTTATGGGGAACTAGATATTCTTCAAGAACAATTATTCACTATATATAAAATAAAAAATATATATAAGTTTTAAAAAATAATGTGTTGCGTTTTTTACTTTTAAATATATAAAATAATAAATATATATATAAATAACGTGTTTTTTTTATATGGCCAGGTACAACGCTTTTGTTTTATGGCAAGCTAAATATACTTCAAGAACAACTATGCACTAAAGATAAAGATAAAAAAAAATTATTTATTAAAGATTTATCGAAGTAACTGGTTTTAAAAGATATAGATGCAAGAGTTGCGTAAAATGAAGGTCGCGGTAGATATTCTCTTAAACATATAAATCCAATAAAAGAACGAGTTCGAATGCAATTGGAAGTAGATTCAGATATACGTAGTGTATCGGTAAAAGATCCGTGCGACAATGAATATGCATAGTGAATATCGGCGAGAGCTCAGGCGATTGTGAATATGCATTAATAGCATATAAGTATGATTCCCGAAAAATCTCGTTACCGAACAGCAAACGATATACTCAAGGTTACAGTAAACTCGGTTACATTGTCTTTACTCCCCCATTAATTACTATTCGACCTTGGTTATACTGATATCTTTTAAACGCCTGTTATGGTTGGTTCCATTCTATTTTTGGCTCTCTTCTAAAATGTGTCCTAATCCCAAGATTTATTTCGGTTTGTTTCTAATAGATAACTTATAATGTTGCAAATACCGACTTGCAGTATTTTGTGGGAATTAGTGTCTCTATTGTAAGTAAAGTAGAGGAATTACAATTTTGCTTTTGGGCGAGGCCACATCAGCCTCGTAAATTCGACATTTGGCAATTTGGAATTCCTTAGTTTCATCCATTTAATCCAGTTATACTTTGACTTTACGGTACATTACCGCTGTTAATATAATTGGACCGTTTATTTAGAAAGTGGTGTAAGTCCATTTTTTTTTAAATGAGATATCACATAATTTGTGAATAATTTAGTGTAAACTTTTATTTATAACTAGTTAATATCTAATATCTTAAAAAATGCCAATGTTTTGTTCAATTTAATTTATGCGCCGTCCTATACATCCCAACACACCAGAAGAGTAAAGTAGGAAACCAGAGGAATGATTCTGTGCGACGCGCTATTATGATGTTACAAATGGGAACGTCAAACGTCGATATTTGCTCAGAAATGAAACAAAGAGAGCTGCGCGACAAAAAATCTACAAAATACAATTCGAGAACAGGTAATAAAAATATGTAGTATTACATACGAAAAATATAAGGATGTGGAGCAGTTATTACTTTATATACCCCCCATGCATCATGAATATTTCAAAACACTGCCACATAAAGAACATAAATAAATAATGGTAGTATCTTATGTTAAATTTAATAGTATATAAATATAATTAACGTTCAAAATGAAAAATACTACTATTTTATTTCTTGTAATTCTTTATAAACAAAATTGGATTAATACAAAATATATTTGAGTGATATTTAATTTTTTTTCAATGACAACAATTTTCGACACGTAAGCATATTATTTGGCGCATGCTCGTACTTGTATATTTGCTTGTACTATACTTGTACAAAAAGTAACAAAATTCTTAGAATTTTTATCATTACATATATAACCTTTTTTTTTCTAAAAAAAAAATGAAAAAGCAGTCAAAATGACGGTCCATTGGGCAATTTAATGTTAATTTACGCACAGCACATTGGCCATTGGGGCAATGTCTTTATTCGCCTTTTGTGACTTCGTGCCAACATTAAGTTAAAAATGGTGTCCTGCATATGTGCAGCTTGATCACGACACATAGCCGCGGATAGATCCACAGATGAATGACTGCTACGCCCTCCGATTGCATCCACTGCTGGCAACCTGAATGATTCTGTTCAGCAGAAATGCACGAGCGTCATTCTCGATGTTTGCTCAGCTGCACTCAACCGATTATCGCGTCGCGCTTAATTACTGGTTCATTGCCGTGCACGTATCTCTCGAATTTTTTCGCCCCAATTTCCACTCTTCGGTTTGTCGCTGAATGCGATGGCGGAATAATGAGGCGGGGGTGAAGGGGAAGGGGGTGGAAAAGGTGAGCGGAGACTGGAGTGGGCATTGATAAATAATAACAATGGTTGGGTGGTAGTTGTGTAGTATTAACACTTTAAGGACACTCTCCTGTTTTCTACACGCTGTCTTTAGATGTTATTTATGTACTTTGGTACATTGTATCTGTTTTCTCTATTTAACCCTTTGACTGCTGAATACTCCCGGCCGTAGCGCTCGCTGAGGATGAAATACTTTTTGATAGTGAGAACTCGGTTGATTGATTATGTAAGGCGAAACGAAGTTCTAATGATAATTCTTCATTTACGCCAAATTAAATAATGCAAGAAAATTATTTGATAAGGAACGTATCTGTATTCATTTCGTACATTGATAATTGTGGCTGCAATAAACAAGAAATCGAATTTATTGTGGGCGCATATATGCGCCCATAGTCAACATCGATAGATTTCGGCGGACGCATATATGCGTCCATAGCACTCAAAGGGTTAACACTTTGACTGCCATGATGGTCAATGGTGACGGGCGCAAGAGATTTTACTGAAGATCCAATGGGTAGTAATAATTATTTTATAAATGGAGTTGTTGTTAGAATAGTGACGCGATCCTTTGGTCTCCAATACCTGCACATTATTTACATTTTGCATAATTCAGTCAAACGCTGTAGTATTTCATAGTATCGCCGTTCTAATACAGCAACATACGTTCGGCAGTCAACGTGTTAGCACGTGTTAAATTTAATGGTAAATAGTGGTGAAATAGGTCAATAATAAAATAATGGTGATCAATATGAAATATGCGTAAAGAAGTCTTATAAGTCTTAGAGACGGAAATATTCTCAACATATTCTAGATGGAAAGGGGTAAAGGCTACTGAAACTTTTCGGAGCTCAGTCACATGCTAATAAGAAATCTTTGCATCTAAATATATTGATCATTACATGCATCATTAACATGTATCATTACATGCAACTAATGCTAAGATGCTGTTCAATTCTATTACTATTATTTAATTTACGATAATTTATAGATATTTTCACATGAGGTTTAGTCATGGAAATAAAAATAATTATAAAATAGCATTTAATATATAAAAATTATGATTTTATATATATATATATATGTATATAAAATTATCATGTTTATATATTAAATACTATTTTATAATTATTTTTATTTCCATGACTAAACCTCAATACTTCTTGATACCAGTTGTCAAAGATCAGTACTCTATATTCGCTATAAGAAAAATGGCGCGTAATTTAACACTTTACCGACCGCTATTGACTAAAGATGCCACTCAGTAACGACCGACTCTGTTTTGGATATCGCGCAGGAATTGTGTATGTGCCTATTTGTAAAGCTTTATAAGTAAAAAATACTGAATGTGTTGTTGACAATCCTTTGGTTTCAAAGCAGTGTAATTTTATTGTCATTTAGAATTGTCATAATATCGTCTGATATTTATTTTATCTAATATAACCGTTGACCACTGAAAAGCCGATTAATCGGCTACCGGTAAATAGCAGTACGAACCGAAAAGTCGATTAACACATTGTTGACCGGCAATTTTCGGCAAAAGCTATCTCAAGTCACCGGCTATTATTTTGTAAGTGAACATGGAAGTGAAATATATATTAACCTTCAATAAAGTTTGTTCGTGCATAATGAATTCAAATTGAACTTTGGACATACATTTTTTGTAACTTCTAATATTTTTTCATACGATTAACTGTACAGCAATCATTTACGCGTAGATGTAGACAAGAGGTTTTACACAAATATCTTGTTTCGTTGCGCTTTCCTTTTAAAGAGCTCGATTATGCCCTTGTTATTTCATTTTCAATAATCATTTTCCAAATTGACTATAGCTCATTTAAAAATCACTCGGGCAACTATATAAAGCATTCACGTATAATTGATTGAAAAATGCTTCACCGTCACGTTCCGTCGTTCTTGACACTTTCTAATACTAGAATTGTAATAAAAGCCTCAGTGCCAAGAAAAGTATACTTTCTTATAATAAAGCAGACGGTATTGACCACAATAAACAAAATTTTGCTATATTCTATATTGCCCTGCGTTTCAAAAATTAAAATAGCCGACGCAAATGCAAACACGAGTTAACTCGTGACCGGTCAACAACGTTTGGCCATGAAAACACGAGTTAACTCGTGACCGGTCAACAATGTGTTAATCGGCTAGCGGTCGTTCTTTCGTCAGGTCATTCTTAGACACCTTTTAGTTCGAAAGTGACCGTGTCCCCAGAAATTAGAGTCACGGGTCACACTTTTGAGCGTGTCAACTATAAGCCCGCCTAATACTTGTCGTCTTTTCAGAAAAAGGCCGATACCTGGGCTCGCCGTGTGACCTCACGTGCAATCCGGAGCTGCAGCACGTGTTCTGCGACTCCGTCACTGGCCACTGCGAGTGCGAGAAATTCTATCCCGTTCGTCTCGGGGCCACCAAGGGATGTGCCAAACGTACGTAATTCCACCTGCGCGACCCAACTGGGTCGTTCCAATATCGTTAAGATCCATGGAAACGGGCGGAACTTGAGGCACGAGGAAATAAACGCTGGCACAGTTTCGACGGCCTTAATCAAGTACGCCGTTGCAACGGCAATTGCACTTGTTTCGTCCGGGCAAGACGCGATCCAACGGATTCTGCGCCCAACAACTGACCCGCGCGACCATTTAGACCTTGCCTGCCCGGATTCATCACGATTGCGAGCCCTAGAGTGCTGCAGAGTGGAATAAGGCGATGGCGATCGAACACTCGAAGGATTCCGCGCCCGACGGACTGATCGGGAACGGATAATTTGATGGCGATCAATGATTAAAAAGATACGACGAATTATTCAGGGTTATTGAACAGGCGGTAGAAAGTTTTGTGGGACTTGGCAAGGAGTAGGGCGGAATAGAATAGTTGATAATAATGATGTTATCCGGAATATTGGAGTAATTGAAGACAGGAATATTTGAAGGCAATCATTTAGGGGTTCTGCAATCATTTTGTGCAAAGAGTAACATTGTTAGGAAATTCAGTGGAAAACAATTATTTTGGTTTCTGTAGTCAAGGATTAGATAGTTTCGGTAAATTGTTCAATGTCATTAGACATCAATTGGTAGAAAGTTTGTGGAACTTGCCAAGGAAGCAGCTCGAAATAGAATAATTGATAATGATGATGTTTTATCTGGTATACTGGAATATTTTAAGGCAATCATTTCGGGTTTCTGTGATCATTTTGTGCAAAAATTAAGGTTGTTGGGGAATTTAGTGAAAAACAAATATTTTTCTTTCTGTTCTCAATGACTAGATAGTTTCGATTAAATATTCAGGGTTATTGAACAACAGGCGGTAGAAACTTTGGTGGGACTTGCCAAGGAATAGCTCAAAATAGAATAGTTGATAATAATTATGTTATTCGGTATATTGGAGTAATTGAAGACAGAAATATTTGAAGGCAATGATTTAGGGGTTCTGCAATCATTTTGTGCAAAGAGTAACATTGTTAGGAAATTCAGTGGAAAACAATTATTTTGGTTTCTGTAGTCAAGGATTAGATAGTTTCGGTAAATTGTTCAATGTCATTAAACATCAATTGGTAGAAAGTTTGTGGAACTTGCTAAGGAAGCACCCCGAAATAGAATAGTTGATAATAATGATGTTATCTGATATATTGGAATATTTGAAGGCAATCATTTCGGGTTTCTGTGATCACTTTATGCAAAAATTAAGGTTGTTAGAGAATTCAGTGAAAAACAAATATTTTTCTTTCTGTTCTCAATGACTAGATAGTTTCGATGAACTATTCAGTGTTATTGAACAACAGGCGGTAGAAACTTTGGTGGAACTTGCCAAGGAATAGCTTAAAATAGAATAGTTGATAATAATGATGTTATTCGGAATATTGGAGTACTTGAAGACAATGTATAATTTTTGGGGTTTCTACGATCATTTCGTGCGAAAAGTAAAGTTGTTAGGCGGTTCAGTGAAAAACGAATATTTTGTTTTCTGCACTCAAGGCAGATTTCACAATAGTTTCGGCAAAGTATTAAACAACAATTGGTAGAAAGTTTGATGGAACTTGCCAAGAAAGCAGCCCAAAATAGAATAATTGATAATAATGATGTTATCGAGTATACCGAAGTATTTGAAGAAGAATTTCGGCAAATTATTCAATGAAATTAAAAATCAATTGGTAGAAAGTTTGGTGGAACTTGCCAAGGATCAGTTCAAAAATAATTATTTTGCTTTCTGTAATCAAGGATTAGATAGTTTCGGTAAATTGTTCGATGTCATTAAACATCAATTGTTAATAATAATGATGTTATTCGGAATATTCGAGTAGTTGAAGACAATCATTCGGGCTTTCTATGATCATTTTATGCAACAATTAACTTTGTTAGAGGATTCAAATTCATTAAAAAAACAAATTTTTTTCTGTTCTCAATAACTAGATAGTTTCGATGAATTATTCAGTGTTATTGAACAATAATTGGTAGAAAGTTTGGTGAGATTGCCAAGGAATAGCTCAAAATAGAATAGTTAATAATAATGATGTTATCTGGTATATTGGAGCATTTGAAGACAATGTATAATTTTTGAGGATCCTGCGATCATTTAGTGCGAAAATTGATGTTGTTAGACGATTCAGTAAAAGAAAAAAAAAACATTTTGCTCTCTCTACTCAATGATTAGACCCATTCCACAAATTAGTCAGTGTCATTGAATACCAGTTGGTAGAAAGTTTATTAGAACTTGCCAATAAATCTATCTATTGTTAACAATAAAATTACAGCGCACAGTCAAGTATTTGGAACCAACATGCAATTTTTTCCGACTCCTACAATCATTTAGTACAGAAATTACCTTCGTTATACAATTCACTGAGAAACAAATAATCTGCTCATTGTACGCAATGATTAAAAAAACCCGCCAAAATCTTGTAATATTTAAATCCAACATAGAATATTTTCTACAAGTACGGTCATTTAATTACCAAATCTGCCGCCAAAGATAACCACGCGTAACTTTGACCGCCTAATTTCCTTACAAAACCTTACAAAACTAGAAACATCCGACGCTAAACGTTACAAACTTCGCTGCTTGCAAAACTCAAATTACTCCCCATTTCGTACAAAATTCATTACTTAGCAGCGACTGTAGTCACGGCTGCACAGAGTTTAACCAAAAAAGAAGTTTATCACCCCGACTACAAAGGTTCGGCAAATGCCTTTAAATTGCAACGTTCATATTTTCAGCCAAAAGACTCGGAGAGCAATGCTTCTACCGCGCGACTTGTACTTTTTCGGATCAGCACGCCACTTGCACCCAGGTTGCACACAATGCCGTATGCGACTGCGAAGAAGGTTATCACAGGGTCGCACTTTCCAGGCCTAGCAAGAAGGTTTTCTGCGCCGAAGGTAAGCCGAGCCGACTAAATATAACCACAGGTAACGGTTACTTATTCTCGCTGTAAAGAGACAATAAGCGCGACCAATTAAAAGCGGCCAATACAGATGCAAATTTGCTCCAATTGGTCTTTATGCAAAAACAGCTGATATCATTGCGATATCGTTGAATAATTCATATATTAAATTAACGTGGCAAAAGAATTATTTTATACTTTTAAGGTAGAGTCGGGAACGGATTAATGTAACTGCTTTTTCTGTAGGACCTTTAGGTATTGATTTTAGACAAAATGGTAAACTTGTTTGCCGATGATGTGGAGTGTGAGCCAAGTTCAAGGAATAGTTTTGAAACGAATTAATGGAAAAAATTAAGAAAAATGTTTGGGAATAGTACATTAGTAGTACGCGACCAATTAAAAGCGGCCAATACAGATGCAAATTCGCTCCAATTGGTCTTTATGCAAAAACAGCTGATATCATTGCGATATCGTTGAATAATTCATACATTAAATTAACGTGGCAAAAGAATTATTTTATACTTTTAAGGTGGAGTCGGGAACGGATTAATGTAACTGCTTTTTCTGTAGGGCCTTTAGGTATTGATTTTAGACAAAATGGTAAACTTGTTTGCCGATGATGTGGAGTGTGAGACAAGTTCAAGGAATAGTTTTGAAACGAATTAATGGAAAAAATTAAGAAAAATGTTTGGGAATAGTACATTAGTAGTACGCGACCAATTAAAAGCGGCCAATACAGATGCAAATTTGCTCCAATTGGTCTTTATGCGAAAACAGCTGATATCATTGCGATATCGTTGAATAATTCATACATTAAATTAACTTGGCAAAAGAATTATTTTATACTTTTGAGGTAGAGTCGGGAACGGATTAATGTAACTGCTTTTTCTGTAGGGCCTTTAGGTATTGATTTTAGACAAAATGGTAAACTTGTTTGCCGATAATGTGGAGTGTGAGCCAAGTTCAAGGAATAGTTTTGAAACGAATTAATGGAAAAAATTAAGAAAAATGTTTGGGAATAGTACATTAGTAGTACGCGACCAATTAAAAGCGGCCAATACAGATGCAAATTCGCTCCAATTGGTCTTTATGCAAAAACAGCTGATATCATTGCGATATCGTTGAATAATTCATACATTAAATTAACGTGGCAAAAGAATTATTTTATACTTTTGAGGTAGAGTCGGGAACGGATTAATGTAACTGCTTTTTATGTAGGGCCTTTAGGTATTCATTTTAGACAAAATGGTAAACTTGTTTGCCGATGATGTGGAGTGTGAGCCAAGTTCAAGGAATAGTTTTGAAACGAATTAATGGAAAAAATTAAGAAAAATGATTGGGAATAGTACATTAGTAGTACGCGACCAATTAAAAGCGGCCAATACAGATGCAAATTTGCTGCAATTGGTCTTTATGCAAAAACAGCTGATATCATTGCGATATCGTTGAATAATTCATACATTAAATTAACGTGGCAAAAGAATTATTTTATACTTTTAAGGTAGAGTCGGGAACGGATTGATGTAACTGCTTTTTCTGTAGGACCTTTAGGTATTGATTTTAGACAAAATGGTAAACTTGTTTGCCGCGGATGTGGAGTGTGAGCCAAGTTCAAGGAATAGTTTTGAAACGAATTAATGGAAAAAATTAAGAAAAATGTTTGGGAATAGTACATTAGTAGTACGCGACCAATTAAAAGCGGCCAATACAGATGCAAATTTGCTCCAATTGGTCTTTATGCAAAAACAGCTGATATCATTGCGATATCGTTGAATAATTCATACATTAAATTAACGTGGCAAAAGAATTATTTTATACTTTTAAGGTAGAGTCGGGAACGGATTAATGTAACTGCTTTTTCTGTCGGACCTTTAGGTATTGATTTTAGACAAAATGGTAAACTTGTTTGCCGATGATGTGGAGTGTGAGCCAAATTCAAGGAATGGTTTTGAAACAAATTAATGGAAAAAATTAAGAAAAATGTTTGGGAATAGTACATTAGTAGTACGCGACCAATTAAAAGCGGCCAATACAGATGCAAATTTGCTCCAATTGGTCTTTATACGAAAATAGCTGATATCATTGCGATATCGTTGAATAATTCATACATTAAATTAACGTGGCAAAAGAATTATTTTATACTTTTAAGGTAGAGTCGGGAACGGATTAATGTAACTGCTTTTTCTGTAGGGCCTTTAGGTATTGATTTTAGACAAAATGGTAAACTTGTTTGCCGATAATGTGGAGTGTGAGCCAAGTTCAAGGAATGGTTTTGAAACGAATTAATGGGAAAAATTAAGAAAAATGTTTGGGAATAGTACATTAGTAGTACGCGACCAATTAAAAGCGGCCAATACAGATGCAAATTTGCTCCAATTGGTCTTTATGCAAAAACAGCTGATATCATTGCGATATCGTTGAATAATTCATACTCTGAATTAACGTGGCAAAAGAGTTATTTTATACTTTTAAGGTAGAGTCGGGAACGGATTAATGTAACTGCTTTTTCTGTAGGGCCTTTAGGTATTGATTTTAGACAAAATGGTAAACTTGTTTGCCGATGATGTGGAGTGTGAGACAAGTTCAAGGAATAGTTTTGAAACAAATTAATGGAAAAAGTTAAGAAAAATGTATGGGAATAGTACATTAGTTGTTATGTTGTGGAAGTTTCTGTGATTATCTACTTTTATATTTTGCGTAGTTTTATCAAATGCGACTGCTTGGCATTAATAACCGTGACATTTTATCACAAGAAGCACACTGAAATTTGGATCGTTATAATTATATAATTTTTTTCACGGGCGGTTAACTACGAAAGCGCTAAAAATGTTGATACAAATACTGGCAAAACTTGTAGAGAAGAGTAATAATATACTGTAATGACTGCGATACAGATTCATTTTTTCGTAAAATACCTTTATAAACTTTTAAAACGATTATAGTACGTGAGAGTATTAGTGACGTTCCAAATAACGATTTTCATGTATTTTATATATACACACATAAACTTTCTTAAAGAATACTTAAAGAACAAAAACAAAAACTATTCGTTACTCATTTTATAAATTATTCTAGTCATTCGCTCTGTCAAAATGATAACACTATTCATTTTTATGTTAGACTCCTAAATATGCGGCTTCGAGTATCGAAACATGTAGAAGTTTAAGCAACCAGCAACAATACTTTATTTTCATGTTAGACTCCTAGAGATGCGGCTTCGAGTATTGAAACATGTAGACGTTTAAAAATAAAGCGAAATAAATAACACCAACCAAACCAAGGCATCTGAAAACAAGACGGAAGGCATGAAATTGATGTTGCTTCAAATCATCAAGACTTCATTTTTATGTTACACTCCAGGGATCACGAAACACAAACGAAATAAATGACGCTATCCACATTAAGGCATCTGAATTTTCCTAACATTCGCCCTAATTCTGTTCTTTATGTTGCTTCAAATCAATAATACTATAAGTAACCGACATCTAGACTTCATTTTTATGTTAGACTCCACGGATCACGAAACACAAACGACAAAAACGAAATAAATTGCGCCAAAACGAGACCTCTTTGCTTTCCTATCATCAGTCATAACTGCGTTACTCAGATTGCTTCGATTCATGCGTAAACAACTTTTTGCCCTCGAGCATCGCAATTTTCCACGCATGACGACAGTAACTAGCACGCAACAAACGACCTCAATAACACCTGAATTCCGATTCGTCGGCAGACTTGGTGCTGATAACTACGGACATCCCGACTCTACTCTGCATAGCATCGGGCATAGCGATATTCACGGGGATGATATGCTTCGTGCTCAAATTGTTCAGCCGTGCGAGATACTCAAGGCCACGGCACTACGCCAATGCCAATCATGCACCACCCATGCTGTTCTCCAGCGACACGGGTGAGTATGAATTGCCCGATGAGGCATTACAGATGAATACGTGCGTATGAAACAGATGAAAACCTTATGGCAAATCTCAATGACAGTGGAAACCATATTTGAGCCGTTTATTTTGAAAGTGGCCTAACGCCGTTTTTCAATATTTTCCGGTTATCATGGTTACATGTACAAATTCATGTTATTTATCAGTAAATGTTATTTATCTCGATTTGAAGATAAATGGAGTTAGGCTACTTTCATAGTAAACGGCTCATTTAACACGTCTGCGGACATTAAAAGTTTCAGCTGGGTGCAAAAGTTGACGGTCATTTTATTTTTAAATTGGTTGTGATATCCGAAATTTGATTGAACACATTTTATGAGGGTAGTCAGATTATCATATTTTAGTCCAATTAGTCATTATGTTGACAGGTATAATAATTACAAGAACTTAAGGTTATATACAATTAAATTCGAAATAATTGACTTTAAGATTTGAATGGCATAGCATTCGTGTCATTTTGCGTCATCATGAAAATGAATGCTATAGCATTCATGTCATTCTGCATCATATTTTAGTTCAATGAGTCATTATCTTGACAGGCATAATAATTACAAGAACTTAAGTTTATATAAAATTAAATTCAAAATAGTTGACTTTTAGATTTGAATGCTATAGCGTTCATGTCATTCTGCATCGTCGTGAAAATGAATGCTATAGCATTCATGTCATTCTGCATCATATTTTAGTTCAATGAGTCATTATCTTGACAGGTATAATAATTACAAGAACTTAAGTTTATATAAAATTAAATTCAAAATAGTTGACTTTCAGATTTGAATGCTATAGCGTTCATGTCATTCTGAATCATCATGAAAATGAATGCGATAGCATTTATGTCATTGATGCAAAATTATGAAAATGAATGGTATAGCATTCGTGTCATTCTGCATCATCATGAAAATGAATACTATAGCATTCATGTCATTCTGCGTCATCATGAAAATGAATGCTACAGCATTCATGTCATTCTGCATCATCATGAAAATGAATGCGATAGCATTCATGTCATTGATGCAAAATTATGAAAATGAATGGTATAGCATTCGTGTCATTCTGCATCATCATGAAAATGAATGCGATAGCATTCATGTCATTGATGCAAAATTATGAAAATGAATGGTATAGCATTCGTGTCATTCTGCATCATCATGAAAATGAATGCTATAGCATTCATGTCATTCTGCATCATTATGAAAATGAATGCTATAGCATTCATGTCATTCTGCATAATCATGAAAATGAATGCTACAGCATTCATGTAATTCTGCATCATCATGAAAATTAATACTATAGCATTCATATCATTCTGCGTCATCATGAAAATGAATGCTACAGCATTCATGTCATTGTGTATCATCATGAAAATGAATGCTATAGCATTCATGTCATTCTGCATAATCATGAAAATGAATGCTACAGCATTCATGTCATTCTGTATCATCATGAAAATGAATGCTATCAGTATGCAGTATGACATGAATGCTAATCATATGCCAAAATGATTATAAATACCACAGTATCTCATTTGTGTAAAACTTTGCAACAGCAAACAATAAATATCCATCATTAACGAGTACTGTCACATTTTGTTACGGTTCTACCGAATATAATTTTTGTTCGTAGCACAGTTTCATCATTTGCGACGTTATTCCGCGTCACGTAACAGTTTTCTTTATATATGAGTGCTTCGCAGGTGCACGAAAGTTTGTCGGTGTCGGTTTAAGTAGTACAGGTCAGAATTTCGTCCGCCATTTGACCAGAACTGTGGCTGGTCGGTTGAAATCGATAAACTCCAGCGTATATATCGATGAAAACCGAACCAGCGTACACTGAAGACGTCTATTCCTGTCTGTTCATTACTTACCTAAATCCACATAAAACGAAGAATCGTATCCCATACGATAGCGTAGAACAGAGCCGAATTACATAACAGAGTTGTTTAAATAACACGGTTTTTGGAACAGCAGTTTTCGCAGTTTTCTATCCACAGAAACCACCAGTAATTCATCACCAAGGAAACCAAATTATATAACAGCAACACAAAACAGTATATACTGTATATACAGTGTTCCATGTTATTCAACTGTACAAAAGTATTGCAATGTTTCAGCTCAACTCACAGTACATTCACAATACATTTAGAAGGCTTATGTGGATATTAGGACTGCATTTACTTTTCTTTCCTAAACCTAACAATGCACTGTCTCACCATATTAGTACCCTTCATTGCAATTAACATATCTCTTCGATCAAAACAGCAATGCACAAAACAAAAACGTCTGGAAACTCGAATTGCATAGTAACAACTTAAAACAGTACATACCATCAGAATACTTTATGCACAGCACACAGTGTTTTATTCAATCCTATAGTATCAGTACGTACAAGAACTTAATGCTCAAGTAGTAACATAGTAACCACAAATACATTTCTAAACCTTACACAGCTAGTCTTACTGTATTTACCCTTTCTCTCTGGACTCTACATACCTTTTTACTTACTGTCAACCACCTTCATCATAATTAGCATATCTCATTGATAACAACAGCAATGCACAAAACGAAAACGTCTGGAAACTCAAATTGCATAGCAGCAACTCAAAACATTACATACCATCAGAACACTTTACGCACAGCACACAGTTTGTTATTAAATCCTGTAGTACCATTACGTACAAGTACTTTAATGCTCAACCCAACCTGCAGTACCCATAAATACATTTCTAACACTTACATAGCTATTCTTACTACATTTACCCTTACTCTCCAGACTTTACATATCTTTTTACACTGTCAACCACCTTCACCACAATTAGCACATTTCATAGACCTCACCATATTTTTCATCTTCATCGCAATTAGCATACCTTATAGCTAACTGCAGCAACGACCAATAACTTCTAGAAACTCAAATTGCATAGCAGCAACTCAAAATCGTACATACCATCAGAATCCTATAGTATCAGTACATACAAGTGCTTTAACGCTTAATCCAACCTGGAGTACCCACAAATACATTTCTAACACTTGTACAACTATTCTTACTACATTTACCGTTACTCTCTGGACTCTACATATCTTTTTACACTGTCAACCACCTTCACCACAATTTACACATCTCATTACTACCCCAGCAACTGCTAAGGCGCCCAAGTAATGGTGCACTAACCCAAACCACCAGACTCCCCCAAAAAACTTCAGAACCCCCCTAACGCAAAACATCCACCTAATGCCTAATCCACGAAGACACCCAAGCAATGCTACAGTACCCCAAACCACCAGACTCTACCCAAGAAAACTTCAGAACCCCCCTAATGCAAAGCATCCCCCTAATGCCTAATCTACCAAGATGCCCAAGCAATGCTACAGTACCCCAAACCACCAGACTCTACCCAAGAAAACTTCAGAACCCCCCTAATGCAAAGCATCCACCTAATGCCTAATCTACCAAGATGCCCAAGCAATGCTGCAGTACCCCAAACCACCAGACTCTACCCAAGAAAACTTCAGAACCCCTCTAATGCAAAGCATCCACCTAGTGCCTAATCTACCAAGATGCCCAAGCAATGCTGCAGTACCCCAAACCACCAGACTCTCCCCAAAAACCTCACGTTCCCGAAACTGCAAAATACTACACAACATCAGAAAGTTCTCCCCGGCACTCAGCCTTACATACAACCCAACAACGCCATTATATGCCAACTAAACTCACACATTCAATCTGTTAGGCAGCATTTACTTACTTGCCCCTCCAGATCAGCCATCTTTGCAAAGTCTGCAACTGTCCCCCGTCCAGAATTGGGATGAGCACTAACCCAAACCACCAGACTCCCCCAAAAAAACTTCAGAACCCCCCTAATGCAAAACATCCACCTAATGCCTAATCCACGAAGACACCCAAGCAATGCTACAGTACCCCAAACCACCAGATTCTACCCAAGAAAACTTCAGAACCCCCCTAATGCAAAGCATCCACCTAATGCCTAACCTACCAAAATGCCCAAGCAAAGCTGCAGTACCCCAAACCACCAGACTCTACCCAAAAAACTTCACCTTCTTCAAACTGCAAAACACTACCCAACCCCAAAAAGTTTCCCCCCTCGCACTCAGCCTTCCATACAACCCAACAACGCCATTATATGCCAACTAAACTCACACATTCAATCTGTTAGGCAGCATTTACTTACTTACCCCTCCGGATCAGCCATCTTTGCAAAGTCTGCAACTGTCCCCCGTCCAGAATTGGAATGAGCACTGAGGTTGACCAATTTCAGGTATCCCATTGACGCTCCACGGCGGACGACCGTCCTCACGCTCGAGCCAGAGAAGCGGAGGCGGTGGATCCTTGACGTGTGCATTCACCAGGAGGCCAAGCAGCGGCGGAAGTCGTGGTCCACTGGTGCCGCAGTCGAGAGCAGGTGCGGCACGTGCCGCCGCCATCT
Organism: Cryptocheilus praepositus; assembly: GCA_033815515.1. NCBI lineage: Eukaryota > Metazoa > Arthropoda > Insecta > Hymenoptera > Pompilidae > Cryptocheilus > Cryptocheilus praepositus. The sequence goes on from JAWWQZ010000271.1 coordinate 6,190,908, forward strand.
TGCTTATATCGTGTCACCTGCAGGCGACCAAAGGCGGGAACAAGCATCGACGTACCCTTAGCGACGTTGCTGAGGGATCGTCCGACGGCCTCGGTAGACGATCACGCTCTCTTTCTGTCTGTCCCTCTCTCTGTCTTTCTCTCACTCTCTGTCTCTCTCACTCTCTCTTTCTATCTCTGTCTCTTTGTCTCTGTTTCGCTCTGTCCCGCAGTCCGTCGTGTCCCGTTCTGTACGCTGGCACATTACGATCAACTGTTAGATCATGGGATTTGAAATGAAGGTTACGATATTGGTGTGAGGTTTGCGGTATTGTTTGTTCGGGTTTGAAGAAAACGGTTTTAGATTCTGTGTGGGGAAACCGGAAGTTTCTTCTTCAGGGGGTATGTATGTAGGTTAAGCGGATTCAATGATGGGTTGGGAGTCTAAATTAAAGTTTAGATGATTGGGAGAAATGTCTTTTTAATGTGAATATGAAAACTGTATAAAGATGTATATATATACATGTATATATATAAGGATATATTTTTTTTATAAAGTATTTCTTATACATATATATAATAGATGCTACATATCCTTATACAGTTTTCATATAGACGTTAAAGAGACATTTCTCATATTTATTTATAACTTTAATTTAGAGTTGTTAACTATTTCTTTTATATTATTTATGTATTATTTAGTAATACTAAATTAAAGTTGTAAATAATTACGTGAAATCATTTTTTTAACGTATGCATAAAAATTATACAAAGACACATCAGTTTATACATATGTAAAGAAGGCATTTTTCACAATTGCTTGTAATTGTAAGTTAGAATTCCAAAATAAGGCACATCATTTATTTAACTTTATATACATACATAAACTTCTGAGGAGGGACCTTATCACGTTTAAACAAAACATTTTTATATTCTAGATGTAGCGAACCGTAAGTTTTCTCTTCAGGGGGTATGTATGTAGGTAAAGTGGATTCAATGTTTGTTGTTGGGTTGGAACTCTAAATTAAAGTTATTAATAATTATCAGAAATGTCTTTTTGACGTATATATGGAAACTGTATAAGGATGTATATTTTTGCAATGAATTATTTATTATACATTGTCAACTATTTATTTTATATAATTTATGTGTTCTTTAGAAATACTGAAGTTGTAAATAATTACGTGAAACAATTTTTTAACGTATTCATAAAAATTCTACACAGATACATCAATTGGTATATATTTAAAAACGGCATTTTTCACAATTTCTTGTAACTGAAAGTTAGAATTTCAAAATAGGACACATCATTTATTTAACTTCATATACATACATAAACTCCTGAGGAAGAGAACGTATGGTTCCGTCACATATAGAATATTAAACGTTTTGTCCAAAGAAGAATAAGAAACACCGTAAAATTTCACACCGAGAAGAATGCAGTTTCATCTCCGATTTCAAATAGAATATGAGCAACTATAACATCATTTTATCATGATGCTGTTCGTCCGTGTTTCGCCGTTAGGTGAATGAATGGATTTATGAAGTTCAGTTAATTGGGTGTTGGTCGTGTTTTCGTCGTTTGTCGGCAGAGGTGCCAATGTGTTTCGTGAAATGTACGCGGCGGTTGGGAATATCTGATGTAGTTACGCGGAATTGAAGTGAAATTCGTTGGCAGTGTCCGAGTACACGTAATGTGCGCGTCGAGGATGTACTTAAACGAGTAACTAGGGTGTTCAAACGAATCTGCTTGCTATAGCTAAGCAGTGCATAACGTCCAAGTACACTCAAAATGGTTACTCTGCGTCGAAGCACATAACCGAAGTTTTTTGGAGGAATTTTCGACCGGGTGATTAATTAACTTCAAATTCGTTAAATAATTCGAGCTTTGCAGAATGAATGGTCATTTTACCTTTTTATAATATCCAGTCCGAATTAAATGTGATTTCTCAAGCGCATTCGAATATTAACCCTTCATTTCTTTATGTTTTATCTTTTAAGGAAATAAAAATTAAAAAGCGCAATGCACAAAAAAATATAAAAGAATATACATTTTGAGTATTAAGTGCAGTTTTGTACAAAAATCGTAAGGTTTATTTATGGCCTGTACATAATATTTATTCAATAATGTTATTATTATGCTGAAAAATTAAAAATTATGTTCAGTTACTTACAATGTTCCAGTATTTTTTTGGTTTAAATAACAACTTATTTTTTTCGCATAAAAACGTAATATTAAAGATCAATGGTAACATGTTCTTTGTATCAATTGAAAATAATCAATAACAATTGATCCAATGTAAACAAATTACATCACAAATATTAAATTGTAATACTTGAAATTATCGCAGTGTACAGCATATTTGCTAAAGAAATGAAGGGTTAAATAAACATTTTACGTTTTAGATTTTTATTATTTATTATTTCTGAATTACTTTTTTTTATTTCTTTTTTTTTATCTTATTTTCATATAATCTTATCTCCTTCAATTGAATTAGGTAACTAAAACTACTCAAGTCATTTAACCACTCAATTCGATCGCGCAATTACAATCCTCTCAATACCGCAATAAATGCGAACAATAGTATCTATACAATCTGATCCCATATAAATAAATGACATCTCAAATATTAAATTCTACTATTCGAAATTATGGCAGTGTACAGCATATTTGCTAAAGAAAAGAAGGGTTAAATAAAGATTTTACGTTTTAGGTTTTTATTATTTATTATTTCTTTTTTTATCTTATTTTCATATAATATTATCTCCTCCAATTGGATTAGGTAACTAAAACTACTCAACTCAGTTAATTGAGTTTAACTACTCAATTTGATCGCGCAATTACAATCCTCTCAATACCGCAATAAATGCGAACAATAGTATCTATACAATCTGATCCCATATAAATAAATGACATCTCAAATATTAAATTCTACTATTCGAAATTATGGCAGTGTACAGCATATTTGCTAAAGAAAAGAAGGGTTAAATAAAGATTTTACGTTTTAGGTTTTTATTATTTATTATTTCTTTTTTTATCTTATTTTCATATAATATTATCTCCTTCAATTGAATTAGGTAACTAAAACTACTCAAGTCATTTAACCACTCAATTCGATCGCGCAATTACAATCCTCTCAATACCGCAATAAATGCGAACAATAGTATCTATACAATCTGATCCCATATAAATAAATGTCATCTCAAATATTAAATCCTACTATTCGAAATTATGGCAGTGTACAGCATATTTGCTAAAGAAATGAAGGGTTAAATAAAGATTTTACGTTTTAGGTTTTTATTATTTATTATTTCTTTTTTTATCTTATTTTCATATAATATTATCTCCTTCAATTGAATTAGGTAACTAAAACTACTCAAGTCATTTAACCACTCAATTCGATCGCGCAATTACAATCCTCTCAATACCGCAATAAATGCGAACAATAGTATCTATACAATCTGATCCCATATAAATAAATGACATCTCAAATATTAAATTCTACTATTCGAAATTATGGCAGTGTACAGCATATTTGCTAAAGAAATGAAGGGTTAAATAAACATTTTACGTTTTAGGTTTTTATTATTTATTATTTCTTTTTTTATCTTATTTTCATATAATATTATCTCCTCCAATTGGATTAGGTAACTAAAACTTCTCAACTCAGTTAATTGAGTTTAACTACTCAATTCGATCGCGCAATTACAATCCTCTCAATACCGCAATAAATGCGAACAATAGTATCTATACAATCTGACCCCATATAAATAAATGACATCTCAAATATTAAATTCTACTATTCGAAATTATGGCAGTGTACATCATATTTGCTAAAGAAATGAAGGGTTAAATAAACATTTTACGTTTTAGGTTTTTATTATTTATTATTTCTTTTTTTATCTTATTTTCATATAATGTTATCTCCTCCAATTGGATTAGGTAACTAAAACTACTCAATTCAGTTAATTGAGTTCAACTACTCAATTTGATCGCGCAATTACAATCCTCTCAATACCGCAATAAATGCGAACAATAGTATCTATACAATCTGATCCCATATTAATAAATGACATCTCAAATATTAAATTCTACTATTCGAAATTATGGCAGTGTACAGCATATTTGCTAAAGAAATGAAGGGTTAAATAAACATTTTACGTTTTAGGTTTTTATTATTTATTATTTCTTTTTTTATCTTATTTTCATATAATATTATCTCCTCCAATTGGATTAGGTAACTAAAACTACTCAACTCAGTTAATTGAGTTTAACTACTCAATTTGATCGCGCAATTACAATCCTCTCAATACCGCAATAAATGCGAACAATAGTATCTATACAATCTGATCCCATATAAATAAATGACATCTCAAATATTAAATTCTACTATTCGAAATTATGGCAGTGTACAGCATATTTGCTAAAGAAATGAAGGGTTAAATAAACATTTTACGTTTTAGGTTTTTATTATTTATTATTTCTTTTTTATCTTATTTTCATATAATATTATCTCCTCCAATTGGATTAGGTAACTAAAACTACTCAACTCAGTTAATTGAGTTTAACCACTCAATTTGATCGCGCAATTACAATCCTCTCAATACCGCAATAAATGCGAACAATAGTATCTATACAATCTGATCCCATATAAATAAATGACATCTCAAATATTAAATTCTACTATTTGAAATTATCGCAGTGTACAGTATATTTGCTAAAGAAATGAAGGGTTAAATAAACATTTTACGTTTTAGGTTTTTATTATTTATTATTTCTTTTTTTTATCTTATTTTCATATAATGTTATCTCCTCCAATTGGATTAGGTAACTAAACCTACTCAACTCAGTTAATTGAGTTTAACTACTCAATTTGATCGCGCAATTACAATCCTCTCAATACCGCAATAAATGCGAACAATAGTATCTATACAATCTGATCCCATATAAATAAATGACATCTCAAATATTAAATTCTACTATCCGAAATTATGGCAGTGTACACCATATTTGCTAAAGAAATGAAGGGTTAAATAAACATTTTACGTTTTAGGTTTTTATTATTTATTCTTTCTTTTTTTATCTTATTTTCATATAATATTATCTCCTCCAATTGGATTAGGTAACTAAAACTACTCAACTCAGTTAATTGAGTTTAACTGCTCAATTTGATCGCGCAATTACAATCCTCTCAATACCGCAATAAATGCGAACAATAGTATCTATACAATCTGATCCCATATAAATAAATGACATCTCAAATATTAAATTCTACTATTCGAAATTATGGCAGTGTACAGCATATTTGCTAAAGAAACGAAGGGTTAAATAAACATTTTACGTTTTAGGTTTTTATTATTTATTATTTCTTTTTTTATCTTATTTTCATATAATATTATCTCCTCCAATTGGATTAGGTAACTAAAACTACTCAACTCAGTTAATTGAGTTTAACTACTCAATTCGATCGCGCAATTACAATCCTCTCAATACCGCAATAAATGCGAACAATAGTATCTATACAATCTGATCCCATATAAATAAATGACATCTCAAATATTAAATTCTACTATTCGAAATTATGGCAGTGCACAGCATATTTGCTAAAGAAATGAAGGGTTAAATTAAGATTTTACGTTTTAAATTTTTATTCTTTATTATTTCTGAATTACTTTTTTTTTATTTCTCTTTTTTTATCTTGTTTTCATATAATATTATCTCCTCCAATGGGATTAGGTAACTAAAACTACTCAACTCAGTTAATTGAGTTTAACTGCTCAATTTGATCGCGCAATTACAATCCTCTCAATACCGCAATTGACTTCACGCTTTTTAACTACCAACTCCGTATCGAATACATGTTTTCTCGAGGCCTATCGAATCTTAAAGGTCCTCAACTCGTTCGAACCCTCGACGTGATCCGTACGATCTTCTCTCCTCCACTTTCGTTCGTTCTCCGTCAATTGCCAAACATCTCTCGTTCTTCGTACTTCGCAAATCTGCGATTTTCCTTGCGACGATCAACTTTTCTCTCTTCTCACGTTTCGCCACCGCCCACTCTTCCGCATTTTTCTCTTCCTCTTTCGTTTCCGCATCGACATTCTCACCCCTCCGCCACTATCTCCCCTCCTCTGAAAATTCGTCGCAGTGAGTAATCACGAGAAACTCGCGTTTTTTGTCCTTTTTTTGTATTTTTTGAGAAGACGGGATCCAGAATGGTGGAGACGATGATTACGAAGGCGGTTGTAGTGGTGGGGGTGGTGATGATGTCTCACATTATGTCATATCGGTGTTGCTGTTGTGTCGTAGTCGTTGATGTTGTCGCTGCCATCCTAGCGCCACTATCCCTCGTTCATCCTCTCTTCTCATTACGTCATGTAACGTGCGGTTAGTGCAGAAATCTTCGTCGGACACCGATAGTTCGCGAACAATAGTTCGTGCAATTGTGGTTTGTCAATAAATTCGGGGTGAAGGGGTTTGCATGGAACATGGCGGGTCAGTATGATAGATACAGGGCTAAAAGATGAGTCGTTCGAAATAGTTACGAATTAACACGTTGAACGCCACGGCGGTAAATACTTATCATTGTATAGTCAACAATGATTAATATAGTCGACATAGACGAAAATGACATTTCGTTATTTAGAGGATGCTTTGAAATCAAATCTGCACTATTGAAGAATTAAAAGTTTTCCTTAAATCAAAAATTAATTTTTATCAAATTTTTTATCTACCGGTGCATTGTATTGAAGCATTTTAAACATAAGTGTAGCGCGTCAATGCAATCTTGGCAGTATTTAGTCACATTTTTGGGCCGGTTTTTTGTTCTTTGCATTCCGAAGGTTGCAGCATTTTATTGGTAACACCGTTTGCAAAATTTGCGTACTAAATACGTCAGCTCTTCCTTCTTTTGCAATTAATGCCGTATTCTTATAATATCTGCACTACTAAAAAATTAAAAGTTTTAATGAAATCAGAAACCAAAAATTAATTTTTATCAAATTTGTTACCTACCAGTGCATTGTATTGAAGCATTTTAAACATAAGTGTAGTGCGTCAATGCAATCTTGGCAATATTTAGTGACATTTTTGGGCCGATTTGTTGTTCTTTGTATTCCAAAAGTTGCAACATTTTATTGGTAACACCGTTTGCAAAATTTGCGTACTAAATATGTTGGCCCTTCCTTCTTTTGCAATTCATGCCGTATTCTTATAAAATCTGCACTATTGAAAAATTAAAAGTTTTTGTTAAATCAAAAATTAATTTTTATCGAATTTTTGATCCACCGATGCATTGTATTGAAGCATTTTAAACATAAGTGTAGCGCGTCAATGCAATCTTGGCAATATTTAGTGACATTTTTGGGCCGATTTGTTGTTCTTTGCATTCCGAAGGTTGCAGCATTTTATTGGTAACACCGTTTGCAAAATTTGCGTACTAAATATGTTGGCTCTTCCTTCTTTTGCAATTAATGCCGTATTCTTATAATATCTGCACTACTAAAAAATTAAAAGTTTTAATGAAATCAGAAACCAAATATTAATTTTTATCAAATTTGTTACCTACCAGTGCATTCTATTGAAGCATTTTAAACATAAGTGCAGCGCGTCAATGCAATCTTGGCAGTATTTAGTGACATTTTTGGGCTGATTATTTTGTTCTTTGTATTCCGAAGGTTGCAACATTTTATCGGTAGCACTGTTTGCAAAATTTAGGTACCAAATACGTTGGCCCTTCCTTTTTTTGCAATTAATGCCGTATTCTCATAAATAACGAAATTAATTATTATTTTGCCATTACATGTTCAGAATAGTAAAAATATTTTCGTGGCGTGGCAGTCAACGTGTTAAGAGGGAAGGGAAAAAATCAGCGGGAATAAAAAGTGTCTCAAAATGGTTTGATGTTTTAATTTATTAATAAATCGTATTATTTATTTGAAAATGTATGAATTGAAATGGTTAAAATCGTTTAATTCTCCATGACTAAACGTCAATACTTTCTGATCACAATGGTCAAAGATTAGTACTGTATGGTCGCTACAAAAAAACATGGCGCGTAATTTTAACACTTTGACTGCCATGGTGGTCATCGGTGACCGGCGCAAAAAGTCTCACGAAAACTTCAAAAAATACCCAATCGGCCGCATTTATAATTTTGAAGATGCAATTAATATTGAATAGTGATTCAATTCTTTGGCTTCCGATACCTTCGCATTATTTTCATTTTGCACAGTTCAATCATATTCTGTAGTACTTCATCCCGTTGCGGTTTTAATATAGTAAAATACGCGTGGCAGTCAAAGTGTTAATTGTCAGGTAATTTTGAGACACTCTTTATTAGAGAACTAAATATTTGTTGAGTTCTTAATTACAAGTATTGGCGGGAGGGTTTGCGATGTAAGCAAAACACATTGTTACGTACTAATTATGATTTACGTTGTCAGGCGTTAGTAGAGTTCAATACCGTGTGCTATTCAAAATTATCATAGCGAAAGGGTGTGGAAATTGGGTTAGAAGGAAGAAATATTATTGTTAATTTGCAACCATTCTTTTTGTGCTTTATTACAAAGATTTCCGAGAATTTTTCACTTTCTGTATAAAGAAAATAATTGACAAACTACAATTTTATGAAGTATTGATCGAAACTGATCGGTGTACGACTACTTTCCGCACTAACTATAATTACGTAACGTAAATTAAGCGCGCCTCTTGTGCGAGTCACTTTAAACACTTTGTTAATGAGACTATGGATACAACCAAAGTAAGACAATTTGTTTGAATAAAGCAAATCATCATAGAATTTTAGATTGTTAGGGATTTACTTATTATTGATTGGAATATTTTAATTTGCCGCTGTGAATATCTAAATATTTCACAATTTTTTAATGTAATATGATACTGGTTTACGTGTTCATTTTTTATTTGAGCTGGGTAACACGTTGAATATAAAAATATGCGTTGCTTGAGATAAGAAACTTGATATATAGGGTATGTTTAAATTTTGTTAGTTAGTAAAATTAATTAAATGCGTTGTATCCATGGTTTTATTATCAATATGGTTACTTTGATATACTTAACGCAAAATGACAAGTTGCGATGTCGCTTGACATTGCGCAAAGAAATCAAGATCGTATTATTGGAAGGCACATAGCTGCAAAACATGAGAATCTTATCTTATACCGAATTGCTCACCAAAATCAAAGTCCACGTGCCTTAAACAATGCGATATTCACTATATAGGCTGTGCGATATATTGTGAGCGTATCTCCAAAGTTAATTTCAGCAAGAGAAGACTATTTAAAAGAAACATTTCCTACGAAGGTTTGTCCAATCTGAACTAATTTTAAAGTTGCAGACGTTTTTGCTTTATGCGGCTTCTTCGCTGGTTTAAGCAAAGGCGAGTCTGCGTAATCGGATTTTTATTCAAATGGCTTGCATTTAACAAGTTTTCCGTTCTCACTTTGAATATCCACGATTCAGAAGTTGGCTTAAATATTTCACGCTTACTCACACGTGATAAAAGGCACTGAAGTGATTCGAAACATCATAAGACTGTCACTTTGCATGCTGTACTTTTTAGTTAAACAGTACCGATTTTTGTATTTATTTCTACGTCTATCCAATGCAATTTTTACATAATTAATTCACGAGATAACATTTCTCTGAAAGGTGTCATGCTGATATTTTGTTTTGGCGCAATCTTATAAATTATGAAGGCATCCTCAGGTCATAGTTCCAGAATTAAACATACATACATATATCGATACCATTTTACACCTTTTCTCAATGATGTACAAGAAATCAATTGATTAGAAAATCAATGTCATTATTTCCTGTGCTAGAGTCTAGGCTGGCACAATTTCTGTGAATTAACACAACCTATACTAGAAACAACGTGTACAGGTTTTATTGATACGCATTTTGAAGCGGTGAAAGAAAGAAAAAAAACCTTACAAATTATGAAGGCATCTGCAGCTCATAGTTCCAGAATTAAATATACATCTAGTTTTGAATACCATTTTATACGTTTTCTCAATGATGTACAATAAGAAAACTAGTTGATCAGAAAAATCACTGTAATTTTTCCTTTTATTGAAGCCTAACGCAACCGAATATTTGTGAATTAACACAACCTCTACTAGAAACAAGATATACAGTTTTTATTGACACACATTTTCTAGCGGTGAAAAAAAGAAAAAAATGTTCTGCCGCAATTATTTTGTTTTGCCGCAATCTTATAAATTATGAAGGCATCTGCAGGTGATAGTTCCAGAATTAAACATACATCTACTTTTCAATACCATTTTACACGTTTTCTCAATGATGTACAATAAGAAAACTAGTTGATCAGAAAAATCACTGTAATTTTTCCTTTTATTGAAGCCTAACGCAACCGAATTTTTGTGAATTAATACAACCTCTACTAGAAACAAGATATACAGTTTTTATTGACACGCATTTTCTAGTGGTGAAAAAAAGAAAAAAATGTTCTGCCGAAATTATTTTGTTTTGCCGCAATCTTATAAATTATGAAGGCATCTGCAGGTGACACTTCCAGAATTAAATATACATCTACTTTTCGATATGATTTTACACCTTTTCTCAATGATGTAGAGGAAACCAGTTGATCAAAAAAATCAATGTAATTTTTTTCCTTTGTTAGAGCCAAAGGTCACACACTTTCTGTGAATTAACACAACCTCTACTAGAACCAAGGTATAGAAATTTTATTGACACGCATTTTCTAGTGGTGAAAAAAAGAAAAAAATGTGCTGCAGCAATTATTTTATTTTGCCGCAATCTTATAAATTATGAAGGCATCTGCAGATGATAGTTCCAGAATTAAACATACATCTGCTTTTTGATAACAAATGGTAAGATACGAAACACGTTTAAACAGCGTGCCAACTTTGAGAAATACTTTATAAATCCGAAAACATTAAAAAATTTGTGCACATTATTTTTAGGGGTCATTGAAACGTTTTAACACGTTCGCGGACGTGAATGCTATAGCATTCATTTTCATGGTGATGCAGACTGACACGAATGCTACAGCATTCAAAGCTTAAAGTCAATGAGTTTGAATTTAATTTTATATAACCTTAAGTTTTTGTAATTATTATACCTGTCAAGATAATGACTAACTGAACTAAAATATGATAAGCTGACTACCCTTATAAAATGTGTTTAACTAAATTTCGGATATCACAACCAATTTTAAAATAAAATGACTCTCAATTTTTACAGCTTACCTAAACTTTTAACGTCCGCCAACGTGTTAAGCAAGAGTCTACTGCTCGTTGCCTTTTATCCACACAAAAATGCACTTTCCTTATTTACACACCTCAAACAAAAATCGGCTCCGCGTTTAACGACGCAATAAACATCATAGTCCTTGAAGGCCGCATAATCAAAACGTTTGGACTTCGATCCTTATTCATCTCCGCTGAAATCGGTTTTGGAGACACGCTTCACTTGACGAAACTTACGACTCCACCTGAAAGAACCGAAACATGTAACCGTATCCACACGCTCATATCCTCCGACGAAAGAAAAAGACCCTGATACCGCGTGAGAAACACAGTACCCACGTTCACGAAACCACGAGAAAGAAAGAAAAAAGAGAATTGATACTTAAGATAAATAGAGCGCTGCACGAGTGTGTTACGAGATAGCAAGATGGCAGGCGGCCGATTTCGTTGCTCATTAACGAGAGAACGTTTTTCTGGTAAGATGTAGAAGAGTCGCGAAATCTTTACGCACTAGCTAGCTCGCTGCACACAGACACACGCATATATGATGTAACGAAACGCATGAGATACTCAACGGGACCAGTTTCTCCAAGCAGAGTTACGCCATTTTTCGTGTCACGCGGGTTTGTCAATGGAAGATGTGATATTAACGAAAGACTTGATCTGTCACTTTTTGGTTCCATTAACTTGAGCGAAAATATGGCAATCATGCCAAATCGAGGATGTAAATTAATTTATGGCGCGTTTTTCGGTTGGAAAATTGATGAAGTAAGTGTGCTAAGTAGGCACAACCTTTTAAATCGAAGCTTTCATGCATTCATCGTATCGGCATTTGGTCTTCGTCATAACGACATTTGTGTCTTCAAACATTTTTCTTTTTCTTTAATTAAATGTAATTCAATTTCTCGGTTTTTTAGATTTTCAATTTAATTGTAAAATAAATTTTTCTTCTTCGGTCAAAATTGGAATTCTTTGGACAAAATTGAAGACAGGGTATAGGAAGAAAATTGAAATACATTTTACTAAAAGAGAAAAAGATAAAGTTGTTTGCAGTTCTGAATGCCGTATGCGATTCTTTGAAGCTGGAAATGTTGCAAGTGATTTTATTTATTAAGTAATACTGGAACATAAATTACGACATTCAGGCCTTCAAAAATTTTTCTTTTTCCTTAATTAAACGTAATTCAATTTTCTTCGTTTTTCTCGGTTTTCAATTTAATCGAAAAAGAAATTTATCTCCTGGCGACGACACGATAAGTATGTGCATTTTAAATAAATTTTATTAGAAAAAAAAAGTTTTTCAGTTGGAAGATTAATGAAAAAAATTTGCTGAGTACGCAGAATCTTTTAACCCGTATTGTCATTGGGAGATGACTTCTTTGGTCAATTAAATTAAAGACAGAGAATACGAAGAAAATTTAAATAAATTTGATTATAAGAGGAAAATATAAATTTGTTTAAAACTCTGAATACCGTATGCGATTCTTTGAAGCCGGAAATGTTGCAAGTGATTTTATTTATTAAGAAATATTGGAAACATGAATTACGACATTCAGGCCTTCAAAAATTTTCCTTTTTCCTTAATTAAATGTAATTCAATTTTCTTCGTTTTCTCGGGTTTGAATTTAATTGAAATATCAATTTATCTCCTAGCGACGACACGACAAGTGTGTCCGATTTAAATAAATTTCATTAGAAACGAAAAAATTTTTAATACGGTAAATGCGGTAAATATGTTTTAAGTACTAATTAACTTTAAGTAATACGTAAGTAGTGCTTAAAGCATATCTTACAATGTTCACGACCGCAATAAATATTCAATTTTTTTTTTCTAATAAAATGTATTTCAATTTTCTTCATATTTTTTCTTTTCAACTTAATTAAATAAAAAAGATAACGACACGCTTAATCTGTTCCAGCGTCGAATTAAACGGCTGTGCATAATTAACACACTTAATACTCCATTAGTTTTCTTTTTACCGAAATACTAGACACAAATTTATATATACAGTAACATTAACTTACACATTATGTATCCGCTTCATACGAACACGAAATTTATAAATACAAATACGTAAGAAATACAATTTTCTCATCCTACGTATACCGCAAATTTTTCGATTAAATCCGTATACATTCTTCGTAGCAAAGCAATAATAATTGATATATAATTTTAAATTGAAAATGAAATTGAAATTGAAATTGAAATTGAAATTGAAATTGAAATTGAAATGAAATTGAAATTGAAAATGAAATAATTTGAAATTAAATTGAATTATTGATAATAAAATAAATAATTGAACAGAATTCGTTACTATCAACAGTTTCAAAGAAACACGCGTTGTTACAGAATTATTTAGAATCTACATCGTTTTGTGTTTTTACCCTATTAACGCATATTTTACTAACCATCGTTTGCAACATTGTAAAGATTCATCGTCTCGTAATCGTGCAACGAAATAGAAAGCTGCATTTGCATAATAAAACCAGCTACACGGACATAAGTAGCATAAGTGGCTTTTTCCTCCGGCAAACTTAGCGAATAAAGAGTAACTTCCATACTCGCCAACCGATGTCACTGGTACTTGTTAGGCAAATTACCTGGAAGTAATGACACGTGCAACGTAACATTGCTTGTCGAGAAACTGGCACTCGAGCATAAAGTTCACAACTTCTCTTAGAGCGTAGTCCGCTTTACTGTAGTTACTATTCTATGCGGGTAGATGAAGGGTTTCCGAAGTTTTCATCGACAATCTTTACAACATGCTAAGTACGACTATTTACTGACACTACAGCATTCCGTACGTGACGCGAATAATTTACCAGAAGTTTTAATCCGGCAATTTTCGATGAAGAAACGTCTGGAATATTTTTCCACTGACTTACGGTAATAAAAAATGCACATCCTTGCATGATTTTATACTCGACGGTTTCTTAAGAACAAATTTATAAAAACAACACCGTCGGACTCTTTTATAAATATTTATTCGCGGATACTACTCTTTTAGGAACAATACGCTGAAACTTGATCGCCGTTGTATTTAATGAAACTAGATAAACTGCTGTCGTAGATATGCTTGCACAAGGTTCAAAAGACAATGTTTCGTTATATAATTAACATTATCGAAGCGTTGTCTTTCGTAACCAGCTTGCTTCATTTTCATCAGGCTGTTTCTTCCTCTGTTCTTCTGTCTCTTTCTTCTTCCCCTTCGTCCTCTCCATTTTCCTCATTTCTGTCTTCCGCGCCTAGTTGTCTTACATCTGCTATTGATCGGTAAGAAACGATAGAGAGCGCATGCATTGCGGGGTATCAGACACTAAATACTTGGCTTGCAAAGTAGAAACACTAACAGCTAAGCACATCGGCTCCACACACTTCTATGTGCTGATTTGAATACAGGACTGTCAAAGTTGTTTTCAGAATTGTCGTCTTCTGTATGTAACACGTCGCTGACTATTAGAACTCGGATGGTGCAGTTCTGCAAGTGCAAAAGGTCTTAGGTCATTTTATTGTTCGTGCCTAAAACGTGAACGGCTTCGTGCAATTCTGCGGTTATTTTACTGACAGCTTCCTGCAGTTTTGCCTATTTGCGATATTAAGGCGCAAGCTGCCACTTGCGGCAGAAAAACTGAAATGCATCTTTAAGGGGACCAGAAAGGTGTGAAATTTAAAAAAAAGATCGATTTTTGGTTTTCTACGTAATCGGTTAGTACAATTTTTTAAGAACATATAGGCGCAAGAAAAACTTCGATATTCGCAAAATTGTAAAAGCAAAATTTGGGACCAGAAAAGTGTGAAATTTAAAAAAAAACTCGATTTTTGGTTTTCTACGTAATCGGTTAGTACAATTTTTTAGGAACATATAGGCGCAAGAAAAAGTTCGATATTCGCAAAATTGTAAAAGCAAAATTTGCAAAAGCGGCTGCAATCCTGTTCCAAACTTTAATCGCGTTTTTCTCAAAACAGTATTTTCCATCAGTTTTGCCGCGATAACTCAAGAATGGTTGATATAGATTTGATTTTTTTTAAATTGAAGATAAATATATATTCCATAAACTGAACCGATGTCTGCACATAAAAATTAATTTTTTAATATTGATTTTAACAACAGTTAACTTTCTTGTTATACAAAATAACAACAATTAACTCTTCTTTAAGTTTTCTGGTCCCCCTAATTGCACAACTTCGCTTACTGCTTGCAGTTCGCTGAACAACATAGCACATTTCTAGTCTTGCTCGTCACTGGTTCATTCAATACATAAGAGTGTTTAAAAACTTACTTAAATGATGAAGGAATATGAAGGTCTTTTTTAGTTCAACGTGCTTGGCTATAGAAGAGAAAATTATTAATGAATATAAATTATAATACAATTTTATAATAATTATATTTAAAATTATAGTTAAAATTAATAATAAATTATTGTAAAAAGCTATTATGTGACATCGAACGTGCGTTATTTAAGAATTCCAACCGGGAATATATTAGTATCGTTTGATATCAATCTGCTATATATTAGTATATGTATAAATTCCATTGTGAAACGTATCAAACGACGGTGGTTAATTATTAAGAATCACACTAACCTAATGTAAAAGTACTTAGTAGAAGTCAAACAATGTGTGATCTCGACATACTTCAGTTTCGACAATAATATATACAAGCAAACACATGAACTACTCAACTTTCACGTAAATTGGTCATAATTAACTTAATTACACCGCTTTACAAAGCCAGCTTCAGAAAAAGATTTGTTGAAGATATTATATTAGAGCTATACCCTAACAAAATAGGTACAATGTTGCAACATTTTAATAATTGTGACAGTAAACTTAACTCCTTCTTAAACTTCATTTTTTGGATACAAAAATAATACACAATGACGAAGATATTTTGTCCTACACGCGATATAAAAACAGAGCACCGCATCTAAAACATACAACTTTCAAATCCACCACCTTTCAACACAAAGAATGAATACAATAAATACCTTGTTAGAACGTGTCTCTCAAATTTTCAGATGTAAAGTTCCGCCCCCCAAGAATCGCGATAATTAATTAAGGTATCAAAAACAATGATTTCAGAAATAGAGTCCTGGACCAATGTTTTAAAAATAATTAACCTTCTTTGCAGTATCAACCAACCAACACTTTTTGTAGATTTTAATAAAATTCTATAGCCAAGCAATCTCAACCAAAAATATAATTACTATTTATAAGTTCCAAAAATACGTGGTACAAGTATTTTATTACATAAAAACACTTTATAACACACATACACTTTTTGTAGATTTCTGATATGGGGGTTTCCATGGCCCCGAAAAATGTTAAAATTTACAGTAATAAAATTCTTTAGCCAAGCAATCTCAACCAAAAATATAATTACTATTCATATGTTCCAAAAATACGTGGTACAAATATTTTGTTACACAAAAAAACTTTATAACACACATACACTTTTTGTAGGTTTCTGATATGGGGGTTTCCATGGCCCCGAAAAATGTCGAAAGTTACAGTAATAAAATTCTATAGCCAAGCAATCTCAACCAAAAATATAATTACTATTCATATGTTCCAAAAATACGTGGTACAAATATTTTGTTATACAAAAAACTTTATAACACACATACACTTTTTGTAGATTTCTGATATGGGGGTTTTCATGGCCCCGAAAAATGTCGAAAGTTGTAGTAATAAAATTCTATAGCCAAGCACTCTAAACCAAAAAGGCCTTCGTATACCTTAATTATTTAAATAAATTACAATAAGATTAAAACGTTACACACCATCTAATAGTATTTAATAACATGCTTCTCCATTCAGCACACCAACTCAAGACATTGGCGAGTCAAGGGCTTCTTATTCCACGGCCCTGTGTTTCTGTCCATTAAAAACGTCCACCGTTTGTCTCTACACGCGAACCCATCTGCAAATTACTCTTTGACAAATTCCAGTCTCTCCTCCGCGGCCCAACTTGCAAACCAAATCTAATCGCACACGAATTCCCAGCGCGTCTATACTCAAACCATACGATCCACGATAATCGGCGACAAAAACTTACCTCCATCCGAGGCAGGAGAATATCAAGTCGTTAATGCTCATGCTAGTATCACTAGTAACGCAGACGCAGTAGAACCCATTAAACGATTTTTTCTATCCAGTTGATATAATTACTTAGTTTGGCATTATTAGGAAGCGTAGAAGACAGATAGACGAAGCTCGTCCACGTTGTTTTTGGGCTTTTATTGACGACGACTGTGTCCCATCGACAGGTTCCCGTCGTCCTAGCTTAGCGTCGGTTCACAGTTCAACGTCCTCGGCCCGCAGTTATAGTGCCCGCAGACTCGAGAAGGAGAGGAACGAGAAGGAACAGCGACAGGCTCTTCAGGAACTCAGGCTGCAGAAGCAACGAGAGCAGCAGCAGCAGCAACAACAGCAGGTCGCACCCACACCGAGTCCCAGGACTCCGCATTCCACCGATGAGCTCTTGCCCTCTGTCGAGGAAGGGAAGGAAGTGTTTTACAACGAGGTGAGAACGGGGTTTTGAACGTTTAACCCTTTGCACTCCGAATTTTATTTCAATTTCGTTACCAGCAGCTCCCAACGCTTTTAAGTGTTTTATTTGAAATTTACTTTAACTAAAAATATAAAGCAATTTAAATAAATAAAGGAAGAAACAAATTCACTTAAATACCAATTTTATTTACAGTATTGTCGTATATTGAAATTTTCAAGGGTATGATATCTTTTGAAAGAACTTGCAAGATGTAACCCTGATTTTTTTTTCACACGTTTCACAAAAATAGGTGGTTTCTCTTTTTCCTCCAGATGTTTTTCTATTCGAGTAAACTGCACAGTCTTTGTGTTTTCCTTCGGGATGTAGGAAGATTAAATGAGGCTTTCCATCTAAGCGATCGTGTTTATCATGTGTTCCAGGCCTCCCCAATTTCATATTTGGATGACGACAATCACGAATTAGCATTGACAAAATCTTTTCGCGAAATTTTTTGTGGGCTATAGGTTCTGTTCCTTGGTTTTTTGTTTTTTCTTTGTATAAAATATACGCATTTACCATGGAGATTTCTAATCCCCAAAAGAAATATTCCCTCCACCACTTGAGTGCTCGACGTAAAAAACAGTAAGATGTCGCGTATTGGTTCGCCACATCGACACCATCTATATTTTTATTATAATCTGTGATCACGTCCAGTTCTTTTATTTCTCTTTGATTACCTGAATGTTTAACCCTTCTAGTGACATTGCGAGAGCGTCGATAACCTGTGCACGATATCTATTTATTTAGACATGAAAAAATGTCGAGTGGAGCTCGACAAAGGAGCTCCTGCCATAAAAACTGATGTCGAGTCACACTCGACATAGGAGTGCAAAGGGTTAAGGATTTATCAGAGGGTTGAAATGAAGGGCGGGGAAACGGGGTGCTATTTTCGAAACAGAAGGTAATGAGTTATTTCGGAATGAGACTGTATTCGGGTTGTTGATATAGATTATTTATTTTGCGAGAGGGGAAAATAATGTAGAGGTGAAGGGAGTAAGAATTGCTTTTTTCAAACCAGAGGACAATTAATTATTTCAGAACGAGACTGTTTTCAGGTTGTTAATACAGATTATTTGTGTTGCGGGAAGGGGAAATTATACTGAAGTGAAGAGGGTGAGAATTGCTATTTTCGAAACAGAAGGTAATTAATTAATTAGGAATGAAACTTTACTCAGGTTGTTGATACAGATTTTTTGTTTTGCGGGAGTGGAAAATAATATTGAGGTCAAGGGAGTAAGAATTGCTTTTTTCGAACCGGAAGACAATTAATTATTTCGGAACGAGACCTTGCTCAGCTTGTTGGTACAAAATATTTGTTTTGGGGGAGGGGAAAATAATAGTGAGGTGAAGGGAGTAAAAATTGCTTTTTTCAGACTAGAAGGCAATTATATATTTTGGGACGAGACTATACTTAGTTTGTTAATACAGATTATTTATTTTGCGGGAAGGCAGAATTATGCTGAAGTGAGGAGTGTGAAAAATGCTATTTTCCAACTGGAAGACATTTCATTTTTTTTGGGAATGAGACTGTACTCAGCTTGTTGGTACAAATTATTTGTTTTGCGAGAGGTGAAAATAATATTGAGGTGAAGGAATTAACACGTTGACTACCGTGCGTATTTTGCTGTATTTGAACGGCGATGTTATGAAATACTACAGCGTTTGATTGAACTATGCAAAATGTAAATATGTGCAGGTATTGGAGACCAAAGGATCATATCACTATTCTAACAATAACTGCATTTATAAAATAATTATTGCTATTATTAGAACGGCAATGCTATGAAATACTGCAGCTTTTGACTCAATTATGCAAAATGTAAATAATGTGCAGGTATTGAAGATCAAAGGATCGCATCACTATTCTGACAACTGCATTTATAAAATAATTATTGCTATTATTAGAACGGCGATGCTATAAAATACTGCAGTGTTTGACTGAATTACGCAAAATGTAAATAATGCGCAGGTATTGAAGACCAAAGCATTGCCTCACTATTCTCACAATAACTTCATTTATGCAATAATTATTGCTATTATTAGAACGGCGATGCTATAAAATACTGCAGCTTTTGACTCAATTATGCAAAATGTAAATAATGTGCAGGTACTGGAGACCAAAGCATTGCCTCACTATTCTCACAATAACTTCATTTATGCAATAATTATTGCTATTATTAGAACGGCGATGCTATAAAATACTGCAGCGTTTGACTGAATTACGCAAAATGTACATAATGTGCAGATATTGAAGATCAAAGGATCACATCACTATTCTAACAATAACTGCATTTATAAAATAATTATTGCTATTATTAGAACGGCAATGCTATAAAATACTGCAGCTTTTGACTGAATTACGCAAAATGTACATAATGTGCAGATATTGCAGACCAAAGGATCACATCACTATTCTAACAATAACTGCATTTATAAAATAATTATTGCTATTATTAGAACGGCAATGCTATGAAATACTGCAGCTTTTGACTCAATTATGCAAAATGTAAATAATGTGCAGGTACTGGAGACCAAAGCATTGCCTCATTATTCTCACAATAACTTCATTTATGCAATAATTATTGCTATTATTAGAACAGCAATGCTATGAAATACTGCAGCTTTTGACTCAATTATGCAAAATGTACATAATGTGCAGATATTGCAGACCAAAGGATCACATCACTATTCTAACAATAACTGCATTTATAAAATAATTATTGCTATTATTAGAACGGCAATGCTATGAAATACTGCAGCTTTTGACTGAATTATGCAAAATGTAAATAATGCACAGGTATTAAAGATCAAAGGATCGCATCACTATTCTAACAATAACTGCGTTTATAAAATAATCATTGCTACCCATTGCGAATATTTTACATCTTCAGTAAAATCTCTTGCGCCAATAAGCGGTGATCATCACCCCAATCAAAGTGTTAACCGTAACCCTCTACAATTTTAGGCTAAAATCCTCAATGCCCGCTGCTAACCAGCATCTCTGCCAACAGATTCCGACGACATCGGAGGCAGTGGAGACGGCAACGATAACGACGACCGCAAAGCCCATCGCGAATACGATAACGAGCAGAATGGACGAGAAATCAGCGCCTGCCACAACCCCAACGACGTCCATCTTTGATACGCAAACGGCCCCCCGCGCATCAGGGGACATTTTTCACGTGTAGTCTCGCCGTCTTCGTGCCGGTCTCTCGTTAAGCACCGCGATGGACACATGGTCAGATAATAGCAGGCTCGAAAAAACAAGCGTGGCCAGCCTAACGTCGAATTTCGCGCGAAAATGCCGAGACCCGCCGCGAACGCCGCGCAAAATGGCCGACTTCCACGACGCGTCGATATATATAATATACGTGCAAATATATACATATATCGATTATATATGAATATTATATACGATGTTATATATAATATGAATGTACATATATATTTATATTTATATATCGACTGGAGATCGGTCGCGAGATAGTAAAGGAAAGCTGGACGTTGTACAGTTCGTTTCGGACACGAAGAAAAACGAAGCCACGTCGCGATCGGCACGAATCCCGTTGATTTTGTTACCGACGTTCGCTTCTACACCGGCGTAGCACTTTTTATCGGGACCGAGTCTAAGGACCTTTGTTACCGGCCAATTATTTTGACGCGTTTTACTATTGATCGAGGAATTAATAATTTCGTAGCGACACCGCGCGAACGACAGGCCAGTTCGTCGAAATTTCGCTACATATCAACGGGTAGGTCCTGGAGAATGGGGGAAGATGCCGGAAGCGACGTTACGTTTCGTTTCGCGTACTGGACGGATTTCGTGGACGATTAATGACGGTTGACTGGGCCTTCTCGAGTGGATCGAGGCTAAACATACCTCTGACCTTTAGATAAGCAAACGCAAATTCGTCGTGCGTATTGACGCGGCGCGATATTAAAAGTAATCGATAAGCGCGATGTAAGCACTGTTTCAAAGAAAAAAAAGTATGTAATACGTTACACCGTGCCACGGCTATCGCAAACCCGTTATTACGCTTTCTGACGTGGAATTACGTGAGTGTAACGAGGACGATCTTCTCTGTATTACATTCGTTTCAGCCCCCACCCATCGGCGGTCTACTCGACGTCGTCTTAATCAGAGTCGTGTCCCGTAGTACACTGATACATGTCGAAGTGACGCGAGCCGACGTTTTACGCACGTTTTGACAGAGTAGAGAATCGCACAATCGCATTTTTGCCGGTACGCCGTGCTGAAGGTGGAACTTTCGTTTCGATAATATGCCTACTGTATTCTCACGTGAAGTCTTGCACGCGTAGTGCGCGGGTCCGGTTGATGCACCTAATGAAAGAGTCATATTGAAAACACTCAGAAACTTTGACGCGAGATTTGCGGGAATCGTCAATTTTACGAGTTTGGATATCATGGGACAAATGACAGAAACTGTTATTATTTTCTAGCATTTTCCTTATGGGATTCCTGTATTAACACGTTGAACGCCATGGCGGTCATATCTGACGGCAAATTATGGAGTGAAAATTCGCTAACTAGAGAATGCTTTCAAATCAAATCTGCAGTAGTGAAAAAGTAAAAGTTTTTAGTAAATCAAAAATGAATTTTTATCAAATCTTTTATGTACCGGTATTATGTTTGTGTTCCAAAAGTTGCAACATTTTGTTGGTAACACTGTTTGCAAAATTTGCGTACCAAATATATTGGCCCTTCCTTCTTTTGCAATTCAAGCCGTATTCTTATAATATCTGCACTATTGAAAGATTAAAAGTTATTATTAAATCAAAAATTAATTTTTATCAAATCATTTGTCTACCGGTGCATTGCATTGAAGCATTTTAAACATAAGTGTAGATCGTCAATGCAATCTTGGCAGTATTTAATAACATCTTTGGTCCGATTTTTTGCTCTTTATGTTCCGAAACTTGCAACATTTTATTGGTAACACTGTTTGCAAAATTTGCGTATCAAATACGTTGGCGCTTCCTTCTTTTGCAATTCAAGCCGTATTCTTATAATATCTGCACTATTGAAAGATTAAAAGTTATTATTAAATCAAAAGTTAATTTTTATCAAATCATTTGTCTACCGGTGCATTGTATTGATGCAATCTTGGCAGTATTTAATAACATCTTTGGTCCGATTTTTTGCTCTTTATGTTCCGAAACTTGCAACATTTTATTGGTAATACCGTTTGCAAAATTTGCGTACTAAATACGTTGGCCCTCCCTTCTTTTGCAATTCATGCCGTATTCTTATAAATAACGAAATTAATTATTATTTTACCATTACATGCTCAGAATAGTAAAACTATTTTCGTGGCGTGACAGTCAACGTGTTAACGGAATGTCCTGAATCTGTATATTCAAATTCATTTCATCCTGAAGCTTATCATTTTGAATTCTATACATCTCATACTTATCTCACCGTACATTCGTCAATTTGACGGGTTTCGGATTTTACGGGCAAAATTTCAGAAACTGTTCTCATAATTTCCTGGCATCTTTTACTAACTTTCATTAATCGCAAGATTACGAATGTTTGTCAATATTTTTATCAAACACCTATTCTCAAAGTATGTCGTATACCTTCATATTTATCCCGACAATGTCGTGTATCTATATATTTCTCCGTAAATCTAGTGTTAATGTTCGCACTGACACACGACACGAAGCGTGCACTATTATCGATGCATTCCGCAGACTCGATTTCCCTTGAAATTATACACGGGATAAGACACGTCAAAAGTAGGACGACAATGAGATGTCATTTGAGCTCTACGTGGAATTTTTATGCGTTTTCATGAAAGCATGTCGAATGTACCAGAAAGTTCAGAAATTCAATGACGTTCGGACGTTTCATTTTTTAACACGTCGACTGCCATGGTGGTCACCAAAGACCACCATTGAAACTAATCAGTGCAGTTGGTCTCAATAAAAATGCGTAAAATTTGCAAACAACCGCGTTTATCATTTTATAAAAACAATTAACATTAACACATTCGCCACCGGCAAATTTTTTCCGTTTCTAATACTGAGTACCGGCGAAAATAATAAAATTTGAAGCTGTTTGCCGCAAACTTGTATCGTTGAAGCAAGGATAACAATGATAAAATTTGTTTTGAAATATCAATGTTTCGATTATGTGTTGTTTAAAATAACAAGATTTTTATCATTTGTATACTTGCTTCATAGATAGACACTGGGCCACTTGTTATTATTGTGCTAAATTTATTTAGCATTATATTACAGGTATTTTGGGAAAGCAGAGTAAAAACAAAATTTAATATTTACAGTTAGTGTCATAAGTCGAAGAACAATGACTTTTGCATAAAAGAACTTTACATAATTTGTATATATATGAAGTGTCACGACGTTTTCCGTGAGTTTTGCAGACTCTAGAATATTTTTGTGGATATTTTTATTTCTCCCATTGCGCCGGCTAACACTTAGTGAGCAAATTGAGAAATTTTTACTTCTTTTTCTGTGATAGTGGTTATTATTGGAAGCGTCTAATATTGCCCCATTCAGAAAAAAATTGCAGGACGTGAATTTATGTCAGCAGCAATCAGGAATAGAATTTAAAATTCCGTGAATTGATGTCAGTGGCAACCAGGAAGAGAATTTCAAAAGACGTGAATTCATGTCAACGGTTGCGAATGTGTTAAAATAGCAATTTAACACTTTGGACTTCAATACTACCGCGTCATTTTATTTCTCCATAATTGCATCATATCGTGTAATATTTCTGTATCAGAATAGCTATCGAATACTTTGACTCTAGTACCTATGCATTATTTTAATTTTGCTCAGTTCAACTATAGTATATTGTACAAACTTTCATGACGATGTATTTCTCGTATGGAATATGTTAAAATGTCGGTTTAACGCTTTGGACTTCAATACTACCGCGTCATTTTCATTTTCCGCAATTTTCCGCAATTCCGTAATATTTTAGTATCAAAATAGCATCAAACGCTTTGCATTATTTTAATTTTTCTCTGTTTAACTATATTATACAAAGTTTTGTGACCATATATTTCTCGTACGGACAATTTTGCTCTGGCGAAAAAGGCAAAATCAGTAAATTACTTCCGGCAGTCAACGTGTTAAATTTCAAAATGAACCAATACAAAAAGTACGTGTCTTGAAGATTTTCGTGTTTCAAGAGTTTTTGATGCGCTTGATTACTGGGATGAGGGCAGCATCTCATATAATTTACTTTTTATCGTTCCGCGTTCTTGGAATAACGGTTGGACGGGTGATGAATGGAAAGTAAATTTTACAAAAGAAATTTTCATTAATTACGACGAGCTGAGTTGTTGACGTGAAACTAATGTTGTGACGTGGTCTATTTTTCCGAGGTCGTTGTTAGCGGAGTGTTTAAATAAACGAAATGGAGGTAGAACTGTCGTGGATAGAAAATTAAAATGTTTTGGATTGCCGATTAAGTCACATGGCTATGCATTTAAACTTATATCGCGAAAGAGTTCGAAATCTTAATTGAATCGTTCAAATGTCTAGTCTTCCGTGAATATGTAGCATCCTGCGGAATAGTTTTCGATATTTTGAAGACGCTGGTTTGATATTGAATTTATGTACGTTTACTTTTATAGTTCTTTTTTAATCGTTTACAAGTAATATCTATGAGAATTGTGAATGAGTGTAAAAAATTAGTTCAGACGACAAGGTCGATTTAATAAGAGATAACTTGTTCAGATTACATTAAAGTTAACGGTCTATGTACTATATTCACGTATTACTACAGCTATACTTCGAGTTCTAGAAAAATTGAGAAAGTCAAGCTCCCCTGAATTTAATGTAATTATCATTAAGGAACGTCCTTCTTTCAGGGTAATTTGATCCTGAACAAAAATGTCCAAGTTACGTTCATCTTACATATCAAACTTCTATTCACATATCGGAGTTTTGTTTAAAAACAAAATAAATGTTCCATAGCGACCAATTTGTAAAAAACCCAATGGGATAAGAGTCCTTAAATTATTAGAATTATGGCCAGGTTCTCATGTGTAGTTGATCAAACCAACCAAATCATTTTCGTTGAATATCTCTGTACTGCCCTCCATTTCTGTCATTATGAACCGTTCAAGTTGCTAATCGAATGACGAATATTGCGTAACTAAAGAAATCTGTACGGCTATAATCGAACTTGAATTTTCATATATAATTAATCAAAATGATCGAATCATTCCAGATAAGTATTTTATCCTATATTTTTTTTAATATCATTTTTGTTAAATATCCTTGTGCGTGTACTGCGATCACTTTTTTTATTATCTGACTGTAATTTTCATGAATTTTCATATTTAGCTAATTAAAACTGTAAAATCTTATTAGTCAGCAATTGTTGGCATTTCTAATCTGATCCGAAAAATTGCGAAATATGCAACGTAAATTTGTATAATCATAACGTAACAACAACATTTTTTCATCGTTGTCTGATTCGAACTGTGATTTTTTTCCGTTTATTTTAACTTCGGTTATACATTTTAATTTTTTATTATGTCTCATAAAAGTGATGATTACAACTTTGATTACGACTTTGTTACATACATTACATACAGATTGTTTCATTCTCTATCAATTCTTCAGCTTATCAAATCAACGACGAAAATGACTTAACAAGCGTAACTGAACATGATTACAATCAAACGTAAGTTTGTAAGTTTATGAATCAAAGTGTAGAAATACTTATCCAACGACAAAAATTGCCTAACAACAAATATAACTCAATACAATTACAACCGATCATTTTTATTATTTTTTATCTAACAACACACATATAGATACAAACAATACTTATACTATAACACAAACAAAATAGCAATAAACATGATTTATTACTTAACAACAAGCATAACTCAATGCAACTACAACCGATCATTTTCATTATTTATTACCTAACAACAAACATAACTCAAAACAATTATAACCGATCATGAATTTCTCACATTTATGTAATTGAGATGGAAACATTTTTTTATTTAAAACTTCATTATATATCTTATACAGTTTCTTTCATTCTCCTCCTATTATTTAACATACCATTTCAACGGCAAAACTGACCCTCCAACAAACAAATATAAACAAACACGTCTGAAACCAAATATGAATATTCATGTCTACATGGTTGCAGTGGAGAATTCCTTTTTTTACTTATGACCACATTACACATTATAATACCCAAATTTTTTAATTTTCTTCCAATTGCTCAACCTATTCATTACCTAACAACAAACATAAAAATATATTTATTTTAAACATTATTATTTATCTTATATAGCTTCTTTCATTCTCCCCCTATTATTTAATATACCATTTTAATGGCAAAAATGATAAATAAAGTCAAACACGTCTATAAGCAAATATGAATCTTCATGTCTACGTGATTGCACTGAAGAATTAATTTTTACTTATGACCACATTACATATCTTAATATCTGAATTCTTTCATTTCGTTCCATTTTTTTAACCTATTTATTACCAAATAACAAACATAACTCAATACAATTACAACCGATTATGAATGTCTCACGTCTACGTAAATGAAGTAAAAAAAGTTTTTAGTTAAAACTTCATCACGTATCTTATACAATTTCTTTCTCGTCATATTCTCTCTAACAGACAAATATAATCAAACACGTCTATAAGCAAATATGAATCTTCATGTCTACGTGATTGCAGTAAAGAAGTAATTCTTTTACTTATGACCACACTACATATCTTAATATCTGAATTCTTTCATTTCGTTCCATTTTTTTAACCTATTCATTACCTAACAACAAATATAACTCAAAACAATTTCAACCGATCATAAATTGATCTCACCTACGTAATTGAACTAAAAAAAATATTTTTATTTAAAACTTCATTATATATCTCACACAGTTTCTTTCTCACCATATTCTCTCCAACAGACAAATATAATCAAACACGTCTATAAGCAAATATGAATCTTCATGTCTACGTGATTGCAGTAAAGAAGTAATTCTTTTACTTATGACCACATTACATATCTTAATATTCGAATTCTTTCATTTTCGTCCAACGTATGACTTAACGACGAAAACGATCCGCCAACGAACACAACCGCGTACGTCTTCAACCAACCGTGAATCTGCATGCCTTACGAACGGAAGTCATCGAATCATCCTCGCTAGATATTTTCCTCCCGTACTGCGCCGCTTTTCTCACCTTCCACAGCCACTCGCGTTACTTCGACGACCCTAGAACGTGTTCGCAGCTTCGCTTCAAACCCGTTCTCGGCGCGCAAATCGTCGCATAATTCCACGACTCGTTCGGCTTTGTCGCCGATGTAAAATGTAGCGATTAAAACTATCCTTAAACGCAAAAAAAAAGGTAAGACGCAAGATGAATCTATTGAGACGATCACGTGCACACAGATTCAAAAATTAACACACACGACATACACAACAGGCAAGGAGCCGTGGCGAGAGTCAGTTGACGCCGAATGTTCAGAAATTGTTTGTGTTTTGTTGTTGGCAGCGTGCGACGGTTAGATAATTGTCGTTCTTTTATGTAGTGTGGAAGAAAAATAGACGGTTTAATCCTGGATAATCTTCACTGGGAATGTTATTGGTTGATTAATGAGTACAGGGGTAGTCAATGGTTGAAATTTTATTGGGAATTTTGAGCGACAATAATAGACGTGTGTGAAGAAGAAAGAATAAAATATTTTGCACTGAAAGTTTTTGGCATGTTTTGTGGAGCGAGAGCAAAATTGAGTAATTATGGTGGGAAAGGAAAAAATCTAAGAAGGAATAATGTTATTGGGAATTAAATGGAAGATTTGTTCGGTTATATATAAATATATGAATGATAAGTGAATGAATATTTCATTTCTGTCAACTAATTTTATCGTTTTTAAATTTTATGTGTTGTGAAGCGAGAGCAAAATTGAGTAATTATAATGGAAAAGGAATAAACCTAAGAAGGAATAATGTTATTGGGAATTAAATGGAAGGTTTGTTCGTTTATGTATAAATATATGAATGATAAATGAATGAATGGATATTCAATTTATTTCAACTATTTTTATTATTTTTAAATTTTATGTGTTGTGGAGCGAGAGCAAAATTGAGTAATTATAGTGAGAAAAGAAAAAAATTGAAACGGAATAATGTTATTGGGAATTAAACGGAAGATTTATTAATTTATGTATAAATATATGAATAACTAATGAATGTATGGAGATTTCATTTATTTCAACCATTTTGATCATTTTCAAAATTTTCGAAAGCCGTCTTTGTATGACTTGTTTGTTCTTGATTTTATTTTTCACTTATGGTATTGGACATGTGTTGTGGAACGTGGACAAAATTGAATAATTATGGTGGGAAAGGAAAAAATCTGAAAAGAAATATTGTTATTGGGAATTAAATGGAAGATTTATTCGTTTATATATAAATATATGAATGATAAATTAATGAATGAATATTTCATTTATTTCAGTCATTTTTATCATTTTCAAAATTCTCGAAAACTTTCTTTGTTTGATGTTGTTTATTGTTAATTGTGACGGTGTCTGTAACTGACGATATTTTGCAACAATGATATTGGAGATGCGCTGTGAAACAAGAACAGAATTAAGTAAATAAAGAGAAAAAAAAGAAATTGAAAACTGACGTAATTGTCTACAAGATCAAATTAAATAAGAATGTTGAATTTATTTCACCTTTTTTTTATAATTTAAGGAATGTTTGTAAAACTTATTCTGGTTCAGCTTGTTCATTGTTAATTGTGTTTAAAACATTCATTTCATAAATTGATGGCGTAAACACTTGAAAGAGTGATTAAAGGATCCCGGAACATGTAGAATTTTAACATAACAGTGAACAATTTCAGCCAAAAAAGGGCTTTCAATATCCTGCAGAACTAAGTCTTATAAATGTAGAAATAATAAACTGCCCCGATATTGGGCCAAACATTCTTCAACCCTGCTAATATAACAAGATTAAATTTACGTTTTATTGAATATATTACCAATGAAGTTGATCTGCATTTAGTATCGAAACATTTAGTTTTCTCCCACTTTGCATCGAAAGTCGATAGCTAATTAACAATGAACAACTTCAGCCAGAAGGAGCCTTCAATACTCTTAAAAATTAAATAAAAATAATGTTACAAATCATAAACTGCTCCGATATTTCACCAAACATTCTTCAACACGGTGATGTATACCGTTGCGTACTCAAATAACATGATTTAATTCATGTTTTGCTGATAACATTACTACTGAAGATGATCTACATTTAGGATCGAAGCATATGGTTTTCTTACACATTCTATTGGAACATGAATTAACCATAAACAGCGTCAGTGAAGAAAAGGACTTTCAGTCTTTTCTGAAATCAAACCAAAGTAATATTATAAATAATCAAGTGGGCTGATATTTCGTCCAACATTCTTCAGTACAGTGACATATAACTCTGCCTACTCATAAAACATGATTTAATTCAAGTTTTACTGGTAATGTTACCACTGGCGTCGATTTATAATTAAAATCGAAACATTTGTTTTCTTACGCATCAGATTTATTTAAGATCGAAACGTTTGATTTCTTACATATAAGATCTATTTAAAATCGAAACGTTTGCTTTCTTACATATAAGATCTATTTAAAATCAAAACGATTGGTTTCTTACATATAAAATTTATTTCAAATCGAAACGTTTGCTTTCTTACATATAGGATCTATTTCACATCGAAATGTTTGGTTTCTTTCGTCTAACATTCTTCAGCACAGTAACGTATAACGCAGCTACTCGTAAAACATGATTTAATTCCTGTTTTACTCGTAATGTTCCCGTTGGCGTCGATTTATATTTAAAATCGAAACGTTTGCTTTCTTACATACAAGATCTATTTAAAATCGACACGTTTGATTTCTTACATATAAGATCTATTTAAGATGCAAACGTTTGGTTTATTTCGTTCAACATTCTTCAGCACAGTGACGTATAACATAATTTCTTTCATGTTCTATTGATAACGTTACCACTGGCGTCGATCTATTTAAAATCGAAACGTTTTCTTTCCTACATACAGAATTGAAGAACGACAATTAGTTTATCGCAGCACGTCGCTAATAACACAACACAAAACTCCGGGACGGTCAATACCACGTAGACCAACGTTGAAAATTTCGTTTGCCACGGATGGGACGAGGGGATATTCGTCATCACTGGGGAAACTTGTATCGACATCTCGTGTTCGAATAATAAACGCTGCCTTTCCCGGATGATGGGTCGAGACGTGACGTTGAAAGGTGATTGATCGAGAATGGAAAATCGCCGGGGTAGAAAACTGTGACACAGACACAGAGAAACAACAGTACAGCAACAAGGAAAGCTAAGCATATGAGTACATCGGGACACACACGCGTGTTCGATAAACACGGTCGCACCCTACTAATTATCCGATCGATCGCGATCGATCGCGCCACTACTATTAATGAGATATTAAAAATTGAGAAAAAAACTTATTTCACAGCCCGCATATCTCCGAGATACTCAACTCGACTTGCCGCATGATTTATAAAAGTCGATGTACAACCGTTATCGTTTTATCCCATTTTAAATGTTTACTGTATAATAAAATTGTAATATAGTCGTTGGGCAAATAAAGCTCGTTTTTCCATATGTATATATGTAATGAGATCTAATTCCCAAGAATCCTATCCTTGTGTTTTGTTGAAGTGCGTTTTGTTTAAAGTAACTTCGTGAGGAAATTCGAAAACGATTCAATTCTTTCAATATTTTCTTCCGGGGAACTGTAGTGCAGCACGAATTTTAGATATAATTTTATTTTATTTTGAATTTATTTTTTATTTTATTTTGTATATATTATTTTGTATTATTTTGATACATTTATTTTTGTAGACAGTTATTTCATTTTTAATTTATGTACACTTGCTTTTATGATCCCTTTTTAATGACTTACAAGTAATGTTTATAAATATTATGAATTAGGGACAAATTTCATAATATTATACATACATTATAAAATTCATTAAATTATAATACTTTGCAGATTAACCTCAGTTTATTTGTACCACTCAAACTTTGAAAACATCAAAATCGCTGTTTTTCCTTACTAGGTTTCTATCTATACATTTTTCCGCGTCTTTCTAAAAAACATACGACATTTTTGCTGTTTCGACTATATTCAATATTTCTATTTATTCCGTTAAGTGTTAGGGTTCTTTAACCTAATCTGTGCCGTGAATGGTAGCTATCGCTCGATCAATACAAAAAATTAAAAAATCAGTACAATACAAACAATAGAAACTTGTTTTCCAACAGAAACAAATGAAAAACAAAAAATGCTATCTCCATATAATTATCTATTTCATCTATGGCAAATATTTTATTTCCCACGTCTTTTACTCAACAAATTCGAATACAGCAGGTTCTTTGTATTAATCGAAAAGTTTCGTACCAACTGACTTTTACAATCGAACTAATTACTTGGTGTGTATCGGGCAAAGTAATGTGTAGTATTGAAATTATTATGATGCAAAATGTCTCACGAAAAATTCAAAAATACCCAATCGTTAGGATTTATAATTTTGTAAATGCAATTAATACTAAATAGTGATTCAATTATTTGGTCTTCGATACCTTCGCATTATTTTCATTTCGCATAATTCAATCATATTCCGTAGTACTTCATCATGCTGCAGTTTTAATATAGTAGTAGTCTCAGGAAAAATTCAAAAATACCTAATCGTTAGGATTTATAATTTTGTAAATGCCATTAATACTAAATAGTGATTCAATTCTTTGGTCTCCGATACCTTCGCATTATTTTCATTTTGCATAATTCAATCATATTCTGTAGTACTTCATCACGTTGCGGTTTTAATATAGTAGTAGTCTCAGGAAAAATTCACAAAATGCCCAATCGGTAGCATTTATAATTTTGTAAATGCAATTAATATAAAATAGTGATTCAATTCTTTGGTCTCCGATACCTTCGCATTATTTTCATTTTGCATAATTCAATCATATTCCGTAGTACTTCATCACGTTGCGGTTTCAATATAGTAAAATACGCACAGCAGTCACCATCTTAATGAACCCCAACCCTCGCTCTCGTGCATTCATAACACCCATAAAAACATTGCAAGAAATCTTTTATGAGCACCTCACCAATTACTCCAGCTTTACCCCCAAAACAACACTGCCCACCATTTCTCCGTAACCGTCATAAATCCCGCGACATCATCAAAAGTGCCTCGAAATATTTCATAACCCACTACCCCAAATTGTCACGCACGTTACAATTCGCAAGAATCAGAACATCAAACGTTTCCCAGTTTCTTTCACGTCTTCACCATACACCCCTCATTTTCCCCTTTACTCCAAACGCAAAATGGAAGAAACCATCGACCTCCGCATCGAAACTTCCACCGTCGAACGCACTTTGCGTCCACTAATTTACTTCTCCTGGTTTCTCGGCGTCGGCGTAGCTCGTCCACAAAAATGTTCAAAAGTCCTGACAATAATTCTCCGCATAGTTCATTTCGGCATCTGTTCAGTGATCGTCGCCTACGGTGCCATCGATTTCTTCACATTCGGCAGCGTGTTCAAAAGTGACATTTTCAAGATCATGTATTACATGAACAAAGTTGTGTGTTACGTGGCTTCGTATTATTACGTGTTTCATGGGGTGCGGCACTATGACAAGTGGCCGGAGTTGATGAAGAAGATTGAGGATCTCGATCGGAAGATCAGAAGGGAGATCGCGATCAAGGATCGAGCAGTGAGGAACGCGGAGATTTTGGTGATCGTGGCGACGATTCTTGTTGGACCGTTTTCGCTGATTGTTCACGCGCTTTATTATTATTTTACGCGGCCGGATGACATATTCGCGTCAGATTTGTTGCTTTATTATACCATCGCGCAGTCGACGATCAATGGTTTTGTGTTCGATGTGGTTGTTTATGTGATTAGTCGGAGGTTTAGGAGGGTTAATAGCGTGCTGGGGCGAATTGATGGGAGCATGCCTTCGAGGTGGATCGCTTTGAAGATAAGAAGAGTCAGGGAGTTGCATAATGGTAAGCAAGAGGGCGGTTTCTTGAATTTTGGGGGATTTGGAAATGTTTGTGGGAGGAATTAATGTTTTGAAGTGAAAATGTCGGCATCGTAGATTGATTTAGAAAGAAACTTTTTCGGATGTCGTAGTAAGCAATAGACACATATTTTTGGAGATGTGAAAGGTCAAAGAATTGTATAATGATAAGTGAAGCTGACAGGTTTCTTAAATTGTGGTCGGTTTTCAAATATTTATGCAAAGGGCCAATAAACTAAAATAGGAATTTTGGTACGATACATAGGTTCAAATAAATAAATGTTCGGATATCGCTGTAAGCAATGGACAAATTTCTTTGGAAATGCGAAAGGTCAAAAAGTTGCCTAACAATAAGTGAAGCTAGCAGGTTTCTTAAATTATGGTCGGTTTCCAAATATTTATGCAAACGACCAATAAATTGAAGTAGAAATTCTATACGATATGTTGGTTCAAATAAATAAATTTTCGAATATCGTCGTGAACAATGGATAAATCGCTTTAAAGATGCGAAAAATCAAGGAATTGTATAATGGTATTCTGGTATAATGGTATTGCCTAAATTGTGGTCGTTTTCCAAATATTTATGCGAAGGACCAATAAATCGGAGTAAAAATTCTGGTACGGTACGTTGGTTCAAATAAATAAATTTTCGGATATCGCCGCAAGCAATGGACAAATCTCTTTGAAGATGCGAAAGACCAAAGAATTGTATAATATAAGGGTAAGTGAAGCTGGCAGGTTTAAATTTAAGTTTAGATTGTACCAATAGAGAGTCTGGTACGATACGTTTGTTCAAACAAACAAATTTTCGGATATCGTAGTAAGCAATGGACAAATCTCTTTGAAGATGCGAAAGGTCAAAGAATTATTTAATGGTAAGGCTGTCAGGTTTTGTTAAACTGTGATCGGTTTCCAAATATTTATGCGAAGGACGAATAAATTGAAATAGAAAGTCTGGTACGCTATGTTGGTTCAAATAAACAAAGTTTCGGTCAGCGTCGTAAAAAATGGACAAATTTCTTTGAAGATGCGGAAGGTCAAAGAATGCATAATTGTAAACGAAGGTAGCAGTTTGTTAAATGGTGATAGATTTACAAATATGTTTGTGCGTGAAATTAATACTTTAAAATATAAATTTTGGTGCGACGCATCGCTTCAGAAAAATAAATCATTGAATCTCATCGTTAGCAATGTACAAATCTTCTTGAAGATACGAAAATCCGAAGAATTGCATAATCGCAAACAAGGCCGGCAATTTATCAAATTGTAGTCCATTTCTAAATATTTACACAGAAAACCAATAAATTGTAACAGAAATTCTGGCACGATACAATGGTTCAAATAAAGAAATTCCCGGACATCACCGTAAGCAACGTAAAAAATTGCATACTTATCGTTATATTTCTAAATACCAAATATTCGTATAAATGTACAAACGACATGAGGTAACAATCACTCAGTAATATATTATCATCAACCGACATTGGTTAAACTACCTTCCACAACACAAACACTGTTCGAAATAGAATTAATATATATCATAACATAAAGACCATCCTTAAGTCTGCAAGGTGTTTCCAGAAGTGTTTGATATTGAATAATTTCAGACTTTCTCCGAAGAACATAAGTTTATTATAAATCGTAGCTTAGACATTTTCTCTCAAACCACGACAAACGCCATAACTTTACATCACATCTTTTACAGATATTTGCGACTTAGTCAGCTCCGTAAACGACATTCACGGAATCCAACTGCTTCTTTCTTCCGCCAACTCGTTCACCATGGTCGTCGCGACGCTCTTTAGAATTTATATGGGCGTTGTCGAGAAAAACAACGCGTTCATGTTCATAAACAACATAATCTGGATGATATACGCCGGGCAATTTGCAATAATCTGCTGGGTTTGCACTATGGCGAGTCAAGAAGCGAACAAAACCGGAGTGATCATCCATTCGATTTTCCTGAACTACAGAAAAATGGCGGTAGCCGACAAAATATCTTCTTTGCAAGGATCCATTCGCCACCCTCGGGATATTTCTCTCCAACAAAACGAGCAGCAAGCAGAAAGTAATATACTTGAGAGTAATTATATTGAAAAAGACAGAATCTTAGGAATGCATCTCGAACGAGATTGTATCAGGAACGAAGTGAATGATTTTTCGTCTCAATTACAACAGCAGAGTGTGGCTTTCACTGCTTGTGAATTTTTTGAGATGAACAATTCGTTGTTAACTGGCGTAAGTATTGTAGTACGACAATATATAAAAGTGTTCACTTAAAAATATACATTGCTACCTTTGTTTACGATTAAATTTCTACATTTGCGCTCATCAAAATGTACTGCAATGGTGATTTCATCATTTCAGTAGTATATATTTAAAATTGGTTATTACGTAAAAACTGCGAAATATGGTATTTTATGATGATTTTCACTCTAAATGGACTTACGTATATAATACTAAGTATATAAACTTAGTATATAATATGTTACACATATTTGATTAAATAAGTTACCATATTTTGCGGTTTTTACGTAATAACCAATTTTCAATATATACTACTGAAATTACGAAATCATTGTTGCAATACATTTCGACAGCGCATATAGAAATTTAATGGTAAACAAAGGTAGCCTTATATGTTTGAAGTGAACATTTTCATACGTGTTGAAATTTCAGATAACATTTCCGGACAAAACTTTCCGGTAGATCTAAAATATTGTACTTCGATATATATATCATACTTTGTATAATATTATATATAAGATATATACATATATATTATACTATGAATATTTATTGTATTTAGATTATATATATTGTACTTAGAGAAAGATGAACGAATTTGTACGGAAAACTAACTAAAATTAGTATTTTTCAGTTCGTAGGTGTCATTACGACTTATCTTATCATATTGGTGCAATTCTATCGACCGGAGCTGCGTTTCAACAGACGCTGATGATAACATATTGGTGTAGATACAATAAAATACTTGGAAAAATATAAGGTTAAAGAGAAGAAAATGTAATCATCTTAATATTTTATTAAACGTTACCAATGCGTGTACCATTTATGGTTACTGAGAATCAAGTTTAACGGGTATGATAAATGGTACACGTGGCACAGAACGTGTTAATGCCCTATACTTTTCACATCTCTCCATAAATCTAGCAATACCCCCCAATACTCTTATCAGAACCCCCAGAGGACCCGAAAAACAATACACAAAGCTTCTATTACGTCCAAGTGAAAATTTATTGCAGGTCTGCCAAGATGCGTCACATATAATATGTATATCTCATAAAATGTACGTTTTCAGCGCATTAAATAAATATGGCCTGAGGATCAAGCTTAACGGGTACCATAAATGGTACACGTGGCACAGAACGTGTTAATGCCCTATACTTTTCACATCTCTCCATTAATCTAACAATACCCCCAGTACGCTTATCGAAAACCCCCCGAGGGACCCGGAAAACAATACACAAAACAGCTTCTATTACGTCCAAGTGAAAATTTATTGCAGGTCTGCCAAGATGCGTCACATATAATATGTATACCTCGTAAAAACGCGCGTGGAAGTATAAAGCTTGTCTTGCTAAACCTAGTTTCTACACATAACAGTACAATGAACTTTGGCAGAGATCGAAGCTTATGAAAGCAGTGAGTTCGTGTCTAGCTTGGGTCACTGGTGTGATTTAGTCGACTTCTTCGATCGTTGGTCCACCTGATGGTGTGGCACCTGGGGCACCACCTTGGGCACCTTGGGCACCTTGGGCACCTGGGAATCCACCTCCACCGGATTGATACAGCTTCGTGACGATCGGATTGCAAATGGCTTCCAGTTCCTTCTGCTTGTGCGCGAATTCATCTTTCTCGGCCAGCTGATTGGCGTCCAGCCATGAGATAATTTCGTTGCACTTGCTTATGACCTTCTCCTTGTCGGAAGGATCGACCTTGTCCTTCACTTTCTCGTCCTCCATGGTGCTCTTCATGCTGAAGCAATAGGACTCGAGGGCGTTCTTGGCTGCGATCCGCTCGCGTTGCTGTTCGTCTTCGGATCTGTAGCGTTCGGCATCGTTCACCATGCGTTCGATGTCTTCTTTGGAGAGACGACCCTTGTCGTTCGTGATGGTGATCTTGTTTTCTTTGCCGGTTGACTTCTCAATGGCGGAGACGTTGAGGATGCCTGAAGAGGAAGAGAAAAGTTAGCGTTGGGGTTCCGGGTATGAAATACTGCGGAATATTGTTGAATTGGGCAAAATGAAGAATGCAAAGGTATCACAGATCGAAGAATTGAATCAGTATTCAATATTAATTGCATTTACAGAATTATAAATGCTACCGATGGGATATTTTTTTATTTTTTCGTGAGACCTTTTGCGCCATAAGCATTTCAATACTTTTATAAGATTATGAATAGGCTTCATTGCAATTTTTTTGCATTTTTAGTAAAATCTTTAATATTATATCTGTAATATTAGATAAAATATTAACACGTTGACAGCCGAGCATATTTTGCTATGTTAAAATCGCGATGCGATGAAATACTGCAGAATATTATTAAATTGTGCAAAATGAAATAAAATGCGATGGTATCGCAAATCAAAGAAATTGAATCAGTATTCAATATTATTTTGCATTTACAAAATTATAAATACCACCGATTGGATATTTTTTTAATTTTGCGTGAAACCTTTTGCGCCATAATCATTTCAATACGTTTATAAGATTGCGAATAGGCTTCATTGCAAATTTTTTGCATTTTTAGTAAAATCTTTTGCGCCGGTATCCACCGTGGCAGTCAAAGTGTTAACATTTTAGCCAAAACGTATTTGCAGATACCGAGTTCTAAATTTTTCTCGCATTTCCTAAGTGTCAACGACACCATACAAGATTCTGATCACGTAGAAAGCGAAACAGCGGAGTACTTCAGCCATACACCAACATGAACCACACTTACCATTAGCATCGATGTCAAAAGTGACCTCAATCTGCGGCACGCCTCTAGGTCCGGGCGGAATGCCAGTCAATTCAAACTTCCCCAGACTATTGTTATCCTTCGTCATCGCCCTCTCTCCTTCATACACCTGAATAAGCACCCCCGGCTGATTATCCGAGTACGTCGTAAACGTCTGCGTCTGCTTCGTCGGAATGGTCGTGTTCCTCTTGATCAAAGTCGTCATGACCCCTCCCGCGGTTTCGATACCCAGCGACAAAGGCGTCACATCCAACAACAGCAGATCCTGTACCTCCTCCGACTTATCTCCCGCCAAGATGGCCGCCTGCACAGCAGCGCCATAAGCCACAGCTTCGTCCGGATTAATGGACTTATTCAGTTCCTTCCCATTAAAGAAATCCTGCAGCAGCTTCTGAATCTTCGGGATTCTCGTGGACCCCCCAACCAACACGATACTATGAACCTGCGCTTTGTCCATCTTCGCATCCCTCAGCGCCTTTTCAACAGGTTCCAGCGTGCTTCTGAACAAATCCGAGCACAACTCCTCGAAACGGGCCCGAGTCACCGACGTGTAAAAATCGATGCCGTCAAACAGGGAGTCGATCTCAATACTGGCTTGGGTCGAAGAACTCAAAGTCCTCTTCGCCCTCTCGCATGCAGTTCTCAGTCTTCGCACGGCGCGTTTGTTGGTGATGAGGTCCTTGTGGTACTTCCTCTTGAACTCCTGCACGAAGTGGTTGACCATCCTGTTGTCGAAGTCCTCGCCGCCCAAGTGGGTGTCGCCGGCGGTGGATTTCACTTCGAAAATGCCGTCCTCGATTGTCAGGATGGAAACGTCGAAGGTGCCGCCGCCCAGGTCGAAGATGAGGACGTTCTTCTCGCCGGCGGTTTTCTTGTCGAGGCCGTAGGCGATGGCGGCGGCGGTGGGTTCGTTTATTATTCGCAGGACGTTGAGGCCAGCAATGGCGCCGGCGTCCTTCGTGGCTTGTCTTTGGGAATCGTTGAAGTAGGCTGGCACCGTCACGACGGCGTTCGTGACGGTTTTGCCGAGGTAGGCTTCGGCCGTTTCTTTCATCTTTGTCAGGACCATGGACGAAACTTCTTCTGGGAAGAAGGTCTTTGTTTCGCCTTTGTAGTCGACTTTGATTTTGGGCTTGCCGGCGTCGTTGATCACTGTGAATGGCCAGTGCTTCATGTCGCTTTGCACTGTTGCGTCGTCGAAACGGCGGCCGATTAACCGTTTCGCGTCTGGAAAAATAGAAGTGGTTAATGGATCGTTTAGGAGATGTACCGGGGGCGTTAGGATGTGAATGTGGGGCAATGGAGAATTTACGCTTAAGGTATTTTTCGTGTGTGTGTGTGCAGAAGTTAAAATGTGGAGCATGATATACTAAGTTAATAATTTATTTGGAAATGCTACGCCGATTTTTCTTAACCAATTCTGCATAATTTTGTCTATAAAATGAGCATATTTCGTTACAGTATTCGTATGCTATTTAAAAATGCAAATTACTGTATGCTCTGGTGCAATTTCACGGTGTATTTGCTAAGTAATTCATAATCGATTATATTCATTCATTTATATTATAACTGTAATATAATATATTACAATTATAACATAAATTAATTACAATTATGGTATTATATTATAATTGTAATATAATGACCTAAATAAAAATGCTACGTCAATGTTTCTTCACAAATTCTGCGGTTCTCTATAAAATGAGCGTATTTCGTTCCAGTATTTGTACAGTATTCAAAAATGCAAATGTCCATATGTTCTAGTGGAATTTCACACTGTATTTGCTAAGTAATTCGTAACGGATTATATCCATTCATTTATATTATAATTGTACTATAATGACGTAAACAAAAGTACTACGCCGATGTTTCTTTACAAAATCTGCATAATTTCTCTATAAAATGAACACATTTCGTTGCAACCATTTATATAGTATTCAAAAATGCAAATGATCAATTCAATGGTGCAATTTCACGATGTATTTACTATGTAATTCATAATAGATTGTATTCATTCATTTACTTTATCATCGTAATATAATATATTACAATTATAATATAAATTAATTACAATTATGGTGATTATATTATAATTGTAATATAATACCCATACATTATTATATTTACACATTTATCCATTGACACCAATTTCCCTTAAATTCCACCCACACTTATCCAATTTCTGTTGCCCATCTCACTTACCGAAAATCGTGTTGCTAGGATTCATGGCCACTTGATTCTTCGCCGCATCTCCAATCAACCTTTCGGTGTCCGTGAAGGCAACATAACTCGGTGTCGTGCGATTGCCTTGATCGTTAGCGATGATCTCGACTTTGCCGTGCTGAAAG
Organism: Cryptocheilus praepositus; assembly: GCA_033815515.1. Taxonomy (NCBI): domain Eukaryota; kingdom Metazoa; phylum Arthropoda; class Insecta; order Hymenoptera; family Pompilidae; genus Cryptocheilus; species Cryptocheilus praepositus. Next base: position 6,232,150 of record JAWWQZ010000271.1, read on the forward strand.
ACACCCACGCAGGAGTACGTGGTGCCCAAATCGATTCCAACTGCCGGTGCTTTCGCCATGTTTCGAATCTGCTGTCAAAACGATATTCCAAGAATGAGCCCTCCGTCGACTATAAATGGCGACGTGTTGCGGTCAGCTTCGCTTCGTTCTACAACGCGGCTAGTTGGTAATTTTCCAACGCTCTCGTTGAAGAAGCTTCGCGAACCCGCTATCAGAAATGTTGCACCCAAAATAACGCGCCGAGTTTATAGGCGCCCGCCGGCCTCCGGCGAATAAAAACTCGGACTTCGGAGATTCCAAGGTACAGGGCGACGCGAAAAGAATCACTCGGACGATGCTATAAACAGGTTCGGACTTTGATTTACGGTATGTGCAATTTTTTGGGGGACTCGCGATGTTGCGTTTTAGCACGTCGATTGCCGCGGGTATTTTGCTACGTTAGAACCGCGATGCGATGAAATACTGTGGAATATAATTGAATCGTGCAAAATTAAGGTACCGCAGAGTTAATGCCAGTCACTGTTTCATATTAATTGCATTTACAAAATTATAAATGCTACCGCTTATCATATCATATTTTCAATTTTTTACTTTTCATTTATTTTGTCATATCGTGTCACCGCATATATCTTGATCATATCATATATATATATATATATATATATATATTAATGCTACCGCTTTGGTATTTTTTACTATATATTTTTATATATATATAAATATACATATCTTACATGTGTTGTATATTTTTTATTTAATAAAAGAATATGAAAAATACCCAAGCGGTAGCATTTGTACTATAGCATTTATAACATATATATAATATAATATATAATAATTGAATAGTTGAAACAATGATATAGTTGAATAATTGAAAGTATTGAAGCACCGTTCCAATATCAATTGCTTTTGCAAGATTGCAAATAGGCTTCGTCGCGAATTTTTTGCATTATTACTCAAATGTTTTAAATAAAATAATCGCGTTAATGATTTAGAGCGAGTTTTTTTAGAAGCGATTTCTGAATTTTTCGGGAATTCGGTAAAGGCGGGTGAAATTAAAGTTTCTGACGGTCCAGGTATCGAATGGTCGCAAATTTGTAAATTATGTTCTTTCTTTTAGCGGAGGTTGTATAAAATGACTGGCACTTTCGGAGTCGTGTGGAATAATTTTGAGACTTTAGACTCTGGGTGCGATGCAAAAAATTATTGCTGCGGTTCGATGAATTGTGAACGGTTTGAACTTTGAACTACATTAAGGAATTATGTGGAAGTTATTATTGAAACTCAAATCGTGAATAAAATTATCAAATTTCATTCATTCATACAAAACCTTATTCAGCACACAGCATATCAAAGCAAATATCAAACACCTTACACTGTTTCTGGAGTTTAAAGTCTAATTGTGACTAAAACTTATCCAATCACCAATTAACATTTAATTTACTATACTATACTATACTATTTAACGTATTTTTTATTGGTATTTTTTATTTTTTTTCGAGAGATCTTTTACGCCATAATCATTTCAATACTACATATTACCGTGCCCGACACACACCAAGAAAACCGTCTAATATCACATCAGTTTAACACGATAATTGCCGTGCGTGTTTTACTATATTGAAACTGCAACGTTATGAAGTATTTCAGAAGATTAAATTGTTTAAAATTAAAATAACGCGAAGGTATCGGAGACCAAAGAATTTAATCACTACTCAACATTAATCGCATTGACAACATTTTAAATGCTACCGATTGGGTATTTTTTGATTTTTTCATGATACGCATTTTACTATATTGAAACTTCAACATGATGAAATACTACAGAATAAGATTGACTTGTGCAAAATGAAAATAACGCGAAGATATCGGACACCAAAGAATTTAATCAGTCTTCAGTATTAATTGCATTTACAAAATTATGAATGCTACCGATCAATATTAATCGCATTGACAACATTTTAAATGCTACCGATTGGGTATTTTTTTATTTTTTCATGAGACATATTTTACTATATTGAAACTTCAACATGATGAAATACTACAGAATAAGATTGACTTCCGCAAAATGAAAATAACGCCAAGATATCGGAGAACAAAGAATTGAATCACTACACAATATTAATTACATTTACAAAATCACCAATGCTACCGATTTCGTATTTTTTAATTTTTAGTTTTGTGCCGGCCACCGATAATCATCACAGCAATCGTGTTAAAATCCAAAACGTATCACACCGGTAAAAACTGTCACCTTCCTACACGACTCCCAAACGCCTATGACGCAGTTTTATTCGCAACAACGTCACTTTTCTAAACCCCGCGCATATCCTCTCTAAACACCGTCCAACAAACCGCACAATCCCAAAAAACCTTCCACACCGTCGGCTAGTAACTCGTTCCAGAAACAGTCGCTCACCTTTGTAAAATATCCTCACACGTCGTTCGTTTGTTTGCACTGTCGTCGTTCGCGCTCTGCACTGATGCACAACGTTCTCTTCTCGTTGCGAAACTACGTCTGCGCGAGTTGGCTGGCGCGTCGCTTTTAATACACCGAATCGCCGGCTTCGAGAAGCTTCCGACCAATCGACGCCGACGTCATATTCGGATTGGCCGCGCGGGTGAACCAAATTTTCGCTCGCAGGGCCGAGAAGACCTGAGAAAGCCCCAGAAGGTGAGTACACGCAGATCGCCAGGGACATGGAATAAACGAGAATAGCGGAGAAGGTGAAAGGGGGACAAAGGAAGTGAAATTGATGCCGGCGGAGGTGGAAAAGTGGGAAATGAGTGGGAATGCAATTTCAAGGATTATGTGTGGTGTTGTTGGATGCAGGTGTTTAGAGGATTGTGGAAAATGGGTGTTAAGAGTATTTTTAAATTATGGTAAAGTAGTTTTTATGGATTGTGGTCATTTGTACTTGTGAATTAAGTATTTTGACGAGTTGGAATGGAAAAGGAAGTAAAATTGTCGGACAAATTTGAAAAAGGGCGTTGAGACTATTGTAAAATGTATGCTAGATTAATTTTTATAGATTGTGATCCTTTGTACTTTTTAATTAAGTATTTTGACGAATTGGAATGGAAAAGGAAGTAAAATTGTCGGACAAAGTTGAAAAAGGGCGTTGAGACTATTGTAAAATGTATGCTAGATTAATTTTTATAGATTGTGATCCTTTGTACTTTTAAATTAAGTATTTTGACGAATTGGAATGGAAAAGGAAGTAAAATTGTCGGACAAATTTGAAAATAGGCGTCGAAACTATTGTAAAATGTATGATAGATTAGTTTTTATACCAGTAGTAGGTTGTGGTCCTTTATACTTGTGAAATGAGTATTTGGACGTGTTGGAATGGAAGAGGAAGTAAAATTGTTGGATATTTTGTAGTACTTATTTAATGAATTTAGACGATTGTGGAAAATTGATTTTAATACCATTTTAAAATCTATGGTAAAGAAATTTTTGTTGATTGCAGTTCTTTATACTTATTTTATAAATGTTTGGACGAATTGAAATGGAAGGGGAAGTAAAATTGTCGGACATTTTGTGATATTCATTTAATGAATTTTAATGATTGTGGAAAATGGATGTTAAGACTATTTTGAAATGTATGGTAGTTTAGTTTTTATAAATTGTGGTCCTTCAAACTCATGAAATAACTATTTGGACAAACAGGAATGGACGGGCAAGTAAATATTTACGGCTAGCTTATTCATTTTTCTCCTGTTATTATGTTATTTTCAAGATATTATATCTTAACGCAATCTTATCATTCACAGACTCATTTAGACAATATTAAATATTCACAAACAGGCCTGACAAATTACGCTTACAGCGCGTAACGTTAAAAACGTAGTTATGTATTTGTTTAAAACATCCGTTATTTATAAAAATTAGTTAAATTAAAGCCGCTTTCTGCTAGTTGTTCACTTTTATCGAAACATCTAATTCGCTCTATGTATTTCGAAACCGCAGGAGCTCTATACAAAAATAAAATGGCTTAACAATCTTTATTGTGGTGCAATGTGTAGTGTGTAATGATGACTTTACACAAATCGTATTCTATTTTCGCTGCTCTCTCATTCCAAGCATAGTGGCCGAGTATTTACTCGTAAAAATACAAACATTTCATTCCCATTGATACTTTGTTCGAGAGACATCGATTACCCAATTCACGAGTTGACCACTTGTTTGCAGATTTGACGTAAAACGTAAACGCATTGCACTAGATTGTTCCACAAGTGTTTCACTAGATTGTTCCAAAATTGTTCCACAAGTAAAAGTAATGGAAAAAAAAGAAAACTCTCTGTCCTCGTTAACATTTATAACACTTTTGATCAAACAACTGAAAGACGAACATCCTACAACACATTCAGACAAGAGACTTAATGTCAAATTATAATATAATGGATGTGATGAATGAATGCATGAATGAATTAAAATTATAATATATGAAACACTGTATCATACGTTCGAAAAAAAAGCTGCAGATGAAATGTCAGAAACAAATTATTATTCAGACGCTTGATCAATCAAACCCGCAATTTTGCATATAATCGCACATTCAAGAATAGTAATCTATAAAACAAAAGTATTACTCTGCAAGATATTTACGAATAAAGTTTCATGCAAAATATAATTTGAACACACAAAGTCGCTGCTTCGTGCAGAAACATGTCCGAGCACAAAAACAGTAAAAACTACTGTTTACGTCTAAACAACCGAACACCGTCGACACTCAGCACGTACAGCAAAAAGAATAAACGTGCGAAGCTGGGGAGAGAAATGGCACAGACGAGAAGAGCCCAGAATGTGAACGTGGAGAGAAGAAAGGCGACATGGAACGAACGAGAATAGCGTAGAAGGTAAACGACTAACGTGAGGCTGGTCGCACTGCTATACCATGCGCTTTGTTTCTTAACGTAGTAGAAGATTTTTACATTTTGAACAAAATGCCTAGGGATTTCCATCGAGTCGAAAATCCATATTGGAAAGTCGCACTGGACCTATAGTTTCTTATCATAGCAGAATATAAGCGTCGAAACGTCTTGGAACATGCATTTACTTGAAAATCTTTTTTGAAGAACGAAGTGTCTAAGCAAGCGTGTGTGCGCCGAAAATGATTTCTTCTTTTTCAAATATGTTTTATGTAGTAACGTTGCAGTTAATTTTATAACAATTCAATAGTGTTATTGTATCCTGTATAATATCTTTCCAAATACTTACTGATTTACCTTGCAAGTACTCAAAATCGTGTCACCAGAATGCGATCAATATTTTTATCGCCACTCGAATGCAAGTGACGCGGTCCGGTTAATATTTTTGCCGTCGCCCGAATGCAGATGACGCGGCCAGATAAAAATGTTGCCGTCGCCCGAATACAGGTGACGGGGCCCATTCAATATTTTTACCGCCGTTCGGATGCATGTGATGCAACCCGGTCAATATTTTTATCGCCATCCGAATGCAGGTGACGTGATCCGATCAATTTTTTTACCGCCACTCAAATACGAGTATTGCGGCACGATAAACATTTTACCGTCGTCCGAATACAGGTGACACGGCCTGATCAATATTTTTGCCGCCACCCGATTGCGAGTGACGCGATCCGATCAAAATTTCACCGTCGCCCGCATACAGGTAACGCGGCCCATTCAATATTTTTATTGCCGTTCGGATGCGTGTGATGCAACCCAGTAAATATTTTTATCGCGATCCGAATGCGGGTGACGCGATTCGATCAATTTTTTTTACCGCCGACCGAATGCAGGTGATACTGTCCGGCCAATATTTTTATCGTCGTCCGAATGCAGGTGACACGGTGCGGTTAATATTTTTACAGCCACTCGGATGCGTGTGATGCAACCCGGTCAATATTTTTATCGCCATCTGAATGCGGGTGACACGATCCGATCAATTTTTTTTACCGCCGCCCGAATGCAGGTAATACTATCCGGTCAATTTTTTGCCGCCGTCGGAATGCAGGTGACACCGTGCGGTTTTATTTTTACAGCCACTCGAATGCAAGTGACGCAGTCCGATCAATATTTTTGACGCCACTCGTTTGCGGATGACGCGGCCCGACCAAATTTTGCTCTCGCTCGAATACAGGTGACGCAGCCCATTCAATTTTTATCGCCGTTCGGATACGTGTGATACATCCCGGTCAATATTTTTACCGCCATCCGACTGTGGGTGACGCAATCCGATCAATTTTTTTTACCGTCGCCCGAATGCAGGTGATGTTGTCCGATCACTCTTTTACCGCCGACCGAATGCAGGTGACACGGTGCGGTTAATATTTTTATAGCCACTCGAATACGAGTGACGCGGCCCGATCAACATTTTGCCGTCGACCCAATGTAGGTGATGCTGTTCGGTCAATATTGTTACCGTCGTCCGAATGCAGGTGACATGGTGCGGTTAATATTTTTACAGACGGTCGAATGTGGGTGTCACCACTCGGTCAATATTATTACCGCCTCTCGATTGCGGGTGGCACCGCCCGGTCAATTATTTACCACCAGTCGAATTCGAGTGACGCGGCCCAATTAAAATTTTGCCATCATCCGAATACGGGTGACGCGACCTCATCAATATTTTTACCGCCACCCAAATTTGCGTGACGCGGCAGTCAACGTTCTAAAGAGACAGAAACAGAACGCAAAAGTAAACGCACTGCTTTTTTTATCCAGCCAGCAGAACAGCGTGGGAAGCAACTGGAACGTCAAAGTCGCCGGTCGTACGTGACTATAATTAGATACGGCGCGAATCAATGTCGAATGCCAGTCGGTTTATTTTTTGGCCGATCAATGTAAGCGTTTCAGAGAAGCAATCAACACGTGTTTTCGCGATGCAGGCGGTGTCGAGATTAATCGTTAATTGTACAGGCAAGTGCGCGGAAGTTTCCAGTTTGTAATTGCTGCATTTACGTTTGAAATGGAATTGCCTGCGTTCGTCACATTTCAAGTTCATAATGATGTTTTCGCGGCGTGGTAATAAGGTGAAGAAGACATTTTTAACGCTGGATTCATATTTTTTACGGTAGAACATTGGTTCATGGTCGTTTTTTTAATACCACCCGTCAGTGTTGTGTTTGTCAGATTTATATTTTTTAAATATTTTGTGTTGCGTAGGGCAGTGATATAAAGTGACAAAAGTTTGATACAGACATTTATTTGTACTGAAGCATCATTAAGACTTTTAATTTATACTTGGCTTTAATAAACGTCAATATTACGTCAATTTACATTTGACACATCTGTGATTTTTATTCATTTTTATGATGAAATCGATGGTAACGAAAAGTACTATCATTAAGCTTTCTGGTTTCTACTTCTGTCCTTTAAATATCAGCATTACGTTTTTTTAATAACAGCCGTCAGTATTGTGTCTGTCAGATTTATATTTTGTAAATATTTTTTTGTTGCGTAGGGCAGTGAAAAGAAAACGTTTTGACGTAAACATTTATTTGTACTGAAGCATCATTAAGACTAATTTATACTTGGCTTTAATAAATGTCACCCGTCAATATTACGTTTGACACATCTGTGATTTTTATTCATTTCTATGATGAAATCGATGGTAACGAAAAGTACTATCATTAAGCTTTCTGGTTTCTACTTCTGTCCTTTAAATGTCAGCATTACGTTTTTTTAATAACAGCCGTCAGTATTGTGTCTGTCAGATTTGTATTTTTTAAATATTTTTTGTTGCGTAGGACAGTGAAAAGAAAACGTTTTGACGCAGACATTTATTTGTACTGAAACATCACTAAGACTTTTAATTTATACTTGGCTTTAATAAATGTCACCTATCAACATTACGTTCGACACATCTGAAATTTTTATTCCTTTTTATGACAAAATCCATGGTAGTGAAAAGTACAATCTCTACCGGTTTATCATGAAACTTTCTGGTTTCTACTTCTCTCCTTTAAATGTCAGCATTAGGTTCTTTTCAATAACACCCGTCAGTATTGTGTCTGTCAGATTTATATTTTTTAAATATTTTTTTGTTTCGTAGGGCAGTGAAAAGAAAACGTTTCGACGCAGACATTTATTTGTACCGAAACATCACTAAGACTTTTATTTTATACTTGGCTTTAATAAATGTCATCTGCCAACATTACGTTCGACACATCTGAAATTTTTATTCATTTTTATGACAAAATCTATGGTAGCGAAAAGTACAATCTCTACCGGTTTATCATTAAACTTTCTGGTTTCTACTTCTGTCCTTTAAATGTCAGCATTAGGTTCTTTTCAATAACACCCGTCAGTATTGTGTCTGTCAGATTTATATTTTTTAAATATTTTTTTGTTTCGTAGGGCAGTGAAAAGAAAACGTTTCGACGCAGACATTTATTTGTACCGAAACATCACTAAGACTTTTAATTTATACTTGGCTTTAATAAATGTCATCTGCCAACATTACGTTCGACACATCTGAAATTTTTATTCATTTTTATGACAAAATCTATGGTAGCGAAAAGTACAATCTCTACCGGTTTATCATTAAACTTTCTGGTTTCTACTTCTGTCCTTTAAATGTCAGCATTAGGTTCTTTTCAATAACACCCGTCAGTATTGTGTCTGTCAGATTTACATTTTTTAAATATTTTTTTTGTTGCATGCGGCAGTGAAAAGAAAACGTTTTGACGCAGACATTTATTTATGCTGAAGCATTATTAAGACTTTTAATTTATACTTGGCTTTAATAAATATGACCCGGCAATATTACGTTCGACACGTTTGTGATTTTTATTCATGCTTATGACAAAATCGATGGTAGCAAAAAGTACAATCTCTACCGGTTTATCATGAAACTTTCTGCTTTCTACTTCTCTCCTTTAAATGTCAGCACACGTTTCGCGTGTTTCTAATTTTGATTGACCTTTGCATTTCAGAATGCGCCACTCAACCGTTCGCCCTCGAATTTTCCAGTAGTCACGAATGTTTGTACGACTCCTACTAACGTGGCATATGACTTGATACACATCTACCCGTCGCATGACTTTAATACCTCTTGCGTAAACCGGTTATTATGGAATACAATGCAGCAACTACATAGCGTTTTATACGGCGTAGATTTCATCATCGGACAAATTGCGCGCTACTTTCCACCGAATCGATTCTCTTTCGGGCGGCTTCCAGTACGTTCTGCGTCAGACGCACAAACAGCCAGACAGTCTTCGATAAATAAAGTGATGACTGTAACAGTCTGCGCGCCAATCTGCAATTAGCGTGTCTTCTCGAAATGATTCAACGTGCGCACTCGAAGTCGGCAATGTTTATCTTTTATCGGCAACAAAGTACGACCGAAATATTCAAAGTCTCGCGAACCATCGATTGAACGTATCTACAGCAATACGTATAGATATGTACATGTATATATGAAAATGGTGTATCTACAGCAAAGCATATATATATATATATATATATATATACATATCCATTGCTGTAGATACACCATTTTCATAATCGATCGCTACACAATTTGCTTTATTGGCATATTTTAAATTGAACAAAACATTGGCATTTTTTAAGATATTAAATATTAACTACTTATAAATAAAAGTTTACACTAAATGAATCACAAATTATGTGATATCTTATTTTTCTTTCAAAAATGGTATATATATGGTATATGGTACATATATGCTAAATGGTATATATACACATATATATTTAAAAAAATGATTATATATACGTATGTATGGACCGTTTATTTTGAAAGTGGTGTATATATATATATACATATTTATTGCTGTACATATACCATTTTCATAATCTATCGCTACACAATTTCTTTTACTGGCGTATTTTAAATTGAACAAAACATTGGCATTTTTTAAGATATTAAATATTAACTACTTATAAATAAAAGTTTACACTAAATGAATCACAAATTATGTGATATCTCATTTTTCTTTCACAAATGGTATATATATGGTATATGGTACATATATGCTAAATGGCATATATACACATATATATTTAAAAAAATGATTATATATACGTATGTATGGACCGTTTATTTTGAAAGTGGTGTATATATATATATACATATTTATTGCTGTAGATACACCATTTTCATAATCAATCGCTACACAATTTATTTTATTGGCATATTTTAAATTGAACAAAACATTGGCATTTTTTAAGATATTAAATATTAACTACTTATAAATAAAAGTTTACACTAAATGAATCACAAATTATGTGATATCTCATTTTTCTTTCAAAAATGGTATATATATGGTATATGGTACATATATGCTAAATGGTATATATACACATATATATTTCAAAAAATGATTATATATACGTATGTATGGACCGTTTATTTTGAAAGTGGTGTATATATATATATACATATTATTGCTGTAGATACACCATTTTCATAGTCAATCGCTACACAATTTCTTTTACTGGCGTATTTTAAATTGAACAAAACATTGGCATTTTTTAAGATATTAAATATTAACTAGGTATAAATAAAAGTTTACACTAAATTAATCACAAATTATGTGATATCTCATTTTTTTTGAAAAATGGTATATCTATGGTACATGGTACATACTTGCTAAATGATATATATATATATACATATTTAAAAAAATGATTATATATATGTATGTATGGACCGTTTGTTTTGAAAGTGGTGTAAGTCCACTTTTTTAAAAAAATAAGATACCACATGATTTGTGATTAATTTAGTGTAAACTTTTATTTATAACTAGTTAATATTCAATATAAAAAAAAATGCAAATGCTTTGTTCAATTTAAAATTGGCCAATAAAAAAAATGGTGTAGCGATTGATTATGAAAGTGGTGTAATTAAAGTCCAATTTCGATAGACATAGGTGATGTAGAAATGAAAGTACAAAAATTAATTTCTTGTACGCATTACGGGACTATTATGATGTTATAACACAAGGAACAAAAAATAATAAATATATTTTGCACGAAAATACGATATTTTGCAAAAGTGCGTCGTATACTATTTTATATAAAGCATCGATGGAGAATAGAAAATTTAAGACTTTAGATTTATCAGCTACATGTCCGGGAAGAAATTTGTATAATGATGCCAGACCTATTACATACAAGAAATATAAGGATATGGAGCAGTTATTACTTTATATACCTCCCACGCATCATGAATATTTCAAAACATTGCCACATAAAGAGCATAAATAAATAATGGCAATACCTTATGTTAAGTATAACAATATATAAATATAATTATCATTGAAAATGAAAAATACTACTATTTTATTTCTTGTTATTCTGTATAAACAAAACTGGATTAACACAAAGTATATTTTAAGTGATATTTAATTTTTTAGAACTGAAATTTAATAATTTTTACAATTGACTAATTGTGAAAATGGTGTAAGTCCATTTACAGCCCATAAATATATATTGCTTTTGTTAAATTTGCCTAAAAGAAGTTGATATGATCAATTGACATATTGGTAAATCTGTAGAAACATTGCCAGACTCGACAGAATTTATATTTTTGAATTTACTAATATGCTAACCTTTAATTTTCTCGAAACAACAAAAATTGGACTTGCATCACTTTCAAAATAAACGGTCCATATATACATATATATACTTTTTAAATTCAACAAAACATTGGCATTTTTTAAGATATTAAATATTGCGATTACTTTAGTGTGAACTTTTATTTATAACTAGTTAATATTTAATATCTCAAAAATTCCAACACAACATATAATAAATTGACATATCTTATTTATTTTTAAATTTACTAATATGCTAAACTTTAACTTTCTGGAAACAACAAAAAATCGACTTGCATCACTTTCAAAATAAACGGTCCATATATACATATATATACTTTTTAAATTCAACAAAACATTGGCATTTTTTAAGATATTAAATATTGCGATTACTTTAGTGTGAACTTTTATTTATAACTAGTTAATATTTAATATCTCAACAATTCCAACACAACATATAATAAATTGACATATCTTATTTATTTTTGAATTTACTAATATGCTAAACTTTAACTTTCTCGAAACAACAAAAAGTTGACTTGCATCATGTTCAAAATAATCGGTCCACATATATATATATATATATATATATATATATATATATATATATACGGCAGGAGTAATTGCAGTTTGTTATATAATGCAAAATTCGGTGTCACTGAATGAGTTGCTAAAAATAACGTCCTAGTCAATACGAGTAGCTGGTATCTTTGACTTCTACGTGATAAACCTGCGATAATCAACGTGTTTTGCACCAACGTGCAACGTAAGAACATGACTTATTCGAGAGTCATTTTTGTCATTTTTGAAGACGCGAAGTCACGTACTGAAAAAATTTAACATTTTGTAAAACTTTTTACGAATGCCGCGGACTGTTTTATTAGCAGCTGTACGTAAAGATCGTCAGACAGGAAGTACGGACAATTTTGTAGCCTTCGACTTTAAATAGACCGTTTGTATTTCCGACGTTCAGTTGCGATTCTATTTCTGTCGCGACGTATGACGTTAAAAATAGGCGTAAATCATGCAGGAGGGACAAAATTGTATGCTTTAATTTGGAGTGAAGTGACGTTTGACCGACTGTGGATAAATATGTTGATGAAATGTGTTGCAAGAAACGTTTGCAGTGTACAATGTTTGCTAATTAGCATTAATTCTCATTACTCGGGCGATTAAAATTCGTAATGTATGCGTTCGTTAATGAATGTAGGACGTTATTGATCGAAGTTGGCATCACATGCAAAGTTATCGACTACGTTTCGTTTTAGTTTGCAAAGTTATGGTGAGGATTTATAGTAAATTGTAGCATATTTTTGAAATGTGTAATGTGTTTTTGAAATTGTAGCATATTTTTCCTTACGAAATATTCTTTACTATTATTGGGAATAATAAGAGTTCTGCAATTTGCCCACACCTTTATTTTATTAAAGAAAGTAGAAAATAATGAATGTAACTCGAAACGCAGATATACAAATCGCAAAAATTTTAAACATGGAAATCAGCGACTATTCGTATTTTTCGAAATTGTATAGAGGCAAAAAAGCAAACACTTGCAAATTAATAGAGAAACTTAAATTATTGGTAGCGTTATTCCCAAAAATAAATAAACCATTTTTTTATATCAAATAATATCTTTCAGAAAGGTTAACTTTAATAAATATTTTTCAAAAGATTAAGTTTTCATAGTATATTACACTTTACAAGGTTTTGTGCTACTCTTTACTATGCTTCTATATTTTCATAATTTTACACATGTTATGTGTGCGATTATTCGTATTTTTCGAAATTGTATAGAGGCAAAAAGGCAAACACTTGCAAATTAATTGAAAAACTTAAATTATTGGTAGCGTTATTCCCAGAAGTAGATCAATCATTTTTTAAATCAAATGATATCTTTCAGAAAGGTTAACTTTAATAAATACCTTTGAGAAGGTTAAGTTTTCGTAGTGTTAATACACTTGACCAGGTTTTATGCTACTCTTTATTATGTTTCTATACTTACATATTTACACAATTTTAAACATGTAAGTATGCGATTATTCGTATTTTTCGAAAATATGTAGAGGCGAAAAAGCGAACACTTGCAAATTAATTGAAAAACTTAAATTACTGGTAGCATTATTCCCAGAAGTAGATCAATAATTTTTTCAAATTAAATAATATCTTTCAGAAAGGTTAACTTTAATAAATACCTTTCAGAAGGTTAAGTTTTCATAGTGTCAATACATTTTACCAGGTTTTATGCTACTCTTTATTATACTTCCAAATTTACACTCTATCTTTTAACCTGTCATCTACTTTAACATAATGTACAGAATGACATTGCTATACGTTTGAATGGTCAACAAATGTGTATATTTGCAGAAATACTTTATGAGACAATATTTATCGATTATATACAAATGATGATTTTAAAATGTACTTAAGAACAACCAGGGAATGGATCAACCCTATTCTTCCTTATAAGGAATTTAATCTTTCTATCCATGTCTTCTTTGTAAATGGCTTTGCACATTTCGTAATTTATCCTGCGTCTGGTTTCACAAGGCTTCTCATAGAATCTTGAGCGTCGATACTGCTCAAAGAAACCTTCTTTCGAAAGAATGTTGTTCAGAATTTGCGATGCCTGGTCAACATTTTTGTTGGCAACTAACACTGTTCTAGAGATGAATCTCGTATGACGTGGCATCGCCATCTGAAAATCAAAAAATTGGTATATTGGTAAAAATTAGTATATTGGTAAGTATTGGTATACTATAAGGTCGAGTCATAAGAATCTTCCGATGCATGTAGGTAGAATCTATTGTTCCTATTTACCCACTATAAGTCACCAATACAAACAAGTTTTTGTTTTTACTATATATAGAAGAATGGGTTACCTATGATAATATTGTCCGTAAAAGACAGTGGTTTGATAAGAATCACCACCCCTACCAGATTCGAAAGCAAATATCCATGGCAAAAAGATTTTACTATGTGTATTGTGGGATTGTCGAGGCATAATTCATTACGAGCTCTTGAAATCAAATTTAACGATTACTGTGGACAAATATGTCCAGCAGCTGCGAAAAGTACAAGAGAAACTCCATGAAAAGCGGCCTGCACTCGTCAATTACAGAAACGTCATTCTTTTACACAATGTGCAACCAGATACAACAAGGGTGACTCAAGAAAAAATTCTTGAGATTGGATGGTCTGTTTTATGACCCTAACTTTACTTCCCGTACCTTGCGGGTATATAATATACAGCTAGTCGCTGATATTTTTAATAAACGTATTTTTGATTCTTTGGAGTTTTTGAAATTAAATGACTGTATTTGTGTAATTTTTTGGAACGAGACTCTATTTTATACTAGTTTTTTCACTGACATACAGAGGTTATCTATATTCTCAGGACAAATTTTCGTATCATTTGTAATAACACAAATGAGTTGATGCATAAAAAAAATGTATTCAATCAATATAAAAACACAAGTGACTATAAACTTTTGAATCATGGCATACATAGGCTTTGTATTGTTTTTCTTAATTGTCGCTTTTGCTAGGTTAAGGTTAAGAAGCTGAGTAATACGAAGACACACAATTTAAACAGTATTATATGTATATGTAGAATAACTCGACTGCAAAAACATAAGGCAATGTTTTTGAATACTTGTCATTAATAAATTGGTTACCTTTGACACCTGTTTTATTTTACCATAGTGTGGTGTCCCTATAATTTTCTGTTACAAGTACAATTCCTAACAAAAACTTGAACTATATATCAGTTAAAACAGATTTAAGTCACCGATACCGGCAGTTTTTGTTTTTAATATATATAAGAATGGGAAACACTATGACAATATTCTGAATATAAACACCATAATATAATAATAATAACGCCTATCAAATCCGAAAGCAAAAAATGGCAAAAAGATTTTACTATAATGGGATTAACGAGGTACCGATAATTGATTATATCTTGAAATCATCAGTCAACTATCTCATGATAACACTAATATATGTCTAGAATATAAGTTACAAATAAAGTCATTATATAATTAAGTTGTTAGAGAAAATCGATCTCCGCATTTTTCTTATAGATTACAAACTAGTGTACTAACTAATTTAACCTAAAGATGCTGTTACAGGTATCTGTTATATAGTGTGGTGTCCCTATAATTTTCTGTTACAAGTACAATTCCTAACACCAACTTGTTTTATCATAGTTAAAACACTTTAAGTCACCGATACAAACGAGTTTTTGTTTTTACTATATATAAGAATGGGTTACCTATGACAATATCGTCTGCAAAAAACAGTGGTTTGATAAGAATTACCACCCCTATCAAATCCGAAAGCAAACATCCATGGCAAAAAGATTTTACTATAGTGGGATTGTCGAGGCATAATTCATTACGAGTTCTTGAAATCTTCCTTGAAGTTACTTATGACTCGACTTAATATATGTACTAGAATATAAGTTCATCAAATAAAGGAAGTTGTTAGTGAAAATCGTTCTGCATTTTTCTTATAGATTACAAACTAGTGTACTAACTAATTTAACCTAAAGATGCTGTTACAGGTATCTGTTATATAGGGTGGTATCCCTATAATTTTCTGTTACAAGTACAATTCCTAACACCAACTTGTTTTATCATAGTTAAAACATTGGGTAAGCTTCCCGAATAACACAAAATGTGATAGCAATTGTCTATATATGTCTGACGAAGTTTAATTACTGTCATGTCTCAGACTTTATTCACATAAACGTGTTGTAATTATTAAGAACTCATCAAAACAGTGGAGACTATTTAAAGATAATATTTTTCTTTGTTACACTGTACTCTTAGAACTTTGTTATAGCGCTAATGCGTAGAGGATATATTTTATTAGTATATCGTTAGTTTATAATAGATACAGCTAGTTGCTGATATTTTTAATAAACGTATTTTTGATTCTTTGGAGTTTTTGAAATTAAATGACTGTATTTACAATTTTTTGATTAACAATTATAAATATTTTCTATTTTATGCTAATTTTTACACTGACATACAGAGGTTATCTATGTTCTCAGGACAAATTATCGTATCATTTGTAATAACACAAATGAGTTGATGCATAAAAAAAATGTATTCAATCAATATAAAAACACAAGTGACTACAAACTTTTGAATCACAGCATACATAAGTTTTGTATTGTCGCTTTTGGTAGGTTAGGAAACTGAGTAATACCAAAAGAGACACAATTTAAACAGTATTATATGTATATGTAGAATAACTCCACTGCAAAAACATAAGGCAATGTTTTTTAACACTTGCCATTAATAAATTGTTTACCTTTGACACCTGTTTTATTTAGCACCACACGGAACCGTGACCTGCGAAATTTCTTTCGATCTCTCTGACTGAAAGCGTCATCTAGAAATAAAAAATCTTGAACTATATATCAGATAATAGTGATGTAAGATAATCTACCGGCATTTCATATCATTTAATAATTATACAAAAAATAATGACGTGAAACACTAACAAAATCAAGAATATAATGACACCATAATATAATCCAATAATAAGCCTTGTTAAATAACAAAAAAATGTTTAAATTTTGTTCAGCGCACCTAATACAAAGTAACAGGTACCGATACCTGATTATATAAAGATAAATCAGTTAACATCATCAGATAACAGCTAGTCACTAGGTCCAGATATTAAGCTACATAGTCATTATAAAATTAAGAAAAAAAAAATGTTTCAAACTCCATAAGAATATAACGATACCATAATATAATCCAATAATAAGGCTTGTTAAACAATAATGAGGAATGTTTAAATCTTGTTCAGCTCACCTAATACAAAAGTAACAGCCACTGATACCTGATTATATAAAGATAAACATCAGATAACTGTCAGTCAGTAGGTCCAGATATTAAGCTACATAGTCATTATATAATTAAGAAAAAAAAATGTTTCAAAGTCCATAAGAATATAACAATACCATAACATAATCCAATAATGAGGCTTGTTATACAATAACCGGGAATATTTAAATTTTGTTCAGCTCACCTAATACAAAACAGGCACCGATACCTGATTATATAAAGATAAACAGTCAATCACTAGGTTCAGGTATTAAGCTACATAGTCATTATACAATTAAGAAAAAAAAATGTTTCTAAGTCCATAAGTATATAACAATACCATAACATAATCCAATAATGAGGCTTGTTATACAATAACGGGGAATATTTAAATTTTGTTCAGCTATATATAAAACATACCGATACCTGATTATATAAATATAAACAGTCAGTCACTAGGTTCAGGTATTAAGCTACATAGTCATTATATAATTAAGAAAAAAAAAAAAGTTTCAAACTCCATAAGAATATAACGATACCATAATATAATCCAATAATAAGGCTTGTTAAACAATAACAAGGAATGTTAAAATTTTGTTTAGCTCACCTAATACAAAACAGGCACCGATACCTGATTATATAAAGATAAACAGTCAGTCACTAGGTTCAGGTATTAAGCTACATAGTCATTATATAATTAAGAAAAAAAAATGTTTCAAACTCCATAAGAATATAATGACAGCATAATATAATCCAATAATAAGCCTTGTTAAATAACAAGAAATGTTTAAATTTTGTTCAGCTCACCTAATACAAAACAGGCACCGATACCTGATCATAAAGATAAACATGCACAATCTTTTGCATTGATTAACTGCAGAAATTTTGCATTCATTTGATTAACAATCATAAACATTCTTTACTTTGTCAGTTTCCGATTGACGGCGGAAGTTCATAGAAGAAGTTGAAGTGACCGAAGAAAATCATGTTCAGAAGTGTTATGACGATGAAATACACCACCAGGCAATATGTTATCTGTCAAGGAACAGAATAGTAAAAGTTTACATAATCTTTGAATATGTTGGAGATAGTGGGATGAAAAGAATATTTTAATAACTTCTTGATCTCTTAAGTTGTAACGAAACAGCCAACGACATATACAGAGCCACGTCGCTAGGGACAGCAAAAATAAAGCAATTGCAAACGGAGAGGCGTATATATGAATTCTGAACATTGGTTCCATGTAATTTTTTGTAATTAGTCCTTCTTCAAGAGAGTTTCAGACATCATGAGACTTTAAGAGTTATGTTGATTTCTTGTAGCTCCTTTGCGGACATTACGGGCAGTTTGTTTTATTCTTTAGCGTAGAACCTATATGCAAAATGTAATTTAAATTACAAAATAAGCTAATGTGAGGATTTGAAGCGAAATACAAAATGTTTTGGGTTGACTTTCTTTACTTATGTGCTACGCATAATTTATTATAATGAATTATAATAATTATATGCAAAATGTAATGTTTCCTTATGTCAACATCAGAATTTGAATTGTTTTAGGTTGACTTTCTTTATCTGTGTGCTACGTATAATTTATTATAATAAATTATAATAATTATATGCAAAATGTAATGTTTCCTTATGTCAACATCAGAATTTGAAGCAAAATACAAAATGTTTTGGGTTGACTTTCTTTATGTATGTGCTATGCATAATTTATTATAATAAATTAAAATGATTATATGCAAAGTGTAATGTTTCCTTATGCCAATGACAGGATTTAAAGCAAAATACAAAATGTTTTAGGTTCACTTTCTTTATCTATGTGCTATGCATAATTTATTATAATAAATTATAATAATTATATGCAAAATGTAACGATTCCTTATGCCAATGACAGGATTTGAAGCAAAATACAAAATGTTTTAGGTTGACTTTCTTTATCTATGTGCTATGCATAATTCGTTATAATAAATTTTAATGATTATACTGTATTAATTATAATAATTATAATATAATAATAATTATAATATTATTACAGAAATTATGCATAGCACATTCTGCACATTACAGAACCTTTCGCATAAATTGCGATAAAGAAATGAATTGAAAATGGACTATATTTCCATTGAAATCCAATATGTAAAATATATGTAGATTAATATAAAGCGAAACGTACAGAATTTGTTACGTACAATGAATCTCCAAAATATTTGGACAAAATAACTTATAGGAACTTTAAATACTGTGATTAATATCTCTTTTCCTCATTTTAGGCGTGGCAATAGTTGTTCGTCACTGATAGAAATGTTTTCTCTGGAAATTGCTACAAAACTTCATCCTCTCCACACGGTGCATATTTTAACTAAAATCATTTTCTTTCCTATTTCATGAACAGATAATTTTAACAACTGTTAACCTGTATTTGAACTTTGATATTGCATCTTTAGTTAATTTCAAACGCTTTGAAGTACAACGTTTATGCCTGTTGAAAATTGTAAATAGTTCAACGACCTATCACTCAACAGATACAGTCATCCAAATTTACATTTTTATATAAATGTCAGTTTCTCGTAATGGCAAATACTATCTGTACTTTACGACACGTTTTCCTATTGCGCTAGAAGAAATAGTTGTTTGATCGATAGTCTGCTCGTATTACGCATTTCGCATTTGTAGCACAGACACAATGTGCAATGCGATCCTAAAACCTCGTTTCTGAACAAAAATCTGTACAAACTCGGAAGCATACTATCTCGATTGTGTTTGTGTTTGGTTGTGCATAAGTTTTGCCGGAGAAACTCTGAATCATGGCGCTGAGGAAAAGGAAAGGAAAGTCTGCACCAGACATCCAATTAACGGAGTAAGACTACCTGTCAATTTTAGTTAACAAAAATATCCCTACGCAATGCACAAAATTTAACTAATAATAAAATATGATGAAAATATACGTTCGCATTGTTAGATATTCACCATGACAATAACATTAATAGTTTCAACACAACCATTCTCTGATGCTTTAAAATTATTAACTAAAGAATCCTTAATTTCTCCTAAAACAATTTACAGAACCTATATAATTAGATCAATTATAATAATATTACTAATTTCATTACTATGAATATTATTTCATATAAATAATATCTGTAATTTTTACATTATGTTGCTTTAGAGTTTCTGTATACCCTATTATATTAGGAGGATGATTTTCAAATTCAACATATGCATTAATTGGATCTATACGAGATTTATCTCAAACTACTTCTTACAAAGTTAGTTTATCAATTATTCTAATTTCAGCTTTAATTATAATTTAATCAATAAATTTTAATTCATTCGATTGGTATATAAATTCAATGCAAATAGGAAGACATATATCTCATTTAATAATAATATCATATGTATCAAGATTAGCAGAAGTTAATCGTACACCTTTTGATTTTGTAGAAGGATAAGCAGAATTAGTGTCAGAACTTAATATTATATATATTATATCATATATATGTATTATAATATTAAATATGTACGGCGTGCATTATATAAATATATATAATATATATATATATATATATATATTTATATTATTCTATATTTATAATGTAATATATAGATACATGTTATATAATATATATAACATTAAATCCTGATATATATTCTGCATTTCTCCTTATATAACAATCAAATAAATTAAAATATATATAATATATATAATATTATGTATAATATATATATATATTATACATAATAAATATTTATGTAATGCACGTCCTAGATATTTAATATTGTAATATATATACATTATTATATTATTATATATTTATAGATATGTAATATATAGATAAATGTTATATAATATATATAAACTTAAATATATATATATAGTATATATATATATAATGCACGAACTATAATAACCTGAATTTTAACGGAAAAACGTAATTGCCCAGGGCACACCTAATCTAACTTTTCTTTCCAGTGCTGAACCAGACATTCCGGAAGTGGTGGAAATTGAGCCGCCGGAACAATTAGTATCGACAGTAACAGGTGAGCCATTCGGCCCCAGAATTTATTATGTCAGCGAAAAAGCTGAAGAAGAAAGTTCCGACGATGAGCCGGAATCCGAAAGCGATGATGAGATGCGCTACGTGCAAGATGACTACCCGGAAGTCCATTCGGAGTTTTGGCACATACAAAAACTCATCAAATACATGAAGGCAGGAAATCAGACGGCCACGATGGTCTCGTTGTGTTTGCTGAAGGATTACGAACTCACGAACAGGGTTTGTTATTTTTTTGTTTGTTATACCGAATAATTGGGATATTTCGTTATGCGTCTGCAATTCGATATTTTTTAATGGCTAAAAGCGAGCCTTTGGATGTAAAATGACGGATTACAGATGATTTTTTCGAATTTGATTATAAGGAAAAAGCGGTAACTTTGAAGTGGCTACAAGGCGCAGTGTTTAGTTATGCGCGAAATATAATTTTGCAAACTTTACCATGACGGCCATAGATGAATTTCCATTCCTAACAGCGTATTATTGTATAAATGATAGAGAGGCGTTTTTGACAAAACTGTTTCCTATTCTTTACACAAAAATTGTGAAGCAAACCTTGGGTGTCTCTCGCAAAAACAAATACGTAGAGTTTTTAATATACTTAATACTAAACACAATCAAAAAAGGGCTTTCGGTAATCTCAAAAATCAGCAAAAGTGTTGAATAATGCTCAAAAACGAGCAAAACGTCACTTACAGTCGCCACAAAAAAATATACGAATCCATCTTCAAAGCCGCATGACACCGTGACACAAAACTATTTGCCACTGTTTACACAAAAATTTTGAAGCAAACTTTGGGGGTGCGAAGAAGTATTTTTTCTAAAAAGCGGTCTCACACAAGAACAAACACATAGAGTTTTGAACATAATTAATACTAAACACCTACGACGAGAAAAGGGCTTTCGGTAATATCAAAAATGAACAAAAGGGTTGAATAAATCAAACGTAACTACCTATCGATTCATTCTTACATTGTATGACTATGTAAGAGTCTTGTCACTTACGGTCGCCACAAAAAAAATATACCAATCTATCTTCAAAGCCAGATTATACTAACACACGGCAAATGTTGTACGCAGGCCATTCAGAAAGCGATTCAAGAGATGGGTGGTCTCGAGATTCTAGTAAACGTTTTAGAAACGTATTATTGTATAAATGATATAGAGGCGTCTTTGACAAAACTGTTTCCTATTCTTTACACAAAAATTGTGGAGCAAACCTTGGGTGTCTCTCGCAAAAACAAACACGTAGAGTTTTTAATATACTTAATACTACACAATCAAAAAAGGGCTTTCGGTAATCTCAAAAATGAGCAAAAGTATTGAATAATGCTCAAAAATGAGCAAAACGTCACTTATAGTCGCCACAAAAAAAATATACGAATCCATCTTCAAAGCCGCATGACACCGTGACACAAAACTATTTGCCACTGTTTACACAAAAATTTTGAAGCAAACTTTGGGGGCGCGAAGAAATATTTTTTCTAAAAAGCGGTCTCACACAAGAACAAACACATCGAGTTTTAAACATAATTAATACTAAACACCTACGACGAAAAAAGGGCTTTCGGTAATATCAAAAATGAACAAAAGGGTTGAATAAATTAAACGTAACTACCTATCCATTCATTCTTACATTGTATGACTATATAAGACTCTTGTCACTTACGGTCGCCACAAAAAAAAAAATATACGAATCTATCTTCAAAGCCAGATTATACTAACACACGGCAAATGTTGTACGCAGGCTATTCAGAAAGCGATTCAAGAGATGGGTGGTCTCGAGATTCTAGTAAACGTTTTAGAAACGCAAGACCTCAAGTGTCAAAGCGGATCGTTGTCAGTCATACTGGAAATCGCAACATCCAGCGAGATGAGACGTTATCTTATCGATCTGGGCATAGTAACGCCTCTTATACAAATGCTGAAGCATCTGGCCAGAGACATACAGGTGGAAATGATAAGTCAATGAGTTAAGATCATTAGGTCGAGTGTAAGTTTCAAGTCTGATAAATCTATGTTCAGGTTCTAGCTGCAGAGACCCTGGCTATTGTTGCGCAAATAAGGAAGGCAAGGAAGCAAATACGCATTCGCGGAGGTGTCCCACTGATTGTAAGGATCGAAACAATGTAATCTGATTAACACTAAACGTACCGGTGCTATACACGTACCTATTCTTACCGTGAAGGGTCATTATGAAATAAACATTGATATTCAGAAAGAAATTCCTCACTTATTAAAGCGAGAAATTGAATAATGAGATGATAGAAGAATTTAGAGAAAGTCAAATGAACGAAAGAAATCAGAATGAATGTACAATTTTAATGTAAATTTTGGAAGGGGTCATTTGAACCCGTTGGTACGTTTAGCGTTAAAATTGCGACTTGATAATCGATAATGCCTAAAGGTATGGAAATAAATCCACAAAAATGCAAAATTCTCGTTTAAAAATTGACAATATTTAAGTTTATCTGATTTAATCGTACTGTTTGAAAATTAGCAATATTTAAATTTGTTGGACTTAATCATACTGCGTGAAAATTAGCAATATTTAAGTGAAGATTATTTAATATTGCCGCATGAAAATCGACAATGCGTAAAGGTATGAAAATACATTCAGAAAAATTCAAAATTCTCGTTTGAAAATTGACAATATTCAAATTTATTGGATTTAATCGTACTGCTTGAAAATTAGCAATATTTAAGTGAACGTCATTTAAAACTGCCGCATGAAAATCGACAATGCCTAAATTTATGAAAATACATTCACAAAAATATAAAATTCTCGTTTAAAAATGTACTATATTTAAACGTATCGGATTTAATTGTACTGCATCAAAATTAGCAATATTTAAGTGAAGATTATTTAAAACTGCCACGTGAAAATAGACAATGCCTAAATTTACGAAAATAGATTTACAAAAATACAAAATTCTCGTTTAAGAAGTGGCAATATTTAAATTTATCGGGTTCAATCGTATTGCTTGAAAATTAGCAATATTTAAGTGAAGATCATTTAACACGGAACTTACCGGTACTTTACACCTACCTATTTTTACCATGAGGGGCAATTTGACCCTTTATGAAATAAACGTTGATTTTTTATATAAGAATTAAGAATTTACATAATAATAATATCATACATAATGATAAGAAGATCACATAATATAAGAATTTACAGTTTAGTTTACAGTTTATTAAGTATTTTATAGTTTAGTACCAATGGCTACCATTTGGTCGGTTTAACGTGTGTGCAAATTGCAGCTAGATGTAATGGATGTACCGGACGTTGTCCTCCAACGACCGTACGAGGAATTAAATGACGTCAATCAGGAACTTTTAGCAGTGGCGATAGGGTGTGCCAAAGTATTGGACTCCTTGAGCAGCAGTCCGAAAGTGAGACATGAACTACGAAGGCATGGTGTTGTCGTGCTTATGGCCCGCTTCATAAGATCTCGACACACCAGTTTGATAATCCCTACGATGGGTGCTATTCAGCAATGTGCCGACTTGGTAAATATTGCATCTGTACAACATTATAAGAATCGTCATTTCTGACTACACGATTAAATAGGACTGCACTTGCTTTATTGTTCTGAAAACGTATCTGGTACAGATAGGTTTTGAATTTTCATGCTTCATAAAGTCTCAACACACAAACTCCAAAATCCCTGCAATGGGGTACTATTCATTCATTAATGCGCTGACTTGGTAAATATTGCATCTATACAACATTATGAGAATAATGAGAATTATTTCTGACTACTAAACCCAAACTGCGTCTTTGTACTTCTGGGTCACAGGATTAAATAGAATGCTTTTTTACTGAAAACGTAATTGATACAGTTAGGTTTTGAATTTTTATGCTTCATGAAATTTCAACAACAAACTCAATAATCCCTGTAAATTAATGCTATGAATCAATGTGCCGACTTGGTGAATATTAAATGTGCCCAAGATTATAAGATTGGTTATTTTTGACTACTAGACCTAGACTGCATCTTTGAAATTTTGAGTCACAGGATTAAATACAAACGCACATGCTTTATTTTTCGGAAAACGTAACTGATATAGTTAGGTTTTGAATTTTTACACTGCATAAAGTTTCAACAACAAACTTAATAATCCTTGCAATTGATGCTATGAATCAACGTACTGACTTGGTAAATATTATATGTGTACAACATTATGGGAATGATTATTTCTGACTACTAGACCCAGACTGCATCGTTGGACTTGAATTTGAACTTAGGTTTTGAATTTTTATGCTTCATAAAGTCGCAAAACACAAGCTTGATAATCCCTGCAATGAATGCTATTAAGCAATGTGTTGGCTTGGTACATAGCGTGTCTGTACAGTACGATAAGAGTGATTATTTATGAGTTCTAGATATACATTGTGTCCTTGAACGTATGAGTCATATTGTTAAAAGGCATTACATTTGCTTTGTACCGTAATTACGCTGTAACTGCTTATTACGCTTCTTGGAACTTTGCAATATCTAATTACGTGCAAAAGCATGCGCATATATAATGTCATGTTCAGTTAGAGAAACGTATGTTTGTACAAAAACGTTAAAGATATCCAATAATAGAGGTAATGAACGTGTCAATCATTATGGCGCGACAGACGTAGTATAAGCTATATCACGATACATTTCTATTTTTTCTACATCTAATTGCGTACAAAAATATGAACATACATCATATCATGTTTAATAATAAGAAAATAATTGAGTCCAATAAACGCATTTTTACACGAAAATATAAAAAATCTCGAACGGTATATTGACGAATGTTTCAAACAGGGAATATGAGCCGCTTGACAAGTGTTAGGTACACCTAAAAATATTACGACCAACACAGTATTATCTCTTTCTCAGTCTTTCTTATCCACCGACATGAAAAAACACCTCAAAATATCACACAAAGACCTTTTCATTGTACAGAAATTTTGAATAGACATAATTCAGCCCAGATACCACCTCCTAATTTCAACCCTCTTGAGGAAAATAGCTTTTAATTAAAATAATAATTAAACAGCATATTAAATAATTATATTATATAATAAAAATAGTTATTAAAATAATCTTTTCAAACCCATTGCATTACAAAACTTTCTTAAGCACATCGGAGCACGTATTAAACACTTTACACTGTTTCTGGAGTTTAAAATGTATTTGTGACTAAAACTTGTCCAATCGCCAATTAACATTTAATTTACTATACTATTTAACGTATTTTACTATATTGAAACTGCAACGTGATGAAGTACTTCAGAATATGATTGAACTATACAAAATGGAAATGATGCGAAGGTATCGGAGACCAAAGAATTGAATCATTATTTAATATTAATTACATTTACAAAATTATAAATGCTACCGATTGGGTATTTCTTGAATTTTTCCTGAGACTACTACTATATTAAAACCGCAACTTGATGAAGTACTACAGAATATGATTGAATTGTGCAAAGTGAAAATAATGCTAAGGTATCGGATATCAAAGAATTGAATGACTATTCAATATTAATTGCATCTACAAAATTATAAATGCTACGGATTACATACTTTTTTCATTTTTCCTGAGACTTTTTGCGCCAATCAGCGATGACCACCACATCACTCAACGTGTTAAACGAAAAATATGCTCCCCCATAAAACGTCGAGTTTATCGCATGTCAACAAACCAATAAATTCAACATATTCCGCCAAGAAATTCCTGTTTTTTCGATTATACCCCTGCACAAATGTTTACATACACTTTTCTATCCACACCTTCAATTTTTCAGCCCATATTCAGACTGGCATTCGAAGAAACCGGCATCATCCCCGACATCGTGCACCATCTCCACAACGACGACATAAAATTAAAGGAGAACTGCGCCTTGGCGATATTTAAATGCGCCGAGAACAAAGTGACCAGAGACATCGTCAGAGAAGTAGGCGGCCTAGATCCTTTATGCGAACTCGTCCAGGACACCGAAATCCATTCCAACAAGCGATTATTAGCCGCTGTAACGGGTGGCATCTGGAAATGTGCTATGAGTCCGGAAAACGTAACGCGATTCAACCAAAACCATTTGGTGGCTTCTTTAGTCCCGCTTCTGGAAGAAAACGAAGACGAAGACGTCCTGACGCACGTAGTCGGCGCACTTGCCGAGTGCTGCAAATATCCTGCCAATAGGGATGTCCTCAGGATCAATAATGGACTCCCAAAGTTGGTAATAAGAAGTTCGTGCACGATCATCACCCCGGTTTTTTAAGGGGAAGGTAACCAGTCTTGAACTTTTTGCTCTAGTTTTACCCTTGGTTGCATGACACACATTGAAAAAAAAAACATGAACATTTATGGGTAACCAGTCTTGAACTTCTTGCTCTAGTTTTACCCTTGGTTGCATGACACACGTTGAAAAAAAAAACATAAAAATTTATGGGTAACCAGTCTTGAACTTTTTGCTCTAGTTTTATCCCTGGTTGCATGACACACGTTGAAAAAAAAACATGAACATTTATGGGTAACCAGTCTTAAACTTCTTGCTCTAGTTTTACCCCTAATTGCATGGCACACGTTGAAAAAAAAAACATAAACATTTATAGCAACTTTGACAGAGTTTCGGTAGGTGGGAAAACGTAAGTTAAAAATAACGCGTCTGCGCGGGATTGAATTTGGGAAAGTGGCTTCACGGATTGAGAGGAATTATGGAATTTAATTGCTAACGGAGGATTCGATTTGATTTTGGGGACGTCAGATTACTGCGCTTTATATATATCTTAGGACGGATAATGTGGTATTCTTGGGGTTTTTGTGGAGATTAAGGAAATAATTGATGGGAAATTAACTTTTTCGTGCGAATACTAAATTGGGTTGGCAACGGACGGTTCAATTTGCTTTTAAGACTATTTAATTGCTCACGCCTTTTATATATGTATATAATAAGCCCAAGAAAATTACGTTATAATACTATATATATAGTATATACTATATTTTACATTACATTAATTATTTAAATAATAATTTTTTATATTACTGTAAACATTATAAATGCTGACGATTGGGTATTTTATTCACCAAAAAATAATACAGTAGAATATCAGATTGAAATAATTAAAAGATACAAAACACATACAATTATTACTACTCGACACAACACGATATTTTGTAACCTAAACGCCAACACAAATTTATGCTACTAGAGACGAAGGCAATAAGATTAACACATGACTATTTAATATTAAATGCATTTACAAAATTATAAATGCTAATTTGAGTACTCGCTTTTTAACACGTTTTTTCGTGGGACTACTACTATATTAAAATCGCAACATGATGATAGAATATGATTGAATTGTGCAAAATGAAAATAATGCGAAGGTATCGAAGACCAAAGAATTGAATGACTATTTAATATTAAATGCATTCACAAAATTATAAATGCTATCGATTGGGTATTTCTTGAATTTCTCGTGACACCTTTTGCGCCGGTCATCGATGACCACCATGACAGTCAACGTGTTAATTATAAGAATTCGCTAATGGAAAGTCAGAGGAAACATGTCCCGCACATATTATGAGCCAAAACTCTACTTTCCCCCACAAACGTCTAACTATACCGATGCAAAAGCATGTGTTATTCTCAAAAATCTTGGCTATACCACAATTTATATAAGCAAAACCCAAAATGTCACCTCAGTCATAAAAATGGTCTCAGTTAGGTCCAAGTTTGGATACCGTCCCCTGTTATCAAACTCTCGATCGTTAACGACTATTCTTAATCTAGATCAGACTACTGAGCGCAACATACGAGCCGTTGCTCAAAAACATTCCGCTAGTTATAAAAGAGTGCGCGCAAAATGAGCAATGCATGGACATCATCAACGACCCAGAGCACATTTTGGACGGCGTTCGGCTTGTGTGGTCGCTGCTGAAGCATCCGAGCAACGTCATTAAAATAAATGCCTGCCAAGCTCTAGTGCCCTGCATCAGACATGCAAAGGATTCCCCGGAGATGGTGAGAGCTTTCGTCGGAGGACTCGAGCTAACAGTCAGTCTACTCGAAAGTACGGACACTGAAGTTTTGAGCGCCGCCTGCGCGACGATTGCCGAAATCGCCATGGATCCGGAAAATCTGGGCATCCTGACGGATCATGGAATTGTGCAGAAATTGGCCAAACTCGTGCATACGGTAAGTTTGTCTTCGATTAGTTTCTTTATGGGTAAATAGTTGTGAAGAATGTTTAATTGTGAAGAGTAAGTAAATGCATTTTTGCGGTTTATAATTAATAAACAGTCCTGAATGGGGTTTAAATTGTAAACAGTAAGTAAATGCGTTTTTTCGGTTAATGATTAATAAATAGTCGTGGATAAGGTTTAAATCGTAAACAGTCAGTAAATGCATTTTTTTTGGTTAATGATTAATGAACAGTCATGGATAAGTTTTAAATTGTGAAGAGTAAGTAAATGCATTTTTGCGGTTTATAATTAATAAAATCCTGAAAGTGGTCTAAAGTCATATATTTCTTTTTTGAGATATTTAATGAATAGAATTTGTTTAAATAAATTAAAAAATATTTTTTTTTTACATTATGCGATACATTTTAATTTATAATTTTATTAGTCTATAATTAATAAATTTACTATGAATATGAAATTTTGTGTAAATTTTACGATAATATTAATAAATTTTAAAGATTGAATTGAGTCAATAGACCATTTTCAAAATTAATGAATGTCCTATAAATTACTTAAAGCAATAAAGAACTTTGAGTTTTATTTGAAACAATAATTTGATTGAAATAATTCGTGAACATTTATTAAATTATTTAATTATTTTTAAACAGAAATCCATTTTTATCATTATTTTGAGTATTTAAGATTCTTAAATGTTCCTGAAAAAGGAGGGATGCATTTTTGCGGTTTATAATTAATCATAATATCTTTATGTTTTTCTTCCGATACTGGTCTAATGGTGGTGTATAATGGAATTAATTTAATATTTCCGTATATTTTTCTTCTTCCTTTTTTAGGTGAAAGATCCAAAACGTGAAATTTAGAATCATCTAAATGATGTTTTATAGAACATTTTATAAGGTTCATTTTTCAAGTAAATCTTTTCCATTGAATTTGTAGATAAGAGACAATTCAACCGTAAATGTATTTTTTTTTCTTGTTATTGATTCTTCTAGTAATGAAGTTGTCGTTATTATTAAAATTTGATTGTCATTTATTTTATTATGTAGTTCAGAAACGCGACAAAGAAGGCCACGTGCCATTTTCAAGTTGTTTATATAATTTATTTAAATTTTTAACTTAGACCACATTTTTTTTTTCATAATTAAAACTAAATGAATTCCATATAATGTTAAAACTACAACCACTATCTAATGGTTCATTTTTGAAATTTCGTAAAAATTACATTGAATAAATTTTTCGGTTAATGATTAAAAATAATGTGGTATGAAATAACTGATAAACTCATTTTTTTTAAATTTTGACTTAGACCACTTTCATAATTATGGGCACAATTAATAAACAGTCCTGAATGGGGTTTAAATTGTAAACAATAAGTAAATGCGTTTTTTCGGTTAATGATTAATAAATAGTCATAGATAAGGTTTAAATCGTAAACAATCAGTAAATACATTTTTTTTTGGTTAATGATTAATGAACAGTCATGGATAAGTTTTAAATTGTGAAGAGTAAGTAAATGCATTTTTTCGGTTTATGGTTAATTAGCAGTCGTAGATAAAGTTTAAATTGTAAACTATAACTAAATTTCTGTCTTCGGTTAACGATGCGCAAACAGTTGTAGACAAAAATTTAAATTGAAAATTGTAAATCGATGCATTTTATCGGTCAATACCTTTGCCCCTGCAGGACGATGACGGATTACGGGCAAACTTGACTTTGGCGATTGCATATTGCTGTGAATGGGACCAGAACAATGCCGAATTTGGTAAACTTAACGCCGTGGCACCTCTGATCGGTTATATGACGAGCAAGAATAAAGATGTGCTTAAAGGTGTCATTATAGCCACGTATCACCTCAGCAAGGATCCATTTAATTGCGTTACGATGCATTCCCGTGGTGTCATTAAGGTACATTAAAAAAAAATAATAATAAGGCCTATAATAATGTAGAACACTGCATACCTGTCTCTACATTTTTGCAGATATAGTACATAAATCAGCTTTTTTACCATTTCGCTACTAAGTAACTTAACTCCTTCAGCCCCGATTTTTTTTTCTTTTAAGGAAAATTATTTTTTATTCTAAAATTAACTTAATTCATGTGAATGAAGGCAAAGATTTATTACTGCTAATGCTTCTCATTCCGATTCCTCTTTTATTTTTATACGATTTTGTATCCATATTTTGGACCTCTGATATATAAAACTGAAAAGCAAAGAAAACACAAACATTATCGCAAATACATTGAACCCTATCATTATAGCCGATTGTGTCTTGAAAGTTACAAAGCTATATCACATGAAAATAGTATTGAAACGATTGTTTAAATGCAAACAAATAAGACATTATTGATATACAAACTATATTATAGTTGTATGGTTCCAAGGCCTGCATTATTTTTTTTCTTTGGTGTAGGCGTTTCGGAGATTTTAAAGTTAACTTCATTTTTTTAATGGAATCCTATATTTTTTACATTAACCCCTTCAGACCTACATTTTTTTTTTTGTTTACGAAAAATTATTTTTTATACTAAAATCAACTTAATTCACATGAACGGAGGCAACGACATACTTTTTACAGAAATATTTATTTATTTATTTATCATTGTAAATGTGGACATTTTAATGGACATATGGTCCTTACGCAAAATTTGTAATATTAAGGAGATCCTGAGAATTATTTGTATAAAAAAATAATTACGATGCATTCTCGTGGTGTCATTAAGGTATATTAAAAAATTAATAATAATAATAAGGCCTATAATAATGTAGAACACTGCATACCTGTCTCTACATTTTTGCAGATATAGTACATAAATCAGATTTTTTACCATTTCGCTACTAAGTAACTTAACTCCTTCAGCCCCGATTTTTTTTTCCTTTAAGAAAAATTATTTTTTATTCTAAAATTAACTTAATTCATGTGAATGAAGGCAAAGATTTATTACTGCTAATGCTTCTCATTCCGATTCCTCTTTTATTTTTATACGATTTTGTATCCATATTTTGGACCTCTGATATATAAAACTGAAAAGCAAAGAAAACACAAACATTATCGCAAATACATTGAACCCTATCATTATAGCCGATTGTGTCTTGAAAGTTACAAAGCTATATCACATAAAAATAGTATTGAAACGATTGTTTAAATGCAAACAAATAAGACATTATTGATATACAAACTATATTATAGTTGTATGGTTCCAAGGCCTGCATTATTTTTTTTCTTTGGTGTAGGCGTTTCGGAGATTTTAAAGTTAACTTCATTTTTTTAATGGAATCCTATATTTTTTACATTAACCCCTTCAGACCTACATTTTTTTTTGTTTACGAAAAATTATTTTTTATACTAAAATCAACTTAATTCACATGAATGGAGGCAACGACATACTTTTTACAGAAATATTTATTTATTTATTTATCATTGTAAATGTGGACATTTTAATGGACATATGGTCCTTACGCAAAATTTGTAATATTAAGGAGATCCTGAGAAATATTTGTATAAAAAAATAAAATTCGTATTCGTAAAAATAATATACGTAATAAAATATAGCACGAAAAGTATTATGTACATTACAATGTGCACAGGGTCCGAAGGGGTTAATCTTCATCTCCTGGGAATTTAATTACTTTATTCGTCTAAATTTACATGAGACTATCTGTAATGCAGTATATTGAATATATTTTCGTTTGCAGCATGCATTGCGGTTGGTAGGATCTGTAGATCCTGAAGTACAGATAGCAGCTGCGTCGACAATTCGAAATATCAGAAAACTGGCCTTTATAGCAGAGAAACTGCGGTATAAGCAAATGTGCGTCCCATAATTTATATCACCATTATATACATATTAATTTGAACTTAATCTTGGATGTATGATTAATCCTTACTGAATTTGATATATTTTTTTGCAGAAGTACTCTTCAAGAGACAGATTATTTGCAAGAACCCCTTCACCAATAATTATCAAGATAAAATCTTCCGTCAAAAATCACACGGAATGGAACTAGTATTTTCGAAAGTCATGTTTTACTGATGATACGCATTTTCTTTACAAATAGTTTAATACAAATATAAGTTAAGTTATCGTATTTAAATGAAATTAAACCCGTATGTCCAGACCAGAATCAATAATACCAAATATCTGGAATTAAGTAATATGTACATGCTGGGAAATTTAATTTTTTGTGTATATTTATTTATCACATCACCAAATTGCTTAATATAAAAACTATTAGAACTGAATTACACTTTGGTTACAACATAAATTTGAACAACAAATACTCTAAACACTGTTGCATCACACTTCAAGCATCGTTTAAAAAACTATAACCCATATTTTTTAAACTCAAGTCTAAGAAAAGGGGGAAGAGGTAATGACTTGGGACGGAATAGAATTTAACCGGTTTAATAAAACATTTTCTTCAACCATTGTTCAACACATAAATAGTACACCTAACTGTTTTAAGCAAATATACAAGATATAAACCGAAAAATTCTAAATTGTGCATATATCATATGGCTTATAACATTAAAAATACTTGTATAAAGATCACTTTGTATTACATACAGATTACAGGAATAGTAAAATGTTTTCGTAATCACAGGTATAGGCACTTCAGCCACAAGCGTTTAAACCTTTCTTAACATCCTATTTTATTACGCAGCTTTGCAATAAAGCGCAAAGGATGTTGTGTGTTCGTGCATGAGGAATATACGTCTTACATATTGGACGTCACTTTAACTAAAAGTTTGTAAAAGCTAAGAACAGCACTCAAGATTCCGCAGGCACACAATTACAAATTCTTTGTACTGCGCACTTTGTATATAGAGAATGGAAGGGTAATAAGTTTCTTCATACTTTTCACAAGGAAAGGGCGAGGAAGGAAAACGTATGATTTATTCTGGAATAGTTTTAAATGGAATTCCATGTACCTAGTACCTTAATCGCAGGATTAATCCTTCTTGTCGTTTAGCAATGACTCCGCAGTCTTCTTGACTAAAAATAAATCTTTGTTTGTACGTACAATATCATTGGTTATGAAAAGGACAAATATGGACAGCTGTTCTTACCAGTATCCTTCGCTGTTGAAAGGTATTGGTCAACAGATGGTTCATATTGCAGAAACTTTGGACGGACAATGCGATTATATATAATCATGGAACCATTATAGTCATTGGGCACCATCAGCCACACATAAAACAAGCACTGCGACCAAGATACTTACATTAAATTAAGCCAAAAGAGATGACAATACATAATGCCACTTTTTGGAAGAAATGCGAGTATTTCTTGAAAGACTTAATGGCTTACATTAAAACTAAACGTACCAGTGCTTTAACCTAACTATTCTTAGCATGAGGGATCACTTGATAAACTTTGATTTTCAGAAAGAAATTCCTAATTTATTAAAGCTAGAAATTCATTCATCAGATGATATGAGAATTTACGCAAAATAAAATTAGCAAAATAAATAACAATGAATGTACGATTTTCAAGTAAACTTTGAAAGGGGTACCCTGCTTGGTATGTGTAGTGTTAAAATTACGACTTGATAATCGACAATGCTTAACACATTGCGGACCAGGCATTCTATGCTAAGTGTATCCAGTGGCTGGGTATTTTTTTGCGTCAAATATTTTTAAATTAGTGATGATTTAATAGTAGTAAAAAATCATGGTCGCGTGAAATATTTATTTCAACAACTTTAAAAATGAATGATTCTTTAATATTTTTCAATAAGTAAAAATCTGTACAAACTAAACAGTTTTCAAAGTATGATATTTCGTAAAACATGACACTCAGTGAAGTGGAACACCAGAAAGCTTGCAAATATTTCTGTAATATTAAAGTAGGTAATTGATCTATACAAAACTAGAGAAGGGCATTCGAGAATTATATTACATATTATCTGTCTGCTTTGAATCACTTCGTAAAGAACAGAACTAAGCAAAGTATGATATTTCGTAAAACATGACACTCAATGAAGTGGAACACCAGAAAGCTTGCAAATATTTCTGTAATATTAAAGTAGGTAATTGATCTATACAAAACTAGAGAAGGGCATTCGAGAATTATATTACATATTATCTGTCTGCTTTGAATCACTTCGTAAAGAACAGAACTAAGCAAAGTATGATATTTCGTAAAACATGACACTCAATGAAGTGGAACACCAGAAAGCTTGCAAATATTTCTGTAATATTAAAGTAGGTAATTGATCTGTACAAAACTAGAGAAGGGCATTCGAGAATTATATTACATATTATCTGTCTGCTTTGAATCACTTCGTAAAGAACAGAACTAAGCAAAGTATGATATTTCGTAAAACATGACACTCAATGAAGTGGAACACCAGAAAGCTTGCAAATATTTCTGTAATATTAAAGTAGGTAATTGATCTATACAAAACTAGAGAAGGGCATTTGAGAATTATATTACATATTATCTGTCTGCTTTGAATCACTTCGTAAAGAACAGAACTAAGCAAAGTATGATAGTAAAACATGACACTCAATGAAGTGGAACACCAGAAAGCTTGCAAATATTTCTGTAATATTAAAGTGATATTATCAAAACTAAGAACATGAATTATATTACATATTATTTGAAAGTAAAGAAAGAATCAAAGTATGATATTTGACAATTGGAACACCAGAAAGGTTGCAAACATTTCTGTAATATTAAAGTGTAATTGAATACAAAACTAGAGAAGGGCATTCGAGAATTATATTACATATTATCTGTCTGCTTTGAATCTAAACAGAACTAAGCAAAGTATGATATTAAAACATGACACTCAAAATGGAACACCAGAAATGCAAATATTTCTGTAATATCAAAAATATTATACAAAACTATTTAAATTAGATTACATATTATCTGTCTGCTTTGAATCATCGTAAAGAACAGAACTGCAAAGTATATTTCGTAAAACATGACACTCAATTAGCAAATATTTCTGTAATATTAAAGTAGGTAATTGATCTATACAAAACTAGAGAAGGGCAAGAATTATATTACATATTATCTGTCTGCTTTGAATCACTTCGACAATGAACAGAACTAAGCAAAGTATGATATCTTAAAACATGACACATGAAGTGGAACACCAGAAAGCTTGCAAACTGTAATATTAAAGTAGGTAATTGATCTATACAAAACTAGAAA
The DNA here is from genome assembly GCA_033815515.1 of Cryptocheilus praepositus. NCBI lineage: Eukaryota > Metazoa > Arthropoda > Insecta > Hymenoptera > Pompilidae > Cryptocheilus > Cryptocheilus praepositus. The sequence continues at coordinate 6,268,939 of JAWWQZ010000271.1, forward strand.
TTGATAATTATATTACATATTATCTGTCTATTTAATCGAACAGAACTAAGCAAAGTATGATATTTGTAAAACATGACATATTGAAGTGGAACAAAAATCAAATATTTTTATAAATCGTTTTGTCGCTATCTATATTTCAGGGTTTCAAATAATTAATTCGCAATACAAATGAAAAACTGCCGCTGACAATCACATAGCAACTGTGTGGTAGTCACCTGTTGATAAAATATGCAAGACGATATATCTCGTCATCCGTCCGCAATGTGTTAAAAGTATGAAAATACATTCACAAAAATACAAAATTCTAGTTTAAAAATGGACAATATTTAAATTTATTGGATTTAATTGTACTGCTTGAAAATTAGCAATATTTAAGTGAAGATCATTTAAAATTGCCGCATGAAAATCGACAATGCCTAAAGGTATGAAAATACATTCACAAAAATACAAAATTCTTGTTTAAAAATTAACAATATTTAAATGTATCGAATTTAATCATACTGCTTCAAAATTAGCAATATTTAAGTGAAGATCATTTAAAATTGTCGTATGAAAATCGACAATGCCTAAAAGTATAAAAATACATTCACAAAACTATAAAATTCTCGTTTAGAAATTGACAATATTTAAGTTTATCCTATTTAATCGTACTACTTGAAAATTTGCAATATTTAAGTAAAAATCATTTAAAATTGCCGCATGAAATTCGACAATGCTTAATTTATGGAGCTGCATTGATACATTTAAATTGCCACACGAAAATCGATAATGCCTAAATTTATGAAAATACATTCACAAAAATTCAAGATTCTCGTTTAAAAATGGACAATATTTAAAGTTATTGGATTTAATTAATATTTAAGTGAAGATCATTTAATACTGAACATACCGATACTTTATACATACCTATTCTTACTATGAGGAATTATTTAACCTCTTAAAAAATAAACTCTAATTTTCAGAAAGAAATTCCTAATTCATTAAAGCGAGAAATTGAATAATCAGATGATATGAGAATTTACAGAAAGTCAAATGAGCGAAAGAAATAACAACGAATGTACGATTTCAAAGTAAATTTAGAAAGTTCGCTTGACCCCGCTTGGTACGTTTAGTGTTAAAACTACTCATACTCTCGATACCTTCATCAACCAATAGAACGGAAACCAGCACACAATGTATTCTGCAAAAAATTCAATGATTGTAAAAATGGCAAAGACGATCCAATAAGTAAGCCACTTTGAATCGTCATCCTTCCTCGGACTCTCCAAAGCTTTTATGGAGTAATACGCCGGATACACAAAGCCTATGATGTTGCATACCAACTGCTGCGCAACTCCAAACACAAAGTACACTCCTGACAAGACGAGGAACACTGTAACAAAAAAGCGCAGCTCATAATGACTTGCAAATTATCATAAACTTAAAACATAGCCATCACACAATGCTTCACACACAAAATCTACGCACGTTCAAACAAAAGCTTAAAATCTCCCGAAAACACAAGCTTCAACAGTGAAATTACGTTGAGGACCGAAATTAGAATGTTTTAGCCTCACATTATACTTGTCAGAACTGAGAGTCATGAAGATCGTTACGTAAATTGTGAAAAAACCGGAGTGCAGAATCTGCTGTCAAGACACGCGTAAAACTAACCTATCATGCTTACCCAGAAATGCGTGCATGCGATTGCATCCTGTCTGCTGTTCAATGAAGGCGAAAACCTTCGTCCACGGCCTGCTTTCGTCCCTGAGGGCTTTTTCGAGCGAATCCTTCATCGCTAGGATCCTGGCCATCTCTTTGAACGAATTTTTAACCGCTTCACTCCGACTTTTCCGACTCGCCGGTTGGAAATGCTCTGCACCATTGTCACACCTGCTTATATCTCGTCTGCACTGCAGTGCACTTCGTTCGAGGTGGTGGCAAGAAAAAATTGGAGACAATTGGACCAGGTTCGTTTACAGTTTAACCCTTAGCCAACATAATTTAACATCTACCTTAAATTTTCAAAACCGAAAACATTTTTTTTGTCTTATATGATACTTTAGAGCTTTAAAAATAAGGTGCAATTTGTCTTATAGGCAAACATTTTTTAGTGGTTTTACAGTTTATTTTATAAAGCAAGTCGTGATGCCTCGGGCGGTTCAAAGTACATGGTGCCGATTCTAAAGGTTGTGAAGGGACATAATACCAATCGAAATCCAGATTCCATCGAAAAAATGCGAAACGAAATTTTGGCAACTCTTTATCATAGACTTTCGATGGATGAAGTGCCGCAACACAAGAATTGCCCGGAATCGAGACAATTGGACCAGGTTAGTTTACAGTTTAACCCTTAGCCAACGAATTTTTACCGGTTTTTTAATGGGTAACATCGACCTTAAATTTTCAAAACCGGAAACATTTTTTTTGTCTTATATGATACTTTAGAGCTTTAAAAATAAGGTGCAATTTATCTTATAGGCAAACATTTTTTAGTGGTTTTACAGTTTATTTTATAAAACAAGTCGTGATGCCTCGGGCGGTTCAAAGTACATGGTACCGATTCTAAAGGTTCTGAAGGGACATAATACCAATCGAAATCCAGATTCCATCGAAAAAATGCGAAACGAAATTTTGGCAACTCTTTATCATAAACTTTCGATGGATGAAGTGCCGCAACACGAGAATTGCCCGGCATCGAGACAATTGGACCAGGTTAGTTTACAGTTTAACCCTTAGCCAACGAATTTTTACCGGTTTTTTAATGGGTAACGTCTACCTTAAATTTTCAAAACCGAAAACATTTTTTTTGTCTTATATGATACTTTAGAGCTTCAAAAATAAGGTGCAATTTGTCTTATAGGCAAACATTTTTTAGTGGTTTCACAGCTTATTTTATAAAGCAAGTCGTGATGCCTCGGGCGGTTCAAAGTACATGGTGCCGATTCTAAAGGTTGTGAAGGGACATAATACCAATCGAAATCCAGATTCCATCGAAAAAATGCGAAACGAAATTTTGGCGGCTTTTTACCATAAACTTTCGATGGATGAAGTGCCGCAACACGAGAATTGCCCGGCATCGGCATAAATATATAACCTCTTTATCATAAACTTTCGATGGATGAAGTGCCGAAAATTGCCCGGCATCGGCATAAATATTGCATCTTCTATTTTTAATGATCGATTTGAAAGCATAATGCAATTTGTCTTATAGGCAAAAAAATTTTTTAAAGTGGTTTCACAGCTTATTTTATAAAGCAAGTCGTGATGCCTCGGGCGGTTCAAAGTCCATGGTGCCGATTCTAATGGTTCTGAAGGGACATAATACCAATCGAAGTCCAGATTCCATCGAAAAAATGCGAAACGAAATTTTGGCAACTCTTTACCATAGACTTTCGATGGATGAAGTGCCGCAACACGAGAATTGGCCGGCATCGGCATAAATATATAACCTCTTTATCATAAACTTTCGATGGATGAAGTGCCGAAAATTGCCCGGCATCAGCATAAATATTGCATCTTCTATTTTTAATGATCGATTTGAAAGCATAATGCAATTTGTCTTATAGGCAAACATTTTTTAGTGGTTTTACAGTTTATTTTATAAAGCAAGTCGTGATGCCTCGGGCGGTTCAAAGTACATGGTGCCGATTCTAAAGGTTGTGAAGGGACATAATACCAACCGAAACCCAGATTCCATCGAAAAAATGCGAAACGAAATTTTGGCAACTCTTTATCATAAACTTTCGATGGATGAAGTGCCGCAACACGAGAATTGCCCGGCATCGGCATAAATATATAACCTCTTTATCATAAACTTTCGATGGATGAAGTGCCGAAAATTGCCCGGCATCGGCATAAATATTGCATCTTCTATTTTTAATGATCGATTTGAAAGCATAATGCAATTTGTCTTATAGGCAAAAAATTTTTTAAAGTGGTTTCACAGCTTATTTTATAAAGCAAGTCGTGATGCCTCGGGCGGTTCAAAGTACATGGTGCCGATTCTAAACGTTGTGAAGGGACATAATACCAATCGAAGTCCAGATTCCATCGAAAAAATGCGAACCGAAATTTTGGCAACTCTTTATCATAGACTTTCGATGGATTAAGTGCCGCGACACGAAAATTGGCCGGGTCGGCATAAATATTGCATCTTCTATTTTTAATGATCGATTTGAAAGCATAATGCAATTTGTCTTATAGGCAAAAAAAATGTTTAAAGTGGTTTGACAGCTTATTTTATAAAGCAAGTCGTGATGCCTCGGGCGGTTCAAAGTACATGGTACCGATTCTGAAGGTTCTGAAGGGACATAATACCAATCGAAATCCAGATTCCATCGAAAAAATGCGAAACGAAATCTTGGCAACTCTTTATCATAGACTTTCGATGGATGAAGTGCCGCAACACGAGAATTGCCCGGCATCGGCATAAATATTGCATCTTCTATTTTTAACGATCGATTTGAAAGCATAATGGCAATGATGCAGGTGTTACAATTGACTATGGGTCGTAATTGTGACAATTTCTGCGTCGAAACTGACACACGCCGTATCAAGTTTTCCGAGCGAATCAGACATCTTCCAGGAAAGAGAAAGAGGAAGAAAATATTAATGTAGAAGGACACCTGTATGGTGCAGGAATTACAGAATAATCGTAAATACGGCAAAACTAGTAAAATAATATGAAATAATGTTACTCAAAACTTTAAATGCGTTTTTCTCGAAACTACGTTTTTCAAATTGGCTTGTAGCATAACTTAAACAAATTTTCTCTGATTTACTTGAAATTTTTACTGTAGCTGTTAAACTACATTCTCCAGAGAAATACACATGATTTTTAAGATCGGTTAAAACATTCGTTATTATAAATATTTTTTCGATGAATTCTTTGATGGAAATTAGATCTTTTCTCAACATGCTTGCAACATTGGTACTGGTATAAGTGCCAATAACAAAAAATAGATTTGTTATGAATACACATAAAATAATATAAAGTTCATAAAGTTCATAAAGTTATTATGTTTAGCGCTGGGAAAGCAATGATTGAAATATTTGGTCTTGCAATTATTAGTGTCTTGCTAAAGATGTGAGTTGAATTTGTCCAATCTAGCGCCTTAGTCTCTGAGTCTGATTGGTTGAGAATTTTGCCGTTGGTGCTGTAATCTGGTTGGCTATGGACAAACTTTAGTGACATAAACAGTAGTCTTGTCAGGACATTGGCGGTGTTCAGAAGAAAATAGGTAAGCTGTCATTTCCGACTTACATTTTGTACCCACGTTTCGTCGTATAAGTCACACATTTTTTAAAGTGTCGTAAAGTGACAATAGCGTAGATAAATAAAGTGATTTGAATGTGATTGTAGACATTCTTGGCAATTTTAACAAATCGACTAATGCCCTGACATGCAGTGTTTACTATTGCAACTTTTATACTGCTTTTAATAAGTTCGATCATATGGGACATGCCACTTGATTGCAACATCTGTGTAGGCAATTAATTAGTGGCGAAAAACAGAGTCGTTTTGAGTAATTACAGTTATAACGACTGAGATTTTTTGTCGTCATTTTTTAGAAGTTAGGTTAAGGCGGTAAAGAAGGATTGTGCTTGAGATATTTGAACGTGTCGGTAGTACAATATTTTGTCACACGATGGCGCTGCTTTTAATTAACCCTTTGAGTGCTGAATACTTTTAGCCAGAGCGCTCGCTGAGGACGGAACACTTTTTGCTAGTGTGAACTCTACTGATCGATTATTTAAGGCGCAAATAAGTTTTAATGATAATTCTGTATTTACGCCAAATTAAATACTGCAAGAAAATCATTTAATAAAGAACGCATCTGTATTCATCTCATACATTTATAATTCTGACTACAGTAGGTGAGAAATCGAAACGATTGGGGACGCATATATGCGCCCATAGTCGCCACCGACAGATTTCGGCGGACGCATATATGCGTCCATAGCACTCAAAGGGTTAATGGAACTAAGCGCCGCATTTCATGTTAACGTTTCGATTAATTACACATTCATATATTTCGTCCACAACATGTATATGTACATTGATAGGAAACATTAAATTGGTGCTAACGCCGCTAAGATTCATATATCGCATAAAAATAAATCGCACAAAAAAAATTGCACAAAAATAAAATCGCACAAAAACAAAATCGCATAAAAAAGGACCGCACAAAAACAGGTTTTACTGTAATAGACAAATACTTACAAATTTGTTGGCAATGTACTTGGTATTTATTCGCAATATACCTTGCAAGGTAAATTTTATTATTGCCAATTATTCCATATTAATATAGGCAATTTTATACTTTTATGCGAATTTCAACTATACAAATGATTTGTTGGCAATGTACTTGGTATTTATTCACAATACATGTTGCAAAGTAAATTTCATTATTGCCAATTGTTTCCATATTAACATAGGCCATTTTATACTTTTATATGAATTTCAACTATACAAATAGTCTGAGTTCAAATAATTTTATTTCATTATATTTAATAGATTGCAGTTTAATAGTTTATTCGTTAATCGCGTACTACTATTATTTATCTTGCGACTCAAAGTTATTCACCAATACATCTGTATGAACTTGAAACTTACAATACTTCTTTTTTATTGTGGATTAATACAAAAGAAAGTATTAAGATGTGTGTACTTATCACATCCCTTACTTTGCATCTTGAATCGTATCTTAAATAAATCTTGCGAATCCAGAGATTGAAAGTAAAAACAATTTTTTTTTTTGTAAGTGCAACTGACATCAAGATTGCAAAAGAAAAGATTTACATTATACAAAAAAGTAACTGAAATAAATTGGGATAATAACACTAATAAATGAAATAATAAAATATATATATACATATATGAATGATATATATATATATATATATATTATATCATTATTTCATTTATTGATATGAAATGTTTATGAAATATTTATGAAATAATAAAATATATATATACATATATGAATGATATATATACATTATATCATTCTTTCATTTATTAGTGTTATTATTCCAATTTATTTCAGTTACTTTTTTGTATAATGTAAATCTTTCCTTTTGCAATCTTGATGTCAATTGCACTTACAAAAAAAAAATTGTTTTTACTTTCAATCTCTGGATTCATCTTCTGGATGAAATAATAAAATATATATATACATATATGAATGATATATATATATATATATATATTTATTATTTATATATATATATATATATATATATATATATATATATATATCATTCATATATGTATATATATATTTTATTATTTCATTTATTAGAGTTATTATCCCAAATTTATTTCAGTTACTTTTTTGTATAATGTAAATCTTTCCTTTTGCAATTTTGATGTCAATTGCACTTAAAAAAAAATTGTTTGCACTTTCAATCTATGCATATATATATATATATATAAATATATTATGAATGATAAATATATAATAATAAATGAAATAATATGACATGGCAGGTATTATATTTTTCGGATATTTATTTTTATCACTCGGTTTTCTAAAGTGGGAGTATTTTGTGACTGCGGGACATAAAATTGTTAACACTTCGTGCAAGTCGGCATTGTTTATTATATTCGAGCATTGACTTTACACAATGTAACCGTACATCTTGATAGTTTATGCATTAAGCATACATTCAGTTGAACATTATCACATGTATACGCGGTATATCGTTAATCTTTACAAAAATATGTTCACGTCGCTAAACGGAGCATTTCGGTAATCAGGAAAATAGGCGTTCTCATTGGGCGGCAGTGAAATAAAGTTTCCTCCACAGTTATGTACATTGACAATAACTTAGTTCAAATTCTAGACAAATTCATCAGCGGCCTCGAAAGTTCAATCTTTCGTTTATTTCCGCACGTAGGCTAATGTCAAAATAGAAATACGCAAAGGTACTAAACGCAGTAATGTTTTTCATTTTATACTTTCACAGTATTGATTGTATGCGTTGGAACTGGTGCTATATATATATATACTAGTAGGTCTCGTCTGTTTTATGAGATTATTAGTGTTAAGTATTTTGCTATTGCCAACTTGTTGGAAGATCAACTTAACACTTTAAGGACCGCTTTCAAGTTTTCTCGTGTTTTCTACACGCTGTTTTTGGATGTTACTTATTTTGATACATTGTATCTATTTTGTTTATTTAAGTATTTACATTCAATGGAAAACGAAGCGAATCACGATTCATATGTAAATTTTGTGTGATTTCTTTTCATAGAGAAAAATGCTTCACGCAATGTTATACTTTAAAAAATTTCTAGAAACTCTGATAAAATTGACATTTAAATCAAATTTTATGATTATTTCTTTAAATAATTTTTTAAACCATTTTTTTAAATGGTACCTAAAATGCATCCTATTTTACATTTTCTATAAATTTCATTCAAATTTACGTTTTAAGTAATTATTAAAAAACATATTTTTTTTAATAATATCTAAAATACTAGTAGATTTATAGAGGGATAGGAATACAAGGTGCAGAATTTGAATATTGGAAGCTTGAGGAAATTAATTTGAAGGTAAATACGTATTATGAATTTAATAAAGGTCAGCAAGAGTTGATAGAATGTAATAGTATAATACGTTTTCCAACTTTTCTTATGAAATTGAAAATCCATGCAATTGGCGTATCCCGAAAATTTGCTGTTCGAAGCATTATTATCGAAATGCTTCATTCAATATTATACTTTCAAAACTACTAGAAACTCTGAGAAAATTGACATTTAAATCGAATTTTATGATTATTTCTTTAAATAATTTTTCTAACCATTTTTTGAAATAGTACTTAGAATGCATCCTATTTTACAATTTCTATAAATTTCATACAAATTTATTTTTTAAGTGAGAGAATGATGACAATTATTAAAAAACATATATTTTTTTTTAATAATATTTAAAGTACTAGTAAAGACTAGTAGTTTATAGAGGGATAGGAATACAAGGTGCAGAATTTAAATACTGGAAGCTTGAGTAAATGAATTTGGAGGTAAATACGTATTATGCATTTAATAAAGGCGAGCAAAAGTTGATAGAACGTAATAGTATAATAGGTTTTCCAATTTGTTTTTATGAAATTTAATATCCGTGCAATTGACGTATCCCGTAAATTTAGTTTCCGAAGTGTTATTATCAAAATGCTGCACGCAATATTATACTTTAAAAAACTACTAGAAACTCTGAGAAAATTGACTTTTAAATCAAATTTTATGATCAATTCTTTAAATCATTTTTTTCAACCATTTTTTTAAATGGTACCTAAAATGCATCCTATTTTACAATTTCTATAAATTTCATTCAAATTTACGTTTTAAGTAATTATTAAAAAACATATTTTTTTTAATAATATCTAAAATACTAGTAGATTTATAGAGCGATAGGAATACAAGGTGCAGAATTTGAATATTGGAAGCTTGAGGAAATTAATTTGGAGGTAAATACGTATTATGCATTTAATAAAGGCGAGCAAAAGTTGATAGAACGTAATAGTATAATACGTTTTCCAATTTTTTTTATGAAATTCAAAGTCCATGAAATTAGCGTATCCTGTAAATTTAGTGTCCGAAGCGTTATTATCAAAATGCTTTACGCAATATTATACTTTAAAAAACTACTAGAAACTCTGAGAAAATTGACTTTTCAATCAAATTTTATGATCATTTCTTTAAATCATTTTTTTAAACCATTTTTTTAAATGGTACCTAAAATGCATCCTATTTTACATTTTCTATAAATTTCATTCAAGTTTACGTTTTAAGTAATTATTAAAAAACATATTTTTTTTTAATAATATCTAAAATACTAGTAAATTTATAGAGCGATAGGAATACAAGGTGCAGAATTTGAATATTGGAAGCTTGAGGAAGTGAATTTGGAGGTAAATACGTATTATGCATTTAATAAAGGCGAGCAAAAGTTGATAAAAGGTAATAGTATAATACGTTTTCCAATTTTTTTTATGAAATTCAAAATCCATGAAATTAGCGTATCCTGTAAATTTAGTGTCCAAAGCGTTATTATCAAAATGCTGCACGCAATATTATACTCTAAAAAACTATTACAAACTCTGAGAAAATTAACTTTTAAATCAAATTTTATGATAATTTCTTTAAATTATTTTTTGAACCATTTTTTTAAATAATACCTAAAATGCATCCCACTTTACATTTTCTTTAAATTTCATGCAAGTTTATTTTTTAAGTGAAAAAATTATGATAATTATTAAAAAACATACTTTTTTTTAATAATACCTAAAATACTTCCAATTTTATAATCTCTGAAAGTTTCACAAAAATTGCTTCAGAAATAACAAAGTTATGATTTTTTGTAACGTACAAGTTTCCCAAAAATTTTCTTAGCGGTCCTTAAAGTGTTAAATACGAACTTTGCTAGAAGCTGCAGGTCCATCGCAACATTTAGGAAGACCGAACCACCAAAAAAATAATTTTGCGTCCTGGACATATAACGCAAATCTCGCAATCGAAGTTTCAATAAAAATTATTTCAGTTCGGCCTGAATTTTTCGCATGATATTCCACTCTGCAAATGTTTGCGTAGGATAGGAAACGCGAAAAAAATATCAGCGAAATACGGCGTGTACACAGCTACAATTATACATCGAACAAATTTGTGCATAACAAATAATGAATTCGGCTTGGCAGTTTAGTGACACATCGCTATTTAGTTACAGAAATGTATCGTTTATTGTATACGCATCGCTTCGATGTGTGAATCTTAGACGTAAAGCTATAATTTGCTGAGTATCGAATTTTCAATGTTCTTATAAACTACGAAGATATGTTCAAACTTGATTTTATTTACAAGGTTCTCGCGGATTTCAATTCGGTTATTAATACGTTATATTGTCCTTATCTTAATAGTTTTCGCATACTCGACACATCACGGTGATAATGGAAACAATATTATTAACACATTGTTGACCGGTTCCAAGTTAAAAGTTACGTAAAAGTTTGCAGTTGCGTCGGCTATTTTAGTTTTTGAAACGCAGGGCAATATAGAATATAGCAAAATTTTGTTTATTGTGTTCAATCAATTAAATAAATTGTAGTAATTTGGAAAATAATTATTGAAAATGAAATAACAAGGGCATAATCTAGGTCTTTAAAAGGAAATGGCAACGAAACAAGATATATGTGCAAAACCTCTTGTCTACATCTACGCGTAAATAATTGCATTACAGTTAATTATACGAAAAAAATAAAAATTGCATAAAAGTTTGCAGTTGCGTCGGCTATTTTAGTTTTTGAAACGCAGGGCAATATAGAATATAGCAAAATTTTGTTTATTGTGTTCAATCGCGTCTGCTTTATTATAAAAAAGTATACTTTTCTTGGTACTGAGGCTTTTATTAAAATTCTAGTATTAAAAAATGTCAAAAACGACAGAACGTGACGGTGGAGCATTTTTCAATCAATTATACGTGAATGCTTTATATAGTTGCCCGAGTGATTTTTAAATAAATTTTAGTAATTTGGAAAATGATTATTGAAAATGAAATAACAAGGGTATAATCTAGCTTTTTAAAAGGAAATGGCAACGAAACAAGATATTTGTGCAAAACCTCTTGTCTACATCTACGCGTAAATAATTGCATTACAGTTAATTATACGAAAAAAAATAAAAATTGCGTAAAAGTTTGCAGTTGCGTCGGCTATTTTAGTTTTTGAAACGCAGGGCAATATAGAATATAGCAAAATTTTGTTTATTGTGTTCAATCGCGTCTGCTTTATTATAAAAAAGTATACTTTTCTTGGTACTGAGGCTTTTATTAAAATTCTAGTATTAAAAAATGTCAAAAACGACGGAACGTGACGGTGAAGCATTTTTCAATCAATTATACGTGAATGCTTTATATAGTTGTCCGAGTAATTTTTAAATAAGTTGTAGTAATTTGGAAAATAATTATTGAAAATGAAATAACAAGGGCATAATCTAGCTCTTTAAAAGGAAATGGCAACGAAACAAGATATATGTGCAAAACCTCTTGTCTACATCTACGCGTAAATAATTGCATTACAGTTAATTATACGAAAAAAATAAAAATTGCATGAAAGCTTGCAGTTGCGTTTGCTATTTTAGTTTTTGAAACGCAGGGCAATATAGAATATAGCAAAATTTTGTTTATTGTGTTCAATCGCGTCTGCTTTATTATAAAGAAGTATACTTTTCTTGGTACTGAGGCTTTTATCAAAATTCTAGTATTAAAAAATGTCAAAAACGACGGAACGTGACGGTGAAGCATTTTTCAATCAATTATACGTGAATGCTTTATATAGTTGCCCGAGTGATTTTTAAATAAATTGTAGTAATTTGGAAAATAATTATTGAAAATGAAATAACAAGGGCATAATCTAGCTCTTTAAAAGGAAATGGCAACGAAACAAGATATATGTGCAAAACCTCTTGTCTACATCTACGCGTAAATAATTGCATTACAGTTAATTATACGAAAAAAAATAAAAATTGCATAAAAGCTTGCAGTTGCGTTTGCTATTTTAGTTTTTGAAACGCAGGGCAATATAGAATATAGCAAAATTTTGTTTATTGTGTTCAATCGCGTCTGCTTTATTATAAAAAAGTATACTTTTCTTGGTACTGAGGCTTTTATTACACTTCTAGTATTAGAAAGTGTCAAAAAAGACGGAACGTGACGGTGAAGCATTTTTCAATCAATTATACGTGAATGCTTTATATAGTTGCCCGAGTGATTTTTAAATAAATTGTAGTAATTTGGAAAATAATTATTGAAAATGAAATGACAAGGGCATAATCTAGCTCTTTAAAAGTAAAGCGTAACGAAACAAGATATATGTGCAAAACCTCTTGTCTACATTTACGCGGAAATGACTGCTGTACAGTTAATCATATGAAAAAATATTAAAAGTTACATAAAATTTATGTCGAAAGTTTAATTTGAATTCATTATGCACAAACAAACTTTATTGAAGGTTATTTACATTGTTTCACTTTCATGTTCAATTACGAAATAATAGCCGGTGATTTGAGACAGTTTTTGCCGAAAATTGCCGGTCAACAATATTATTAACATAACTGCATCACTGCAGTTGCAGTCACGGAGAAAACCATTTCTGTGCCGAAATATTTCAAGGTCCCATGGTGTAATGGTTAGCACTCTGGACTCTGAATCCAGCGATCCGAGTTCAAATCTCGGTGGGACCTTTACTTTTTTTCAACTCAGCTTGCAACATATTCGCGATCATCCTCGGCTTTGCGATAAACATTCACCGCCGTCGATAAAAATAAGTCGCGAAAACGCAATCTTTCACTCCGTAACTTTATTCGTTGTAACAGCTTTCATTTTTATTCCCCGCGCTTCTTCAACGTACACAATTATTTAAACATTCACTTGCCAGCTGTCTCTTACCGCCCACGATTTATGTATTGCCTAAAATCTGACCGTCAGTTTTCATCCATTCTCAATCGTTCGCACCAACAAATCTTCTCCTGCAAAAATTTCTGTTCTATCGATCTGACTTTCAAGCACTTCGCGAGGCGGGCAATTATCGGGAGCACTTGAATATGCGCAATTATTGGAAGATTCACTTGCAGAGTGCCTCTTACCACTTAGTCTAATAGAGCACGCGAAATCTGATCGTCAGGTTTCATCCAATCTCAACAGTTCACACTTACGACCCCCGTCACATGCGTTTATTCTTCTCAGTTCATCGTTTTGGGCTCTGCAGAAGTTTTTTTTTCATCGACTTATTTTCATAGCACTTCGCGATGAGGGGAAGTATCGTATTTTTTTAACATTACGTTGTCAGCTGTATTTTATCACTTAGTCTAACTTACCGCTTGGAATCTAAGTGTCAGGTTTCGTTCAATTTCAAAAGATTACACCTATGAAATCTGTCCGTGTTTCATAATTTTGGCGCTTGCAGAAGTTTCTTTTACGTCGATTTGAGTTTCGAACACTTCGCGATGAGGGGAATTATCGTAACTTTTTAAATAACCACTTGTCAGCTGTTTCTGACCACTTAGTTTAGCATAACCCTTGGAGTCTATCAGGTTTCATCAAATCTTGAAAGATCACACCTACGAAATCCATTCGTGATTCATCGTTTCGGCGTCTGCAGAAGTTTCTTCTCCATCGATTTTAACTTGCAAGGAGAATTATCGTATTTCGTCAAACATTCGCTTGCCAGGTGTCCCTTGCCACTTAGTTTAGCATAGCCTTTGGAACCTATCAGGTTTCACTCAATTTCAAAAGATTGCACCTATGAAATCTGTCCGTGTTTCATAATTTTGGCGCTTGCAGAAGTTTATTTTACGTCGATTTGAGTTTCGAGCACTTCGCGATGAGGGGAATTATCGTAACTTTTTAAATAACCACTTGTCAGCTGTTTCTGACCACTTAGTTTAGCATAACCCTTGAAGTCTATCAGGTTTCATCAAATCTTGAAAGATCACACCTACGAAGTCCATTCGTGATTCATCGTTTCGGCGTCTGCAGAAGTTTCTTTTTCATCGATTTTAACTTGCAAGCACTTCGCGACGAGGAGAATTATTGTATCTTGTTAAACATCAACTTGCCAACTGTCTCTTACCACTTAGTTTACCGTATTCCTTGGAATCTGACTATCAAGTTTCGTCCAATCTCGAAAGATCGCATCTATCAAATCTGTTTCTCGACTTGACGTGCAAGCACTTCGCTTATCGTATCTTTTAAAACATTCACTTGCCATGTGTCCCTCACCACTTAGTTTAGCATAGCCCTTACAATCTGAGTATCAAGTTTCGTCCAATCTCGAAACAGCGCCTCTACCAAATCTGCTTGTGTTTCATCATTTTGGCGTTTGCAGAACTTTCTTCTCGATCTAATTTTCAAGTTTTTTGCGATGAGGAGAATTATCGTATCTTTTCAAACATCCACTTGCTAACTGTCCGTTGCCACTTAGTTTAGCAAAGCCCTTGGAATCTGACTATCAGGTTTCATCCAATCTCAAAAGATCACACCTACGAAATCCATTCATGATTCACCGTTTTGGCTTCTGCATCGTATCTGCATTATTCTCGTATCATTTTAAACAACCACTTGCTAGCTGACCCATACCATTTAGTTTAGCATAGTCCTTGGAATCTATCAGGTTTCATTCAATCTTGAAAAATCGCATCTACCAAATTGATCTGTGTTTCATCATTTTGGCGTTTGCAGAGGTTTCTTCTTGATCTAATTTCCAACCACTTCGCGAGGCGGGGAATTATCGTATCTTGTTAATCATCCACTTGCCAGCTGTTCGTTACCACTTAGTTTAGCAAAGCCCTTGGAATCTGACTATCAGGTTTCATTCAATCTTGAAAGATCGCATCTACGAAATCCGTCTGTGTTTCATCATTTCAGCCTTCGCAGAAGTTTCTTCTCGACCTGACTTGCAAGCACTTCGTGATTAGGAGAATTATCGTATCTTATCTACTTGCCAGCTGTTCCATTCCATATAGTTCAGTATATCCCTTGGAATTTATCAGGTTTCGTTAAGTCTCGAAATCCCTCTGTATTTCATCATTTCGACGTTTGCAAAAGTTTTTTCTTGACCTGACTTGCAAGCACTTCGCGATGAAAGGAATTATCGTATCTTTTTAAACATCCATTTGTCAACTATCCCATACCACTTAGGTTAGCATAGTCCTCCGAATCTGACTATCAAGTTTCATTCAATTTCAAAAGATTACACCTATGAAATCTGTCCGTGTTTCATCATTTTGGCGTGTGCAGAAGTATCTTCTCCATCGGTCTAATTTCAAAGCACTTTGCGATGAGGGGACTTATCGCATCTTGTTAAACATCCACTTGCCATCTGTCCCACACCACTTAGTTCAACATACCCCTTGGAATCTGACTCCCAGGTTCCATCCAATCTCAAAAGATCGCACCTCCGAAATCCATTCACGATTCATCGTTTCGGTGTCTGCAGAAGTTTCTTCTCCATCGACCTGAGTTTCAAGCACTTGGCAAGCAGGGCAATTATCGTGAGAACGGCGCCCGCGAAGGAAACTATCCCTAGGACGACGAGTACTATGAACCAATTCTTGAAACTGCCGATGCGGTCCCCGAAGTCGCAGTTGCAGTTTTCGCTGTCGTTGAGGTTCAGGGCCGAGAAGTTTACGGGCCTGAGGGAAATTAGCTTGAGGTCCTCGTGAACTTGCCGCCTGCTCGTCGAGTTCTGCACGCGCTTCACGAATCTGTAAGATATCGTGTAAGTGAAGTCCTCTCCGTCGTAAGAACCTTCCGCGCTGTAATACTGAATTAGCAACTCGTTGCCGCTGGAAGTCAGGGGCACCTGGATGTTGTTGATGTCCCGGTGAGAAAGATCGCAGTAGGACCACATGAGATGAGTCCCGTTTGCCTGCAAGTTGAAACAGTAAGGAGCATGATGGAGACGTTAGGTTTGTGGGATGAAGATAAAAAAGTTTCGGGCGTTTGTTGGAAAGTAGTCATATTGGTGGACTGAAAGGGAAATGTTGACGTCAGGGAAAATAAATTGCGTAGGCGAGAACATGGGAATTTGACGCTTTAACACGAGGTTTACAGAGGGATAGGAATACAAGGCGCTGAATTTGAGTATTAGAAGCTTGAGGAAATTAATTTGGACGTAAATACGTATTATCACATTAATAAAGGTTAGAAAAAGTTGCTGGAATGTAATAGTATAACAGGTTTTCGAATTTTTCGTAAGAAATTAGAAATCCGTGCAATTGGCCTATCCTGTAAATTTAGTGTCAGAAGCGTTATTATTAAAATAGCGTTGTTTGATGATATATATATATACATATAGTGTGATTTTGTGTGACACAGTATATAGTGTGATAAGTACGTATTATGGTATTGATAAAGGTCAGCAAAAATTGCTAGAACGTAATAGTATAATAGGTTTTCCAATTTTTTTTACGAAATTCAAAGTTCGTGAATTGGCGTATTTCGTAAATTTAGTGTCCGAAGCGTTATTATCGAAATAGCGTTGTTTGATGAATTTATTGAATGTTTGAATTCAATATGCTTGGTTCACCAAAAATTGCATAAGTTTTAAAAGTGTCGAAATTTATCACATTCTTTTCATTCCTTCTACTTCCGACGAATCAACATATCTCAACAAAACAAACATTTGGCCAAATGTTGCATTTACCTACAATTTCACTCAATAACCTCTGTCCGTCTCCCTTCAAACAGTACACCCAAGCGTAAAGGCTCAAACAATTTCGTTAAAGCGCGTAATTCTCCCCGCATCCCCAGAAAATCTGCCGACATCGTCCATCTTACTCTTTGAAAGCCGCTCAGCGACCGCTAACCTCCGCGATAACTTTGTCCCGAACTCCGTTTAATAACATTACCTGCACTCCATTGTAAACGACAATCTCGTTGCCGGGACAATAGTTGAGGCTAAAATTGCGCTTCTGTCCGGCCGATTCGTGTTCCAGCTCGTTCCTGATTATCTTCATGTGGATGGAGATCCTCTCCGTCGGCTTGCCGAGGAATTTGTAAGTGCACACGGTGTTCGGCGGGTACCAACTCTGCAGGGACCTCACGGTCTCCCTGGTGCGATCGGAACTCTTGTAAACAAACTCGCAGTTCCTCTCGAACCTGGCGCCCGATTCGCTCGTCTCGCGGAGAGTCAATTGAAAGCCGTCGTGCATTATCGTCCCGTCTTTCTCCGCGAAAAATTCCACGATTACGTTCCTGCCGCGCGACATCACACGCGGCACGTGACCGTCGCCGCAGAATTTTGAGATCTCGAAGATCTTGCCGTTTACGTTCTCGAGCAGGGCGAGGTAGTCGCCGATGCAGGCCGAGCCGCCGAGCTTTTCTTGGAACCGGTGTCTCTTCAGATATCTGTGCTCGCGAACCTGCGAGTGACAGAGAGAGAAATTATTAGAGTTTTATTTAACATAAAGGTAATGCAGATTTCTTCGAAGCCAAAGTATTGAAGCATTGTTCCAATATTAATTGCTTTTACAAGATTGCAAATGGGATTAATTGCGAATTTTTTGCAATTTTAGTAAAATCTTTAATATTACACCTATAATATTAAATAAAATATTAACACGTTGAGTGTCAACCGTATTTTGCTGTGTCAGTTATGTATGCTGTGTTAGTAATGCGGAGGTATCGCAGATCAAAGAATTGAATCACCATTCAATATTAATTGCATTTACAAAATTATAAATGCTACCGATTGGATATTTTTTAAATTCTTCGTGAGACCTTTTGCGCCATGATCATTTCAATACTTTTATAAGATTGCGAATAGGCTTCCTTGCGAATTTTTTGCATTTTTAGTAAAATCTTTAATATTATACCTATAATATTAAATAAAATATTAACATATTGACTGTTAAGCGTAATTTGCTATGTTAGAACCGCGATGCGATGAAATACTGTAGAATATATGTAGGAAGCAAATTTTTCTCGGTACCCTTCGTTCTTTTGTTCGTGCGGCGAAATGCGTGTGGATGAGCGCGTCGCGCGTTGCCGACAAAGGACGAGGGGCTTTTGTTTTTCGGGACCTTACGTGCGAGCGACGCAAAGATCGGGAGTCGATGAGCAGCCGCGCTCGAGAAAAGACGAATTTTAAGTAGGCTAGACGAGCCTTTTGCGTTTCGACGTTTATTCCTTTTTCACCTACCCCACTAAACTGTTCCTGCCCGCCCAAGATCCTACATATTTTTGGGGGCTCGTCCGGGATATAGAAAAAAAAAACATCGGAAGCAGGACTAACAGTGCGGTAACGTGAAATAACGCGCTGCGTGTGAAGTGAATACACGCGTAAAGACATTCGAGCAGAGTGTTTCTTTTTCTTGACGAACTGTTTGTGAATACGCGTAGAGACGATGGCGTCGAAAAGTACGGACGATTTCGCTGTGGTGGACTTGAAAGAGTGGCTGAAGAGCCACGGTTTGAGCACAGCGGGCAATAAAGCCGAATTGGTGCTACGGGTGGATAAACACGATCCTACGGGACAGTGGAAAAATGAGGTGCGAAAAAAAGACAGTGCGTACGCGGTAAATACGGACGAGAACGAAACGCTCGTAAGTGCTAGGAATCCGGCGGTTCCCGGTTCGAATGACGAATTGGCGCATAACCTTCGCGAGATAGATCTGCTCCGACGGGAGAAAGCATTAATGGAACGCGAATTAGAAATCGCGAGACGTGAGCTCGAGTTAGTGCAAAGCGGACGAAATTCGAGTGTATCCGTACAAGAACAGCCTCTCGTGCAAAACAAAAATGCGCGAATCAGTGTAAGAACGATCGCGGATTTGCTCGGATGTTTCGGTGGAAAATCGGAAGACTTTCCTACGTGGTCTAAGCAGGTGCGAGTGTTACGTACGACTTATCGGCTGGATGACGACGAGGCGAGGATTTTGATAGGAATGCGAATTCAAGATAAAGCGCAAGAATGGATGCAGTCTCGTCCCGAACTCGTCGAGATGCCTGTGGACGAATTGTTAACGAGATTCGAACACATGTTCTACCACAGACCGAGCAAAATCGTTGTTCGTCAGCAATTTCAAGATCGGAAGTGGAAAAGAGACGAACCGTTCGAGGATTACTTTCATGACAAAGTAATAAAGGCGAATCGCGTACCGATTGACGACGAAGATGAGCTGATCGATCATCTTGTTGAGGGAATTCCTGATCAGACGCTGAAGAATCAGGCTAAAATGCAACGCTTCGACTCATCCGAGTCATTGTTGCGAGCGTTCGAAACGCTCAGGCTGCCGTCAACGAGTGCTGGAGGGCAGGGGCGCGGGAAGGAGCAGGAAAAGGCGACACGGACAAATCATCGTGAAGATCAGCGATACGAAGCTGGAGGCGCATCAAAGAAGACGTCAACGAAGTGTTTCAACTGCGGTGAACTAAATCACATTAGCAAGAATTGTCCGGCGAAACAGCGCGGGCCGAAGTGCTTTCGATGCACTGAGTACGGACACGTTTCTTCAGCATGCCCGAAGCGTACCGACGCTGCGAAAGAATCGAATTTAGTATCACAATCGCACGTGGAGAAACCCTGTAAAATGGTACGAGTAAACGATCACAATATAGTATCCTTCGTGGACACGGGCAGCGATTTGACACTCATGAGAGCCGAATGTTACATAAAAATAGGCGCGCCGCAATTGCAAGGCGTCGAAACGACGTTTAAAGGTATCGGATCCGACAATAATAAGACGATGGGTAAATTCGTAGCAAACGTTTCTATAGACGGGAATCTCTATTCGATTACAACACATGTAGTATCCGATTGCCTGTTAAAATACGATATGCTCATAGGGCGTGATTTTCTTAACACCGTGAATCTCGCTATGAATCAGGGCGCTATCGTAATTGAAAGCGTGAATAATAAACTTGCCGTTAATGATGATATTCCCGAGATATGTAGCATTGAGTGCATTGAGAATAGTAATGACGTCGATCTATCGCACATTAAAGACGCCGCGATTAAGCAAGATATTTACGAGACAATTACCGATTACATTCCACGAAAAACGCGCGACGTAGATATAAAGATGAATATTATTCTTAAAGACGACGAACCTATTTATCAGAGAGCGCGACGTTTAGCACCGGCGGAAAAGGAAATAGTGAACGCGCAAATAGATGAGTGGTTGCGCGATGACGTTATACAGCCGTCGCTCTCGGAATATACAAGCCCCGTTGTTTTAGTAAAAAAGAAAGACGGTACGGCGCGGCTCTGTATTGATTATCGAAAGATAAATCAGAAGATTATTAAAGATCGGTATCCGCTACCGCTAGTGGAAGATCAGCTAGATGCGTTGCAAGGTGCAAAGTTATTCAGTACGCTGGACCTTAAGAATGGCTTTTTTCACGTGTCGTTAACAGACGAGAGTCGTAAATATACGTCGTTTATTGTGCCCAACGGCCAATACGAATTTTTGCGCGTGCCCTTTGGGTTATGCAACTCGCCGGCGGTTTTCGCGAAATTTATTAACGCCGTATTCAAAGATTTGATTAAAGATAAGATCGTGTTGACGTATATGGACGATTTAATCGTACCATCGAGCGATATCGACAGTGGAGTTCGGAAGCTTCAGACGGTGTTAGCGCGGGCAAGTGAATTCGGTCTTAACATAAATTGGAAGAAGTGTAGATTGCTGCAACCTAAAGTCGAATTCTTAGGGCATATCATTGAAAACGGTACGATCCTACCATCCGAAAACAAAACGAAGGCGGTCGCGAAATTTCCGAAACCCACGACGGTGAAGCAAGTGCAAAGTTTCCTGGGGCTAACCGGATATTTTCGCAAATTTATCGAAAGATACTCGTTGATTGCAAGACCTTTAACTAATTTATTACGGGCGAATACGAAATTTAAATTTGATCGAGAAGAAACGGAAGCATTCGAAGCATTGAAAGCTAGTTTGGTCGCAAAGCCTGTGCTGAGACTATATAACGTAAACGCCCAAACCGAATTGCATACGGACGCGTCAATGCATGGGTTTGGAGCAATTTTGTTACAACGTGGTAGTGACGACGGCGAGATGCACCCAGTATACTTTGCAAGCGGCAAAACGACGCCGGCCGAAACAAAGTACACTAGCTACGAGCTAGAAGTACTAGCAGTAGTGAAATCGCTCAAAAAATTCCGAATTTATTTATTAGGCGTTAAGTTTAAGATCGTAACGGACTGTAAGGCATTTTCTCTGACAATGAGCAAGCGTGACTTGTGTGTACGTGTGGCGCGATGGGCTCTCTTACTAGAGGAGTTCGATTATAGCATAGAACACCGACCGGGAAGTAGAATGGCTCATGTAGACGCGTTGAGCCGGAACCCTTTGCCGACCTGTTTGTTGTTAGATGAGGATCGCGATACCATAACTTCGAAGATTCGAAGAGCGCAACGCGATGATGAGTTGATTCGTAAAATTTTTGAATTAGCGGAGTGCGGCAAGATTGACGGATATTCGACGAGAGGCGGCATTCTTTTCAAAATCATCGACGACGATATTCGGCTAGTAGTACCAAAGAGTTTGCAATCGCAAGTAATACGACGCGTGCACAACAACGGGCATTTTTCGTTAGCCAAGACAGAAAATCTTTTGCGACGAGATTATTGGTTTCAAGGAATGAGGCGTAAAATCGAGAATGTTCTTAAAAATTGTATCGATTGCATCCTAGCTGAAAGAAAGGCAGGCAAGCACGACGGATTTCTTAGGCCTATCGAGAAGGGGAGACCCCTCTCGACACCTACCATATCGATCATCTGGGGCCTCTGCCCTCAACCAAGAAAAGCTATCAGCACATTTTGGTGATTGTCGACGCGTTCACCAAATTCGTCTGGATGTATTCTACCAAAACCACGAGCACCAATGAAGTTTTACAGCATTTAAAGAAACAGGCGATGACATTTGGAAACCCACGACGCATTATTTCTGATCGGGGAAGCGCGTTTACGTCGGGAGATTTTGAGGACTATTGTCGGGAAGAGAATATACAGCATTCGCTCATTGCAGCAGGAGTTCCGAGGGGAAACGGGCAGGTGGAGCGAATCAATAGGACGCTCATTCCTGTATTAGCGAAATTGTCAGCACCGACGCCAGGAGAATGGTACAAATATTTGGATGCTGTACAGAAATATTTAAATGCCACGCCTCATCGCAGTATAAATACCACGCCTTTTCAATTATTTTTCGGTACCCGGATGCGAGCAAAAGACGATCCACAAATACGCGAGTTATTGGAACGAGAGTGGGCAGTAGCCTTTGACGAAGAACGGAATGAGTTGCGAGCTAAAGCCAAAGATAGTATCGCGAAAACCCAAGAAGAAAATAAGAGATCTTTTAATAAAAAAAGGAAGGAGGCTGCCGTTTACCGAGAGGACGACTGGGTGGCGATCAAACGGACTCAATTGGGCCCCGGCTTGAAGTTGGCGCCAAAATATTTGGGCCCGTATCGCATTGTCAAGACGTTACGGAACGACCGATACATGGTCCAGAAGGTCGGAGATCATGAGGGACCATATCAAACATCTACGGTAGCTGATTATATGAAGCCGTGGGCAACTGCAGATGATGAAACCGCCGATGAAGACGACCCTGAAGAGGTGACGTCAAGCGCTGAAGAACTAGCATCTGAGGGCAGATGCTAAAACAGGATGGCCGAATGTAGGAAGCAAATTTTTCTCGGTACCCTTCGTTCTTTTGTTCGTGCGGCGAAATGCGTGTGGATGAGCGCGTCGCGCGTTGCCGACAAAGGACGAGGGGCTTTTGTTTTTCGGGACCTTACGTGCGAGCGACGCAAAGATCGGGAGTCGATGAGCAGCCGCGCTCGAGAAAAGACGAATTTTAAGTAGGCTAGACGAGCCTTTTGCGTTTCGACGTTTATTCCTTTTTCACCTACCCCACTAAACTGTTCCTGCCCGCCCAAGATCCTACATATAATTAAACCGCGCAAAATGAAGGTACCGCAGAGTTGGTGCAAGCCAGTCACTATTTAATATTTGTTGTATTTACAAAATTATAAATGCTACCGCTTGGGTATTTTTAAAATTTGTTTATTAAATAAAATATGTATAATATATATTATATATACTGTATTACATATTTTTTATTTAATAAAAAAATTCCAAAAATACCCAAGCGGTAGCATGTATAATTTCGTAAATGCAATTAATATTAAATATTTATACCATATATAGCATTTATAATATATATATATATACAATATGATTAAATCGTGAAAAATTAATGTAACGCAGAGTTTTTAGAAGCTAAAGTATTGAAACACCGTTCCAATATCAACTGCTTTTACAAGATTGCAAATAGGCTTCATTGCAAATTTTTTGCATTTTTAGTAAAATCTTTAATATTATACCTATGATATTAAATAAAATATTAACACGTTGACGGCCAAGCGCATTTTGCTATGTTAGAACCGTGATGTGATGAAATACTGCAGAGTTTGATTAAATCGAGTAAAATAAAGGTAACGCAGAGTTGTTAGAAGTCAAAGTATTGAAGCACCATTCCAATATCAATTGCTTTTACAAGATTGCAAATGGGATTCATTCCGAGTTTTTTGCATTTTTAGTAAAATCTTTAATATTATACGTATAATATTAAATAAAATATTAACACGTTGACTGACAAGCGTATTTTGCTGTATTAAAACCGCGATGCGTTGAAATACTGTACAGTATAAATAAATCGGGCAAAATAAAGGTAACGCAGAGTTGTTAGAAGTCAAAGTATTGAAGCACCGTTCGAATATCAATTGCTTTTATAAGATTGCACATGGGCTTCATTGTAAATTCTTTTAGTGTGCTTAGACAAGCGATATTATTATTATTATATATTATTGTTATAGCTCGTAAGACGCAGAATGTAAAATATGTGCTCCTATACGACATTTTTACATGACATCTTCGTAAAGTATGTAATAAACCATATTAAAAATTACAAAATTATACTGCGAACAGAGAACCTTAACAAAAAACGTTTGAGTACCACTCAATTTTGAACGGTGCTTCGTGAAATTGTACTTTATTACCCGACATTTTATAAACAGCGAGTTTGCACATATAGGGTGTTTGACGATAAGTGCCGTTTGATATAACTACTGAACGGCAAGTGACAGGACAAAAATGTTGCAACAGTTTTATCGTTATTTTTTTTTATGTAGAGGGTCACTGCGATAAAAAGTGGTTTATCTTCAATTTTCCGTCGTTATACCAAGATAATTTTATGTGTTTTTACATCAAAATGGCTCTGAACAATTTAAAGTCGTAGAAATGAAAAAAGTTTTAGTAGTTTACAGAAATATAAGAATAATGTGTATTTGTACACTTCTTATTTATCGAGCATTTACAGAAGACTCTCTAATTATGATTAACGTCAGCAGTATTTTTCGAATTGTTATACCTACGTCATTTCCACCGTTATAACTTTATTAGCGGTAGAGTTTCGAAACGTTGGTCTACTGAAAAATATCTATGAAAAATAGAACAAAAATGTACGGTAAATACGATGGAAGAAAAACGAAATATTATTAATTTGCAAGCAATTTCTTTGATCTGTATCTATTATAGAGATTTCCGACAATATATACAAATTGTTTATTTATGTAAACTTAGTTAATAAACTGTAGGCTTATGAAGTGTGTTTTATTCGAAATTGCTCCGTGAGTGAGTGCCTTCTACTATCTGCACGATACTTCAATATCAATCCTACGAAGTGCTGGTTGTGTATATGCTGTAAAGGGAGTGGAATAGTAAAATATTGCTCGGCTACTTTCTGCGTTTTCACTGAGTGTAAATATAAGGATTTCATTTCAAACATTAGGTTTTCAGTACGCATATACTTCAATGGTGAACCTCTAAAGTAGAAAAAATATTCTGTTGTGCAAGGAATTTAATAAAAAAAACATTACTAAATGCATTTTGTCTGTTTGCTGATTACGTGTAAATCTAAATATTTTGTTTATTACTTAATTTAGATTCATAATAAAACGCGCGCGAAAGAGAAAATGTGAAAATGTAAGTAAGAAACAATTATATTTTCATTTTTCGTGTGCGTGTTATTATGTATATAAATTAACTGATAAACGCAATATGCGATTTTGTATATTTTAGTATATTTAGTAAAGCATATTTTATGAAAAGGCAAAATAAAGTTTAGCAATATTTTTTGTCCAACCCTGTTCACACGCCACATGGATACTGTTTACGTAAAGATTTATTTTTCCTTTGTAATTTTAAAAATGTTTCGAAATTGCACGAGGGATCAAGCAATATTTCTAGGATACAGCCAATTTTTGTACAATTCCTCGTCAAAGCTGCGCCGGGAACCGGCTGGAAAAAGGTGAATACACCATTAATTTCTCCCGCCGCGCTTAATCATCGCCGGGCAATGATTGATATTATATTCCTGCACGGGAATGGATTCTCAGCACGGCGATGATACACGCTCGCAATTTGTAATTTAGCCGGTCCGTTTGACGCGCGAAAGAGATGGAAGCAGGCTTTCACGGTGTACGTGTGTGCGTGCGATAATTAATTTCGTAACAAGGTAAACCAAGATAAAAACTGAAGAATGCGGTTAATAAATCTGGATGAAACGCGCGCGAAGTATAATTAATTCTTTTATACCGCGTGTCTGCACGTTTCGGAGCAAACGCAGCAATTAATTTCAATGCGAACGCATGCTCGCCGGTAAAAGTTGACGCGCATATCTGGTCAGAATTCAAGATAGGGTAAAGTATACGGTGATTGACCGCTTAAGAATAGCGATTGAATGAAAGACGTATAACATAAACGTGTAATGTTGCATTCTTCATTTTTTAGCATATTAGGACGGAAAAATGTAAGAACATGTTCAGCCTGCAACGAAACAGAAACAAAATTTTATTTATTAATAACGCAACGATGAATTTAATATTGCCAGTTAATAGTGATTGACCGCAGAAATCACAATCATTGACCGTGTAATTTACAGTTATTGACCACCTTGTAAACTTGTGAGAAATGATAAATATTTGAGCGGTTAGTTTTACTGTATTAGTTACTGACCGACGCAAGAAATTTGACTGAAGATCCAAAATATTCGCAATGGGTAGTAATTATTATTTTATAAATGCAGTTGTTATTAGAACAGTGATGCGATTGACCACCTTGTAAACTTTTGAGAAATCGAACGCTGTATTATTTGAGCGTTCTAATATTTACTGTATCAACGTGTTAAATACCTTTTCGACGGTAGCATCATGCTGAAACGTATCAGCATATTGAAATAAAAGTGCAAAACTGAAATTTACCTTCGGGTAAGCAACTAATGCGACACGGCGCGCCTTTTAGTTATGCTCATAAAAAATAACAAAGAAATGTTAAAGACAGAAGCTTGTGGATATCATGACAACCGTAAACAAGATGGTTTCCATGCAGCATATGGGTCTTGAATTACAATGATTCTTACGCGATTAAACTGATTAAATCTATCAGTGGTCAATTACTGTTAAAATCCATTGCTACGAATATGGTGATTGGCCACCCTAGTACTATCAGATAATTACGATATTAGGAAACCGGGACGGATACAAAACCTTTAGTGAGTTTACTCCATCTCATACAAATCATATACTTTTTCAGAAATACTGTATACAAAAATTTTATATTTTATATACAAAATATTTTACTATAAATGCAAAAAAATTCGCCATGAAGCCTATTTGCAATCTTGTAAAAGCAACTGATATTGGGACGGTGCTTCAATACTTTGGCTTCTAACAACTCTGCGTTATCTTCATTTTGCACGATTTAATCATATTTTGCAGTATTTCATTGCATCGCGGTTCTAACATAGCAAAATACGCTTGGCAGTCAAAGTGTTAATTTTTTATTTAATATTATAGATATAATATTAAAGATTTTACTAAAAATGCAAAAAATTCGCAATGAAGCCCATTTGCAATCTTGTAAAACCGATTGATATTGGAACGGTGCTTCAATACTTTGGCCCCAAACAATTCTGCGTTACCTTCATTTTGCACGATTTAATTATACTCTACAATATTTTATCGCATCGCGGTTCTAATATATCAAAATACGCATGGCAGTCAAAGTGTTAAGATATCTATAACAATTCCTTCACAGCACGTTATTAATCACAAGTAATCTGCACAAGTATTCTGTATTGCAACTCGGTCACATACAGAATGCGCTTTAGACGGATATTCAAAACAATGAAAATATAGCCATCTTCAAGTATTTGTTCTTGAACGCAAAACGGTCAATCACTGCCTGCTTTATCCTGCTTTTCGTTAGAAACATAGCAGAAAACGGACGGATCTTATTTACAGAATTTTCGCCTGATTTTTACGATTTAAAATGTAGAGAATCGGCTTATCGGAGGCGTCGCGCAAAAAAAAATGCTATACGCCTCTGATTTATCATTTTGTGCAGCGTCACGTTCAGGATTGCCCCACGAATTTACGGGCCACTCTATGTATAATGGACAAGCCGTTTCGATTTATTGCATAGCTCTATTGTCACTATCAGCGGTATTTTTAACAAGGAAACGTCCCGCGGGAAACATTTTTTGCGCGAAAACCGGTATGAATTCGCGGGCCCTCGCAAACTATGAGACAAGTTTTTCTGTTTTGTTTCTGTCGGTAAACGGTTTAGCGGGGTGAATCGCCGTTTCAAAGTTTGTCGGGGGCAAACTTTCCTTTTACGACAAAATCTAAACTATTTGTTGCGTCGAAAAGCGCCTCGGGCTGAAGTTAATCTGTTTTAAACGGAGAATTGTTTGGTGGCGTCAGAGAAATTCGCGGCAAGCTGATATCGTTAGCGAAAGATAAAGCTGGTTAGCGGGACCGGCAGAAAGAAATTATACTGGTATCGATTGTTGGGACACATTGTGTAAAACGGCGTGTTGCTCGGCCATAATGTAAGGGAAGGTTGGACAGTTTCGGCCGTTTGTTCCAGTTTGCTTCTGAACGCATAGCAAAATTTAGCAAAGATATACGAGACGATAAGAGAGGATAGAATATTTTATATCATTTACATTAATTTTGTATTTGAACGTATAAAAGCGTTAAAATAACTAAATATGGATAAGAATGCATTTATTGAAACGTCAAGTCCACGTAATAATATCTGTATAATATATATAAACGTATATATAACGTAATAAATAATAATATAATAAATAAAACGTCAAATCCACGTAATAAATAATATATACTTGACTTAGCTATTTTTCGATTTGTGTGCTTCCATAAAAAAAACTCAGTGATCATTTGACTAATTATTCGGCCATAATCTAAGGGAAGGTTGGACAGTTTCGGTCGTTTGTTCCAGTTTGCTTCTGAACGCATAGCAAAATTTAGCAAAAATATACGAGACGATAAGAGAGGATAGAATATTTCATATCATTTACTTTAATTTTGTATTTGAAATATAAAAGCGATGAAATAACTAAATATGGATAAGGGTGCATTTATTGAAACGTCCAGTCCACGTAGTAATATCTGTATAACGTAAAGTTATATAACGTAATAAATAATAATATAATAAATAAAACGTCAAATCCACGTAATAAATAATATATACTTGATTTAGCTATTTTTCGATTTGTGTTCTTTGATAAAAAAAAACTCAGTGATCATTTGACTAATTGCTCGGCCATAATCTAAGGGAAGGTCGGACAGTTTTGGCCGTTTGTTCCAGTTTGCTTCTAAATGTAATAACCAATTGCAGCAAAGATATGTGAAACGATAAGGGAGGATAGAATATTTTATATCATTTACTTTAATTTTGTATTTGAAATATAAACGCGATGAAATAACTAAATATGGATAAGAATGCATTTATTGAAACGTCAAGTCCACGTAATAATATCTGTATAACATAATGTAATATAACGTAATATATATATATATATATATAAACACGTAATATAACGTAATATAATAATAATATAATAAATAGAACGTCAAATCCACGCAATAAATAATATATACTTGACTTAGCTATTTTTCGATTTGTGTGCTTCCATAAAAAAAACTCACTGATCATTTGACTAATTATTCGGCCATAATCTAAGGGAAGTTTGGAAAGTTTTGGCCGTTTGTTCCAGTTTGCTTCTGAACGTATAGCAAAATTTAGCAAAGATATACGAGACGATAAGAGAGGATAGAATATTTTATATCATTTACTTTAATTTTGTATTTGAAATATAAAAGCGATGAAATAACTAAATATGGATAAGAATGCATTTATTGAAACGTCAAGTCCACGTAATAATATCTGTATAACGTAAAGTTATATAACGTAATAAATAATAATATAATAAATAAAACGTCAAATCCACGTAATAAATAATATATACTTGATTTAGCTATTTTTCGATTTGTGTTCTTTGATAAAAAAAAACTCAGTGATCATTTGACTAATTGTTCATTTGATCATTTGACTAATTGCTCGGCCATAATCTAAGGGAAGGTCGGACAGTTTTGGCCGTTTGTTCCAGTTTGCTTCTGAATGTAATAACCAATTGCAGCAAAGATATATGAAACGATAAGGGAGGATAGAATATTTTATATCATTTACTTTAATTTTGTATTTGAAATATAAAAGCGATGAAATAACTAAATATGGATAAGAATGCATTTATTGAAACGTCAAGTCCACGTAATAATATCTGTATAACGTAATGTAATATAACGTAATATATATAAACGTATATATAAACACGTAATATAACGTAATAAATAATAATATAATAAATAGAACGTCAAATCCACGCAATAAATAATATATACTTGACTTAGCTATTTTTCGATTTGTGTGCTTCCACAAAAAAAACTCAGTGATCATTTGACTAATTATTCGGCCATAATCTAAGGGAAGTTTGGAAAGTTTTGGCCGTTTGTTCCAGTTTGCTTCTGAACGCATAACAAAATGTAGCAAAGATATGCGAGACGATAAGAGAGGATAGAATATTTCATATCATTTACTTTAACACGTTGGCTGCCGTGCCTATTTTGCCGTATTAGAACAGCGATGCTATGAAATACTACAGCGTTTGACTGAATTATGCAAAATGTAAATAATGTGCAAGGATTGGAGACCAAACAATCGCATCACTATTCTTAATAACTGCATTTATAAAATAATTATTTACCCATTGCAGAATATTTTCGATCTTCAGTCAAATCTCTTGCGCCGGTCACCGGTGACCCCCACGGCAGCCAACGTGTTAATTTTGTATTTGAACGTACAAAAGGAATGGTTGTGTGAAAACGCATATATGCGTTCATAGCCTAAAGTGAATGGTTGTGTGAAAACGCATATATGCGTTCATAGCTTAAATTGAATGGTTGCGTGAGAACGCATATATGCGTTCATAGCCCTCAAAGGGTTAATATCTATAATAGCGTAACGTATAATAACGTAAAAAAAAATTCGTAAAAACAGCTCATTTTTCGAGTGTCCAAACTAGAATGGTTCCTTAAGGCTCGACTAATACTACCTATACGTGAATTTTCGCAAGCCAAACTTCATGCAACGCCTACCCAACAAACTTCAACCCTTATTCCATCCACATACCTGCACAAGACTGCTAATATCATGCTCGAACCCCTTCCTCGTCTTCTCTCCAGTCCCGTCCCGATGAATCCAGCGCACATCAGCCGCGTCTTGCGAATCCCTCTCGAAATTCCTACTACCCGCCCTTGACGTGCTCATAGACTTCTTATGCACCCGCTTTTCGTGCCGCTGCCTTTTCTGCACCGCCCCATGCCTGCCGAAGCGATCCTGACCCCCTCGACCCCTCAGGGTCCCGTGCGTTTTCGAACGCACCTCGCTTCTTCCCGCCTTTTCTCCTGCCGAATCGTACGACTTCACACCGTGTCGCGGCCTCTTGCGACCATTTTTGCCTCGACTCCTTTTCGAAGTGGCCGCCATCTGGGCGATCACGAATTCGTCCTCTTCGTCACGGCTGGTGACCCGTTTCACTCTGGCTCCACCTCGATTCGTTTTCAAAGAGTCCGATTCAACGATGAATGCTTTGCCGCGGTCGCCTTTGTCCAAAACTGCACTTTCGGCCGACGCCATTGTGTGCGATGACCTACTGCCTACCAATGTTTGCGTGTTTGCAGCTGAGGACCCCGGCCGAAACCTGGACGCGGTGCTTTTTGGGTCTTTATTACGATTGGTGGGTCGCAATATCGTGTGATTGAAGACCTTTGAAACCTGCGACTTCGGTTCGACGTGGTCCTCGCAGTTTTCCGTTTGGCAGGAGTGTTTCTTTAATGACGTATTGCCCACCGATGTTTGCACAGCGAAGTTCCGTGGGCCAAACCTGGACTCGGTGCTTTTTGGGTCTTTATTAGGACTGCTGGGTCGCAGTATCGTGTGATTTATGACAGAATCTGTTCGACGTGGACGAAGCAACGCGTCTTGACGCTGGAGTCTATCCTTTGAAACCTGCGACTTCGATTCGACGTGGTCCTCGCAGTTTTCCGTTCGGCAGGAGTGTTTTTTCGATGACCTACTGCCCACCGATGTTTGCACAGCGAAGTTCCGTGGGCCAAACCTGGACTCGGTGCTTTTTGGGTCTTTATTAAGACTTGTAGGTCGCGGTATCGTGTGATTGATGACCTTTGAAGCCTGCGACTCCAGCTGGAAGTGGTCCTCGCAGTTTTCCGTTCGGCAGGAGTGTTTCTGCGATGATCTACTATCCACCGATGTTTGCATGTTTGCAGTAAAAGACCCTGGACGAAACCTGGACTCGGTGCTTTTTGGGTCTTTATTAGAACTGGTGGGTCGCAGTATCGTGTGATTGATCATAGAAACTGTTCGGCGTGCACGAAACAACGCGTCCTGACGCTGCAGTCTGTCCTTTGAAACCTGCGACTCCGGTTCGACGTGGTCCTCGCAGTTTTCCGTTTGGCAGGAGTCGCGGGACGTGTAGTTCATGAGGCTGAAGAGGTCTACGGGCTGACCGCCGATCTCGAAGCGGCCCGCTGCGGATTCCAAAGCGATCCTGCAGCGGATCCCGCGGGGGTAGACCCCCGGGTAGCCTGGGGATGAAAGCCGGCAGGTACGCTGGCCGTTTCGGACTGTGCACACCAGGGGACATTCCGAAGCTGTGGGTTGTGAAAAGCCGCGGTGACGCTCTGCGGCCACCTGCGCTGGGAGGATCGAAAATTGGGCGGAGAATATCACCGGGTTCTCCGCGGCGAACTGCACGTCCGACTCCATGGTTATTATCAGGTCTGGACCTCTTCGGAGTATTAGTCTGCGGAGGCAAATTGTATAGCTTGAGATTGGGTGGGGATGAAAATGGTTTAGATGCACATTTTTAGAGATAGGTCTGGATGTGAAGTTCGTTTGTTGAGAAAATGAAGCTTAAAATGTAGCAGCTTGTGACGGGTGCATGAAAAGATTGGAAAAGCTATATATTGGATTCTATGTTTATTATTAAGTCTGGACCTCTTCGGAGTATTAGTCTGCGGAGGCAAATTGTATAGCTTGAGAT
The DNA here is from genome assembly GCA_033815515.1 of Cryptocheilus praepositus. Taxonomy (NCBI): domain Eukaryota; kingdom Metazoa; phylum Arthropoda; class Insecta; order Hymenoptera; family Pompilidae; genus Cryptocheilus; species Cryptocheilus praepositus. The sequence continues at coordinate 6,301,988 of JAWWQZ010000271.1, forward strand.
TGGGTGGGGATGAAAATGGTTTAGATGCACATTTTTAGAGATAGGTCTGGATGTGAAGTTCGTTTGTTGAGAAAATGAAGCGTAAAATGTAGCAGCCTGTGATAGGTGCATGAAAAGATTGGAAGAGCTATATATTGGATTCTATGTTTATTATTAAGTCTGGACCTCTTCGGAGTATTAGTCTGCGGAGGCAAATTGTTTGGCTTGAGATTGGGTGGGGATGAAAATATTTTACATGCACATTTTTAGAGGTGGGTCTGCATGTGGAGTTTCGATTGTTATGAAAATGGAGCGTAAAACGCAGCAGCCTGTGACGGGTGGATGAAAAAAAGGGAAAAGCTGCATATTGGATTCCATGTTTATTATTAAGTCTGGAATTGTTCGGAATATTAGTCTGTGCGGGCAAATATTCTGAGGTCGAAATTGCATGAACCTCGTATTACGGGGATAAAACTATTTTTGAATGGGCATTTTTAGACTTGGGTCTAAATGTGAAGTTTCAGTTGTTGAGAAAATGAAGCATAAAATGCAGCGACCCGTGCTGAGTGGATGAAAAAAATGAAAACGCGGTATACTGGATTCCATGTTTATTATTAAGTCTGGGACTTTTCGGAGTGTTAGTCTGCGGACCCAAATTGTAGGGTTTGAAAATGCGTGGGGATGAAAGTATTTTTTTATGCACATTTTTAGAGGTGAAGTTTCGGTTGTTATGAAAATGGAACATAAAATGCAGCGGCCCGTGCTGTGTGGATGAAAAAATGGGAAAAGCTGCATATTGGATTCCATATTTATTATTAAATCTGGGTCTGTTCGGAATATTAGTCTGTGCGGGAAAATATTTTGAGGTCAAGATTGCTTGATTCTCGTGTTATGGAAATAAAAATATTTTTCGATGCACATTTTTAGAGTTGGGTCTGGATGTGAAACTTCGTTTGGTGAGAAAATGGAGCATAAAATGTAGTGGCCTGCCGCCGGGTAGATAAAAAAAATGAAAAAGCTGCATATTGGACTCCATGTTTACTATGAAGTCTGGGCCTCTTCGGAGTATTAGTCTGCGGACGCAAATTGAATGTGCATTTTCAGACTTGGGTGTAGATGTGAAATTTTATTTATTGAGAAAATGGAGCATAAAATAGTGGCTTGCTGCCAGGTGTATGACATGATAAAAAAGCTGCATATTGCCATCCATATTTATTATCAAATCTAGGCCTCTTTGGAGTATTAGTTCCTGAAGGCAAATCGTTTGTGATCCTGTTTGCGTGAATCCTCATGTGCCAGGGATAAAAATATTTCTGAATGCACATTTTTAGATTTGTCTAAAAATATGGTTTAGATATGAAGTTTCATTTATTGAGAAAATGGAGCATAAAATGTAGTGGCTTGCCGCCGGGTGGATGACATATTGGAAAAGCTGCATATTGCAATCCCTGTTTATTATCAAGTCTGGGCCTCTTCGGAGTATTAGATTGCGTGGGCAAATAGTATGCGGTCGAGATCGCGTGATGCTCGTGTTATGGGGATGAAAATATTTTCGAATGTACATTTCCAGACTTGGGTCCAGACGTGAAGTTTGCTTTATTGAAAAAATTGAGTGGGAATATCGCGGGGATCTCTGCAGCGAACGTGTTGGAGTACGTCGATATGATTAAACATGAAGCTTTTCAGAATATTAGCCTGCGCAAGCAAACAGTATCCAACTGAGATTGCGTAATCTGAGAAGTTATGGATACAAAAATATGTTTTAATACTAACTTTCAAACTGGAACAAAGTATGCTCACTTTTTCTTATTAAGTAATTCTATTAATAGATAATATGTAGTTAGATGCAAGAGTCCTGTGCTCGAAAGCGAAATCAAGATCGAAATTTTATAAGTTTTTAAGTACACTTCATCTTAGGCAGATTAATATAAGGCAATACAATTTGAACGATAACTAATTAACACGTCGCCATTCCTTGAAATAATTTTTTTAATGTACTGTTTTATTTCATAACAGATTCTTTGCGGTCCCACTTACTTTAATCGATATGAAACAGTGCGTATAAAACAAGTACAAATGTTGGGCGCTTATTTTTACCTTTTACTTATCTGCAGTATTTGCTTTTAATCTTATTCAATTCGGTATACGGGGTTTCAGTTATTGGATTCGGCCCAGTTGAAAAATGTAAGCAGTTCAAACAATGAAAGAAGTGATTCCATTTCGGAATCAATAAAATCTGATAATTGGTCTCTGGCAACGTGCATTAGCAAATTAACTATCAATGTGCTTGTAGGAGTGCGTTGCGTTTCACGTACAAAGAGTCAGTTAATTAAATATTCCGCGCAACGTTTCCTTTTGCGACAAATAACGCTTCATATCTTTCCGTGTAATATGCAAATAGAAAAATGTACTTTGATTACCTCTCATGAGTAAATACGTAGGTATTTTTCACATGTGAAACTCCATATTCCAGACTTCACGACGTATATTTTTTTGTGCGTAGGTATTTGCGTATCTATACACATTTGATATATATATACATATATATATCGTATTACATATACCATATTAGCCCGAATATAACGCGATTCCGAAATTTTCATAAAGATATTTAGAAAAAAAATAATACTCATAAAAGAATTCAAAGAAAGTAAAATTCAATCAGATAAGCATTTATTTTTTTCACTAGGCGTCAATTTTATATCCGACAAAATGCAATATAAATCTTAAATGCCTTTGTCAATGTGCGAAATTATTTTCGGTTAATTTTTATCAATGTTGCGTAATGTTCTTTGTCTCATTTGCATTTTTGCCAGGCGCTCGTTTATTACACGTTCAAATGCGATATGAATTTACGTACAAATATGCATTTTAAATACGTCTACAAACGCGCAAAGTTGTTTTCGGCTAATTTTTACCGATTCCACGTTCTCTCCTTTGACTCATTTATTTATTCCTTTTTGCCAGGCACTCGTTTATTGCATGCCAAAATGCGGTACAAACATTAAACACACCTACAAACGGACAAAGCTACTCTCGGATCATTTCGATCATTTTCGCAATCTGGCTTATATATTTTTCACCCGTTTCATACCGGTCAAAATGAAATATAAATCTTAATTATGCCTATTAATACGAAAAATTACGTTTGCTTAATTTTTACAAATTTCTCTCATTATCATCGTACTTCCGTTCCGGCTGTTTTATTTCTTTTAATAATTTCAATTGCGTTTACAAGCATGCAAAGTTACTCTCGGTTCATTTCGACCAATTTCGCACACTGGTTTATATATTTTTCAATATAAATTTTACCTACGCCTATTAATACGCAAAATTACGTTTGCTCAATTATCATCCTACTGACATTCCGGCTCTTATTTTTTAACCAGACCCTTCTTTACTCCGGGTAAGAGTCCCATCTAAATTCACATACAGGCATAAATTTGCACCGCGTTCGCAAACTTATTTCCGGCTAATTTCGTTGAAATTTGCGCACTGTCCTTGAGCTTATTTATTTATTCACCAGGCGCCCATTTCATATTTAATAAAATGCAATATAAATCTTAAATGCCTCTACCAATATGCAAAATTATTTACGGCTTTTTCATTTTTCACAAAACTCTCGTCCACTCCGGATAAGAATCCCACCTAAATTTGCACCGCGTTCGCAACCTTTTTTCCGTTAATGCAAAATAAATCTTAAATGCCTTTGCCAATGTTCAAAATTTTATTTCCGGCTTTTTATTTTTTCAAAGAAAATATATTTACACGGGTAAAATCCGATTTCCAAATGCACACCGTATAAATTTGCTCCGCATTTCGAACATTTTTTCCGTTAATGCAAAATAAATCTTAAATGCCTTTGCCAATAAGCAAATTTATTTCCGGCTTTTTTATTTTTCACTAGACCCTCTTTTACTCCGGGTAAGAATACCACATAAATTCACACCGTATAAATTTGCACCGCGTTTGCAAACTTATTTCCTGTTAATTCCTTTGAATTTTGCGCATTATCCTTGATCTTATTTATTTTTCCATTAGGCGCCCATTTCATATCTAACAAAACGCAATATAAATGTTAAATGCCTTTGCAAATGTACAAAATTATTTCGGATAATCTTTATCAATGTCGCCTAATGATCTTTGTCTCCTTTGTATTTTTACCAGACCCTCGTTTATTGCATACCGAAATACGTTACAAACATTAAACATGTCTACAAGCGGCCAAAATTACTCTCGGTTCTCGTCGATCATTTTTGCACACCGGCTTACATATTTTTCAATATGAATCTTACCTACGCCCATTAATACGCAAATTGCCGTATCCTTAATTATTATTGTACTGCCATTCCGTCTCTTTTATTTTTTCACCAGATCCTCGTTTACTCCGGATAAGAATCCGATCTAAATTTCCGGTTAATTCCGTTGAATTTTGGGCACTGCCTTTGGGCTTATTAATTTTTTCACTCCCGGTTCATTTCGATCATTGTCGCACACTGGCTTACATATTTCTCAATATAAATCTTACCTACACCCATTAATACGCAAAATAACGTATCCTTAGTTATCATTGTACTGCCATTCCGGTTCTTTTATTTTATCACGAGACCCTTGTTTACTCCGGGTAAAAATACCACCTAAATTTGCACCGCGTTCGCAAACTTTTTTCCGATCAATTCCGTTGAATTTCGGGCACCGTTCTTGTGCTTATTTAGTTTTTCACTAGACGCCCATTTCATGTCTAACAAAATGCAATATAAATCTTAAATGCCTCTGCCAATGTTCAAAATTTGTATTCTTACCAAACCCTCGTTTATTACACGTTCAAATGCAATATAAATTTACACACAAATACGCATTTTAAACACGCCTACAAACAGACAAAGTTACTCTCCGTTCATTTCGATTATTTTCGCACACTGGCTTACTTAATTTTTAATATAAATCTTACTCACGCCTATTCTGGCTCTTTTATTTTTTCAACAAACCCTCCTTCATTCTGCGTAAGAATTCGATCTAAATTCTCACACAAGTATAAATTTGAACCGCGTTCGCGAAATTATTTCCATTAACACCGTTGAATTTCGGGCACTGCCTGTGAGCTTATTTATTTTTTCACTCCCGGTTCATTTCGATCATTTTCGCACACTGACTTATATATTTTTCAATATAAATCTTACCTACGCCCATTAATACGCAAATTGACGTATCCTTAATTATCATTGTACTGCCATTCCGGTTCTTTTATTTTTTCAGCAGACCCTTGTTTACTCCGGGTAAGAATACCACCTAAATTTGCACCGCATTCTCAAACTTTCGGTTAATAACTTTCCGGTTAATTCCGTTAAATTTCGGGCACTATCTTTGAGCTTATTTATTTTTTTCACTAGGCGCCTATTTCATATCTAACAAAATGCAATATAAATCTTAAATGCCTCTGCCAATATGCAAAATTATCTCCGGCTTTTTTATTTTTCACCAAGCCCTCGTTTACTTCGGGTAAGAGTCCGATCTAAATGCACACCGTATAAATTTGCACCGCGTTCGCAACCTTTTTTCCGTTAATGCAAAATAAATCTTAAATGCCTTTGCCAATATGCAAAATTATTTCCGGCTTTTTTATTTTTCACTAGACCCTCTTTTACTCCGGCTAAGAATCCGATCCAAATGCACACCGTATAAATTTGCACCGCGTTCGCAAACTTTTTCCCGATTAATTCCGTTGAATTTCGGGCACCGTCCTTCTGCGAATTATTAATCTTTTCGCGAGCTTCTCGTCCGGGGCCGTCAAAACGCGGCATAAATCGTTAGCAGTGCGTGCCGCGGCGCGAGTGTCGAATCGATTTCGCTCTTTCAAAATTGAATGCGGACGGATTGTACGGCAGAACGGCGACGTGTCATGCGCCCCTTTATATGATGTAGACAATGTGCGCGATGCGGCACAATGCGAGAATTAACGTTATCGCTTTCTCGCCGCGCGCCGGCTGTTTTGCCCTGGAAATACGGAAATTCGTGGCACGTTCGTGACGGTGGTCAAATAGAGATTCGGCGAGTGTGGGTGCGGACGAGTTCCGCGACCGCGGATATCAGAATTTCCCCCGATACGTGTATGTAGGATTCAGATTGGAATGATATTGTTAAACGGCCTTGGTCGCAAAAGTTGTAGTTATAATGTTAGTTGCGCTATACTTTATATTAACTCGTTCGCTGCCAGTTCTTGTTTCAGTTTTTGTTTCTGAGCCCGACGTCAAATGTATGCGACATGTCTATTTTATCAGTTTATGATAAGATGCTGCATGAATTTTTTGCAGAAATAGATTTATTGGGCTATAGAACAATAAAATAGGTTTAGGTTGTTGTTGGTCTGGAGATTGTTACATTTTTAAGCTAGTGTTGCACTATACTTTATATTAACTCGTTCGCTACCAATTCTTGTTTCAGTTTTTGTTTCTGAGCCCGACGTCAAATATATGCGACATGTCTATTTTATCAGTTTATGATAAGATGCTGCATGAATTTTTTGCAGAAATAGATTTATTGGGCTATAGAACAATAAAATAGATTTAGGTTGTTGTTGGTCTGGAGATTGTTACATTTTTAAGCTAGTGTTGCACTATACTTTATATTAACTCGTTCGCTACCAGTTCTTGTTTCAGTTTTTGTTTCTGAGCCCGACGTCAAATATATGCGACATGTATATTTTATCAGTTTATGATAAGATGCTGCATGAATTTTTTGCAGAAATAGATTTATTGGGCTATGGAACAATAAAATAGATTTAGGTTGTTGTTGGTCTGGAGATTGTTACATTTTTAAGCTAGTGTTGCACTATACTTTATATTAACTCGTTCGCTACCAGTTCTTGTTTCAGTTTTTGTTTCTGAGCCCGACGTCAAATATATGCGACATGTCTATTTTATCAGTTTATGATAAGATGCTGCGTGAATTTTTTACAGAAGTAGATTTATTGGGCTACAAAACAATAAAATAGATTTAGGTTGTTGTTGGTCTGGAGATTGTTACATTTTTAAGCTAGTGTTGCACTATACTTTATATTAACTCGTTCGCTACCAATTCTTGTTTCAGTTTTTGTTTCTGAGCCCGACGTCAAATATATGCGACATGTCTATTTTATTAGTTTATGATAAGATGCTGCATGAATTTTTTACAGAAGTAGATTTATTGGGCTACAAAACAATAAAATAGATTTAGGTTGTTGTTGGTCTGGAGATTGTTACATTTTTAAGCTAGTGTTGCACTATACTTTATATTAACTCGTTCGCTACCTGTTCTTGTTTCAGTTTTTGTTTCTGAGCCCGACGTCAAATATATGCGATATGTCTATTTTATCAGTTTATGATATGGATCTTTTGCAGAAATAGATTTATTGGGCTATAGAACAATAAAATAGATTTAGGTTGTTGTTATCTTGACTTTATATTAACTCGTTCGCTACCAGTTCTTGTTTCAGTTTTTGTTTCTGAGCCCGATATGTACGACATGTCTAACATAATGCATCATTCAATAAAATAGATTTAGGTTGTTGTTGGTCTAAAAATTGTTACATTTTTAAGCTAGTGTTGCACTATCCTTTATAATTTAGTATGCGACATGTCTATTTTAATAAACCTTCTACAAAACACAGGTTGTTGTTGTCAGATTATAATAACAATATGTATATTAATCGACTAGAACATGAGCCCGACGTCAAATATATCGACTTATTATTTTTCAGTTTATGATAAGTGTTACGTTGGCATCTTAAAACTAGATTTTTTTCATATAATGAACAATAAAATTGAAATGTTGTTGTCGGTACTGGAGATTCATTCAATTTTTAACATGTTACTAGCTTTTATATTGACTCTTGCTAACCAATTAATTTGTATTCAAAATTGTGTTTCCATATAACAATACCTCGAATACAAAATTTCCGTAAAAAAATGGATTTTATCAGTTTATGATAAGATGCTGCATGAATTTTTTACAGAAGTAGATTTGTTGGGCTACAAAACAATAAAATAGATTTAGGTTGTTGTTGGTCTGGAGATTGTTACATTTTTAAGCTAATGTTGCACTATACTTTATATTAACTCGTTCGCTACCAGTTCTTGTTTCAGTTTTTGTTTCTGAGCCCGACGTCAAATGTATGCGACATGTCTACTTCATCAGTTTATGATAAGATGCTGCATTTTTTCACACATTTATTGGGCTATAGAACAATAAAATAGATTTAGGTTGTTTTGATCATTAATTAAGAGTGTTGCACTATACTTTATATTAACTCGTTATTCTTGTTTCAGTTTTTGTTTCTGAGCCCGACGTCAAATGTATGCGACATGTCTATTTTATCAGTTTATGATAAGATTTCAATTTTTATTTTTCTTGGGCTACAAAACAATAAAATAGATTTACATGTACATTTTTAAGCTAGTGTTGCACTATACTTTATATTAACTCGTTCGCTAGTTCTTATCAGTTTTTGTTTTGAGCCCGACGTCAAATATATGCGACATGTCTATTTTATCAGTTTATGATAAGATGCTGCATGAATTTTTTGCAGAAATAGATTTATTGGGCTACAAAACAATAAAATAGATTTAGGTTGTTGTTGGTCTGGAGATTGTTACATTTTTAAGATGTTGCTTATCTTATACATCGCGCTTACCAGTTCTTTATTCTGTTTTGTTTCCATAATAATGAATTTGTTCGAGAACCTTCTTAATAACAAATACAGACTCACGCATTCTCTCTCTTTCTTTCTTTACCTCTCTCTCTCTCTCTCTCTCTCTCTCATTGCCCATTCGTACAAAATCACACATGCCACATATATATACCTTGTCGCATTGCCGGATACGTGTCCGCAGTAACGACCGGTTTCGTCGTCCAGTTCCTCGATGCTGTCCGAAAATTGAACGTACGCTCCCTCGCATCGGGATTCCCGCAGGAAGCCGACTTGCAGTCTTCGAACTTTAACCTCGATCACCTGCTGCGACGGAAACACTGTTATCTTCGCTGTCGAGTACCTCGTGGCGGCGAACGAGTAATTTGCCTCGGGATTCGGCAGGGTGTAATGTCTAAGTTTGTCGCGACAAAAGTGTTGCGCTTAATGCTGCAGCGACGAATAAAACTTTGCGGAAAAAGTCTACTCCGTGATTTTTCGACGACCGATATTGCGATGGGATATGTGAAAACGCGTAAATATTTGGAGAATAATATTCGTTATTACGTTGCAGCGGCGCATATCAAGATGCGCAAATATTTGGGCGCAATATTCGTTTAACGATTGATAGAGCTTTACGGAAATTTTAGCGGATTATTTTTTAATAATAGAGGAGTGCAAATGTTTTATGTTTCGTATAATGTCTTTCAAGAAAATTGATTAATATTGGTTATAATGTTGCAGCGACCCATATCATGACGCGTAAAAATTTGTGGCCAATATTCGTTTAATGATTGATAAAGCTTTACAGAAATTGTACCGGATAATTTTTTAAGAAAAGCGCGCAAACATTTTGTGTTTCGTGTAATGTTTTTCAAGGAAATTGTTTAATATTCGTTATTACGTTGCAGCGGCGCATATCAAGATGCGCAAATATTTGGGCGCAATATTCGTTTAACGATTGATAGAGCTTTACGGAAATTTTGGCGGATTATTTTTTAATAATAGAGGGGTGCAAATGTTTTATGTTTTCTGTGATGTTTTTGAAGAAAATTGATTAGTATTCATTGTAAGGGTGGAAGCGGTGCATATCAAGACACACAAATATTTATGAACAATATTAGAGCTTTACAGAAATTGTACCGGATGATTTTTTAATAATAGAGGGGTGCAAATGTTTTATGTTTTCTGTGATGTTTTTGAAGAAAATTGATTAGTATTCATTGTAAGGGTGGAAGCGGTATGTATCAAGACACGCAAATATTTGTGAACAATAATAGAGCTTTACAGAAATTATACCGGATGATTTCTTAAAAATAGAGGCGCGCAAATGTTTTGTGTTTCGTGTAATGTCTTTCAAGGAAATTGATTAGTATTCGTTATAAGGGTGGAAGCGGTACATATCAAGACACACAAATATTTATGAACAATATTAGAGCTTTACAGAAATTGTACCGGATAATTTTTTAATAATAGAGGAATGCAAATGTTTTGTGTTTCGTGTAATGTCTTTCAAGAAAATTGATTAATATTCGTGATAAGGGTGGAAGCAGTACATATCAAGAAACGCAAATATTTGTGAACAATATTAGAGCTTTACAAAAATTGTACCGGATGATTTTTTAAAAATAGAGGCGCGCGAACATTTTATGTTTTGTGTAATCTTTCAAGGAAATTTATTAATATTCATTATAACGTTGTAGCGGTGCATGTCAAGAAACGCAAATATTTGTGAACAATATTAGAGCTTTACAGAAATTGTACCGGATGATTTTTTAATAATAGAGGAATGCAAATGTTTTTTGTTTTATGTGATGTTTTTGAAGAAAATTGATTAATATTCGTTATAAGGGTGGAAGCGGTACATATCAAGACACACAAATATTTATGAACAATATTAGAGCTTTACAGAAATTGTACCGGATGATTTTTTAAAAATAGAGGCGCGCGAACATTTTATGTTTTGTGTAATCTTTCAAGGAAATTTATTAATATTCATTATAACGTTGTAGCGGTGCATGTCAAGACAAGTAAATATTTGTGCGCAATATTCGTTTAACGATTGATAGAGCTTTACAGAAATTGTACCGGATGATTTTTTAATAATAGAGGAGTGCAAACTTTTATGTTTCGTGTAATGTTTTTAAAGGAAATTGAGTATTAATTGATGTCAATGAAATTCATTAATATTCGTTATTACGTTGAAACGACACATATCAAGACGCGCAAATATTTATGCTCAATATTCGTTTAACGATTGATAGAGCTTTACAGAAATTTTACCGGTTAATTTTTTAATAATAGAGGAGTGCAAACGTTTTATGTTTCGTGTAATGTTTTTAAAGGAAATTGAGTATTAATTGATGTCAAAGAAATTCATTAATATTCGTTATTACGTTGAAACGACACATATCAAGACACGCAAATGTTTGTGCTCAATATTCGTTTAACGATTGATAGAGCTTCACACAAATTTGTACCGAATGATTTTTTAATAATAGAGGAGTGCAAACTTTTATGTTTCGTGTAATGTTGTTAAAGGAAATTGAGTATCAATTGATGTCAAATAAATTCATTAATATTCGTTATTACGTTGAAGCAGTGCATATCAAGACCTGTAAATATTCGTTTAACGATTGATAGAGTTTTAGACAAATTGTATCGAATGATTTTTTAATAATAGGCCCAAACGTTTTGTGTTTTATGTAATGTCTTTCAAGCAAATTGATAATTAGAGTAGCGCTCTTTAGATTTAGTTCGCAATACTTACAGATAGAATAAGTTCACCGATTTCCATGCATTTTACGTTGTGCATCCCGCAAGAATTGCAGACAACACTTTCATCAATACGGCAACCCACATAAAAAAGCGTAGCACGCGCCAATCTAGTTATACGCGACAAGGGAAAGCGTTACGTTATTTAAACGCAGATGGGAAATAAGCTTGGAGTTCGTTTTAAAATTATAACTGTCCAGAGGCAATATTGATTTTTGTCCGTAATTATTCGTTCGCCGCCACATTTGAAAATAAAAGCGTGCACGGTGCAATCGACGTTATCCGTGAATACCGCGCACACCATCCAGTCGGCTTTATTAACCTGTGGATCCCTGAGAGGTGCTCTGATTCGTACAACGCATCGTCCCATTCGGCCGGTCCATCGAATCCATCCAACTGAATTCCTAACTGTGCGGTTGCATCCTTTTTAAAAGAGAAAAGAGGCACTTTCAGCATTTATAATGAACGCGTTCGTCAGAATTTATTGAATGGCATAGAATAATATCCAACTCCGATGTTTTTGACGTCGATCACTTACAGATAGCGAGGAGACTTGATTTTTTTTTTTTTTTAAGCGCACGGTTGATACTGAAAGAAAGTAAAGCGTAATAGTAAAATAGCGTACAATAATGCTCAATTTCAATGCTTTTGACTTTTGTCACTTATAGATAAGAGACTTGCGTTTATGGATTTTTGCCATAAATGCAGGATTGGTGCGGAAAGAACGTAAAATGTTACAATAAAATGGTATAAAGTAATATGTGGTTCAAAGGTTTTTTACGTTTATCAATTGCAGATAGGGCGAGACTGTCATTTAATGTTTTATTTTTGCCATAAAGGTGAACGTCGTACCGAAACGAAGTAAAGCGGAATATTGAAATGGCATACAACAATATCTAACTCCAACGGTTGTGACATTTATCACGTATAGATAGCGAATAGATTTGCATTTAGTTTTTCAATTGTCTCATAAACTCACGGCTGATATTGAAAGTGAGGCGAAATAGAAAAACAGTATAAAATTCAAATGGTTTTGATATCTATCTGTTCTAGATAGCAAAGAGTCTTGCGTTGAATTTTTTATTTTTGCCATAAATACACGGTTGGAATAAATAGAAAATAAAGTGCTGTGATAAATTCAAATCAAATAGTATCCAACATCGATATTTTCGAGATTTATCACTTATACATGTGGCATCTCAAATACAGGGTCCCCTAGTAGGCGAGGAAAGGTCATCTATGATCCTCAATTATTATATTGATGTATCATAGGTGACGAGTTTGTTGAATTGTGTTATTTGGTTGCTTACGAGTCAGTTGACGATAAGACGCAAAGACGAAACGGCATAAAGGCGAAACGACGAAACGACGAAAGATTAGGAAATAAGATGAAAGTGTCTTAATTGTGTTGTTATTGTTTATAAATATTATACTCTCTAGCTTCACGTATTAAATTCCTACATACATTTCGAAAAAACTTACAATTAATTATTTATTTTTCAGTTTTCCTTCTTCCTCACCAATCTTATTTATTTTTCGTTCAGTTTGGTGTCTTCACATGAATACCCTATTTTAATACTTGGCATGCGTGCAACGTATTTTTACGTTTTTTGTAGTCTGTCACTGGAGCGCGGGTCACGTAAAAATACGTATTTAGTTGATTTGGTGTTGTTAGTGGATATCCACCACAAATCTACTAAATACGTATAATTACATGAATGTGTGACATTATATGCGTGTTATTTGCGTTGCTAGGCAACGCATTTAATGATTTTTTTTTCCCATAAGTTATGATTGTTGAGTTACTCGATCTTTTGCTGAGTTATTTCGTCTTCAATCGAATTCTTAGCTACCAGAACGTGTTTTATCAATTTGAAGCTTGATTTTTATTATTGATTACAAAATTGATCAAATGAGCCGTTGTGACAAAGATAGTGATGAAGAAATATGCGCTGACAAATTATCGGACTTTTTGTATGGTAGTGTGGAAAACTTTAAAAATCGCTTATTTTTATGATTTCGTGAAAATATCGTTTGTTTTTTGTTAAATAATCATACAGTATATATTTAAGTGTGAAATAAAAAAAGTTTCGCTCCTAAAAACGAAGTAGTTTTCGATTTACTGCGATTTTTCTGAATAACCAAACTTCCACGCGATTCAAGAAGAAACGCCCGCTGCACGCGAAATTCGGCGACGAAGTAGGCCCACATGCCAAGTGTTAATAGGGTAACAAGGGCATATTGCTATATTCTATATTGCCCTGCGTTTCAAAAATTAAAATAGCCGACGCAAAGGCAAACACAAGTTAACTCGTGACCGGTCAACAATGTGTTAATAATTAATTAATTTTGACCGAAGCATAGCAATTTCATTTGCACGAATAAGCAGTCACCAGAAAACATTGAGTTCCAGCATCGACGCGGTAACAGCCACCCAAAATGTCCCAAAATGTATTCAACGAGCGACACAGGCTGGACTCTTGGCATATTGCTATATGGGGTAACAAGGGCATATTGCTATATTCTATATTGCCCTGCGTTTCAAAAATTAAAATAGCCGACGCAAATGCAAACACAAGTTAACTCGTGACCGGTCAACAATGTGTTAATAATTAATTAATTTTGACCGAAGCATAGCAATTTCATTTGCACGAATAAGCAGTCACCAGAAAACATTGAGTTCCAGCATCGACGCGGTAACAGCCACCCAAAATGTCCCAAAATGTATTCAACGAGCGACACAGGCTGGACTCTCGGCATATTGCTATATGGGGTAACAAGGGCATATTGCTATATTCTATATTGCCCTGCGTTTCAAAAATTAAAATAGCCGACGCAAATGCAAACGCAAGTTAACTCGTGACCGGTCAACAACGTGTTAATAATTAATTAATTTTGACCGAAGCATAGCAATTTCATTTGCACGAATAAGCAGTCACCAGAAAACATTGAGTTCTAGCATCGACGCGGTAACAGCCACCCAAAATGTCCCAAAATGTATTCAACGAGCGACACAGGCTGGACTCTCGGCATATTGCTATATGGGGTAACAAGGGCATATTGCTATATTCTATATTGCCCTGCGTTTCAAAAATTAAAATAGCCGACGCAAATGCAAACACAAGTTAACTCGTGACCGGTCAACAATGTGTTAATAATTAATTAATTTTGACCGAAGCATAGCAATTTCATTTGCACGAATAAGCAGTCACCAGAAAACATTGAGTTCCTGCATCGACGCGGTAACAGCCACCCAAAATGCCCCAAAATATATTCAACGAGCGACACAGGCTGGACTCTCGGCATATTGCTATATGGGGTAACAAGAGCATATTGCTATATTCTATATTGCCCTGCGTTTCAAAAATTAAAATAGCCGACGCAAATGCAAACACAAGTTAACTCGTGACCGGTCAACAATGTGTTAATAATTAATTAATTTTGACCGAAGCATAGCAATTTCATTTGCACGAATAAGCAGTCACCAGAAAACATTGACTTCCAGCATCGACGTGGTAACAGCCACCCAAAATGTCCCAAAATGTATTCACCGAGCGACACAGGCTGGACTCTCGGCATATTGCTATATGGGGTAACAAGGGCATATTGCTATATTCTATATTGCCCTGCGTTTTAAAAATTAAAATAGCCGACGCAAATGCAAACACAAGTTAACTCGTGACCGGTCAACAATGTGTTAATAATTAATTAATTTTGACCGAAGCATAGCAATTTCATTTGCACGAATAAGCAGTCACCAGAAAACATTGAGTTCCAGCATCGGCGTGGTAACAGCCACCCAAAATGTCCCAAAATGTATTCAACGAGCGACACAGGCTGGACTCTCGGCATATTGCTATATTCTATATTGCTCTGCGTTTCAAAAATTAAAATAGCCGACGCAAATGCAAACACAAGTTAACTCGTAACCGGTCAACAATGTGTTAATAATTAATTAATTTTGACCGAAGCATAGCAATTTCATTTGCACGAATAAGCAGTCACCAGAAAACATTGAGTTCCAGCATCGACGTGGTAACAGCCACCCAAAATGTCCCAAAATGTATTCAACGAGCGACACAGGCTGGACTCTCCGGCCAGTCAACATGGCGGATGCACACATACATTCCTATGACGAAAAGTAGTCGGATTAACGGAGCATGCGGAAATATATAGCCCGCTTCGTGCTGACCCCTGCGAAGGCACCGTAATCCGGCGTAACGTCGCGCATTAAAACCGAGTAAAACGTCGTGTCCCTTGTTTGCACGATCGCACTCACGATATCTGTGCTGCGAGTGTGATACGGGCGGCATAATTTACGCGATACAATGGAACAGACTCGTGACTTTGATATATGTAGATCGCCCGCCTGTATATTATATGCTTCCGTATGCACCGAGTAAACATCATATACATATATCCATATGCATCGTGCGTAAAAGTGCGGACGCGGTGCGCAAAGAAAAATCGAAGGGAGCGGGAATGCTGGATGCGCTAATGATGGCGTCGTGCCAAATGGTAGGGTATAAAATTGTTGTGCAGTGTTCGACGATTTGGCGATTTGACGTTTAAGGGACCGGATGCCAGGATGCATGCAAGGGTAATGAACGTTTGCACATGAGGATTTTCACTTTAAAAGTATACCTAATATGTACAACGTCTGATGTTACTGGGCAAAATTTGTTCAAATTTTTATTTCACAAATAGTTGTAAACATCATATACATATGTCCATATGCATCGTGCGTAAAAGTGCGGACGCGGTGCGCAAAGAAAAATCGAAGGGAGCGGGAATGCTGGATGCGTTAATGATGGCGTCGTGCCAAATGGCAGGGTATAAAATTGTTTGTAGTGTTCGACGATTTGGCGATTTGACGTTTAAGGGACCGGATGCCAGGATGCACGCAAGGGTAATGAACGTTTACAAATGAGGATTTTCACTTTAAAAGTATACCTAATATGTACAATGTCTGATATCACTGGGCAAAATTTGTTCAAATTTTTATTTCACAAATAGTTGTAAACATCATATACATATATCCATATGCATCGTGCGTAAAAGTGCGGACGCGGTGCGCAAAGAAAAATCGAAGGGAGCGGGAATGCTGGATGCGCTAATGATGGCGTCGTGCCAAATGGCAGGGTGTAAAATTGTTTGTAGTGTTGGGACGTGTTGTGTAGTGTTCGACGATTTGGCGATTTGACGTTTAAGGGACCGGATCCCAGGATGCATGCAAGGGTAATGAACGTTTACAAATGAGGATTTTCACTTTAAAAGTATACCTAATATGTACAATGTCTGATATCACTGGGCAAAATTTGTTCAAATTTTTATTTCACAAATAGTTGTAAACATCATATACATATATCCATATGCACCGTGCGTAAAAGTGCGGACGCGGTGCGCAAAGAAAAATCGACGGGAGCGGGAATGCTGGATGCGCTAATGATGGCGGCGTGCCAAATGGCAGGGTATAAAATTGTTTATAGTGTTGGAAGGTGTTGTGTAGTGTTCGACGATTTGGCGATTTGACGTTTAAGGGACCGGATGCCAGGATGCGTGCAAGGGTAATGAACGTTTACAAATGAGGACTTTCACTTTAAAAGTATACCTAATATGTACAATGTCTGATATCACTGGGCAAAATTTGTTCAAATTTTTATTTCACAAATAGTTGTAAACATCATATACATATATCCATATGCATCGTGCGTAAAAGTGCGGACGCGGTGCGCAAAGAAAAATCGAAGGGAGCGGGAATGCTGGATGCGCTAATGATGGCGTCGTGCCAAATGGCAGGGTGTAAAATTGTTTGTAGTGTTGGGAGGTGTTGTGTAGTGTTCGACGATTTGGCGATTTGACGTTTAAGGGACCGGATGCCAGGATGCATGCAAGGGTAATGAACGTTTAAGAGTTTGTGCGTTTGAGCGTTTGATCTTGTTAACACTTTGAGCGCCACGCGTATTTTTAACACCAAACCTACTAGTATCGGTCAAATTTACTGTTTTCAAACTTTTGTACAACTTACACATATTTAACCAGTTAACCTATTCGCTGCTAAACCTAAATTAAATGAAGTCATTCCCATTGCCATTTATATTTTGAGTGTTGTTGTTTACGAAAGTTCTGTTATTTATGGGTAAGAGCACATATATTATCATACATAATCATTTACAAGCATACTAAAATCAAAGACGTTTATACTTATCGTTGGCAATGGGAAGGCAACAAGACTCGCCATCCTTTTTCGTATTTGCGTAAGTTTCAGTAGAAAAACAAATCGGAAATCGCGCGGATGGATAAAATAATGAAAATGCAATAAAACGAGACACAACTTTCTGTCCCTTGGCACAAGCTAAATATTCATTATTGTTGATTAGAGTGTCTCAGTAGATGACTGTATAATGCAGTACAGGGTATTTTGATTTAGCTTCGAGCTGAGTAACTGCAACATCTCTTATCAGTAATCGTAATAGTTTTGTAGAATGTAATGTAAATTTTGTGAATATCTAGCTTGTGCTAATTCACAGAAAGGTGTGTCTCATTTTATTGCATTTTCATTACTTTATCCGTCTGCACGATTTCCGATTAGTTTTTCTACTAAAACGTACGCAAATATGAAAAAGGATGTCGAGTCCTGTTGCCGTCCAATTGCCAACGATGAGTATACTCGTCTTTGATTTTATGCTTGTAAACAATTATGTCTGATAATATATGTGCTCTTACCAATAAATAACAGAACTGTGGTAAACAATAACACTCAAAATATAAATGGCAATAGGAATGACTTCATATAATTTAGGCTTAGCAGCGAATGGGTTAAAATGTATTTCAGGCAGTAATTGATTGACTACGACTACTGTGCCAATCGTCATACAACCGCAAAGAGCAAAATGACCAGAGAAAAAAGTGTCGATTCTCGCGAGCGAAAAAAGCAAATTCCTCTTAACACATTGCGGATGGATGACGAGATATCTCGTCATTGCTATTTCGTCGTTCGGGGCCATTGACGAGATATATCGTCTTGCGTATTTCGTCATTCTGGGCCACTGAGGAGATCTATCGTCTTGCATATTCTGTCGTTCGAGGCAGATGACAAGATATCACACAGTTTTATTATTTTGACAGAATTAATTATTTGAGCTCGGAAATATGGATAGCGACAAAACGATTAGCAATATTACAGAAATATTTGTGGACAGTTTAACACTTTGACTGCCAAGCGTTTCTTGCTATGTTGGAACCGCGATGCGATAAAATACTGCAGAGTATGATTAAATCGTGGAAAATGAAAGTAATGCACAGTTGTTAGAAGCGAAAGTATTGAAGCGCCGTTCCAATATCAATTGCTTTTACAAAATTGCAAATAGGATTCATTGCGAATTTTTTGCATTTTGAGTACAATCTTTTGCACCGGTCACCGATGACCACCATGGCAGTCAACATGTTAACTACTAACAAATCATCACTAATTTAAAGATATTTGACGCAAAAAAATACCCGGCCACTGGGTGCGATTAGCAATAGAATGCTCGGTCCGCAAAGTGTTAAGCTCAACTGACTTTCACTATGGCGCATTTTTGCGAAACGGAAGAGTCAGCAGGACGCAGGCTGTATATTTTCGCATGCTCCGTTGATCCCACTACTTTCCGTGCCTATGACAGCACTCTAATGTCCAGACTCGCAGGTCGCGAGAAATTTTATGCGATATTCATCCGGACAGCTCTCGAAAGCGAGCGACGAGCGTCGTGTGGAATCTGGCGTAAAAATGAAACGACATTGTCGCGTTAAGGAGGAATGAACTGGCGCTGGCGTCGTTTAAAAGTCGACTTCTAACGAGCGTCTCTGGCACCTCCCGGCGGCGGCCAATTATCGTCTTCCTCGCATTTGGCACTCGAAACTGGATTTAATCCATAATTATCGCCCCGCCAACTCGGAAAGAGCTGCTACGACTTTTTTAACTAGTCATAAATTCTTGAGGGGATGAGAAGAAATATGGCTGAGCTATGCGTCGGCTGGAACTATGGCAGATCATGGCGGACGTGGCAAGTTAAAAGTTTGTGTAAGTACATTCGATTTGCTTGTTAATACTAAATGTACCGGTAGTTTATAGCTACCTATTGTTATCGTGAGCGATCATGTAACCACTTACCAAGAAATGTTGATTTTTAGAAAGAAATTCCTAATTTATTAAAGTGAGAAATTGAATAATCGGACGACATAAGAATTTACAGAAAGTCAAATGAACGAAAGATATAAGAATGAATGTACGATTTTAAAGTAAATTTTGAAAGGGGTCATATGACCCCGTGGTACGTTTAGTCTTAAAATTGCGGCTCGATAATCGATAATGCCTAAACGTTTGAAAATTCATTCACAAAAATATAAAATTCTCGTCTAAAAATTGACAATATTTAAATTTATCGGATTTAATCATACTGCTTGAAAATTAGCAATATTTAAATGAAGATGATTTAAAATAGCTGCATAAAAATTGACAATGCCTAAATTTATGGTAATACATTCACAAAAATACAAAGTTCTCGTTTAAAAATTGACAGTATTTAAATTTATCGGATTTAATCATACTGCTTGAAAATTAGCAATATTTAAGTGAAGATGATTTAAAATAGCTGCATAAAAATTGACAATGCCTAAATCTATGAAAATACATTGACAAAAATATAAAATTCTCGTTTAAAAATTGATAATATTTAAATTTATCGGATTTAATCGTACTGTTTGAAAATTAGCAATATTTAAGTGAAGATAATTTAAAATTGCCGCATGAAAATCGACAATGCCTAAATTTATGAAAATACATTGACAAAAATATAAAATTCTCGTTTAAAAATTGACAATATTTAAATTTATCGGATTTAATCGCATTGCTTTAAAATTAGCAATATTTAAGTACAGATCATTTGAAATTGCCGCTTGATAATCGACAATACCTAAATTTATGGAAACACATTCATAAAAATACAAAATACTCGTTTAAAAATTGATAATATTTAAATTTGTGGAATTTAACCGTACTGCTTGAAAATTAGCAATATTTAAGTGATCATTTACCACTGAACGTACCGATACTTTACACCTACCTATTCTTATCATGAGGGGTCATTTGACCCCTTATCAAATAAACGGTGATTTTAGAAAGAAATTCCTAATTTATGAAAGCAAGAAATTGAATAATCAGATAATATGTAAATTTACAGAAAATCAAATGACCGAAAGAAATAACAATGAATGTACGATTTCAAAATAAATTTCGAAAGGAGTCATTTGACCCCGCTTGTCAACAACGTTCGCACCAATACATTACATCCCAGTTAAAAAAAATCTTTTCACGTATGAAACAGTTCGCGTAAGCTGTACCGTCGACGAGTGTCCTCGAAACATTTGAAGCTAAGTTCGAATGCAAAATGAATAATCCCCCCGTGCACGAACGCGTTAACACGTTTCCCCGTTCTTCTTTTGCCCCCCATTATGTGTGCTATTCCTACTTCATTCCGCGGTAATTCACTCTCTTCCACCTATGTCTTCTTCCCTTGCCCAGCTCTACATTCTCGATGCCTCTGTGCCGTGTTTATCTTCCCTCCGCAATTCACTCACGTTTAGGTGTTCGTGTTGGTATTTGAATACCTTTGCTTCTCACTTCTCTCTCGCACCGTTTCTATCGCGGCCTCTCTTTCTCTCTTTCTTTGTCTGTCTCGCTTCGTCCCAATCTTCCAGAAATGTATCACCCTCCGACTCGTCGAATGATGGACGCATTCACGGGGATGATACGATATAGAAATACGCCATGCGAAAAAGCGGCGCTTCCGGGAGTTGCTTTGATGTCGAACGGAAGTCAGGCTCGTTTTTTTAATAATATTTATTAAACTTTGAGAGGCGGAGCTCGTACGTCGTCGCCGTTTCTCGTTAAATCGCCGCCGTTGGAAGAAATGCGCGAAATTGCGTGTGTTGTGCGCTGTGTGGTTGGATCGAGGGAATCAAGCGAAAAATGGGGTGGTAATGGGCGAAAGGACTGTGGTGGTCTGGGATTCGTGGTCGGGGGAGGGTGGTAGTAATGGATGTAGTATTCTTGTGGAAAATACGAAAGAATACTAATGTATTTAGAGAGAAATAATGTGGGAGAATAACTTTCTTGTTTAAAATATGAAAAGATACTAATGCATTTTGGGAAAAATCATTTAGTAGGATAAGAAACTAAAAGTAATGAACACATACAAAACACAGACAATTATTGATATTGGAATGTAATTGTAAATGCGGGAAAGTAGTATGTGGAATATAGTGTTTGTGATAACAGAAGGCTGTAATATTCTTGTTTAAAATACGAAAAAATACCGATGTATTTAAAGAGAAATACTATGGGAGAATAACGAACGAAAAATATTGAGGGAAGAGTGATGCCGATGATTATGGTATTTTTGTTTAAAACAAGAAAACATATCAATGCGTTTTGGGAAAAATAATATAGTAGGATAAAAGAATGAAAGTAATGAACATATACAAAACACACACAATTATTACTATTGGACTATAATGGGTTAATGGGGGTAGTAGTATACGTGATATAGGATTTGTGATAATGGAAGGCTGTAATATTCTTGTTTAAAATACGAAAAAATACCGATGTATTTAAAGAGAAATAATATGGGAGAATAACGAACGAAAAATATTGAGGGAAGAGTGATGCCGATGATTATGGTACTTTTGTTTAAAACAAGAAAACATATCAATGCGTTTTGGGAAAAATAATATAGTAGGATAAAAGAATGAAAGTAATGAACATATACAAAACACACACAATTATTACTATTGGACTATAATGGGTTAATGGAGGTAGTACTATACGTGATATAGGATTTGTGATAATGGAAGGCTGTAATATTCTTGTTTAAAATACAAAAAAATACCGATGTATTTAAAGAGAAATAATATGGGAGAATAACGAACGAAAAATATTAAGGGAAGAGTGATGCCGATGATTATGGTATTATTGTTTAAAACAAGAAAACATATCAATGCGTTTTGGGAAAAATAATATAGTAGGATAAAAGAATGAAAGTAATGAACATATACAAAACACACACAATTATTACTATTGGACTATAATGGATTAATGGGGGTAGTAGTATACGTGATATAGGATTTGTGATAATGGAAGGCTGTAATATTCTTGTTTAAAATACGAAAAAATACTAATGTATTTAGAGAGAAATAATATGGGAGAATAACGGAAGAAAAATAATTAACGGAAGGCTGTAATGATCTTGTTTAAAATATGGAAACGTAATAATACATTTTGGAATTAATCATATTGTATGATAAGAGACCAGAAGTAATGAACACATACGAAACACAGACAATTATTACTATAGGAGTATAATGGGTTAATGGAGGAAAGTAGTATATGTAATATATAATGGTATTTACGATCATGGAAAGCTGTAGTATTCTTGTTTAAAACTCGGAGGAATACTAATAAATACATTTATTTTATTATTGCATAGCATTTCCTGTGTCTATGTTACAAAACTAAAAAAATCTTTTGATTTGTGGTCCGTAGTTAACTTTGTTACTTCGTAACTCAATGTAGAAGTCAAACTACCTAAATAAGCTGCAATGAACTTTATTTACACATCATTAATTGCAATGAAACTTCCACATATATTTTGTAATACTTTTAATATTTTTTTATCTCACGAACTTTTAATATTTGCATTAATACATTTGCTGATAAAAACCCAAATTAATCGTAACCGGTCGACAATGTGTTAACAAAGTTCGTAAGTAACACAACGTAGAACTCAAACCATCGAAATAAGCTGCAATAAACTTTATTTGCACACCATTAATTGCAATGGAACTTCAACATATATTTTGTAATACTTTTAATATTGTCTTTATCTGTAATACTTTTAATATTTGCATTAATACATTTGCCGCTGAAAACATGAGATAACTCGTAATCGGTCGACTATGTATTAACAAAGTTCGTAATTAACACAACGTAGAACTCAAACCCTCGAAATAAGCAGCAATAATCTTTATTTACACATCGTTAATTGCAACGAAACTTTCACATATATTTTGTAATACTTTTAATATTTTTTTATCCTACAACCTTTTAATATTTGCATTATTAAATTTGTCGATGAAAACACGAATTAATCGTAACCGGTTCCGCAATATGTTAAATATGTGTAAGTTACACAAAAATTTGAAAACGGTCAATTTGATATATACACATATATAGGTACAGTATTATATATACAATAGGTTATACAATAGTACCGTATTATATATACAACAGGTTCAGTATTAAACTCAATTGATGCTGAACAGTCAACGTCTCAACACCGTCGTCGCCATGACGTATTATCGCCTATAATATCAGAAGGCAATCGTTCGATGGCATGAAGGAGCGTAATTGGTTAAACGATCCGCCGACAGCGATGCAAACTGTCAGAATACGATTGACTCGTAATAAGGCAGCGACATTTTAACAGTAGTAGTCGGATGTAAGGGTAGAGTGAAGCGGGAAAAAGGAAAAGCCGGCAGCAGCGAAGATCAAATGCGGTGCGAGGGAAATAGCGGAGGGAGTGGAGCGAGGAGGAAACTGTACCTGCAAACAGCGCTTCATTTCAATGGAATTGGCTGCATCAATGCCAATTAATTAGCCTGTAAGCCCCCAGTGGTCGTCGGCCGCTGAGTAATTTCATTAGTCCCTATAGTCGAGGGTCATTGAATAAATAAGGTCCTGTTTTCACGGTGAATGCCGCCGACTGATATGTTTCGCTAACATCGCACGCGGCTCTTCTAATCGCACGACCGACGGTAAACAGAAAATTATTCCATCAGATTGCTTTCGTCTCCCGTCCGACACGTTGGATAAGCTTCACGCGGTACCTTCATAATCACCGCGCACGGCTTCACGCTTGCTTATTGAAGGCAAACACGGCGAAGTCAAGCTTTTGGACCGATCTGAGAGTAGAATATAAAATATTCGCGTTTTTGAACGTAAATCTTGTAAGAGCTAAAGTCTAGAGTGAAAAAAACACTTATTATATTTTCATAATATATGCAGTTCTTCGGGTGGTATTGTGTACTATATATGGATGGTGATTTGCTTGCTTATTGAAGGCAAACATTGAGAAATCAAACTTTCGGCAGGATTTGAGACTAGAATATAAAATATTCGTGTTTTTGAACATAAATCTTAGAAGAGCTAAAGTATAGTGTGAAAAAAAACATATTTCATTATATGCAGTTCTTCCAGTGGTATGGTGTACTATATATGGATAATGTTTCGTTTACATTGGGAAGGTATTGTTGCTATATATGGATGACGTACGATGTGCTTATTGAAGGCAAATATTTTCATATTATATGCAGTTCTTCCAGTGGTATGGTGTACTATATATGGATAATGTTTCGCTTGCTTATTGAAGCCAGATATTGAGAATTCAAGCTTATGGCCCGATCTGAGAGTAAAATATAAAATATTCGCGTTTTTGAACGTAAATCTTGTAAGAGCTAATGTTTAGTGTGAAAAAGACATAATATTTTCATAATATATGCAGTTCTTTGGGTAGTGAAAGAGAATGTGTTTTGATTAGGAAGGTATTATATACTATATATGGATGACGTATGGATTGCTTATTGAAGGAAAACATTGCAAAGTCAAGCTTTTGGCCCGATCTGAGACTGGAATATAAAATATACCTGTTTTTGATCGTAAATCTTGTAAGAGCTAGTTAAGTAAGAGTCTAGTTTGAAAGAAAACACTTGTAATATTTTCATAATATATGCAGTTCTTTGGTAGTGAGAGAGAATGTGTTTAGATTGGGAAGGTTTCGAATACTATATATGGATGATGTATGGCTTGCTTATTGAAGGTAAACATTGAGAAATCAAACTTTCGGCACGATCTGCGTCTAGAATATAAAATATTCGCGTTTTTGAATGTAAATCTTGTAAGAGCTAAAGTCTAGTTTAAAAAACCACACTTACAATATTTTCATAATATATGCAGGTCTTTTGGGTAGTGAAAGAGAATGTGTTTAGATTGGGAAGGTATTGTATACTATATATGGATGACGTGTCGTTCGCTTATCAGAGACAATCATTGTGACGCCAAACTTTTTTCGACCAGATTCAGGCATTTTGGAATATCATATATTGCAGTTTTTGATCATAAATCTTGTAAAAACTAAAACTCATCTTAGTAGCAATTATTGTAACATTTTTCCTCAAATGTCACAATGTTTTCATTATGTTATACCAGTTTTCTTGGATTATGAGAGAGAATGTGTTTAGATTGGGAAGGTATTGTATATTATATATGGATGACACATCGCTTGCTTATCGGGAACAGTCATTGCAAAGTCTGTCTTTCCAGCGGATGTGCACATTTTTTAATAATAACTTATTGCAATTTCAGATCATCTTCTTACGAATATTTAATTACTTCAAGAACTGAAGTTCATCTTAATAGCAATTATTGTTTTTCCCAAATGTCATGCAATTTTTTTTTATTATGGTATATCATTTTCTAGGATTATTCAAAGTATTTTATACTTTATATATAGATCATCTTTTTACACATATTTTTATCGAACTGAAGAGGCATTATTGACTTTTTCCCCAAATATCCTGCTTTTTTTTTATCGACCAGATTATTTTCGCACATTTTTTAACAATAAAATATTGCAGTTACAGATCATCAGTATACTTCAAAAACTAAAACTCATCTTAGTAGCAATTATTGTAACATTTTTCCTCAAATGTCCTACTGTTTTTTCATTATGTTATACCATTTTCTAGGATTATGATTCAACACCTATAACTATACCTTACAAATAGCAATTCATCTTTTTACACATATTTAATTACTTCAAGAACTGAAGTTCATCTTAGTAGCAATTATTGTAACTTTTTCTGCAAATATCCTGCTCTTTTTTATTATGGCATATAATTTTCTAGGATTATGACTCAACACCCATAACTGTACCTTAGAAGTAGCAATTCATCTTCTTACACATATTTAATTACTTCAAGAACTGAAGTTCATCTTAATAGCAATTATTGTAACTTTTTCCCAAATGTCCTGCACTTTTTTTTTATTATGGTATATCATTTTCTAGGATTATGATTCAACACCTATAACTATACCTTAGAAGTAGCAATTCATCTTCTTACACACATCTTTTCGAACACAAATGCCCCGTGACATTTCAACTACAGTGACAAGTCCAAAAAAATGTTACAAAATACACAAGTAACTACTTGTTGCCACGTACACCGGTCTTTTATCAATGTACGTTAATCCACAAACGTACCTTCCATTCTCGCCCAGTAAACAAAAGCATCACAGCCGCGGACAAAACCTAAAATATGAAGATTACATTCTGAGTAGTAGATTAGACGGTGTAACTTCTTAGTACACCCAATTACCTTGGGAGTTGAGAACGTGGTCTCTTGTCAACAAACTCCGCAGGCATCTACTTAAACATTATTTAGACTGTCGTCGATGCAACGATGTTTCGCTCAGCTGCCCGTGTTTGCACGAGAAATTCGTGAACCACTTCCGGCGTATAGCCTGTCTTCATACCCAAGAGAGGTAGACGATAAAATATGCGGAATATGTTTACATTCTTCTTGCCTCAAGTGAAATCGTTCGTACGCATGTGTCATTGTAATAAATATGATAATAACTGCTCCTAATTGCGTTAACTATTATGTTAAACGGGTGGCAGCCAAAAAGATTTGTAATTATATCTTTTTTTCTCGAATCAAATTTATTTCAATTTCGTTCGTTTCCTTTATCAGTTTAACTCAGTAAAATAATTGTGGGCTCTACTACTTTTTTTTCTTTGGGACACTAGTTTGCCTGAACTGATTTCGAAAAATATAGGCTGACCTTCCTTTCTTATACTCTCATCGTCACAAAACGAAAATACATTATACAATTTAAACAATACAAAATGAACTTGTTATGACCTTAAAATAGCGAAGATAAGAAATGTTTACGTCAAAGTGATGGCACATGAAATATCGTTTAAACAATGAAGATGAAAGTGTTTTAAATATTGCTAGTTTTCAAGCAGTACGATTAAATCCGATAAATTTAAATATTGTCAATTTTTAAATGAGAATTTTGTATTTTTGTGAATGTATTTCCATAAATTTAGGCATTGTCGATTATCAAGCCGGAATTTTAATGAGTTTAGAAATTTGTTAGGCGCGTGTCAGTGAATCAATTAGGATTTTTAATTCCTAATTTATTAGGTTATTCCTAAATTAATTAGTTCTCTACATTTGGACGACGTTTAACAGCAGTTATAGTCTGCATCATCAGAGCAGGGGGTGCTTCGATACAGCCATCCGGAAGCCAATAATGTAATTAATTAGTATATTGTAATTAACTGTTCGATAAAGAGTTAATTAAGAAATCTGACGGCTCGACACTAAATACGTGCCGTTGTTGAACGCATATATTTTTGCATTGAAATCTTCCACACTTATACAAAAATACATCCCTTTTGATGAGGATACGAGTTGATCCGTTAGATTCCTTTAAACGATAAATTTCAGTATAGTAATTTATTGATCGATATACGCCAAAAAATGAATCGCTTAATAGCCGGTATAACAAAATACAAATTGTCAAAATTTTGATGAATTTATATCCCGTCGTTTCGATGAAAATCGCAATAATACCGAGCCATTTTCACAGCACAGTCAGAAATCATTGTGTACATAGCCGTTTATATAAACCCTTTTGAGACCTTGTATAAAACATACCAAATAACTCCAGTTTTATAATTTGTTTTTTTTCGAATGTGCCTAACTTTTAATATTTAAAATAAATGTAACATTCCTTGCTCGGTGGAATTATTTTAGTTTGCAAATTAGCAACTCATATACGTGACGTGTGCTAGCGAACATGTCGAGAGCAAGTAAAAAAGTGTCGATATCCGAATTTACATATTTGTGCATTTATTCACTCATTTCATCATCAGTTAATAGTAACATCGAATCGTTTTCACAACAGAATCAGAAATTATATGTAATTGTTTAGATAAACAAAGATTTTAATCCATTGCATTCGACTGTTTCTCTGACGTGACACAAAAATATTACATATTATTACTGAGAAAATTCGATAAAATTTGCCTGAGGAACATAAAATGTTCAGATAATAATCTGAGCGACAAATTTCATATTATTGGCACGCGAAAAAATCAATCAGACATTATTTCAAAAGAATAACCAAGTGAAACACCACTAATAACTTATTATCGCAATAAAAAATAATATGAAATAAAATGAAATAAAAAATAAAATGTCATTTTTATTTCATATTTATTTCATTTATTTCATTTATTTCAGTTATTTTATAATTATTTTAAAATTACATTTTTATTTCATAACACAGTTTTATATTAATGAACAGTTAAATTACATTTTTATTTCATAACACATATATCAATACCGTGCGAAGCAAAATATAATTTGAACACAGTACTTCTTTCCGCAACTATACCATTTCATCCGAAATAATGCGCTATTTCCCCATTCGCCAAAATTCAAGCGCTTGAAAACCGCACTTTACTGTTCGCAGCAACATTACACACAAAAATTGAAGAGATCGCAGCTTGTAACAACACTCGATCTCCTCTACTTGCCGCGCTCTTCATTTTATGGTCAGATCCACGTTAATACCTCCTACAACATAATAATGTCCGCGTAGATTGAGGGACAACTTGATTACGACGCGTTGGACGCACAGGACTGAAATTCGGGCCGATTATTCAAGAAACGACGCGGCTCCGACGCCATTAAAAGCCGCTCTCGACGAGGGCGAAACTCTAAAAGCAACGTAACCGGCGGATTAAAAAGTGCTTTAAATATGTGGTCTGTTTGAAAAATGGGCAAAAGTATTAATATCCATCGGTGCGGATTAAACGTCTGTAACGATCGGGGTTGTGACGGAGGTTCGCGCGGATGCCTTTCTATCTCTCAAGTCCCGTTTATTAGCGGCACGCTTCAAGTGTTTCCCGATAACGAGTATTATTGCGTTCCATCGCGCAGAATGAATCTATGATGGGGTTGGAAACTTTTGTCTGGTATCAAAAGTATTATAGAACGCATCGGATACGGCTTAAATGCGAGTAATGTTATCGTTACAAGTGCGGATTCCTGCAATGATGTAATTACGTCCGTAGTTTAAAGGAGGTTTCTATCGATGGAAGTGAGGCGAATGAATTTATTAGAGTTATTAGGTTGGGTATGGGATATTTGACGATTTATCAAAAATGGTTGTTATTAAATATGTGGTCTGTTTGAAAAAGTTTCGTCTGGTAACAAAAGTATTATAGGTACCTGAATGCATCGGTAGGAGTTACGACTTAAATGCCGAATAAGTCGGTTTCTACCGATCGAAGTGAGACGTAGGAATTTACCGGGGTTATGACGTAGAGTAGGAGATATATGAGAATCGTTAGATGTATCTGTAAAAAATTATTGTTATTAAAAATTTGGTCTATTGCAAAAAGTTTCGTCTGGTAACAAAAGTACGATAGGTACCTGAATGCATCGGTAGGAGTTACGGTTTAAATGCCGAATAAATCGGTTTCTATCGATGGAAGTAAAGTGGAGGAATTTATTGGGGTTTGACATTAGGTAGAGGAGATATAGAAATCGTTAGACGCATGGATTATCGTAACGATCCGTCAAAAATTGATGTTAATAAAAATCTGGTCTGCTGTGGAAACTTTTGTCTGGTATCAAAAGTATTATAGAACGCATCGAAGGGAGTTACGGTTTAAATGCGAGTAATGTTATCGTTACAAGTGCGGATTCCTGCAATGATGTAATTACGTCCGTAGTTTAAAGGAGGTTTCTATCGATAGAGGTGAGGCGGAAAAATTTATTGGGGTTATGACATTTGGTAGAGGAGACACGAAAATTGTTAGACGATGTTTTTGACGGTCTGTCGAAAATTGTTGTTTTAAAAACCTGGTGTGTTGTACAAAGTTTCGTCTGGTATCAAAAGTATTATAGGTACCTGTATGCATCGAGAGGAGTTACGGTTTAAATGCGAGTAATGTTATCGTTACAAGTGCGAATTTCTGCAATGATGTAATTTAAAGTCGGTTTCTATCAATGGATGTGAGGCAGAGGAATTTATCGGGGTTATAATGTGGAGTAGGAGAGATATGGGAATCGTTAGACGATGTTTTTGACGGTCTATCAAAAATGTATTAAAAATCTGGTCCACTGTAAAAATGTTCGTCTGGTATCAAACGTATTATAGGTATTTGAATGCATCGGGAGGAGTTACGGTTTAAATGCCGAATAAATCGGTTTCTATCGATGGAAGTGAGGCGAGGAATTTATTCGGGTTATGACGTTGGGTATGGAATGTTCTGACGATCTATCAAAAATTGTTGCTATTAAATATGTGGTCTGTTGTAAAAAGTTTCGTCTGGTATCAAAAGTATTATAGAT
Source organism: Cryptocheilus praepositus (assembly GCA_033815515.1). Taxonomy (NCBI): domain Eukaryota; kingdom Metazoa; phylum Arthropoda; class Insecta; order Hymenoptera; family Pompilidae; genus Cryptocheilus; species Cryptocheilus praepositus. The sequence continues at coordinate 6,332,934 of JAWWQZ010000271.1, forward strand.
ACCTGAATGCATCGAGAGGAATTGCGGTTTAAATACTGGATAAAGGCGAGTAATGTTATCGTTACAAGTGCGGATTTCTGCAATGATGTAATTTAAAGTCGGTTTCTACCGACGGCAATTAAGCGGTGGAATTTATTGAGGCTACAATGTTGAGTAGGGGAGATATAGAAATCGTTAGACGCATAGATGATCGTAACGATGTTTTTGATGGTCTGTCAAAAATTGTTTTTATTAAAAATTTGGTCTGTTGTAAAAAGTTTCGTCTGGTATCAAAAGTATTATAGGTGCCTGAATCCATCGAGAGGAGTTGCGGTTTAAATACCGGAACTGATCAGATAATATTATTATTACAAAAGCGAATTCTTGCTGTGATATCATAACGTTTGCGTTTCAATGGAGTCTTTATCAATGAAAATGGGGTAAAGGGATGTAATGGGGTTACGAGGTGAATATTTGATAAGGCAGATAATGTGATTGTTAAAAGTATGGATCCTGGTAATGATGATTGTATCGATATGTCAAAAATCATTGTTGCTAAAAGCATCATTTGATATTAAAGTCATTGTCAATAAAGGCCCCGTATATATGCATACAGCGTAATGACTGTTTAAATATCAGACAAGAGTGGGTAATGTTATCGTTAAAAGTGCAAATTCTTGTAATGGTGTCGTTATCAATTGATTCAACAGTTGGTTTTTATCGATGAAAGTTGTGAGAGTGAATTGGCGGTGCGATGTAACTGTTAGGCAAGAACGAAAATATTATTGTTAGAATTTTTTCGATTATTATCGATTATTGGTAGGATTTTATTGATTGTTAAATTTTTACCGATTTTTCTAATGTTTTTTGTTTTATTAAGAGCCCCATACAAAATGCATAATTCGGTATTATGGTTAAACTCTGTGACAAGAGTGTATCAAACCTTCATTACAAGTGAACATTTTTCCAATGATATTTTCATGATTATATTTAAAAACAAATAATTATCATTATAAGTCGTATATGAATGCATTCAACCAAGTTGCGATCTATTTGTTGGATGGTGGATAATGTCATAACTGCAAAGATCAGTTCCAGTCGATCATTGTCGACTAAAAGCAACATAAATTAATAAATCGAAGTTACAGTGTAACTAGAAGATAAGAGCGGATAATGCAAATGCAGTAAATTGTCGACTGCTCCAATGACGTCCTTATCGACATGAAAATTGTTCGTTACTTATCGTTACAATCGCCTGCATGTAGAGGATTATAACAAAATTTACATGCCATAATGAGTGACATTCTAATCGGATAACGAGGTTAATAATTTCATAAGTTGCAGAATACTGAACACCATAAAAGCGAACGTTGCGTTTGAACATTAACAGTACACGATATACGAGAATAAGTAAATTTATCAGCACACTTTCTGGTCCCTATATATATGCGTCATATAATTATACTAATGTATATAACGGTTGCCTGTATTAACACCGAAAGCAAATTAATACGCAATGTAGAATATATATACGTATATGTGTAACTGAAAAGATTGCTGACTGATTTATGTGCGCATATGTTGGACTTATAAATAATATAATTATTATATAATATGCGTATAATGTATATATTATATTACGTAATCTTGTAAAGCTAATCTTACGCATTTACTTTATAAGTACAACATATGTGAACATAAATTAGTCAGCAATCTTTTCAGTGCCACATATATGTATGTATATACATGGAACCGAAAATATTGCTAACTAATTTATGTTCACATATGTTGTACTTATAAAGTACATACATAATATTTGCTTTACAATATTATGTAATATAATACATACATTTATGTGTATGCATATATATGAAATTGCATTTTATAACGCACAGATGTATATCCATTATACGCATATATAATAATACAATATATATAATATATATACACAACGCAGACATTTGGTACTTTACGTATGAGCCGCTCATATGTCAAATCGATTACTTCTACGTATAAAAAAGTAAACAATCCACATCTAACATAAATATGGAAAGTTGAGTATCAAGTGCATTGACTCTAAAATTTTAAAAATTCGAAATGTGATATAAATCGCTTTGATCTGTAAACGACTCATGTCGATAATTTCTGGCGGACGTACATGAGCCCATCGGCTACATTAGACATATTTAAACGTCAATCGTCCGCAAAGTGTTAAATCTTTAACCTCACATTACAGGAGTGTTACAAAAATGACTGTCCCAAATTACAAAATTGGTAGAAATCAACAGTTTGTCGCGTGCGACTGTTCTTTAATCGTCAAATTGTTTTTAACTGCAGTTCTTCCAAAGCGTAATCGATCCAAGGATTCGTGCCGAAAGGTCAAAGTATTATTTCTCCCAGTGACAAGGTATTCTTGGAGCAGTCAATTTTACGACAATTTTGCAACAATGTAATTCACGCTCGTGTATCGGAATCTAAATTTAATCTTGCCAACACTGAACCATGTTGTACTCGTATCGTGTCATACGACAGCTAAAATGAAGGCACCAGTAATTGACCTCATATGAGTTGATTAACCCTCTATGGATCGAATTTTTTTTAGTGGCTATACAAAATTTATGTAACGTGAAATCAACAAATATCAACCACGGAATATATATTAACAATGAACTTAGCAGCTTTAACAATTTTATTATAACGAATACATTTTATAACTTTGAAGCAACAACGGCTTACAACGTTTGCACTTGTGTGTATAAGAGCTTAAGTATGGAATTCCATAAAGAATCGGAATGCCATAGACATCGTTTTTAGAAAGATTTCACACATAGCAGCGTCTTTAACCATTCAACACTTCTTTGGAAACCACTAATCGCTTACATAGTCATGGCAGCATCTCTTATCATAACGCAATTAATCAAAATACATCATAGACATAGTTTTTAGAAGGATTTCAAGATTTCACAGGATTTCACAAGACACAAGATTTCAATGACAGCATCTTTAACCTACACTACGTATGTAAAGATACGTTCAGCATCGGAATGCCATAAAAGTTTCTATAGAATACAGTTCTTAGAACAATTTCCAACATTACAGCATCTTTAACAATTCAAGAACCGTATCGCACAGCTAATACTACACACGCAGAAAATTCTTCCGAACCTTCCTCCACCTTACCAACATCTCAAACCATTCTTTTCCCAAAGACTCCCACTAATAATAGTAATAGTAGCTTCTCCTATCGTAACGCAATTAATCAAAACACTCTGCCGCCGATATATTAAAGTTTCGGTACACTACGTATGTAAATTTAGGCTCAGCATCGGAATGCCATAGACATAGTTTTTAGAAGGATTTCGAACATTACAGCATCTTTAACCATTCAGCATTTCTTTGAAAACCACTAATTTATTATATAATTATATTATATTATTGATTTTATGCCAGCATTTTATTATTTTCCAGCATCTTTAACAATTCAACAACCGTATCGCACAGTTAATACCACACATGCAGAAAATTCTTCCGAACCTTCCTCCACCTTACCAACATCTCAACCCATTCTTTTCCCAAAGACTCCCACTAATAATAGTAATAGTAGCTTCTCCTATCGTAACGCAATTAATCAAAATACTCTGCCGCCGATATATTAACGTTTCGGTACACTACGTATGTAAATTTAGGCTCAGCATCGGAATGCCATAGACATAGTTTTTATAAGGATTTCGAACATTACAGCATCTTTAACCATTCAGCATTTCTTTGAAAACCACTAATTTATTATATAATTATATTATATTATTGATTTTATGCCAGCATTTTATTATTTTCCAGCATCTTTAACAATTCAACAACCGTATCGCACAGCTAACACCACACACGCAGAAAATTCTTCCGAACCTTCCTCCACCTTACCAACATCTCCAACCATTCTTTTCCCAAAGACTCCCACTAATAATAGTAATAGTACCTTCTCCTATCGTAACGCAATTAATCAAAATACTCTGCCGCCGATATATTAACGTTTCGGTACACTACGTATGTAAATTTAGGCTCAGCATCGGAATGCCATAGACATAGTTTTTAGAAGGATTTCACACATTACAGCATCCTTAACCATTCAACATTTCTTTGAAAACCACTAATTTATTATATAATTATATTATATTATTGATTTTATGCCAGCATTTTATTATTTTCCAGCATCTTTAACAATTCAACAACCGTATCGCACAGCTAACACCACACACGTAGAAAATTCTTCCGAACCTTCCTTCGCCTTACCAACATCTCAAACCATTCTTTTCCCAAAGACTCCCACTAATAATAGTAATAGTAGCTTCTCCTATCGTAACTCAATTAATCAAAATACTCTGCCGCCGATATATTAACGTTTCGGTACACTACGTATGTAAATTTAGGCTCAGCATCGGAATGCCATAGACATAGTTTTTATAAGGATTTCGAACATTACAGCATCCTTAACCATTCAACATTTCTTTCAAAACCACTAATTTATTATATAATTATATTATATTATTGATTTTATGCCAGCATTTGATTATTTTCCAGCATCTTTAACAATTCAACAACCGTATCGCACAGTTAATACCACACCCGCAGAAAATTCTTCCGAACGTTCCTCCACCTTACCAAAATCTCAAACCATTCTTTTCCCAAAGACTCCCACTAATAATAGTAATAGTAGCTTCTCCTATCGTAACGCAATTAATCAAAATACTCTGCCGCCGATATATTAACGTTTCGGTACACTACGTATGTAAATTTAGGCTCAGCATCGGAATGCCATAGACATAGTTTTTATAAGGATTTCGAACATTACAGCATCCTTAACCATTCAACATTTCTTTGAAAACCTCGAATTTATTCTATAATTATATTATATAATTGATTTTATGCCAGCATTTTATTATTTTCCAGCATCTTTAACAATTCAACAACCGTATCGCACAGTTAATACCACACATGCAGAAAATTCTTCCGAACCTTCCTCCACCTTACCAACATCCCAAACCATTCTTTTCCCAAAGACTCCCACTAATAATAGTAATAGTAGCTTCTCCTATCGTAACGCAATTAATCAAAATACTCTGCCGCCGATATATTAACGTTTCGGTACACTACGTATGTAAATTTAGGCTCAGCATCGAAATGCCATAGACATAGTTTTTATAAGGATTTCGAACATTACAGCATCTTTAACCATTCAACATTTCTTTGAAAACCACTTATTTATTATATAATTATCTTATATTATTGATTTTATGCCAGCATTTTATTATTTTCCAGCATCTTTAACAATTCAACAATCGTATCGCACAGCTAACACCACACACGCAGAAAATTCTTCCGAACCTTCCTCCATCTTACCAACATCTCAACCCATTCTTTTCCCCCAAAAAAACCACTAATTGCTTAAGTAGTAATAGTAGCTTCTCCTATCGTTAAGCAATTAATCAAAATATCCTGCCATCAATATATTAACGTCTCCCTACACTAGGTATGTAAAGATATCCTCAGCATCGGAGTGGTACAGACATAGTTTCTAGAACCATTTTAAACACTACAGCATCTTTAACCATTTAACATTTCTTTGAAAACCTTAAAAAAACCTTACCTCAAGAAAACCTTGAAATTGCTTAAGTATTAATAGTAACTTCTCCTATTGTAACGCAATTAATCAAAATACTCTGCCGCCGATATATTAACGTTTCGGTACACTACGTATGTAAATTTAGGCTCAGCATCGGAATGCCATAGACATAGTTTTTAGAAGGATTTCACACATTACAGCATCCTTAACCATTCAACACTTCTTTGAAAACCACTAATTTATTACATAATTATATTATATTATTGATTTTATGCCAGCATTTTATTATTTTCCAGCATCTTTAACAATTCAACAACCGTATCGCACAGCTAACACCACACACGCAGAAAATTCTTCCGAACCTTCCTCCACCTTACCAACATATCAACCCATTCTTTTCCCCAAAAAAACCACTAATTGCTTAAGTAGTAATAGTAGCTTCTCCTATCGTAAAGCAATTAATCAAAATATCCTGCTGTCAATATATTAACGTCTCCCTACACTAGGTATGTAAAGATATCCTCAGCATCGGAGTGGTACAGACATAGTTTCTAGAACCATTTCAAACACTACAGCATCTTTAACCATTTAATATTTCTTTGAAAACCTTAAAAAAACCTTACTTTAAGAAAACCTTAAGAAAACCTTGAAATTGCTTAAGTAGTAATAGTAGCTTCTCCTATTGTAACGCAATTAATCAAAATACTCTGCCGCCGATATATTAACGTTTCGGTACGCTACGTATGTAAATTTAGGCTCAGCATCGGAATGCCATAGACATAGTTTTTAGAAGGATTTCACACATTACAGCATGCTTAACCATTCAACATTTCTTTGAAAATTTTATTATTTTCCAGCATCTTTAACAATTCAACAACCGTATCGCACAGCTAACACCACACACGCAGAAAATTCTTCCGAACCTTCCTCCACCTTACCAACATCTCAAACCATTCTTTTCCCAAAGACTCCCACCGCCGGTGTGCATAATCGCTCAAGATTGAGCGGCGTTATTAATAATTAATAAATGCCACGCCGACACCGTGGCCTCGCCATTTCCATAATTCAGTGGGCGCGTATGACGTACAAGCGGGAGATGGCCCGCTCTCGACGGCGCAATAATAATGGCCGCCCGATAGTAATAATTACCGACGATCCGCACGCGAGTCAATTGCAAATTAGTCGGCGGCTGCGTATAATTGCCGAGTTTTTTGTCGCGGCCGAATCGTTAAGTTCCTCTGTCGTGCGCGTCGTGTTTGTCGTGTTTGTCCACCCCGTGGCTTCCCCTCGCGCCCTTCTATGGTAAACAGCCATTACGTTATTCGACGGACGTTATGGGACATTATTATGCGCGCTGCTCGGCGAATATTGCGGTAGATGCTGCCAAGGCAGAACCTCTTGGCCCACGTCTTCGATTCAGTGACCACGTCCTATGGTTCGTGGACTTTTTTTCGATGCAGCTCGTCTACGCGGAACGCTTTGCGGATGTTTTATGCTCGTTGACCGACAATGGACCACGTCCAAAACGTCTTCGATGATTTGGGAAATGTCTTTACTGGAATATGCTTGGGTTTTAGGTCTGTTGTCGCGGTCAGGGAAGGGGTTGTGCTTTTATTATAGAGCTGTTGGTCTGGAATAAGCACGAAGGCTTACGAGATTTACGGGATCTGATGTGTTCACGCGTTTCCAAAGTTACAAGCAAAATTAATGAAAGTGTTAAAGTTAACGTCGAGAAGGTTTCGCTGAGTTTCGTTGATGGAGTGGATGTTCATATTTTTAGCTGCGTAGTAGAAACAAATATTATCATGTGATAAGATCTTTGTTCCCGTCATTCAGGAATGTTGTAGTGAATAATTTACCATTGCAATTTAATTTAGAACTGAACCGACTCATACGTGGTTGTGCTTTTATTACAGAGGGATAGGCCTGGGTGTACGAATAAGCGAGAAGTTGGCAGACGATTTACGGGATGCGATGTTTTCACGCGTTTCCGAAGTTACAAGCAAGATTAAAGAAATTCTTAAGGTTAACGTTGAAGAAGTTTCGCGGAATTTTTGATGGAGTGATATGTATGTACATCTAAATTAACTTCCTGTGTGGGTGTTCATATTTTCAACTGCGTAGTGGGAACAAACATTATCAGTGCATGTGAGAAGATTTTTTTTTGTCATTGAGGAATTCTGTAGTGAATAATTTACTATTGTAATTAAATTTATAACTGAACTCACTCATATGTGGTGGTGTTTTTATTACAGAGTCGTGGGCCTAGATGTACGAACAAGCGAGAAGTTGACAGTGAATTTACGGAATCCGATGTTTTCACGGTTTTCCGAACTTACGAGCAAAATTACGGAAATAATTAAGAGAAAGTTACGCAGAATTTTATTGATGGCGTGATATGAATACAGATGTCAATTCACTTCCTTCCTGGGTGGATAATTTTTAGATTCAGTATTTTGGGTATTTTCATGTTTTCAACTGCGTAGTAGAAACAAATATTCTCGAGGAAGTTTCGCGGAGTTTTATTGATGGAGTGATATGAATATAGATATCAATTCACTTTATTTCTGGATGGATAATTTTCAACTACGTAGTGAAAACAAATATTATCAGTGCAATTATATGATAAGATTATCGTTTTCGTCATTGAGAAATGCTGTACTGAATAATTTACCATTGTAATTTAATTAGAACTGAGCCCACTCATATGTGAGAATGTGCTTGAAGAGGTAAGTGGTCATTTGGGATTGAAATTTAAGGCAAATCAGTCTTGTGTGCTTTATGGCAAAAAGGATGTGTTTGAGAAAAGTTTTCTTTCGGATAAACGAAAGTATTGTTTGAATATACGGAATGTTAAAATGACAGTTTCATTATAAAAATGTATTATGTTGTATCAAATTTTATGACGTTTACGCTTCTAACAACTTTGGTGTCCTCTGTCCCATGTTTGCAGATTATATAAAGAAAAACATTACAAATTTAAAACGACACTTACGTAATATTTGCAAGATAGCAAATTTAAAATAAATTATTCCTCAATATGTGGCTAGAATTACAACTGACATATAGATCACACAGCGACTTATCCTTTGGAAGGTATAAAGGAGAGTACCTAAGTATACGGATCCTAATAATATTCAAATATTCGAAATTAAAAAAAAATCAATGTCACTAAATCACGTACATTTATATTAACGAATGTTTTATTTTAATCATGGCACCGTTTAATCTTTGTGTCACACAACACGCTTGAATCTAGAGACCTAATCCTTTGCATTCGATTGTCTCTTCTAAATGGACACTAAAGACCTGAATGTTGTTTATATGGGTATAACATTTGCAGTACAATGAAAAAAAAGGAGAAGCTTTTCTGCCGTTTACACTTAAGCTTCTGGAAAATTTGCTGAAATGCGAAGTCCGGCAACTGCAATTACGTCCTCCTATATCTTATACAGATTATTAGCTGAATAACATATTACTACTGTACGGGGAAATAAACAAGACTATATTGTAGGCCCGAATAGAAAACTTCAGATGAACGACGATAAACAAATTATTATTGCAAAAGTAATTTGGCCTGATTTGCAACGCATATTAGTGATTTTTTCAAACATTGCAAGGCCTTAGAAAAGTATTAGCTATAAAATTCCACTTTTATTTTGTGACGTATACGACAATAATGCACTCTACTAATTTCATGTCAAATATCGTTTGAATAAACTAATTAGTTTAATTTAGATAGGGGTCATATAGGCAACTTTCGAACGTTCTGGAACTGATTGTATGCATGATTTTGACTTAGAAAAAATCTGAGTCAATATATAGTACAAAGAAAATAGAACGCAAATAGTTTTGACATGTAATATTCATTTAGGGGTCTGTAAAAAATTCTGAAAGTTTAAAAATCAGCGTAAATGATTCATGACAAATTTTATGTTTAAAGCAACTTTCATTCATCTGTAAGAATGAATAATAATGAAAAACAACTATTTGGTTAAAAGCATAACATTCATTAACAAAAATAAAAAAAATGGAACTTTTACTTTATACCCATTCCTGGCATAATGGAGTGGTCGAGAAACTTTCGTTGTTCAACTTATATTTAGGCACATCGCACCCAGCCTTTGCGAATCTTCAGGCAATCGCCATGCAGGAAAAAGTGCGATCGCGTAAACATTCGCCAATGGCAAAAGATAATCGAGCGCGTACGGAATAGCAATTTCCTTCCGGTCGGGGAAATATCAAATATTCCCGCGGTGCATGTAAAACGCGCGCACAACCTGGCACGTTTCGAGGCTTGGCGTAACAGAAGCTTTCCAGTCGTGCGCCCGAAGTAGGGGAACACTTAGCTGAAGGTGAATTAGAATCTTTCTGGCGGAAGGCAGAGCTCTTAGCATCCACGTTTTGCTGGAAACGCAACCGTGATGCGGTATATTTAGATACTCTCTTTTATGCCCTCCAAAGTGGTAGCCGCAGTATGCTTTACGTTTTGCTTATCGTTTGCGGCGAATGTTGAGGAATAATTTGCTATGGAACCGCTGTGTTTCAAATATTACGTAAGTTTTGTTGTGCCGGTGTAACAGTTTCTGTGTAATTGGCTTTGAAAAACACCGTTCTACACTCTGTAATTCTCATTAAACGCAATTCACTCCCTGCACACGCAAGAAGGGTCGGTTCGAATTCGCATAAATAAATAAATCTGCGATTCGCGACATTGATGAGTCCCGGCGTGGTTGACGGTGTCCGACAGAATTACAGTCTTGTTTTTGACGTAAGGGTGACGACGAGAGCGCAAGATGAAGTGGCAGCTTGCATATTCATGAAGAGTCCCCTTTGGACAACGGCAGGATTCCTTTTCGGTGAGCGAATAGGAGGTCGCGAGTGAGAAAAAGTCGATGTAATTAATCGTATGCGGCGACACGTGTTTGTTAACGACGCTTCATTTCGTTTCATCTTGTTTTGAGTCACTTGCATTCTTGGGGTCCTTCGTAACCCGGGCGACCTGATGGTGCATTCTTCATTCCAGTTACTTTGTTCTTACATTTACTTATACTTGTTACTTATATTCTTATACTTTTTACTTATATTCTTATTTACAGTTACTGACATACCACTTTCATTCGAATAGAGTCGAGTAACATTTGAATGTGCTGCGTGCGCTGAGTTTTCAGAAATTTATGGTGTGCAAAATGGGTAAGCATGTGTGGGGGTGTCAATGCAGTGTGGATTTATGAAAGTAACGTTGTGTGATGTAAGGTTTTTTATAGGAGGAGTGTTAGGCATAAACCCTGTTATAAAGGAATAAAAATGCAAATTTTTCAGTTTTTCTTTAGGTTCGCATATGATTTCCCCCTTGAAATAAAACGTGGACTGTTGGAATATATTGAAAGTTGTATGATTTTGAGTTATTGAATAGAGAAGGATGGCTAGTCTGATTTCATTTCGTTTTTAAACGTGTGGAAAAAGATGCCCAGAAAATTGAAATAATGACAGCATATAAATTGAGTTAGAGAATCGTTTCTTAGAACAAGTTGCCTAAAATATTGCTGATGACGCCTAACCAAATTCTCTATTGAAAGAGATCACAACTTGCCGCGGGATGATGAAAGCTATTTTATTCTATGCCATTCAATAGAAAAAGGTCTTCTGCATTCGTTCGCACTAACTTCATTTTTAAATGCACAACGAAGAATGTTCAGAAAATTATAGTAACAGTAACAGAATTAGTTTTTGAAATAACTGTCAATATCTGCTAAATCATATCTTACATTAAAAGAAATTATAAATGGGTGCACCACTCTGAAAATAATTTAATTTTATGCTATTCAATTGAGAAAGGTAGGCTGCGACCATTTTTTCTAATTTAATTTTTAAGCCTGCAATGAAATTTGTTCAGAAAATTAGGATAAATTTTTTCGAATATTGCTATCGATTGCTAATCATATTCTACATTAACGGAAATTATAAATGGGTGCACCACGCTGAAAATGATTTAATTTTATGCTATTCGGTTAAGAAAGATAGTCTGCTACCATTTGTCCCCATTTCATTTTTAAACCGGCCATAAAATTTGTTCAGAAAATTAAGATAAGTTTTTTAGAATATCGCTGTCAACTGCTAATCGTATTCTGCATTAAAAAAAATTATAAATGGGTGCACCATCCTGAAAATTACTTAATTTTAAGCTATTCAATTGAGAAAGGTAATCTGTGACCATTAGTTCTAATTTCATTTTTAAACCTGTAATAACAGACGTTCAGAAAAATTAGGACAGATTTTTTCGAATATGCTATCGACTACTATTCGTATTTCCCATTAAAAGCAGTTATAAACCGTCGTATCGCATTGAAACTAATTTAACTTTATACCATTGAAGACAGAAAACTAGCCTGTGACCATTTGCACTCATTTCATTTTTAAACGCGCAGCAAAGAATGTTCAGAAAATTATAACAGCAACCACCAAATTGACTTAGAGAACAGCTCCACCGAATTAGTTTTTCAAACTACTGTTAATAACTACTAATCACATCCTGCATTAAAAGAAATTATAACCCGTCGCACCACATTGAAACTAATTTAACTTTACTCCATTCCACAGAAAAACCTACCCTACCTCCGTTCGCACTAATTCAATTTTTAATCGCGCAGCGCGAACCGCTGCGAAAATGAAAATACCGGCAACCCATAAATTACCTCGAACAATAATCGCACCGTGCAAATTTCCAAAAAACTCCTAACTAACGATCTCCAACCGGACTTATCGCCTAGCGCGTTTAAATTCATATTAACACATTGACAGCCTACGACGTAAGAGAGATTTAACTAGTTTACTGTTTATGACGAATATATTCGACATGAGAAAATTGTAAAATGTTGCGTTCTGACGAATATATTCGTCATGCGTCTTCAGTAGTGATCATTCGCGGTTAAGTTTGCAATTGTAGTTAAAACTAAAATATATTTCTAAACTGCAGGAAGTTTGGAATATTTTGAGGTCATGTCGAAAAAAAACATTTTTAAATAATTATTATAGAAAATAAAAAACTAAATAAATTATTGTAAAAAATATTAAAATCATTTCATTGTAACCTAGTTTCATATTAAACATGCTTTGGGTTCGTATGTTATTTAAACATACTAGTGCATACAAATATTCAAAACATTATATATTTTCGTGAAATAGCACATTTTCTTTGCATAATTGTCATATACAATTTAACGGTAAAGAAAAACAGAAACAAAACCGAAATTTTTAATTTGTACTTATAGAAAAAAATACAGTTCCTCATTTCATGGTGGATTATTGCATATATATATATATAAAGTAAGCAGAAAACAAAAGTTTTGATATTTAAGGGTAGTGTGGTATTTCTCGAAACATGGTTCCTCATTACATGGTGGATCATTGCATATATATAATGTAAACAAAAACAAACATTTTAATACTTAAGGCAAGTGTGGTAATTCTCGAAGCATGGTTCCTCATTTCACGGATTTAATTTTAAAATTAAAACTAAATTAAATTAAATTTAAATGGAGAAAGTTTTAAAATTTATTCTTTTCAGACTTAGAAGATATTGAATACAATTTTAGTGAAATAAAATATTTATTAAAAAATGATGTAAATTTTTATATTTAGATTATATAAAATATACGTGGAAAATTATTTTCACGTTAGTATCTCTTACATTCACAAATCTTGCAGCATAATATTTTTCATGTTACAATAATATTACAATATTACATTAATATCAAATTAATATTTTCAATATTACATCAATATCAAATTTACACTCTGGGTCCTATCGCCGCCAATTGGCGGCATCCTTAGAAAGTTGTATGGGTATGATTACTCTCTATAGTACGCATTACTTTATTATTCTGTGTTTAAAATTCCCGGCTGTTCTAATCGTTCCATTATATAATTAGAAACAGGCAACAGCGTGCCTTAATTATATAAGTTTTATAATATATAGATAGAATACGGAAAACGAATTGGTATGTTTGCTTATATTGTTAATTTTTTTTATGTATAACTTACAGTTTGAATTTAGTTCCCTTCAGAATGAGCATAAAACCTTTGAAAGGAGAACAATGGACCAAGGAAATCCTTGATTCAAAAAGTGATTCTGATGAAGAAAATGAATATTATCCAGCATTTTGCAAAAGGAGGAAATGTTTTTTAAATTCGTTAAACGCCGCATTAGTCACCGATGACCGTCGCGGCCCGAATAAAAAGTTGCGTGTCAATCACGCTCGAAATTTCCACAAATGCCACAAAACACATTCGCGGCTTGCACTGCCATACTGTGCAACCACTCTCGTGGAAAACTTCGCCGCCAATTGGCGGCATCCTTAGAAAGTTGTATGGGTATGATTACTTTCTATAGTACGCATTACTTTATTATTCTGTGTTTAAAATTCCCGGCGGTTCTATTCGTTCCATTACATGATTAGTAACAGTCAACAGCGTGCCTCAATTATATACGTTTTATCACATATAGATAGGCTACGAAAAACAAATTGGTATGTTTGCTTATATTGTTAATTTTTTAAATCCATAACTTACAGTTTGAATTTAGTTCCCTTCAGGATGAGCATAAAACGTTTGAAAGGAGAACAATGGACCAAGGAAATCCTTGATTCAAAAAGTGATTCTGATGAGGAAAATTAATATTATCCAGCATTTCGCAACAGGAGGAAATGTTTTTTAAATCCGTTAAACGCCGCATTAGTCACCGATGACCGTCGCGGCCCGAATAAAATTTGCGTGTCAATCACGCTCGAAATTTCCTCAAATGCCACAAAACACATTCGCGGCTTACACTGCCCTACAGTGCAACCACTCTCGTGGAAAACTTCCTCGTCCCACGAACGTATAACCGCGGCCAGCTCCTCCGAAAGGGTTAAATCAGCACGCGGCCACTATCGGTTGGCCTAGAAATATTTACGAACCTCTGGTCTCGACGAAAGCCCAGCAGAGATTGGCCAGCGAGAAGAGCAGCAGCGAGTGTAGGCAAAGCGCAGCATCCCATCTCATCTTCGTTCGTCCTGATGGCACTCTTCGTTCATTCGCGGCCTTCACTCTTGCCTGCGTCCTGTCCCTCCTGCCTCTCTCATCTTCTTCGGCTTCTCTCGCCACACGCTTCTCTTCCGGGAGCACCGAGTGCCTCTCGAGATGAGAGTAGAACGGAAGCGGAAGGAGAGTCTGGCGGGAAAGCGACAAATTGCGACTATTGCTGACACATGCGCCGGAGGAAAGAAGCTCGTGTCATACGTGGGAGAAGAAAAATTATCACCTGGCTGATAACACCTGCAAGACAAACAACGGCTGCGGTAAACAGAAGCGAGGCTCTTGTGTAATTAACCCGCGCGGTAATCTCACGCTGCGGGGGACTTCCCTTTCTTCGCGGCTGACTAACGACATGGGGGTGTTGGGGTATCGACGCTTGCGGGAGAAATTTTAACACTTTCGATATGGCGGGTATAGCAGCGGAGTCCCTCGCGTAGAACGGAGTGAAAAAGGGAAAATTGACGCTTTGCGATCGGCGTACCCGTAGCGGGGGCACCTTTAACCCTTTGCGGTCGTATGTCTGCTCTCAGCCACCAAAGTCTTTTTACCGTTCCGGTCGTATGTCTGCTCTCAGACACCACAACAAGAAACCGTACTAATCTTGTACTGTATTCATCCATGTATCAGTTTACAATTTATCTGTACAATCATAAATATGTAATGGACCTATTGACGAACTTATGCGATGCTCTTATCAATTGGAGATAATGAAATCCAGTGCGAAGAATAGCTGTTACCGCTTACAGTCGCCTCTTGTGCGTAAAGATATGGACACAGTTCGAAGGTACTTCGTAAAATTCCAAATAATATTTCCCAAATTGTATTTAACTGTAATTAGTCATTCCCGCTTCTTAAAATATTTCAAAATAATATTCCAATGTGGCCAAAAGAAAGTTAGACAGAAGTTTACTGTTTTGAAAAATACCACACAATGGAGTACTATAAAATATAATTTTTACACGAAAACATGACATTAAAACATATTATTGTATAAACATATAACTAAAGTTGTTAAAAGAATTAATAAATCTTGTTTATTTTTTATAATCTTGCATGTTATGTATCACTGCTTTTTCAACGGAAATTAATTCCGACCAGTACGACACCCATGACCAACTTTAATACGTCCGAAAACGGTTAACCCATATAGAACCCATAGAATAATTTTTAAATAATAAATAAAGTATGATTTTTGTAAGAATTTTATTGGTAGTATTTTTTAAGACGAGTATACTCGTTTTATTTTAAATATGTTATAACATGCAGGTTTTTGAATTAGCAAATTTTTTGTGGTCACAAACGTAAGTATACAAATGTAAAAAAATTTGAAAAAATACTACCAATAAAATTTCTTACAAAAATTATTTTCACATATTATTTAAAAATAATGATATATAATTAAAAAGTATAATTTTTGTAAGAAATTTGATATTGAAAAAATACTACAAATAAAACTTCTTACAAAAATTATACTTTATTCATTATTTAAAGAGAATCATCTTTTATAAATAAGAATTTTCACTTTGAAAGTATACCGAATATGTACAACAATGCGTGATATCACTGGGCAAAATTTTTTCAAATTTTTATTTCACAACTAATAATTTGTTGATCTGAACTCTACAAAACTATTACGATTACTAATAAGACATGTAGAAAGAAAGAAAGAAAGACTGGTAGCCAGGTGCAGTTTGGAAGCTAAAAAACGGTTGCTTATTTTAGATCAAAACTGGTTTCATGTGAATTAACCAAGACGCTTGAGACGCGTCAGTTGCTTATTACGAATCAGAGACACTATTCGGCATAATTTTTATCTTGAATGCAATAGCTGCAATAATTGATTCCAGTGTGACTCGCGGGTGAAAAATATATTTAAGGGGTTATTTTGAAGAAGGGACGAATTAACGATTTTTTGGCACACAAGAAAGTACGGCGGTTAAGGTGAAAATAGATGGCTAAATTTTAGTATAATTTTCTACTGTTCCCGAGGATGGTCATGTAAAAAGTCATGTTTTCTGTGATCAACCATCAGCGATACTCTAAATTCAACTGCGAAACTACATAGTACGTATTCGCATAAAATTATGGCGCTTCCTATGCGTTTCGTAATATTTGCTCGAAAAATTAAAATAGCATACCCCGCGCACGTATCGTACAAAAAACCATCCGTCTGGGACAGCAATTATCGTTAATTATATGTACATATGGTTTTCATGCTACGGAGAACTCAAATACTGAAAGAACTTTTAACGGGGAACACTTCGGTTTGCTGCAGATGCATTTTGAACGATCGTCTGTGGAAGATGCAGGGGCGTTCGGTAAATTGGATGAAAAAGTGTGATTGTGCGCCGCAGAAGAAGTTCAATTAAGTTACGTAAATAGACAGTCGGGGGAGCACGAGTGAAATATTTAATCAACCGATTGGTATATTTCCGTGGCGCCGACCGCGACGAGTTCAACAGGGGAATATTTTGGTCTAGTTATTTGATTAAGCGATCTGCGGCAAAAGAAACCTTATATCGCGTGCGATAGGATCGAAAACTAATAAAGGATATTACTTCTACCAGCATAGCTGCACAATACATCGCAGCAATCGAAGCATCGAGATTAAATCATGTCAATAACATATAGATTGGACAATAGACGACGTAATTTGAAAAAGGCCGTTAAACATGCCAAGCGTGTCTCGCTAAGGTGAAGACAAAAATGAGCCTTTCAAATTGTAGATTACTTCTGAAACAGAAACCAGTTTTCGCTTATGGCGCAATTTCTTCTAAAATACCTGGAAACTTTCAAAAAACCACTCAAAGTTACCAAATATTTTGGTCTAGTTATTTGATTAAGCGATCTGCGGCAAAAGAAACCTTATATCGCGTGCGATAGGATCGAAAATTAATAAAGGATATTACTTCTACCAGCATAGCTGCGCAATACATCGCAGCAATCGAAGCATCGAGATTAAATCATGTCAATAACATATAGATTGGACAATAGACGACGTAATTTGAAAAAGGCCGTTAAACATGCCAAGCGTGTCTCGCTAAGGTGAAGACAAAAATGAGCCTTTCAAATTGTAGATTACTTCTGAAACAGAAACCAGTTTTCGCTTATGGCGCAATTTCTCCTAAAATACCTGGAAACTTTCAAAAAACCACTCAAAGTTACCAAATATTTTGGTCTAGTTATTTGATTAAGCGATCTGCGGCAAAAGAAACCTTATATCGCGTGCGATAGGATCGAAAATTAATAAAGGATATTACTTCTACCAGCATAGCTGCGCAATACATCGCAGCAATCGAAGCATCGAGATTAAATCATGTCAATAACATATAGATTGGACAATAGACGACGTAATTTGAAAAAGGCCGTTAAACATGCCAAGCGTGTCTCGCTAAGGTGAAGACAAAAATGAGCCTTTCAAATTGTAGATTACTTCTGAAACAGCAACCAGTTTTCGCTTATGGCGCAATTTCTACTAAAATGCCTGGGAAGTTTCAAAAAACCACTCAAAGTTACGCTGCAAGGCATTTCAAATAACGATATTTGCCGACGCGGTACTGACATCAAATTCTCGTTACTTGTTTCGAAAATGTAAAATATTAAACTACGTGTCGACTGTAGTACGTAAAAAGTTTAATGTGAATTCGGCATATTCAATGGTGTTACTATAATTATTTGCATTATTATATATTTTACACAAAAAAATTAAATAAGACGAGCAATCTGAATTTAGCAAGCATTTTCTGTATCATTATTATATATAATAATATAAAATAATATAAAAACTACTATAACTGATGTGTTACTATAACTGATGTTAATAATGTTTGATAATAAAAGCTGCACATATGTCGATATTCCTGAAGAGATTAAGTTAAATATGCGTCTGAGAGGTTGCTTTTCTTCTATTGATTATATTTTATATGTCAACGTCAGGAATATAAACTTGGAATTATTCGGTATGGAAGCAGCGAATTATTCATTTTGCAGATATTTCTCTTTTCATATAGAGTGATGCAGTATTACCATGATATTAAGAAAGGTTTGGCGTTAGCGATGTTGTATTGAAAATTATGTACGATTTTGCGAAAAATAATAAGCGCGTAGTTTACTAATACTTGTGATAACCTACCTAATTATTTTTCAATTCATAAAGTCTTTTTATACGTCAAAAACTAGGTTCAATTTAAAAAATTATTTACTTTCTCACATCATTCCCATAATTTTTCTATATTTAACACCCCTGAAACCAAAAATATGCAAGTATTAAAACCTCATAACGACAAAACAGTATCAAAGTAATGTAATCATTATTCAGGCTAATGTTTCTTTACTAGGTTTAGTATTTAGTACTCTCTCTATTGTCTGGGTTAGATGCAAAATTGTCCGCATTAATTCGATTAGAAATATTGAAACACTAGTTATTAATTACAACCACACTGTTGTCACAGTCCACAAACCGTCTCACTTTGTTTAGTTTACCGGTCCTTCTACTTATCCGACAGAGAACGTCAGAACGCTACAAACATGTTGCCAAAGTAATTCTAGGCAAGAGCCAACAATCCATCACGTCATCAGACTATTAAATTCCGTGAGCGATGTAACATCAATCTCTAATTACGCACGTATATATTGTTCGTTCAATTAATCGTAAAGCGATTAACTATTTTTAGATTTTCCTTTAAATTTTGTGCCAAACACATGATTCATATTTTACGTTCAATATTTCAAATGCGTTTAATACTTGTTTTAATACTTGGGGTTAATCGATTTCGTAAATTAACTGCTTATATAATATCCCGATCCGACATTCAGCTCTCTGGCGCATTTATCGTTCTTTCTGCTTATCCCACAGGATTCGTCGCAGCAATAAAAATATGCAGTCGGAGTAAGTCTAAGCAAAAACCAACAATCCGTCATGGCATCAGCTTGTTAATATCCTACAGATTTAACGTTTACCTCAAGTGACTTCATCCAACCTTCCTCTCTCTCTCTTTCTTACTGTATATTCGTATTTCTTTTATCATTCCTTTAGTTTGTCCCACAGAAGTCGTCAGATCTCTAAAAACATGTAGTCGAAGTATTTTTAACCCTTAAATGCAGGATTTTTCAATTTTGATTAAAAAAATTGTCTTATATGTGGATTATGATATAGGTTTATGAATAAAAGAAAAAATAGTATATAGATAATAATTTTTTCTTTAAATTAAGTATTTAAAAAATAATACATCATCCAGCACACACAAATAATATGGGTTAAATGCTAAGAAAAAAGTATGCATATAATTACTTACTAATTATTATGAAATTTTAATTATTTTATTTTATTGTTTTTTATTACATTTTATTTTATTGTCATTCCTAAATTTCACGAACTTTTTCGATCGCGCCAAAATAATTCGTAAACCTAAATGTCATATTGAAAAGTGGGCGAATTTGCTTTTTTCTTTTTTCTTCATATTTCCTTTGAATGCATCGAGCTACTATGGCATACAGCCAAAAGTGAAACTTTCACAACGGTTAGACTTTATTTACGAGTCACAGACACACTATGTATTTAAGGGTTAAGCAAAAGCCAATATTCCGCCACATCATCAACCTATCAACATCCCGAAGGACATCATATATAATATCCCGCTCTGACATTCAGCTGTTTAACGAATTTACCCAATCTCTCTCTCTCTTTTCCTGACTGCATTTATTTCTTTTACTGCATTTTTCCATTCTTTTTGTTCAACCCCCAACATCCGTCAGATCTAAAAACATGCATCTGAGGTATTTCCAAGCAAGATCCAACAATCCGTCACATCATCAACCTATGAACATCCCGAAGGATACCGTAAATAATAACCTGATCTGATGTTGAGCTTTTTATCGACTTTACCCAACCTCTCTCTCTCTCTTTCTGACTGCATTTTTCTATTTCTTTTACTATTTCTTTTGCTTAACACCCAGTATCCACCACATTTCTAAAAACATGCATCCGAAGTATTTGCAAGCAAGAGCCAACAATCCGTCACATCATCAAGCTATCAACATCCCGCAAGACAAAGCGCCATCGACCCCATCCTTACAACATATATAATATCCCGATCTGACGTTCAGCTCTTTAGCGACTTTAGCCAGCCCTCCTCCCGCAGGCCGTCCTTCTTCCCAAATCCTCGACTCGCAACGCTAGATCCCTCTTACCGTTCCTGCGTGGCGTTTATATACGTCCGCGGGGGCATAAATTCGCCAGAATTGTTTCCAATTTCGCCGAACTCCTTTTGTCCTTATCGCCGGGCGTGGGCCGTCGCTACCGCGATAAAATGTCCTATTATCCGTCGTTCCGAAGTTATTCCGCCGAGTCGAACGTGGGATTTTCCCCCTGTTTTTGCTCCCTCGCGAAGGGCGCCCACCATCTTTTTCCCATCTTCGCCAACTCGTGTCCGTTGCGAGTCCGGGACTCGATCAGGCTTACCGATCCAAGTTCGTGAGCCCTCGGCAAGTCGGCAAGACGACGTGAAATCCCAAAACTTTCCCGCCCTTCATGCCGCTCAGCGAAACAGGTCACGGCCGAGCAAGAACGTTGCCCGGCACTGTCTTTAAAAACTTTCTCGCCCCGCAACTTAACCTCCCGAGTCCGCGGCGGATTCCCCGGGGATAAAACAAAGGATAATGAGCTTGCTTTTTATTCCCGGCGGTGCTGGCCGACAGGACTGCCCCCCGGGAATTACTGGGATCCCTTTTCTCGGAGGAACGCGCTCTTTTTCTGGGCGGCCGGAATTAGGTCGCGATAATCCGCGGGCGGTGCTGGGTGGAAGGCGAAGTTGGGGGAATTCGCGGAAAAGTACGCGAAGACGTCGCATGAGGCCGAGTTTGAGGAAAGGGGGTTGAGAGGGCTGGGGAAGTGGGCGATGCACGTTTTTGGGTGGACGTTTGGTTTAATGGGGTGGGTGGGTAGAAAGGGAATGCGTCAAAGCGGAAAGTTTGCATTGTATTTTCAGGTAATGAAATAATATGATATAATATAATGATATAATAATATGTTATATATATTTATTACATATATTATATATATTTATATTTATATAAATAATGTATATTTATTATACATGTTATTACATAATTATATAATAATTTGTTATCTTAAATGAGTGGAAGACGAAGGAAGAAATATAATTAAAAAGTGGCTTCGTCATATAACTATTTTACTAAATGATCGAAGGAATGTGTCGAAAGTTTGCATGGTATTTTCAGATTTGTTATCGTCAAAGACGAATATAAGTTTGCATGAATGACGATTTTCACGAAAAGTGGCTATGAAATAATATAATAGAAATAGAAATTTTTATCTTAAATAAGGAAGACGAAACACAAAATATAATTAAAAGTAGCTTTGTCGTATAACTATTTTACTGAATGAGAGTGTAGAAATCAAGTGCATCAAAGCGAAAAGTTTGCATGGCGTTTTCAGGCAATGAAATAATATAATAGAAATAAAAAATTTGTTATCTTAAATGAGTGGAAGACAAAGGATGAAATATAATTAAAAAGTGGCTTTGTCGTACAGCGTGGATGCGTCGAAAACAAATTGGTCAAATAGAAAAGTTGATATGGCATTTTCAGGTAATGAAGTAATATAATAGAAATAGGAATTTTTATCTTAATTAAGGAAGACGAAACACGTAATATAATTAATAAGTGGCTTTGTCGTATAACTATTTCACTGAATAAAGATGTCGAAGTCAAATGTGTCAAATAGAAAAGTTTGCATGGAATTTTCACGCAATGAAATAATATAGTAAAAATAGAAATTTGTTATCTTAATTGAGTGGAAGACGAAGAACGAAATATAATTAAAAAATGGTTTCGTCATATAACTATTTTATTGAATGAGGGTGTCAAAACCAAATGTGTCAAAGCGAAAAGTTTGCATGACATTTCCAGGCAATGAAATAATATAATAACAATAGAAATTTGTTATCTTAAATAAGTGGAAGACGAAGGACGAAATATATTTGAAAAGTGGCTTCGTCGTATAACTATTTTACTAAATGAGGGTGCCAAACAATTTTTGTTATTGAAAACAATTTTGGTTCACGAATCACACGATGTGCAGTGTAGCGTTATGTATTTCATTATATGGTCCCCCATCTCCAATTTTCTACAGTATGAGTCATGACGCCACTACCTATAATATTTCCCCCCATTAATATCCGATTTTTCTCTTCATTTCCTCCATCCGATAACGTTGTTCTTGCCGAGCATTGCCAGTCGAATCCCTAAAAAATTCATTACGATGTCACGTTGCCTCCGTTACTAAGTCTACGACTACGTCACTCGCATCATGTGACATGAATTATGCAATGCACGTCCCCCGCGGCCGTTTTGTCCAATGGCGTAGATTCGTCAGAAGCAAATATTCCGCAATATAAAAATGTGGATGGCATAGTGACGTAATAAAACAAATACACGTTTGTACTCTTTGATTAAATATAAAAAAATACGAAATTCGCTTCTGGCGAATCTAAGCCACTGAATCAAATAATATACGATGTAACATTATGTATTTCTGAATAATACATTTATGTTATTAATTCATTGCCTACACTACCTTCCTCTACTACCACTCTATTTTTTTTTTCTTAAATCCGCTAATCTGATAAAGCTGATAAAACAGTACATAGATTTTTAGAGGGGTGCCTGGGTGGCGACATTTTTAACAAATAATGTCGCGGTGCATCGACGAAATTGACATATGAAGAATACAGTGCTGAATATTTGGGCTAATTTTGGATGTACATAATTCCTTTACAAGGAAACGGGCTTAACACGTTGACGCTGGAGCTGCAATTTATGTTTTCCGTCATCTTTGTTTTGTCGGACGGTATCGGAATGCTAAAAAGAATAAATACTTGAAATTTCTTTGGCTTCTAACAACTCTGCGTTATTTTTATTTTCAACGATTTCTATCGTTTTATTGCATACTGCTGTTGAATCAAAGTGTAAAGGTATTGTGGTAAAATTGTATAACAAACGCAAAACTTTATGAAGAAAAATTATTCGTACCAAGCACTTGGTAAGTAGCAACATTTTAATTGGAAAATCTTACCAAAATATAATGGAAATTTTTATTAGGTTAAATTTGCCGGTACAAGGTGAGAGACTTCATGAAATTATTTTGACCTTTGTCGTTGATGACACTAGAAATTTGTTTGGCCTTTATTGATCAAATAATAAATCTATGGAATGTTTCGACCTTGAATGGTGGTATTAAGGATTAATTATCTACACCGATAAATTTCAGCGTACGCATACACACAGTATGTCGGAAAAATAACGGAACTTTTTAAATTAGAAAAAAAGAATTTATTATTTTGGCAATTTTGTTTATTTTTATTCGAAAATGAAACATCCAAAAATAATGGAAGATCCTATGGGTTAAATTTTTTAAGTAAAGTGTTTAAGTAATAATTAAAAAATTTAAGATCATACAATAAAAATGGTGTAATAGTTATCTTAATGTCTTCTTTAATAATAATTACATTGCAACTACTTATGTTACGAACGATTCTATAAATACCTGTCGAACTTCCGTGAATCTTGCCGGCGACAGCGCAACGGCGACAAAAAATTTCGCCGCAAAGTGTTAACGCAATCATGTGCCCATATTCGGCTCCGCTCGGAGCCTAAAACTCAAGGGTTAATCTGAGATTCCACCGTACGCTCAAACTGCCAAACACTCTCCCCATCGTGTCGATTACGTTTTACAGTTTATCGAAGCCAACAACTCCCAATGCGGTCAAGCGGCTTGCAAGTCCATATCTAAAGTATCCGAAGTCCAAGTAACTATGGGGTCCGCTCCGAGTGTCGCATCCTAACGAGGTGTTGTCCAGCCACAGTGCCGAACGATACTCGGTCAGTAATGATCGAACTTGCACCGAAATTCGCCATGTACCTCGCGTAGTGCAGGAACAAACGCGCGCAATCGGCACCGGTCGCCTTCTGGCTCCGTTTACATTTCGAGTTTTCAACTTTGCGCAAAGTAATCACGCGAAGTTTCGAAGCTCGCGCCGGCAAACGCCGGTCGGGGACTCTGGAGACGTTTTATTTAGACTCGCAGGCCGACGTAACCGACGATGGAAATAGGAGGAAAGAAAGAAAGGAAGACGATATCTGCGCTCGCAAATTACGCGCTTTCGGATGTCAGGGTAGCTTATGTGCTCGCCAAGAAGGTGGCTAATGGATAGGTGGCCGTTTCGGAAAATCCGAAGCTTCGCTGCACGCTCGTTTAAAGTCAGCTCTGATCACCTGCGAGGATTCCAACTGTGGTCGCCGGCGTAACTTATTTATCCGGGGGGTCGCTCGATATTTTGCTAAAAGCAGAATTCTTGGATATGGCGAAAACTTCACAATAGAACGATTTAAGGATCGGTGACCAGGGTAATTGAGTTTTTATTCAGTTGGATTTAGAAAAAGAAAAATAAATGGTCGGAGAAGTAATTGTTAAAGTTTGAAGTGTAATGAAGTAATTAAAGAGAGTTTAAATTTGTTCTTCTATTCAATCGGATTTCATTAATGTTAAAGTTTGGAATGTAATAAAGGAATTCATTTTTAGTAACTCATACTCATTTTCTTATTGCCGAAGAAATACTCTGTTTTGGCACATCAAAACTCTGCATGGTGAGTCAATATAAATTTATGAAAACCAAAGGTTTTTCTTTAGTACAACGTGGGATCAGTTCTAGTGTTTCAGAAGGATCCCACTTTATCTTATTCATTATTGACGTCCCCTAAAGAGAGTTTAAATTTGGTTAAAGTTTGGAGTGTAATTAGTGATAAAGTGATGAACTTTTACTGACTCATACTCATTTTTTCATTCCAAAGAAATACTGTGTTTTAGCACATCGGAACTTTACCTGGTGAGTAAATATAAATTTATGAAAACCAAAGATTTCCTTTAGTACAACACTGGGTCAGTTCTAGTATTTCAGAAGGTTCCCATTTAAGCACACTGTACTTTAACTTATTTATTATTGACGTCCCCTAAAGAGAGTTTAAATTCGTTTTTCTATTCAAGCGGATTTCATTAATGTTAAAGTTTGGAGTGTAATTCATAGCATGTGATAAAGTAATGAACTTTTACTGATTCATACTCATTTTCTTATTGCCAAAGATATACTCTGTTTTAGCACATCGAAACTCTAGCGAGTGAATAAATGTAAATTTATGAAAACCGAAGGTTTTGCTTTAGTACAACACTGGGTCAGTTCTAGTATTTCAGAACGATTCCATTTAAGCACACTGTACTTTAACTTATTTATTATTGACGTCCCCCAATGTTTCGCCACAGCCAAACTCTAAAGTATCGATTGGACCTGTTCCGGTACTCACAAATAACGAGTCAATTTAAACTCGCCCCAGATATGCAAACTGATTCGATCACTTGAATTTTAAATGGTGATTGAAGACCCAACACTTCCGATTTAATAAAATTAGAAAATATGTCAATCCAACTCAGAAACCATTTTCCAAATCCGCTCACGTGCACACATTTCCTTTTTGCATCATTTCTCTACATTCACCAATATTTCGACAAACTTGTTACAGGAATTTGACACCTAAATGAACGATCCTTCGTCACCGACATATTATTGCTTTCGACATTTCCCGTCGTGCATCACTAACGAAATTTTTTATATGGATTCAAAACTTAAATAAACGATCTTCCGTCACCCACAAATTATTGCTTTCAAAATTATCCGTTATGCATTACTAACGAAATTTTTTATGTGGACTTAACACTTAAATAAACGATCCTTCGTCATCCACATATTACTGCTTCTAACATTTCCCATAGTGCATCACTAACGACATTTTTTTATATGGACTTAACACTTAAATAAACGACCCAATGTTACCCACATATTATCGCTTTCAATATTTCCCGTCATGCATCTGTAACGAAATTTTTTATATGGACTTGGCACTTAAATAAAGATCCTTCGTCACCCACATATTAATACTTTCAAAATTTCCTGTCGTGCATCCCTAATAAAATTTCACCTCCCACATTTATTCCCCAAATATTTCCACTTTCCCGTTACTTCCATAAAAATGACAAAGCCGTTCCGACGTCGTCAAGGCTCATTCCGTCGGCAGAACACTTTGCGATCATTTGGCCGAATTATGTTCGACAGGGAGGCGTAATTCGGACCTTTGAACTCTAATTGCCCGGCCGAAGAAACCCCTATGCCGCGAGTCGACTAATTTAATCACTCTATTACCGGCGTGTACCGTCCCAAGTAATTCCGATCGAAGCTGTTTAATTCTCTAATTGCGCCGCCGAGCCCGCTTCAATTAAACTTCAACCGTCGTCTATGCGTCGCTGCCAATTAGAATGATATCCGGTTTGTGAACGTCAAAGTGCGTGCCACGCCGATGATTTCGAGGATCGGAAGTGCGTTTTAACGGGATGAAGCGGGTCCCGTTTGTGAAATGATCTCGCCCGAGCTTCGAGGGAATCGATGAAACGAGACGCGCGGCTAAGAATAGAGAAGAAAGTGGCGTGTATATAGATCGCAGGTGGAGAATCGATCGTGTGTGCAGAAGCGAAAGAGGAAGACGCGGAAAAAGACGGGCGAAGAAAGAGGAAGGAGGAAGACGGAGGACCGGGCCAGATAATTTTAGCGGCAATTACCGGATCCAATTAGAAGTTGAATAGACGACAACGACCCCGGAATCTAAAAGGGACAACAGGAGGTGAATGGAGAGAGGACACGAAAGATT
The DNA here is from genome assembly GCA_033815515.1 of Cryptocheilus praepositus. Taxonomy (NCBI): domain Eukaryota; kingdom Metazoa; phylum Arthropoda; class Insecta; order Hymenoptera; family Pompilidae; genus Cryptocheilus; species Cryptocheilus praepositus. The sequence continues at coordinate 6,360,376 of JAWWQZ010000271.1, forward strand.
GCCGATTTCGGGAAATTCTTTCGTGGGATAGAAAGGGAGCGGACGGTCAGATGAAATGACAATATTTTTCTTCGCTTTGCGGAGCATGAACAATAGTGTTCGTATGTGTGTGTGTGTGTGTGCAGACAAATGGGTAATAGCGGAATTTTGCTCGATGTTATATAATACTTGAGATTGAAAAGATGCCCATCTTCTTGGTTTGAGATTGCATTTAGTGATCTTAAATTGAACATTTGTATTCTGTGTGTTATGGAACCGGAAGTTTCGTTAGGAAGAGTCTATATATAATAATATATGTGTGATTAGACAAAGTTAAATTGAAATTAGAGTGAATGTTAAAAAACATTTTAGTGATATGAATTATTGTTGTATTAATACTGTATTTCTTTTATTTTTATATTGTGTTATGGAACCGTAAGTTTCCTTGGCAAGAATCTATACATAATAATACACATGTATTAATCTATATTATTATACACAGTAATACATGTGTGTCCGAATAAATCTAAATTTAAATCACAGTCGATCTTGAAATGTTTTAACATTTTTCACAATATTTTTATATTATGTTATGGAATCGTAAGTTTCCTTATTAAGAGTCTATACATAATAATATCCGTGTGATCGAACAAACTTCAATTGAAGTTAGAGTGAATGTGAAAAAACGTTTTAGTAACATGTATTATTATTGTATTACTTGTATTATTATGTTATTGTTGTATTAATACTGTATTTCTATTATTTTTCTATTATGTTACGGAACCGTAAGTTTCCCTAGCAAGAATCTATACATTATAATATACGTGTGTTTGAAAATATTTAGATTGAATTTAGAGTGAATGTTACAAAACGTTTTAGTAAGGTATATTATTGTTGTATTACTTGTATTATTCTGTTATTGTTGGACTACTACTGTATTTCAATTATTTTTCTATTACGTATTACTATACATGTATTAATCTATATTACTATATACAGTAATATATATGTGTCTTGAAATGTTTTAACATTTTTCTAAATTTAAATCACAGTCTATACATTATAATACACGTGTGTTTGAACAAATTTCAATTGAAGCTAGAGTGAATGTTAAAAAACGTTTTAGTAACATGTATTATTATGTTATTTTTGGATTAATACTGTATTTCTATCAGTTTTCTAGTATATTATATATTACTATATATATATATTAAGATATATCACTATATAGAGTAATACAAGTGTGTCCGAATAAACATAAATTTAAATCACAGTCAATTTTAAAAACATTTTAACATGTGTAATTATACACGGACTCTTAAATTTAAAAAGAAAAAAATTTAAGAAGGATAAAAACAATCTCAAGCGAAAACAAAGTTTTGTTTACTCTCTAACCTATCGTTACGCATTGTAATATACAGGATAAAATACTTAACATGACTACCATAAATCAATCGTCAACTCTTCACCATGGAAAAAAAGTTCTAAAAAACTGAAATAAGTTGCATTTATGAATAAGCAGTCACGGAAAGAAGTGTGTCAATAATCAAGCTGATGTTACGTCACTTTATCACGTGGATATACATTTTTTTTTAATAAGTATCCGGTAACAATATTTCTCAGGTATTCGTGAAACAAATTTTAATTTAGATGATTCTCGAACTGTTTCCATTACAATAAATGCAATATATGCAAATGGTCGTTATGTTAGGTGACTTACCTCGTATACTTGATATATAAAGTGCATTAATCCGCGTTTATTCGCGTCAGCACCCGTAACTCTAACAAATACGATGCAAGGAACAGGCAGACAGATAAACAGATAAATGTGTGCTAGGTAATTTTACGTTGAAAAATGATTTTGCGTGGGCGAAATGATCCCATGTTTTTTCTTCAGGCAGAATGATGGTGATGTTCCAAGTATTTTTCGAATTACGCCGAAGCGTCGTAGAAAATTGTTGGCCAGCGGAACAAGACAACATATCGTGAAAAAAAACATATAAAATATACAGTATAAAATTGGTCAATATGAAGCTTTGTTCTCGATCGAGGTCCGGTTTTAAGCTTAATCGTTTTGTTACACCGGGCACAACGACCTTTTGAAAATTTGATTTTGCAAACAACGCCATTCGCGCGCGAAGTTTATTCAACATTTTCTGCTTTTCGTCGCGTGTGGTATAATCCGGTATTCCGCTGCTTCGCAATTTTCCCAGGCGGTTTCACGTAACGCGAAAATGATCTCATCCATTAACACCACTTTTGTTGAAAATCAAATCTCACCCGAAAAACGGAATCAATAATTTCAACTTTTTCGTTACGTTAATAAATACTTTCCTGATTTGTTCAATATTATGTGCAATTAGTGCAAAATGTATTTGTACAGTATTCTGATGAAATAAAATGTCAATAATTAAACAAACATACACATATTCTGGTTAGTCTACAGAATAAATTCATTAAAAAATTGATGATACGTATGTTTGTATTTTAAATACTATTAGTTTCTGCAGAAAGTATAGGTGGACAAATATTTATATGCATATGATACTTCCAGTTCTTAAATATTTAGGCTTGCAATTCTTTTTAATGGAAATTATTGTAGAGATTTTAAAGAATACACATATCCATAATATATGATATTTAAGCTTTGTTACAAGTGGGTAAAAAATATAATGCGACCTTTTTTATTAGGTAGAACAGTGAAACAAATATATATTTAATTAATCCTTTACGCGTTTCGAGACTTTCCGAGCTTCGCCATCAGGAATTTATAATTAAAAAATGTTGTGCTAGTGCATATTTCACAAACATCGGATTTCACGAAAAATGTGGACAAAGAAAAGTTCTAATGTTAAACAATCTGTAACTTTCTGCTAAACTCGATGTTTATAAGATGCATATTGACAGAAAATGTTGTAATCGCAAACTCCTGAGGCGATACTTCAAGAAATATGTGCAACATTAATCAAATATATTTTTTATCCAAAAATGCACATATATTTTATGAGAAGAAAAATATATAGCGTATACTGCCCAAACGTGGGAAAACGTAACACGTGGTTATCAATTTTTGCACTTTTAATTAACTTAAACATACTTTGATTATTTGCAACTGGTATACACCGGCATCAAAAATAATTTTTTTACGCATAGCGACACATTTATTGACACTTCCTTTAACCCATCTTTTTGTATTCTTGTAGTTCAAGAAACCTCCAACATATTTTTTATACGTCAAAATTTCATTATACTAAACGGGTCAAATTACCTCTTTCGTTATACCATGGAGGTCAAATGACCCCTTTCAAAATTTATTTAAAAATCGTACATTTATTCTTATTTTTTTTGTTCATTTGATTTTCTGTGGATTCTTATATCATCTAATTATTCAATTTCTCGCTTTAATAAATTAGGAATTTCTTTCTGAAAATCAACGTTTACTCCATAAGCGGTCAAATAATATGTATAACTATAAATATAAGTATCAATAAATTTATTATATAATAAATATAAGTATCAATTAAATAGTAAGAATAAGTAGCTGTAAAGTACCGGTACATTTACTATTAACACCCCAAGTCCTATACCGTTTCTCTTAAAACTAAGTCCTCTCCGCATATTGGCAAACTGTGCGTATTTAACCCATGCACCACTTATCGCTCTTAGCAGCTCATGTTTTTGTAAATGCGTAGGTCCGCGTGCGATATGGTTCGTTTTGGCGCCAAACTTCAGTTTGCACTGGAAAGCTGTTTATTTTCATGATCCGCCGTACGAGAATAGTCACGTGCAGACTTTCTGATGACACAGTATGAAATAACACGCCTTGCCAGCGTTCGGCGTCCACGAAAGTGTCGAGCATTAAGCCGCATGTTCTGCCGAGAGAAAGAGACGCCGAGCAGGGATATTTCGGATCCGCTTTGTCGCGGGTCGTTTTTATCAGTGGTCAAAGTACGCGCAGGAACGCGATCGGGATTTTCTCGCGACGGTCCGACGTCATAAAATAAATTCGAAAACCACCGGGAAGCAAAATGTTGCGACAGATGTTCCGTGGATCGCGTGGAAGGCTTTTTGGTCGATTCAATATTTCATCGCCCTGCTTTTCTTCTCGAGTCGCGTCTCTGTTCGACTTTATTTGTCCACGTCTTTTCGGCCGCCCACTTAATTGTGCCTCAGTGTCTGTTTAACAGTTCAGCTTTTTTTCTTCGCGGCGGTCCTTTTACGCAACGAATTGGCCTTTTTCTGGGCGAAAGTTTTATTCGTAACTGTCATGTGAAAAGTCTGCGTGTTTTAAAGCAGGACTGAAATGTCAACCGAAAAAAAACAGGGCCATTGTTTGTGTAAAATGAAATACGGTTGTTGAAAAGGGGAGTTTTTTTTTAATTTATTTTTTTACGCGGTCTATAAAAGAAAGAATATTTGTGTGGTCTATAGGGTGGACGTGGCAAGAATAAGTTTCTTAGAGTCTTAGGTGCGTGTTTAGTGAAGATATGTTGCGATTCGTTAAAGACAAGAGCTGGTTAGAAGCTGTGGCTTTTCGAGTACTGGAAAATAACGATTTTGTTATTGTAATAAAGCTGAAAACTTGAGAAATTGCATGTTGAGTGTTCTAGTAGATTGTTTATTAATATCGAGTAATTGAAACAAACATTAAAAAAAATATCGAGTAATTGAAACAATTGTTCGTAACATTCGAGTATATTGAAGTTCGAATACACTGAATGTTGACGAATATATGTTGATTTTTTTTTTCATCCTTCTTAAATGGTTAAGTAATTCGAATTTCTAATATACCGAATTTTCCGAACTCTATGAATATTTCAGTACATGGAATTTTTAATATATATTGATTTTTCCGCATTTCTTTGATTACTTCAGTTTAGAAACATCAATTCATATACAATCCAATTATCTGATATTTGAATAATCAAGTACTCGATATAGTTTGTTTTCGGGAAACCCGTTTTTATGACTTCCTTGAATATTCGACTACATTGAATTATAAATGTAATGAATTTTTTGGCATCTTTAAATATTTGAAAACATCAAATCATTTCGAATTTCTTTGAATACTGTAATTCCTCGAAGCATTAACGCATAATACCAATAATGTATTACTAAAACTATGGCACGGTTTATTTCAAGTAAATCAATTTTTATAGCTTACGTAAATATTCGAGTACGTTGAGTTCCGAATACACCGAATTTCTTCGACCACCTTCGAATATTTAATTTCGCGTACATGGCACCTTTTCAAACACCTTTAAATATCCGAATTCCCCAAAGTATCATTTCCCAACACCAACTATCTGTTACCATATAATCAGTTATTCCACCTTTGAATATTTAAATTGATTTGAAGTATATCAAACCTTTGAATTTTTTTGCATATTGAACTATATCCAATTTCGATACATCGCATTTTTTCAAACACCGTTAAGTATTCGAATTCCCCAAAGTATAATTTTACAACATCAATTGTCTGTTACCATATAATCAGTTACTCAATACGTTTTACCAGAAAAGCTGCGTTTTAACTTCCAATGTTTAAATGCATAGAAATTCAAGTACGTCAAACCCATCGCTCTTTTTCTAACACCCTTAAATATCCGAATACCCCAAAGTACCATTTCCCAACATCAACTATCTGTTACCATATAACCAGTTATGTATATTAAGTAGTATGTATAGTATGTTCAGTATGCACTTTTTTGCATATTCGACCACATTCAATTTGATACATCGCACCTCTTCAAACACCTTTAAATATTCAAATTCCTCAAACTATCATTTTCCACCACCAATTCTCTGTTACTATATAATCAGTTATTCAATACATTTTACCAGAAAAGTTGCGTTTCAACTTCCAATATTTAAATGCATAGAAATTCAGGTACGTCAAACCCATCGCACTTTTTCTAACACCCTTAAATATCCGAATACCCCAAAGTACCATTTCCCAACATCAACTATCTGTTACCATGTAACCAGTTATGTGTGTTAAGTAGTATGTATAGTATGTTCAGTATGCACTTTTTTGCATATTCGACCACATTCAATTTAATACATCGCACCCCTTCAAATACCTTTAAATATTCGAATTCCCCAAACTATCATTTTCCACCACCAATTCTCTGTTACCATACAACCAGTTACACAGCACGTTTTTCCACCCGAACGCCTTGAAACAAATATTCCCGGTCTCCCACAAGCAATATTCCTTACGCTTCTGAACCCGCCTAATCATACTTCGCATCTGCCTACATTTTTGCTCGAATTTCGGCCGATCATTTCGTAAATCGCCCATCGCCCTCTTCCCCATCAAATCCTCGCAAGGCGCACACGGTGCATGCGACCCGCCGGAAGGTTAGGCATTCTTCACCATCATCGTTCGTCCGCCTCCAAAAGATCATACTTCATTCGAAAACATCATTAGCCGCCGTCTCGTTAGTTCAGTTCCGCGCTCCCGCTTATTCGCTCGCAGTCGCTGTGTGTAAATTGAAACGAGCCTCGACTCCCGGGGTCCCCGATTTTCCGTGATTCACTGCGACGGACCTTCGGCACTGCCAGACTGCACTATCTCGCGCCGTGTGCGATCGTTTCTAGGATCAACAGTTCGGGGGGTCGTCGTAAATATTCCACGAATTTCCGGAGGCGTCGCCTATCGGGTTTCGCGAAATGGCGTCGCAGTGCGAGTCCCGGGAAATCTGCGCGTCAAATCTTCCTCAATCACGTCTTCAGGTTCTCTTGCGAGTGAATTCCGCTGGTCCGCGGCGTCGATGACTCAAAGCGTTATGCGGGTCTCTTTAATCCCGACAGTTCGGCCAATTTCGCCCCCTTTGCAGTTCGCGCACGTCTCCGCTGCCGAACTCTGCTTTCGGCGCCCCTCGGCAGATTTTTCATCCACTCGCAGCCCGAGCGAACCCGCTTGATTTCCTTTCATATGCCCTGCCGGGATAACCTACGTCTCGATTATGCGAGCGTTTGGGCGCTCAATAAGGCGCCGCCAAACGCGAGGACGGCTGGATGGAAAAATCGAGGGGAGGAGGGTAATGTTTGGATGCTGGAGAATTTTGGACGGGAGGTGGTGGAGATCTTGGAAGGTTTGCGGTCATTTTGTTCGCGGATGCGTGGAAATATGAAATATTGCGACAAAATAGTGGTAATGGAGGTACTGAATTGGATGTATGTGAAACCATGCGGTTTCATTCGCAGATTAAATATTAAAATACAATACCAGTAATAGCAAAATATGAATTTATATGTAATAACGAATTAATTTATATGGCGATTATACGTGCGTTTATGCTTTCAATGGACGGGAAACATCGAGGGGAGGAGGGTAATGTTTGGATGCTGGAGAATTTTGGACGGAAGGTGGTGGAGATCTTGGAACATTGCGGTCATTTTGTTGGCGGATGCGTGGAAATATGAAATATTGCGGCAAAATAGTGGTATTGGAGGTCCTGAATTCGACGCCTGTTAAACCGTGCGGTTTTGTCCGGGAGAAACAAGTTATTAATAAATGCTATGTAGGAAGATAATCGGTATTAACAAGATATTAAAATGCGGTGGAATCATTGATGTCTCCATTATACATATACTTGTAATGTTTGGATGCTGGAGAATTTTAGACGAAAGGTGGTGGAGATCTTGGAAAGCTTGCAGTCATTTTGTTGGCGAATGCGTGGAAATATGAAATGTAGCCGGTAAATACTGGTAACTGGACGTCTGATAAGCCATGCAGTTTTATTGGGAGTAAACATTTTGTTAATTAATGCTACGTAGGAAGATGCAGATATATTGCGACACATAATGCGGCGGAATAATTTATGTCTCGATTATGCGTACACTTGTAATGTTTGGCTGCTGAAGAATTTCGGAGAAAAAGTAGAAGAGAGCTTGAAACTTTGCGATCATTTCGTTGGCAGATGCGTGGAAATATAAAATGTAGCGGGAAAATACTGGTAATTGGACATCTGATAAGCTATGCGGTTTTATTTGATGTAAACAATTTGTTAATAAATGATACGTAGGAAGATACAGAAATATTGCGACACATAATCGGTAATAATAAAATATTAAAATGCGGGGGTTAATTTTTGTCTCGATTATGCATACGTTTGTGATTTGAATAAGACACCGCCAAACGCGATGACGGCTGGAAGGAAAAAATCGAGAGGAAGGTTGTAATGTTCGGTCGCTGAACAATTTCGGACAAGAAGTGTCAAAGATATTGAAGATAAAAGGGCAAGATGGTTGGTTTTGGAACGGTTGCACTAATTCTGTTTCCGGATGCAGAGAAAAATTAAATATTACAATGAAATCCGGGTAATGAAGGAAATGTGAATAAAAATTTTAACGTCGACGCGAGATTAAATATAGACAAGTAGTAACGTGACTTGCAGCGGTGAGTTCTTTAATTAATGCCTGCCAATCTTATTGCATTATTTGGAGTAAATAACTTATTCTTCGATGCTACGTAAAATCGTGACATATAATAAATAATGTCATATTAGCGAAAGAAAGGAAATATGAAAAATGAATGGCAAATAGGATGCTTCCATTGGCACAGCAAAAATCTCATTTCAGGATACAGTTATCAAAAAAGTTAATAAGTAACCAGTAATTTATACGAACGTTATGAATGCAGAAAGCAACCTACAGACGACTCTAAGGAACTAAAATAAATTGTAGAACAGATAAGACGCATCCCGCCATAAGGCTGAATAGAGTGCAGAGACTTATTTCAATTGTCTAATGGAGAGCATTAGTCTCATTCTAAAGCAACCAAGTCCGCGCTTAAAGCAATTTCTTGAAAAAACCTCTTCTCAGAAACCGTACAGCAGTCGCTTGCACTTAGTGCTGAAAGGTTAGTTGCACCGCAAACAAGATTTGATGTTCTTAAAATGTCATTTCCCTACATAACTGTAATTACCAAAGTAAACCGGAAGGTATAATATTCGACAGAATAAGTCACCATTTTTCTCATAGCTCCAAATTCATTGGAGTTTTCTTCAAAAAGCAATTCTATCATTTCGTTTTGCATTCCACACAGCAGAAGTACGATTTTAAGCGCAGTTTTAACTATCTAATGAACGAAATTAGTTTCATTCGAAAACAAGCGAGTCGCCGAGCCCGAAATGATTTCCTCAAAAAAGCTCTTGTGAAAAATTGTCGAGCGATCGCTCGTATTTCGTTTTGATAGATTAATTGCAGGGCAAACAAGATTTGATGTTCTTAAAATGTCATTTCACTACATAACTGTAATTACCAAAGTAAACCGGAAGGTATAATATTCGACAGAACTTCAAATTATTCTTGTAGCTCCAAATTCAATGGAATTTTCTTCAAAAAGCAATTCTATCATCCCGTCTGCCATTTCATAGAGCAGAAGTACGGTTCTAAACGCAGGCACCCGTTCCGACTGTCTAATGAACGGCATAACTCTCATTCGAAAAAAAACCAAGCCCGAAGTGATTTGCTCAAAAATCTCTTGTGAAAAATCGTTGAACAGCCGCTCGTATTCCGTTTAGGTAGGTTAATTGCAGGGCAAACAAGATTTGATGTTCTTAAAATGTCATTTCACTATGTAACTCTAAATACCGAAGTAAACCGGAAGGTATAATATTCGACAGAAGAACTCACAATTTTTCTTATAGTTCCAAATTCATTAAAGTCTTCTTCAAAATGCGATTCTATCATCCCGTCTTCCATTTTACATAGCAGAAGTACGATTCTAAACGCAGGCACCCGTTCCGACTGTCTAATGAACGGCATTAGTCTCATTCGAAAAAAAACCAAGCCCGAAGTGATTTCCTCAAAAATCTCTTGTGAAAAATCGTTGAACAGCCGCTCGTATTCCGTTTTGGTAGGTTAATTGCAGGGCAAACACGATTTGATGTTCTTAAAATGTAATTTCACTATGTAACTATAAATACCGAAGTAAACCGGAAGGTATAATATTCGACACAAGAACTCACAATTTTTCTTATAGTTCCAAATTCATTAGAGTCTTCTTCAAAAGGCGATTCTATCATCCCGTCTTCCATTTTACATAGCAGAAGTACGATTCTAAACGCAGGCACTCGTTTCGACTGTCTAATGAACGGCATAACTCTCATTCGAAAGAAAAACCAAGCCCGAAGTGATTTCCTCAAAAATCTCTTGTGAAAAATCGTTGAACAGCCGCTCGTATTCCGTTTTGGTATTAGTTAATTGCAGCGAGTCGCCGGCAAACACGATTTGAATGTTCTTAAAATGTTTGATGTTCATAACATGTAACTATAAATACCGAAGTAAACCGGAAGGTATAATATTCGACAGAACTCACAATTTTTCTCATAGCTCCAAATTCATTAGAGTCTTCTTCAAAAAGCGATTCTATCATCCCGTCTTCCATTTCACAGAGCAGAAGTACGATTCTAAACGCAGGCACTCGTTTCGACTGTCTAATGAACGGCATTAGTCTCATTCGAAAACAAGCGAGTTGCCGAGCCCGAAGTGATTTCCTCAAAAAAGCTCTTGTGAAAAATCGTCGAGCGGTCGGTCGTATTCCGTTCTGAAAGGTTAGTTGTAGGATAGACCGGAATGGATGGTAAGAGCGTAGGGGACGAAGGCAGGCTAAGCGTGAGTGCCGGCAGAAGAAGACAGAGAAAGCGGGACGCAGAGATTTATGTTGGGCACGGTACAAAGTACACTCGTGCCTGTCGTTCCTCGATATTGCCGCTCTATCCCTCGTTTTCCGGAATCCACAAAAAGCGCGGCCTGTCGATCGTCCCCCCGTTTCGTCCCAACAAACGCGCGCCCGGAGATCCTGCCATCGATCACCGTTATCGCGACTCCTTATCTCCGGGCAAGCTAACAATTAACTCTTAACGCGTCGACTTTTAATTTGAAGATCGACCGGCAACTCCAACTTAATCTCATCACACTTCGACGTGCCAGTTTTTAAGTGCCAGATTTTAAATGCTACAATGACGTGTGAATAGTAATATTAAAGTCATTCAAAACAATTTTTTTTCATCTCAGGACTAATATAATTTTGATTACAATATTTATATTAATTATATTTGAGTAATGCGCGGATTTTTTTATTAAATTAGAACGGCGATGCTATGAAATACTACAGCGTTTGACTGAATTATGGAAAATGTAAATAATGTGCAGGTATTGGATACCAACGGATCGCATCACTATTCTAACAACAACTGCATTTCTAAAATAATTATTGCTACCCATTGCAAATATTTTGGATCTTCAGTAAAATCTCTTGAGCCGGTCAGCGGTGACTATCACAGCAATCAAAGTATTAAAACGTTGACTATTGTGTGTATTTTGTTGTACTAGAACATCGATGCTTTGAAATACTACAGCGTTTGACTGAACTATGCAAAATGTAAATAATGTGCTGGTTTTTGACACCAAAGGATCGCATCACTATTCTAACAATAACTGTATTTATAAAATAATTATTGCTATTCATTGCAAATATTTTGGATCTTCAGTAAAATCTCTTGCACCGGTCAGCGGTGACTATTACAGCAATCAAAGTGTTAAAACCTTGATTGTTGTGTGTATTTTGCTGTATTAAAATGGCGATGCTATAGAATACTACAGCGTTTGACTGAACTATGCAAAATGTAAATAATGTGCTGGTATTGGACACCAAAGGATCGCATCACTATTCTAACAACAACTGCATTTCTAAAATAATAATTGCTACCCATTGCAAATATTTTGGATCTTCAGTAAAATCTCTTGAGCCGGTCGGCGGTGACTATCACAGCAATCAAAGTGTTAAAACCTTGATTGTTGTGTGTATTTTGCCGTATTAGAACGGCGATGCTATAAAATACTACAGCGTTTGACTTAATTATGCAAAATGTAAATAATGTGCTGGTTTTTGACACCAAAGGATCGCATCACTATTCTAACACAACTGCATTTATAAAATAATTATTGCTACCCATTGCAAATATTTTGGATCTTCAGTAAAATCTCTTGAGCCGGTCAGCGGTGACTATCACAGCAATCAAAGTATTAAAACGTTGACTATTGTGTGTATTTTACCGTATTAGAACGGCGATGCTATGAAATACTACAGCGTTTGACTTAATTATGCAAAATGTAAATAATGTGCTGGTTTTTGACACCAAAGGATCGCATCACTATTCTAACACAACTGCATTTATAAAATAATTATTGCTACCCATTGCAAATATTTTGGATCTTCAGTAAAATCTCTTGTGCCGGTCAGCGGTGACTATCACAGCAGTCAAAGTGTTAAAACCTTGATTGTTGTGTGTATTTTGCCGTATTAGAACGACGATGCTATAAAACACAACAGCGTTTGATTAAATTATGCAAAATGTAAATAATGTGCAGGTATTGAAGACCAAATAATCGCATCACTATTCTAACACAACTGCATTTATACAATAATAATTGCTACCCATTGCAAATGTTTTGGATCTTCAGTAAAATCTCTTGAGCCGGTCAGCGGTGACTATCACAGCAATTAAAGTGTTAAAACGTTGACTGTTGTGTGTATTTTGCCGTATTAGAACGGCGATGCTATAAAATACTACAGCGTTTGAGTGAATTATGCAAAATGTAAATAATGTGCAGCTTTGGAGACCAAAACATCGTATCACAATTCAGACTAGAACGGCGATGCTTTGAAATACTACAGCGTTTGACCGAACTGTGAAAAATGTAAATAATGTGCTGGTATTGGACACCAAAAGATCCCATCACTATTTTACCAGAACTGCATTTATAAAATAATTATTGCTACACATTGGAAATATTTTGGATTTTCAGTAAAATCTCTTGCGCCGTTCACCTGTGCCCATCCCGGCAGTCAAAGTGTTAAGGGTTAAATTAAATCGTCAGACATTTTTTCCTCATTTCGCAATCCTCTAATGTCCGCCATTGTGTCGCCAGCGAGCGACCTCCGGTTTGAAAGGGTACGTCTCGATCGTCGGTGCCGGCAATTGGAAGACCGTGCGGGATTACGAAAGTGCGGGACAAAGAGAAGAACGGGCGAGAGGAGGAGTCAAAGACAATCGCGATCTAAGAGGATCTTTGCTAATTCGCGCAAAAAAATTGCCGATCCGGAAGACGCGCGAAACAATTATCGGGCGCGCGGCGAGCGACAAAAGGGTCCATGGGGCGGCAGGAGGAAAGTAGTGAGGAAGATGGAGGGTTGCTTCGAGTTTACGTGCGTGCGTGCAGCTGCGACGGAAAGGAGGAAAACGTGGATCTCCGGCGAGGGAGGAAACAAAAAGCGAAAAACGAGGCGCAACAAAAGGAGAGATGGCGAGAGAGGCCGTTCATATACAGGGTGTTACGAGATCAACGACGCCGGGATTTGTGAAACACGTTGACTGCTGTGGACGCATATATGCATCCATCGAAATATATTGGTGTCGATTACGGACGCATATATGCGTTTGCGTATATACTTATATGCATTTCTCAATTGTTCGGTGGTAATTATCAACGTATAAAATGTAAATATGTGCGTTCTTTCTCAAATAACTGCGTTGTATCATTTATTTTGGTGCAACTAAAAAATTATATATTATACATGTACTCATTATATATATATCCATCGAAATATATTGGTGTCGATTAGGGACGCATATATGCGTTTGCGTATATACTTATATGCATTTCTCAATTGTTTGGTGGTAATTATCAACGTATAAAATGTAAATATGTGCGTTCTTTCTCAAACAACTGCGTTGTATCGTTTATTTTGGTGCAACTAAAAAATTATATATTATACATGTACTCATTGTATATATATATATATATATATAAATTATATATGTAAACACATATATGCGTCCATCGAAATATATAGGTGCAGACTATGGACGCATATATGCATATATGTATGCATTACTGAATTGTTTGGTGGTAATTATCAACGTATAAAATGTAAATATGTGCGTTCTTTCTCAAATAACTGCGTTGTATCATTTATTTTGGTGCAACTAAAAAATTATATATTATATATGTACTCATTATATATATATATATAAAAATTATATATGTAAACACATATATGCGTCCATCGAAATATATCGGTGCAGACTATGGACGCATATATGCATATATGTATGCATTACTGAATTGTTTGGTGGTAATTATGAACGTATAAAATGTAAATACGTGCGTTCCTTGTCAAATAACTGTGTTGCATTATTTAATTTGTGGCAACTAAAAAATTATATATTATATATGCAATATATATATATATATATAAATTATATATGCAAACGCTTATATGCGTCCACCGAAATATATCGGTGTCGATTATGGACGCATATATGCTTTTGCATATATGCATATATGCATTTCTCAGTTGTTTGGTGGTAATTATCAACGTATGAAATGTCAATACGTGCGTTCTCTCTCAAATTACTGCGTTGCATCATTAAATTTGGTGCAAATGAAAAATTGTAACGACTGAGAAGGGTATATAGGGTAAAGTAGGCAGTGATTGATCATTATGCGTTCATAAACGAATATCTGAAGATCGCTGTAGGTATATTTTCATTGTTTTGAATATCAGTCTAAAGCCCATTCTGTATGTGACCGTGTTGCAATACAGAATTCTTGTGTAGATTACCTGTGATTAATAACGTGCTGCGAAAGAATTGTTACCAATTTCTTAAGAGAAAGAGGTAAGTGCTTAATGATATCTTTTAGAAAAGACTGGTGAATTTGTAATCATTTTGCAGTCTATATAGTATCTCTGAAAAAAATATATGATTTGTATGTGATGGAATAACTTCACTAAAGGTTTTGTACCCATCCCGGTTTCCTAATAGCGTAGTTATCCGATAGTACTAGGGTGGTCAATCACCATATTCGTGGCAATGGATTTTGACAGTAATTGACCACTGATAGATTTAATCAGTTTAATTGCGTAAAAATCATTGTAATTCAATACCCGTATGCTGCATGGAAATCGTCTTGTTTACGGTTGTCATGATATCCACAGGCTTCTCTCTTTAGCGTTCATTTTTTTTATGAGCATAACTAAAAGGTGCACCATGTCGCATTAGTTGTATACCCGAAGTCTACTACGACATGCGTTCGAAGCGGCGTATTTCATTTTTGCGCTTTTATTTCAACATGCTGATATGTTTCAGCGTGGTGCTACCGTCGAAAATTATATTCGATAACATTTAAAGATAATACAGTAAAATTAACCGCTTAAATACTTCTCATTTCTCACAAGTTTACAAGGTGGTCAATAACTGTAAATAACACGGTCAATGACTGTCATTTCTGCGGTCAATCACTATGAATTGGCAGTATTAAATGTAAAAATTAAATTTATAATATAATAATTGTTACCCATTGCGTATATTTTTGTGAAAATATTTGTTTGGGGAGTTCCGCATGTTCAAACGGCTAATTTTGGTCGACGTAACTTTGTTACTTTTATTTTTAATTCAATTTTTACTAGTAATGGCTTTGCTAGTTTGTTATTTTAACATGGTAGAAATAATATAAAGGCTCACTGCAGAGAAATGTCTGCCTTGTAAAAGTAAGACGCATATTTATGCAACGTTGTATTATTATTCACACAGACTTCTGAACAGCTGGAGGTAAAAGCTTCGAAAGACGTCGAGCGAATTATAAATGTAATGAAGGTACGTCAACTAAAATAAAGCGTACGTCTGAACATACCAAAGTTAATAAAATAAAATTCGCTTCTACACAGACTACAAGCGACGAACGGTATGCTACTTAAAAACCTGCTACAGACTCGCCAATTCTCTAATTCCGCCCATTACAAAAAAATTGTCTGCAATATAATATTTCTTATTCAGCAAACTATTTTGTGGCTGAAAAATTCGAACGATCTTCCCATAAGAATCGCCCAACAAACACCTAGCATATAGATTAAAAAATAGATTTAAAAAAAAATTATATAATTATTGTATACTAATTATGTAATAATTATATAATAATTATATTATTAAATATAGTTATTAATATTTATTATATTATTATATTATTATATTAGTAAATATAATTATTATATAATGATAATTTAAAATAGAAAAATTAATTAAAAAAACAGCCCACAAGTTTGTGCCGCAGTATTTGCAATGAAAAATGCAAAATGCCACATTAAAAATTGTGCAACCCTCAATAGTGTTCACATCCAACCGTTAGAATAACATTTTCTTCAATATATTTTTCGTCGGACCACATGTTTTTTTGTATCTGCGAAAGTTTTGGTCCGATGGCAAATTAGAGGGATAACCGCATCGATCATCTCATAAGAATCACCCTGTAGATCTGTGTTCCCTACCTCCGGCCACGCCGTGTGGATGGTAAAGAGAGAATAACGGCGAAATTAAAGTAACAAGGGAGCGCATTCGGAAAATAGGCGGGAAAAGGAGAGAACCTCGAGAGCTGGAGGAAAACCTTCGCGAACAGCGAAACGGAACGGCGGATCTACAGGGTAATAATAAATTGAAGAAGGCTTCACAAAAACCTCGAACCTTCGCCGGGCTTAACATGTTCTCATGGATGGAACGAAGGTACGAGTTCGTTTTCTGAAGGAAAATCGAACGGTCCGCTTTGACGTTCCCTACGTCATTCTGAAAGGGGGTACATTATTCTTGAGTCACTTCACGCTTGTTAGAAAATGCCACGAGGTGACGTTGACGAAAACGGAGTAATGTTTATTTGCGATCACGTGCGGTGGTTTCATGAAGGGAATTATAAAAATTGTGGGAAATTAGAAAGAATATGTAAGTATGATTGAGAATTGTTATAATGAATTGCATCGGATGGCTGTTAACACTTTGACTGCCAAGCGTATTTTGCTATATTAGAACCGCGATGCGATAAAATTCTGCAGAGTATAATTAAATCGTGCAAAACGAATGTAACGCAGAGTTATTAGAAGCTAAAGTATTGAAGCATCATTCCAATATCAACGGCTTTTACTAGATTGCAAATAGGCTTCATGGCGAATTTTTTGCATTTATAGTGAAATCTTTGCGCCGGTCACCGGTGACCACCGTGGCGGTCAAAGTGTTAACAGTTTAAAGACCGTTAAGAAATCTGTAAGAATTATTTTTTACTGACATATGATAACAAATTTTATCAATATTTTAAAATGCCGCAATGTAAATTTTTTGAATTATTAAATTTAATTGAACCTGTGCTACAAAAACAAAATACATTGTTTCGCAAGGCAATTTCACCGGCAGAAAGACTTACAGTTTGTATCAGGTAAATATATTTTTATGTCATTTAGATGTTCATATTGTCAGTATATACTGTTGTTTCATTTGAATGTGGCATTGGAATTGTCGCCGGAAAATCATAACATGATGGCGATGGAATTGGAGTTGTGATCATTGAAGGTGAAGAAGATACAGTTTGTATTGTTGAAGACGATAGTGATAGTGGCGGTGATGGTGCAGGACGTGATATTTTCGATGGCTTATTACATATAATGGCTCATAGGCCTTAACATTCTCAATTAATTTTTCTTAGTCCATCCTGTGCTGAGTCTTTTTTCTACCGCTTACTAGTTCAGACTGGCACATCAGCATCAACATCTACCAATACAAACTTTGGATATAAATTTTATGTATTTTTTAATATTTTTTCATATGCTTAACTGTACAGCAGTATTTTACGCGTAGATGTAGACAAGAAGTTTTGCACATGTATCTTGTTTCGTTGCCTTTCCTTTTAAAGAGCTAAATTATGCCCTTGTTATTTCATTTTCAATAATCATTTTCCAAATGACTACAAGTTATTTAAAAATCACTCGAGCAACTAAGTATATAAAGCATTCACGTATAATTGATTGAAAAATGCTTCACCGTCACGTTCCGTTGTTCTTGACACTTTCTAATACTAGAATTGTAATAAAAGCCTCAGTACCAAGAAAAGTATACTTTTTTATAATAAAGCAGACGCGATTGAACACAATGAACAAAATTTTGCTATATTCTATATTGCCCTGCGTTTCAAAAACTAAAATAGCCAACGCAACTGCACACTTTTATGTAACTTTTAATATTTATTCGTATAATTAACTGTACAGCAGTTATTTACGCGTAGATTAGACAAGAGGTTTTGCACATATCTTGTTTCGTTGCCTTTCCTTTTAAAGAGCTAGATTATGCTCTTGTTATTTCATTTTTCAATAATCATTTTCTTTAAAGAGCTAGATTATGCTCTTGTTATTTCATTTTTCAATAATCATTTTCCAAATGACCACAACTTATTTAAAAATCACTCGAGCAACTAAGTATATAAAGCATTCACGTATAATTGATTGAAAAATGCTTCACCGTCACGTTCCGTCGTTCTTGACAATTTCTAATACTAGAATTGTAATAAAAGCCGCAGTACCAAGAAAAGTATACTTTTTTATAATAAAGCAGACGCGATTGAACACAATGAACAAAATTTTGTTATATTCTATATTGCCCTGCGTTTCAAAAACTAAAATAGCCAACGCAACTGCACACTTTTATGTAACTTTTAATATTTATTTGTATAATTAACTGTACAGCAATTATTTACGCGTAGATTAGACAAGAGGTTTTGCACATATCTTGTTTTGTTGCGCTTTTCTTTTAAAGAGCTAGATTATGCTCTTGTTATTTCATTTTCAATAATCATTTTCCAAATTACTACAAGTTATTTAAAAATCACTCGAGCAACTAAATATATAAAGCATTCACGTATAATTTATTGAAAAATGATTTACCGTGACTTTCTAATACTAGAATTGTAATAAAAGCCTCAGTACCAAGAAAAATATACCTTTTTATAATAAAGCAGACGCGATTGAACACAATGAACAAAATTTTGCTATATTCTATATTGCCCTGCGTTTCAAAAATTAAAATAACCGACGCAAATGCAAACACGAGTTAACTTGTGACCGGTCAACAATGTGTTAAGTGTAAATAGTTTGTTAAGTAGTCTAAATCGATCTTTAAACGGCAGGATGCCTACTTATTGGGTAGTGTTTGCTTCATTTGCTACTAGCAATTATTGCCGAATTTTTTTCTTTAACACAGCGTGAACCGGAGGGCCATGAGGTTTAGGGTGAAAAATTCCAATTATGAATGTCAGGACGGTTTCCCCGCCGAAGAATCTTTTGGATCAATCAAATTAACTTAACTGATCGTCCCGTTGAGAGGAAATCAGAAACGATTAGGGGCTCGGTGCGGCTTAATTATTTTACAGTCGGGAGGCTTCTTCACAATGCGCACCCTCCTCGAAATTCTGTGGACTCTCCTTATCGAATTCTCCATGCCGGGTTTGACCTCTCTTGCGAAGGGAACATTCCGTGATATCAGATGCTTCGCTTCTCTCTCGACGGAATTAACTATCCAATTAATATATCGGATTGCATTGTTGCTCGACGAATTTGTTCTTACACGGCTAATTAAACCGCCAATGATGTGGATGCCAATGTTTGCGGTTATTATTACTGCTTTTGTGCTGCATGTTGATACGACGCGCGTATCATGTACAGTTAGTGTAGCAAGTATTTATGTGGATTGTTTATTTTGAAAGTGGTGCAAGTCAATTGTTCGCTGTTCCAAGAAAATTAAAGGTTAGCGAATTAGTCAATTGAAAAATATAAATTAATTATGTCAAGTCTGGTAATGTCTCTATTAATTCATCGATATGTCAATTGATTATATAAATTTCTGTAAAACGAATTTAACTAAAATAATATATATTTACCGGCTGTAAATGGACTTACATCATTTTCATAATTAGTCAATTGTAAAGATCATTTAATTTCAATTATGTAAAATTAGATATCACTTAAAATATATTTTGTATTAATCCAATTTTGTTTATAAATAATAACAAGAAATAAAATAGGAGTAGCCTTTTTTATTTTGAATGTTAATTATATTTATATATTGTTAAACTTAACATAAGATATTGCTATTATTCATTTATGCTCTTTATCTGGTAATGTTTTGAAATATCCATAATGGACAGAAGGTATATAAGGTAATAACTGTTCCATATGTTTATTGTGTAAACTGTCAGCATTGTTTTGTAAAAATCATAATAGTCCTGTGGCGTGTAGAAGACATTCTTTTTACGTAAATGTCTATGGAAATTTTAAATTGAACAAAGTATTGTTTTTTTAAGATATTAAGTATTATATATTGTATAGTTATAAATAAAAAGTAGTTATAAATAAAAATAAATATTAAATCATATATAGTTATAAATAAAAAGTTTACACTAAGTTAATTACAAATTATGTGATATCTCAGTTTATAAAAGAATGGCCTTACACCACTTTCAAAAGAAACCGTCCACATATCGATTCATTTCGTCAAATCGTAGCTTATTAATTTGTTCACTGCAAATAACGAGTTTGTGTATTGTTTGGGCGTGATAATCGATGCAAGCCGGAATCGAGTATATCGAAATGCAATTATTTGGAACAGTGTTATATTATGGAAAAGTGTTATATTATACTAGTAATTCATAATCAATTAATACACTAACTTTTTATGTAATATTTGCGGCTTTCAGTTTAAATACATTTAACAATAGAAAATTAGTTGAAAATAAGCATTTGGCTAGCGTGTGTTTTATCGTTGCGTGACTTTGTATTCACGGTCATTTTAATTCTTCGGTCTCGTCTTTTTTGTAACGCAATTTAACGTGTACAATTAAAAGGAACCTTCTTCCGTCCGTTTCCTAGTTTTACCCAACGTACCCAGTTGCATTCGCTAATTAGATCGTCACAGATAATACTCGTATTACATTTCCTGGGCGGTTTTTGAGTTTTCCTACGTAGAACCTCTTCCTAAACATTTTGATTGAGACAAATGCTAAAATTCATCCAACAGGTTTAGTCCTATGAAGCACCACTTCTGTGAATTTCAATATTTCGACCTTTAGTTTTAGATCTCCTTCAGGAATTACGCAATAATTAATTTTTATATGGGACGAAGATTTTTTACAATTCAATTATTATGTAGAATTTAATATAGTATCTAAAATGTTCTGTTTTATTCGAATCTATCTATTATATAGAATTTAATATATTATCTAAAATGTTCTGTTGGTGTTGTGTCCATGTATTGTAATAAAATATGTAAAAAAATTACCGTTTAGTATGTGTGAAACTATCAGGATTACAGAACTTTTTATGTTTACTTTAGTCAATACACAGTCTTTCTATAACAAATATTTTTTCGGACTATTGTAATTCTTATTGTAGCAATATATATATATATACTACTTTCAAGTTTTACTAACTAGGACTCTTTGAAGTGAACAGAAAAATAGTTTTTATGCAGTAACATCCATATTAAAGCAATAATTATATTGGAACGAATAATGATTGTCTATAAAATACTTTCAATAATGGAAAACCGATTTTAGAAGATTCGAATTTTGTAGCAGTAATAAGTAATGTAACCTTTAGTTACTTGGTTCTGCATCTTCGAATAATGTAGTTTAACCTTAAAAATTTAATCCCACCCAAACAACTCCACAGTTACATTCGCTAATTAAATCGTCGCGGACAAAGATCGTGCCACATTCCCTGGGCAGTTCTTAAGTTTTACGTAGTAAGACTTCAAAGTCACCCAGTTGAGATTAGAAGTAATGCTCATCCACACGCAACTCTGTTAAAACAATGATTGAGTAAACCGACAAAGACGTTTGTTCATATAAAATGTCACAGTTCGACGCAGTATACAAAGGCTTTTAATAACATTCATTATATATATATATATATATATATATATATATATATATATATATATATAAAGACTTTTAATAACATAAATTATTTTATCGCAAAATATTTATATAAAATTTAATAGCAAAAGTATAATTTCAACATACTCTACATTATCACTGGAATTAGAAATTCGTTTGTGTTCCAATTAATTGCTCGACTCAATCATTCAGTTAATCTATTTTCACACAATGCCTCGCCCATATCTTCACTTCCTTAATTCTATGTCTTCGAATAATCACATTTAACGCGTAGCATTTAAAGAAACGTATCTTCATCTGCTCCCCCGTTTCATCTAAACTTCCCAGTTACACTCGCTAATTAGATTGCCACGGACAAAGATCGTGCCACATTCCCCTGGCAGTTCTAAAGTTTTACATACTAAGATCTCGATGTCATCCAGCTGAGAGTAAAGTACCACCTACACGCGGCCGTATTGAAACAATAATCACACCTAAACTAACAACTGTCTGTCCGTATAGAATGTCACAATTTCGACGTTTTATGTAAAATATAAAGTATTGGATGTATAATTATTGGAAATATAAAGTATAGTATTGGATATATATTGGATGTATATTGGATATATATATATTATATATTTTGGATATATATAATCGTACCTAAATTATCAAATATTTGTCCGTAGAAAATGTTACAATTCCGGCGTTTTATGTAAAGTATAAAGTATTCGATGTATATTATATATATGGATATATATTTTATATAAAGTATAGTATTTGGATATATATTGGATGTATATTGGATATATATATTTTATATATTTTGGATATATATAATCATACCTAAATTATCAATTATTTGTCCGTAGAAAATGTTACAATTCCGACGTTTTATGCAAAGTATAAAGAATTCGATATATAATTATTGGACATATAAACTATTTCATTGGATATATATTTTATATATTTTGGATATATATTAGGTCTATCGGACAGATCTGTCCGGAAATGTTATCGCAATCATTTCAACACGTATGAAGCAGTTCAATTGAAATATATATGGCAACCTTTGTTTATCATTAAATTTCTACATATGTGCCATCGAAATGTACTGCAACAATGGTTTCGTAATTTCGGTCATATATATTGAAAATTGGTTATTACGTAAAAACTGCGAAAAATCATATCTTATGGGGGTTTTCATTCTGACTGGAGTTACGTATTGTCCGTTGCTAAATTTAGAAGATTTTAATCAAATATGTGTAATATATTATATATTAAATTTATATACTTAGTATTATATACGTACGTTCATTTAGAGTGAGAATCACCATAAGATACCATATTTCGTAGTTTTTACGCAGTAACCAATTTTCAATACATACTACTGAAAGGACGAAATCACTGTTGCAGTACATTTTGATGAGCGCACATGTAGAAATTTAATGCTAAACAAAGGTAGCAATGTATGTTTCAAGTAAACACTTTCACATGTGTTGAAATTTGAGATAACATTTCCGGACAGAACTTTTCGCTACACCTTATATATTGGATATGTATTTTATATATCCAACAACATAAAGTTGACCCCCTATAAACATAATTTCATCAAACACCCCTTATTACCGCATAAAAATGTTACAATTCCGCCGTTTTATGCAAGGTATATAGTATTGGATATATATTTTATATATTTTGGATATATATAATCACACCTAAACTGACAAGTATTTGTCCGCAGAAACTGTCCGTATACAATGTTCAACGACCTTTTATACAAAATAAACTGGATATATGATATTGGATATATATTTTATATATGCATAATATATACGTAAGTCGATTTAGAGTGAAAATCATCATAAGATACCATATTTCGTAGTTTTTACGCAGTAACCAACTTTCAATATATACTACTGAAATCACGAAATTACTGTTGCAGTATATTTTGATGAGCGCATATGTAGAAATTTAATGGTAAACAAAGGTAGCAACATATTTTCCAAGTGAACACTTTCACATCTGTTGAAATTTGAGATAACATTTCCGGACAGAACTTCCGCTACATCTTATACATTGGATATATATTTTATATATCCAATAACATAAAGTTGACCCCCTATAAACATAATTTCATCAAACAACCCTTATTACCGCATAAAAATGTTACAATTCCGTCGTTTTATGCAAGGTATATAGTATTGGATATATATTTTATATATTTTGGATATATATAATCACACCTAAACTGACAAGTATTTGTCCGCAGAAACTGTCCGTATACAATGTTGCAATTCCGACCTTTTATACAAAGTAGAAAGTACTGGATATATGATTTTTGGGTATATATCGGACATATGTATAATATATACGTAAGTCGATTTAGAGTGAAAATCATCATAAGATACCATATTTCGTAGTTTTTACGCAGTAACCAACTTTCAATATATACTACTGAAATGACGAAATTACTGTTGCAGTACATTTTGATGAGCGCATACGTAGAAATTTAATGGTAAACAAAGGTAGCAACATATGTTTCAAGTGAACACCTTCACATGTGTTGAAATTTGAGATAACATTTCCGGACAGAACTTTCCGCTACACCTTATATATTGGATAACAAATATAACAAAAACGGTGCGACCGTAAAAAATGTCATCAAAGGGCTTATTAGAGAGTCTTGGGTTATTTTTGAGTGAGTATTTTTGTTCCGTTAATTATTTTATGGTGTGATATGTATACGTGTGTATGCTATGTAATGTTATAGGTACTGCATATTATATTATGGGTTATAGCAGCATAATATAACGGCACAATACAATATGTATATAATTATAATACTTATACTTAGGTATTGTATGTATATAGGCATGTAGTATATATAGTACGTAATATTATACGTACCATATATTATACTATACATTATATTAACATAATATTAATTGAATAATTACCATAATATCATATTTCGATACAATATATACATGTATATAACATTGCCTGTCACAATTGAAAATGTCCGGGGGCAGAGAGTGTTGGGTTATTTTTGAGTGAGTATTTTTATTCCGTTAATTATTTGATGTTGGTATATATATAGATGTATATAGTATATAATTTTATGCGTACTACATATTATACTATACGCTATAGTAGCATAATATAATAGCACAATACAATATGTATATAATTATAATACTTATACTTAGGTATTGTATGGTAATAGGGATATCGTATGTATAGTATGTAATATTATACGTACCATATATTATACTATACGTTATATTAACATAATATTAATTAAATACTTTATTGTCTTAGTAACGTAACGGTGATCCGAACGGTGCGACCGTTGAAAATGTCCGGGGGCAGAGAGTCTTGGGTTATTTTTGAGTGAGTATTTTTATTCGGTTAATTATTTGATGTTGGTATATATATAGATGTATATAGTATATAATTTTATGCGGACCACATATTATACAATACGTTATAGTAGCATAATATAATAGCACAATACAATATGTATATAATTATAATACTTATACTTAGGTATTGTATGGTAATGAACAAATATTATGTATATTGTATATTATACGTACCATATATTATACTATACGTTATATTAACATAATATTAATTAAATAATTAGCATAATATAATATTTCCATACATTATATATGTATATAATACTATAATAATGTATTGTACTATAGCATTATGTTAATATAACGTACAGTATAGAATATGGTTCGTATAATATTATATACTGCATATTCTATATGCCTATATATATTCAATACCAAAGTATAAGTATTATAATTGTATATGTATATATAGTACAATACAAAACATGTATATTGTATCGTACTATTATATTATGCTAATATAACGTATAGTATAATATATGATACGTATAATATTATATACCATATATACTATATGCCTATATATATATATACAACACTTATGTATAAGGTATATAATTATACATTTATTATGTACATATATCTGATATTATGTCGAACCATTTTAAGTAGATGTGAGCAATATGAAAAAATTATTTTTCCTGTGGCATAAAATTTTACAATTAATTAAATTTTGCTGAATTGTAACACAAAAAGGATGTTAAAGTATTTGACTTCTTGAATGCAGTTTGTACATCATGCTCAAAAGCGTTCTGTTTGAATGAAATGAATAATGGATGTTATTATATATGAAAATTTTAACTGAAAATAACATTCAGCAGCCGAATATAAAATGGTTAAAATGGCTATTTCAACAGTAATAATATTTTACATTTTCAAACGTTCAAAGACTTTTTAGACGATTGTAATGTATGAAAATGGTTAAAATTCAGATAGGTAATATATTTCATCGACTTATTTGTGTATCCAATTAAAACATGTATCCAATTAAATCGTAATAACAAAAATATAGAAGTCTTGAGCCTTCCAGCAGAAAAATGATCGGCCACCGTCGGAATAGTTTGTCGAGTGTCAATCGAATCTCTCAGTAGTTTCATTGCATCCGACGGCGAGTGGAGGTGAAAAATATTTTTCTTTACTACCTACTCGTAGCAGGCGCGCGTCTCCAATATCGCAGCATATTTTGGAAGCGGATCATTTTACTGCAACCCCT
This sequence comes from Cryptocheilus praepositus, assembly GCA_033815515.1. Classification (NCBI taxonomy): domain Eukaryota; kingdom Metazoa; phylum Arthropoda; class Insecta; order Hymenoptera; family Pompilidae; genus Cryptocheilus; species Cryptocheilus praepositus. The sequence goes on from JAWWQZ010000271.1 coordinate 6,386,755, forward strand.
TTCCCTGCCTGGAAAATACGAGCTGCGCGAAATAAAACTCAACGCGCATAGTTAATCTCGTTTTTGCACAGCCGAAGATTTCCAGCACCAATAGACGCTTAACCCTTTGACTGCTACGCCGAAATTTATCGGTGTAGATTATGGGCGCATATATGCGTTTCCCAAAAAGTTTCGTTTTCTTAGATATTGCAGCCACAATTATCAATGTACGAGATGAATACAGATACATTTTTTATCAATCCTTAATACTTTAAGGACCGCGAAGAAATCTGTAAGAAATGTACCTGGGATCACACGTTTTTGGGAAACTTGTAAGTTACACAAAATCATAACTTTCTTATTTATGAAGCAATTTTTGTGAAACTCTCAGAAATTGTATAATTGGAAGTATATTAGGTATTATTAATTATATAGTTTTTTAATAATTATCATAACTATTTTACTTAAAAAATAAATTTGTATGAAACTTATAGAAATTTTAAAATAAGATGTATTTTAGGTATTATTTAAAAAAAAAAGGTTTAAAACCTTATTTAAAGAATTTATCATAAAATTTTGTTTAAAAGTCAATTTTATCAGAGTTTCTAGTAATTTTTTAAAATATTAGTAAAGTAAGTTATCAATGTACGAGATGAATTCAGATGCGTTCTTTATCAAATAATTTTTTTGTATTATTTAATTTGACGTAAATCAAGAATTACCATTACAACTTTTTTGCGCCTTACATAATCAATACAAAGTTACACAAAATCATAACTTTCTTATTTATGAAGCAATTTTTGTGAAACTCTCAGAAATTGTATAATTGGAAGTATTTTAGGTATTATTAATTATATAGTTTTTTAATAATTATCATAACTATTTTACTTAAAAAATAAATTTGTGTGAAACTTATAGAAATTTAAAAATAAGATGTATTTTAGGTATTATTTAAAAAAAAGGTTTAAAACCTTATTTAAAGAATTTATCATAAAATTTTGTTTAAAAGTCAATTTTATCAGAGTTTCTAGTAATTTTTTAAAATATTAGTAAAGTAAGTTATCAATGTACGAGATGAATTCAGATGCGTTCTTTATCAAATAATTTTTTTGTATTATTTAATTTGACGTAAATCAAGAATTACCATTAGAACTTAGTTGTACCTTACATAATCAATACAAAGTTACACAAAATCATAACTTTCTTATTTATGAAGCAATTTTTGTGAAACTCTCAGAAATTGTATAATTGGAAGTATTTTAGGTATTATTAATTATATAGTTTTTTAATAATTATCATAACTATTTTACTTAAAAAATAAATTTGTATGAAACTTATAGAAATTTTAAAATAAGATGTATTTTAGGTATTATTTTTAAAAAAAAGGTTTAAAACCTTATTTAAAGAATTTATCATAAAATTTTGTTTAAAAGTCAATTTTATCAGAGTTTCTAGTAATTTTTAAAAATATTAGTAAAGTAAGTTATCAATGTACGAGATGAATTCAGATGCGTTCTTTATCAAATAATCTTTTTGTATTATTTAATTTGACGTAAATCAAGAATTACCATTAGATCTTAGTTGTACCTTACATAATCAATACAAAGTTACACAAAATCATAACTTTCTTATTTATGAAGCGATTTTTGTGAAACTCTCAGAAATTGTATAATTGGAAGTATTTTAGGTATTATTAATTACATAGTTTTTTAATAATTATCATAACTATTTTACTTAAAAAATAAATTTGTATGAAACTTATAGAAATTTAAAAATAAGATGTATTTTAGGTATTATTTAAAAAAAAGGTTTAAAACCTTATTTAAAGAATTTATCATAAAATTTGGTTTAAAAGTCAATTTTATCAGAGTTTCTAGAAATTTTTTAAAATATTAGTAAAGTAAGTTATCAATGTACGAGATGAATTCAGATGCGTTCTTTATCAAATAATTTTTTTGTATTATTTAATTTGACGTAAATCAAGAATTACCATTAGAACTTAGTTGTACCTTACATAATCAATACAAAGTTACACAAAATCATAACTTTCTTATTTATGAAGCAATTTTTGTGAAACTCTCAGAAATTGTATAATTGGAAGTATTTTAGGTATTATTAATTATATAGTTTTTTAATAATTATCATAACTATTTTACTTAAAAAATAAATTTGTATGAAACTTATAGAAATTTTAAAATAAGATGTATTTTAGGTATTATTTAAAAAAAGGTTTAAAACCTTATTTAAAGAATTTATCATAAAATTTTGTTTAAAAGTCAATTTTATCAGAGTTTCTACTAATTTTTTAAAATATTAGTAAAGTAAGTTATCCATGTAAGAGATGAATTCAGATGCGTTCTTTATCAAATAATTTTTTTGTATTATTTAATTTGACGTAAATCAAGAATTACCATTAGAACTTAGTTGTACCTTACATAATCAATACAAAGTTACACAAAATCATAACTTTCTTATTTATGAAGCAATTTTTGTGAAACTCTCAGAAATTGTATAATTGGAAGTATTTTAGGTATTATTAATTATATCGTTTTTTAATAATTATCATTACTTAAAAAATAAATTTGTATGAAATTTATAGAAATTTTAAAATAAGATGTATTTTAGATATTATTTAAAAAAAAGGTTTAAAACCTTATTTAAAGAATTAATCATAAAATTTTGTTTAAAAGTCAATTTTATCAGAGTTTCTAGTAATTTTTTAAAATATTAGTAAAGTAAGTTATCAATGTACGAGATGAATTCTGATGCGTTCTTTATCAAATAATTTTTTTGTATTATTTAATTTGACGTAAATCAAGAACTACCATTAGAACTTAGTTGCACCTTACATAATCAACGAACAGAATTCAAACCATCGAAAAGTATTTCGTCCTTAGTGAGTGCTTTTATTCGATAGGATTCAGCAGTCAAAGGGTTGAGGACGCGTCCGGTTTCGAAACTAATTTGTCTTTATGAGGAAGCGAGCATTAGATGTCGAGATGTCTATTTCATTGTCTTAGCGACTTAATGATTCTAACAATTTGCCTGAAGTGGTTGCGTCGATGATCGAACAGTCTATTTTCGTGTCACTCTCTTCACAGAGAAAGCGCGTTTATTCAATTCCGTCCCACAAGGGCCGCGCAATTAGGTGATTTCGCTTAATGACGAAGAATTAAGCGGAACTATTTTCCCCCGGATAATTCAGACTGACCGAACTGTAATTCGTGCCAATTATAAAACGCTAAAATATGACGGAGATTGGTCGTCTGTTCATTAATTTTGCATCTCGCCCTACGAGGGACGAGCAATTAGATGATTTTAAATAGTAACGGAGAATTAAACTGTGCTCTTCTCTATCGGATTATTCTGACTGACCGAACTGAAACTCGTGACAGTCAATGAAATGATAAACGATGGGGAAATTTATTGGAACGTGTTCATTAACCCTTTATGGACCGATTTTTTATTGTATGTGTCCGTCGAAATATGCCGGGGTCGACTATGGACGCGTATATGCGCTTTGTAATCGTTCCGATTTCTGACCTCCTTCAGCCACAATTATCAATATATGAGATACATACAGATGTGTTCTTTATCAAATAATATACTCGCATTACTTAATTCGGCGTAAATAAAGAATTACCATTAAAACTTCATTGCGCCTTACATAAGAAATATTCAGCAATCAAAGGGTTGATTCTAGCGTTAGAAATGATAACGTAGAAAATCTATGTTTTCGATTGTTGCAGCATTAGAGTCGCATCTATGATTCTTATAAATTGGGCTTTTCGGTAATATTGGTTTCGTTGACATGCATAAAAGAGTACGCTTCTAATTCGGAAATGTAAGAAATTAATTACACTTACAGCAGTGACCGGGCAAGCTTCAGACATATAATATTGAGAGAAATGTCATAAATATGTTAATGACCACGTCAAACTGATGGTATAAATGAAATTATTGCAAGAACTTCAATGAAAACATTAATTAATTCTTTACGAAAAGTGTACAAGAAATATATTAGAATAGAATTATTTGAAATTGTCTAGTTCTCTTTTTTTATTTAACACAACAAAAAAATGATCTAATAACGACACGATCAAAGTATCGAATCGTCGGGTTAAAAGATTGTGCATAATCAGCACACTTAATAATTAATTAATACTTCGATCAAAGTACCAGCCACAATTTTATTTACACTAACATTGAAAATACTCAAAAATCTCTGTTCTACACATATTGGGTCTTCCGATAAAAATATGTACATAAAAACATTTCCCAGTCATCACATAATATCTCTTCTATAGCGTTAATTTTATGCCTTTGCCGCATCCGGTCATTTTTACTTTCCGCTTCGTAACAATGCCATGTTCAAATACGTCACAAACGATTACTAAATCGCGTTGCACAAATCCATTCTTCTCTTGAGCGTAGTTCGACGTCGCGCATTCAATTCAGGCCGATTCCGACGTCGTTGCAAAACGACGAGAACAATTTCCACCGAACGCCGCGCTTGGTTCTGGTTATTTTAAGCAATTGTTAAGTGCCTTCTCGGCTACGCCGAAGACACGTTTACACGAGCGCTTCTCAACGGTCATGATTCACTGACAGGCAGGTAGTGATGGCATTCAAGCCGTATCAAGATTGCTCGACTTTTGTCCAGAAATTTATGGAAACCGTTTAAGCGTGAAAGTCTTGAAAATGTGAAAAATTTTGGAGGACTCGTATCTTTGTGAAATCTTTGTGAAATTGCTGCTATCAGGGTTCAAATATTTGCGAAGTCTATTCCAGGGTGGCAACAATAGCCTCAATGTCTTAAAAATGTGGACAATTTTTGAGGGTTCGCATGTTTGAAATTATGTTAATAATTTAATTATATATATATAAGTTAAATTCCAAGGCCGCAACAAAAGCCCGAAAGTCTTAAAAATTGAAATTTTGGAGGGCTCGCATCTTTGTGAAATCTTTTTTAAATTATTGCTATCAGGGCTTAAATATTTGCAAAGTCTATTCCACGGTTTCAACACATTCAAATTGCAAGAATTGTCAACAGCTAACGTTATAATTAAATGTTTCGAGTTTAGTCCAGTGTGGAAACATAAAGTTTAATCGATACCAGTTTTCTCGATACTTTATAAGCGCGTACGATGTCTCAATTAATTCATTTAATTATATTAATTAATTAATTAATCAAAACAAAAAATAATTGCATATATATATATATATATATATATGTATATATAAATTTTGATATCGTACCTATTTAATTCATTAATTGCATTAATATTTTGCAATTATATTAATTCATTCATTCATTCATTCATTCATTAAAACAGAAAATACAGTACATACAGTATATACATTTTGATACTGTACCTATTTAATTCATTGATTGCATTAATCCACTTATCCACGTCATCCTTACGTAAATCTGACAAAAATACATGTGGTTGAACTTCCATCAAAAAAGAACACGTGTAATACCTCGTAATTTTCTGCAAAAGCACAAGAGCAGATTGCTAGGCCATTACAAGTATATTTGCGTTTACATATTTCGAGTCCAAGTGAAATTGTTGCTATCAGGACTTAAATATTTGTAAAGTCTATTCCAAGATTGCAATACACTCAAATCGCATGTATTGTCAAAAGCTAACGTTATAGTTAAATCTTTCGAGTTTAATCCAAAGTGGAAACATACAGTTTAATCGATACTCACTGCCCATGGATTGTTCGATACTTTATAATTAACTGTTTCGAAGTCCCATCACTACTGTCAAACTTTTACTATTCCAGTCTCAAGACAAAGTAAAACCGACGCACACCTTTTACGCGTTGGTCTTGTTTGAGATTTAGTAAGCAAGCGTCTCGAAGTTCCATCACTAGTGCACTTGAAGACTTCCAAGCGTATTGATGTTTTGAGGCACGCTGCAACTGACCAAAACGACTACACGCTTAGCTTGTTTGAAACTGCGCAAAGTCCCATCGAAGTGGCATGTTTTCCAGGGCTATTCTAGTCATACGCAAACTGAAGAAACATTTGCGCGGCCGATTTGTTTGAAGGCGAATCATTAGAGTAAAATCGTTCAGGCGTAGACTAGTTTCAAAACATTCAAAGCATATGTCTCTATGTCCTCTTACTAAAATAAAATCATTTAGGCCTAAACCTGTTTCGTGATATACTCAAACTGACTCAAACGTTACTTTACAGTACTTGACTTGCTTGAGATTGCAAATGCAAACATCTCAATATATTTGAATATATTATAAACTATTGTAACGTTTTTAAAGTCTCTTTCTGTCTCAGTACACACATGAAATAATTAAAACCTTTATGCTCTACTTATTTGGGTCTACGTAAGCATATGTCTTTATGTTCTATTACTAGAATAAAATCATTTAGGCCTAGATCAATTTCATGACATATTCAAACTAACTGAAACCTTAGTTCATAATACTTGACCTATTTGAAACTTTGCTTATAGGCATTTCAATGTCCCATCAGTATTGTAAAGTCTTTTAAGCCTCTTTCAGTGTCAAGAAATACACAAACTGACCTAAACCTTCGTGTTCCACTTGTTGATCCCGCGGAAAGAAGCAAATCAACATCGCATCGTTGAAATAAAATTATTTAAACCTCTTTCAGTTTCTCAACATATGCAAACTGACAATATCATTGAAGCCTCTTCCGGTCTCTAGACATATTCAAACCGACAAAACTATATACTGCAATCTTCCAGTATCTAAATGCATTTTACCCTTCATGCTCGACTAGTTTTGGGAATACAAAAGCATGCGGTTTAAAATCCCGTCACTACTATTAAGTCTTTGGAAATTCTACTAGTTTCAATACGCAACCAGACCGACTCAAACCATAATGCTCGATTTATTCGAGACATAGCAAGCAACCATCTCAACGTCTTATTACCATAGGAAAATACCATAGGATTCTATGTGTGTGATTGTTTTGACACTGCACAAGTAAGCGCTTCAATGTCCTATTATTAGAATAAAATCGTTTAGGCCTAGATCAGTTTCATGACACACTCAAACTAACTAAAACCTTACTTCACAGTACTTGTTTGGGACTTTGCACGCAGATATTGAGATAATACCCCACCACTATTGTAATATCTTTGAAGCCTCTTCCAGTTTCAATATACATTACAAATGGCCAAATCTTCTTGCTTGACTTGTTTTGGAATACATAAATATGCGTCTGGATATCCCATTACTCGAATAAAATCTCTTAGGCCTATACTAGTTCTATGACACACTCAAATTAACTAAAACCTTACTTCAAAGGAACTTGACTTGTTTCAGATTTCGCATGCAGATATTGAGATAATATCCCACCACTCTTATAACATCTGTGAACTCTCTTCCAGTCTCTGTGCATACTCAAAATGACTAAACCTTCCTGCTCGACTTGTTTGGGACTACATAAGCACGCGTTTCGATGTCCCATCACTACATGCCAGGAGTATCCAGTAGCGGGATCGTCGACTCTCCCTTTTCTCTCTTTCTCGCTAGCCCGACTTGCTATCGCGGCCCCGTTCGTCGTGCATGTCTTTTACATGCGCTTTTTGGCCGCCTCTCTCATGCTGCCAAAACCACTTCGCGGCCGATAAATCAACCCGCGTAATTAGATGTGCCGCGAAAAGCCGCGGCTAAAGGCACAGCCCGTTGCCCGTCGTGCAATTTTTGATTTACAGGCTGGGGGGTGAAGCTTGGTTTACATGTTTCGGCATGCATCACTTGGCGACACCAGTGTCCGCTCAGTGTTAACGTTGTGTAATTACCAGAATGAGCACTTACTATATTTACTACTAGCTGCACAGAGGTACGAAATAGCGAATGCGCTTATTATTGAATATTTCTATTACGGGTAAAAAGCTGTATATGTATGTAGGATTTAAGGGGTAACATCTAGCTTAAAGCCTGAAAACATAAGGTAAATTTAGGAATTTTTTTTAATTACATGACGTAACATATCGAAATTTGGTTTAAAGGCGTTTAATGTGCATAATTTTATTTATTACATTAATTTTTATACAGTTACATGTTAACGATATTCGTTTATTATTTTTAGTATTTATAATATACCCGATAAACCATTAATTATTTGGACACCTTGTGGACAATTCGACTGAAAAAAAACGATTGGCTGTTTTGTGTGCGGGACATGTAAATAATTAAATTCCATCGACGTTTTGCAGATACTACACTCCAGAATGCATAAAAATACCACTGATAGCCCAGTTCAACGTCCTTAAGATTGACCCATTTTTCTGTGCATATCTATACAGTTAATTTTAGTAACACTCAGTGAACGCCGTTTGACGTAATATTCATCAGGAAGGGTTATGTAAAAACATACAATTTTTCGGACTATCATCGTTAAACTAATTATTTTATTTTCGTACGTGGACATGAGAAATGTATGTGTATAAATAAACATTGTATATAGAATACAATCGATTGACATATTTGTAAATCAGTAGAAACATTACCAGACTTGACAGGATTAATTTATATTTTTGAATTGACTAATATGCTAACCTTTAATTTTCTCGAAACAATAAAAGATGGACTTGCATCACTTTCAAAATAAACAGTCCATATCATTAATTGTTATATGACCACGTTACACGATAATATCAATTCACTGTACTTACAGTTCAGTATTTTTCAACGGAGTGATATTCTTTGAGTGCAGGTTAATTCGATTTCTATAAATCTGTCTTAATATAACGAGGCGCGTGACCTATATTCGCGAACTGTATTGAAAACTAAATTAGTTATACGTCACGATACAAGTGTATTTCAATCATTTACGCCTATTACAATAGCCCATTATTGTCACGGCGATAGGAAGTATTGAAATCCGCTTTTTTCGTTTCTTATTCCGTTTACTAACAGTACGTGCAATGCAATTTCAATGTTATAGTTTGCCATGAGATCGTATTGCGTGTTTTTCGTTTCCCGTTCGATTTAAAAATTCAATATGCGTTAGCTAGAGGCGCAAGCTAAAGCAAATATAGCGAATATGGCGTCCCTGCTTTTTGCCAGCAACAAGGTGGAATTTCAATAAAACATCCCAAATATTCTTTTCATACACTCCCGGTTCCTGTATGGAAAGCAAAGTGTCACGACCAATTTTTTCACCGGTGGCATTTCATGGCGGCAAATGTGAAAAGGAAGTAAGGTTACTTCTTACAATGACGTTTCTGCCAATTTCAAAATAATTTCAATAAAGCGCTCTTTGACAGAAAAGTATTTATGGGGTGTGTAATCATTTTAAAGTTACTATTTATTTTCTATGCGCGCAGGTAATCGCATTCCAATAAATATTGTGTTGGTTAGAAACCCTTTTAATCGTCTGCGACAGGAAACTTGATCAATTGTATTACATATATGTCGAAGATATTTTGTTTATAACGCACCGTTGCTAATTAAAAACTTCAATATTGCGTGTCAAGGGATATGCATTCATATTTTAACATAGAAAAAATCGTCGACATTGTAGGACATACTATACGATTATATATATATATATATATATATTGCAATATTTAATATTTATAAATTATATAACATATATATAATGCGCACGTGCATGCGTGAGAAATGATAAATAAAATAACTGTACTAAATTGTATAGAATCAGATTGCGTCAGTCATTGATTTTATTGGAAATTTGGTGCGATTTAGAATAAAATTGTCCGTTGACGTTGTAGGATTTACTTTTGCAAATTGATTAAATTTGTGATAATTGTGATTGATCTAGTATATATATTTGCGATGTACTGTTTTAAATTGAATAGATTTGGGATATATATGCTGTTGACAAATCTACTGTTTTAAATCGAATAAATTTAAAACAGTAAATCGCAAATATATATATTTGATCAATCACAAAGTTCACAAATCTATTCAATTGTAAAAAGTAAATCCTACAACGCGGACTATTTTTTAGTAAATCGCAACAAATTTTCGATACAATCAATGAACATTTAGATCTTAAAGCACCCCTCCTACCACCGGACTCCGAAACATCACCTTCGCCTCATCATCAAAGTTCCCTCACAACCTGGTGCTCATTACATGAAATCCGCACACAAAGCATCAAAATTGCGTTCCGTTGAACTGCCTTCTCTGAAAACGTCAGCGTCAAACATCGATCTCGCGTTTTCCGCCTTACACCGTATTATATACATATCACAAATCTCTTCACTTAAAACAGTAAATCCCAAATATATATATGTATATGTATACATTATATATATACATATATATTTGTTAAATCACAATGATCACAAGTCTATTCAAATGTACAAAGTAAATCCTATAACGCGGACAATTTTATAGTAAATCGCAACAAATTTCGATACAATCAACCATCGATTCTATACAAAACAGTTGTGTTTATCATTTCCTTCGCCTCATCATCAAACTTCCATCACACCCACCAGCTCATTACATGAAATCCGCATGCAAAACATGAAAATTGCATTCCATTGAATGAACCGCCTTCCCTGAGAACGTCAGCATCAAACATCGATCTCGCGTTTTCCGCATTCTACCGTATGATATATTTTTTACAAAGTTATTCAATTTGAAACAGTAAAGTGCAAATATATATATTTGATCAATCACAATGATTATAAACATATTCAATTGTAAAAAGTAAATCCTACAACATCGAATAATAATAAACAGTAAATTGCAAATATATATTTTTGATCAATCACAATGATCACAAATCTATTCAATTGTAAAAAGTAGATCCTACAACGCCGACGGATTATTTTATATTAAATCGCAGTCAATTTTCGGTACAATCAATGATCCTACAACAATTAAGCAGAGTTACTTTGTTTATCATTTCTCCATTCCCGTTTATATAGTCTAAAACATTAAGATCTTAATACACCCCTCCAGCCACCAGACTCCAAAATGTCACGTTCGCCTCATCATCAAACTTCGATCACACCCACCAGCTCATTACATGAAATCCACATGCAAAACATGAAAATTGCATTCCATTGAATCGCCTTGCCTGAAAACACCAGCGTGAAACATCGATCTCGCGTTTTCCGCATTACACCGTCACGGGAGACGCTAAGGGGCCGAAGAAGTAGGAAGAATATCTCCGCAGTGCGATCCGCCGAAACATTTCCAATATCGCCAGCGCACTTTGTGCGCCGAACTTCGCCCGCTTTCTTTGTCTCGGAATTGCCGGCAAGCACTTCGCCATATTGCGTGCGTATCTTACGGGAGCGCGCACAAAAGGATTGTCCTCGCGTTCTCCCGTCGTATTTTTCCACGCGCCGCCATAATCGTTTCCTCAATCCGCCCTCAAACTTCCCTGCCCAGCGCCCTCTGTTTCCAACGTTCATGGCGCGGCTGATCAGTTTTCTGGTGTTTCAACCTCCCTTAGACCATGTACGTTTAGTGTCTTTTAGACTAAGTATACCAAGCGACGACGAATTACCCCTTTCGAAATTTACTTTAAGATCGTACAATATTTTTATTTCGTTCACTTATTTGACTTTCTGTAAATACTTATACTCAATATTCTCAATTCTACATACAATTACATGCTCAATGTCTCGCTGTAATAAATTAGGAATTTCTATTGAAAATCAACGTTTATTTCATAAAGGTCAAATGACCCCTCATGGTAAGAATAGGTTTGTGTAAAGTACCGGTATGTTTAGTGTTAATATTTCCTTCCACGGAAATTGATGACGCGTCGTATGCGTCATGGCAAAAAATTTTATTATTTGCTTCTGCTAAAATTGATGACGCACTGTACGCGTCATGGCGAAAAATGTTAATATTTGCATCTGACAAAACTGATGACGCACCATACGCGGCATGGCGAAAAGTGTTAATATTTTCTTCTGACCAAACTGATGACGCACCATATGCGTCATGATAAAAAACTTGAAAATTTTAACATTCAACATACCAAACGGGGTCAAATGACCCTTTTCAAAATTTACTTTAAGATCGTAGATTCATTGTTATTTCTTTCGCTTATTTGACTTTCTGCAAATTCTTATACTCAATATTATCAATTTTACATACAATTACATACTCAATTTCTCGCTGTAATATACTTCTTATTCCATTGCGATCTATTAATAAATTATTTCATTTTTAATACAGTTACACATTACAACAATGAAGGTTTATGATTCTCATTAAATGTACAATTTCCCTCTTGATACAATCACACGTTACAACAATAAAAATTTGAGATTGCTAAATGTACAATTTCTCTTTTGATACAATCACATGTTACAATATGAAAATTTAGAATTGCTAAACGTACAATTCCTCTTTTCATACAACCACACGTTACAAAAATGAAAATTTCGAATTGCTCACTAAATACCGCCGAACAAACCATCTTCGCCATTTCTGCAATTAACTGCCGCAATATATTTATCCGCAACAACTAACCTGTTCTTTTCTAAGCATACCTAATTACATAAACTACATGTCCGTTTCACTACCCACCATTTTGACTAATCTTTTGCCCACCAGATCTTCGCCTCGACTCGCGAATTCCCATCCACAAGCGTCTATAAGCGTACCCGAGCCAAGATTTCAGCCGTCGGATTAGTCGCACCGATCCTGTCACGCAAACGAGCGTGCGATTAAGCGCAACAATTTTTTATCCCGCCGCGAATAATGCGGGACCCGAAGAGTTACGAGTTGCGGAAACAAGCGGCGCCCGCCTTGTTTTCACTCCATTTTACGCCGCCAAGAAAGAGATCGTCTCGACCGTTTAGCTTGTCACGTCGGGCGCCGAAACGGTCGAGGAATACGCTTCCGGACACTGTTATTTCGCGAACCAAGATATCCACAGGATCCTACGTGGGACGTACAGGGTGTCCCGTAAAAGTGCAGTACCCTCGTGCGATTCCAATTCCACGGTTATGTGAGTGTACAGTTATGTGAGCCGTTTATTTTAAAAGTGGCCTAATTCAATTTATCTTCAAATCGAGATAAATAACGTTTACTGATAACATGAATTTATACATGTAACCATGGGGACTGGAAAATATTGAAAAACGGAGTTAGGCCACTTTCAAAATAAACGGCTCATGTAGCATCGCGATGTGAATTGGCGACATCCGATTGTGTGTGTGTGTGTATGCATGTACGATCAATATCATCTCAATAAACATCTGTTAATGGGTATTTACATTAGAGATGCGTTTGGAAGATTCTAGGATAAGTTGGTTGCTAGGGATATAAATAAAATGAGCGATCGATGGTATGATCCGCGTTTCATTTGTTTATGGGAAGAAAAGAGCGACAGCTTAGCTTAAGTCAGTCGCAAGGAGACCATCACGGGGGAAAACGATTTCACACACGCGGAGGCAGAAGTTCACTGAAGATCTTATATTGTATCAAATTCTTGTTATTCAATTTTAATAAACATCTATTATGTCGGCGAATTTCGTATATAAACGGTAGAATATAAACCCACAGAGTATAGTGCAAGTACCATTATAGAAGTTTTTGTAACGAACATAGAGTAGTAATCTTTGACAACGGATATCAGGAAGTATTGAGGCTTAGTCATGGAGAATTACACCATATTAAAATAAAAACACTCGTATTTTTTTAATAAATAATAGGATTTGTTAATAAATTAAAATCTCAGCCCATTTTGAGACACCCTTTAACCCTTTGACTGCCATGATGGTCACGGTGACCAGCGCAAGAGGTTTTACTGAAGATCCAAATGCTCACAATGCGCAGCAATTATTATTTTATAAATTCACTTGTTGTAAGAATAGTGATGCAATTCTTTGGTCTCCAATACCTGCACATTATTTACATTTTGCATAATTCCGTCAAACGCTATATTATTCCATAGCATCGCCGTTCTAGTACAGTAAAATCGTCAAGTCAACGTGCTAAATGGTCACGACGACATATTTCAAGGTGTCGCTCCTTCCACCTATCTGCCCACAATTCCAAATTTTCCCACAACAGCACTTTTTGTCACATTAAATCTCAAGTTCGTTACCCGCTCACGTGCCAGGCGATTTAGACATTTACGTGCTGTCTCAATTCCATGCTCTCTCCCCAATCCCAATTGGCCGCTCAAGAGGCAATCGCCAGATCGTCAATTCAATATTTTCCCCGGAAGCCGTTACGTTCAAGACGTCTCGTCGACGGCAGTTTAATTTTCCTCACCGCCGTTCTGTTCGTGGTTCTCCTTGCCGGAAAAGGTTAGGGAAACGGCTACTCTGGCGGTACTCGTAACGCGTTACAACTTTAGCCCTGTAACAGTGGGCCATTAAAAAAATATAACTCGCGGTCCGTTCGCCGCAGCGGCATCGATAGCGGAAACCGATACTGTAAGCTGAAATATTCGGAAGGCCGTCGGGTGATTTACGCATAAATCGTGAATCCTCGCTCACGGTTATTCCGGGCTTTCTTTATTGCCACGACGGCCACGTGTGTCGCTGCAAGTCGTAGGTGTTCGTTAATTGGACATTGGTCCGCGAGGATGGCCGCGTTTTGTGCTTTTTTCAGCGGAGAACGGAAAGCCGAACGCGGCGGCCCGTTATTTCCCCGCGTTTTTCGCCGTTAAAGGTTACAGGACGCAGAATGCGCGACACTCGTAACGTAGGCGTATCTTCTGTTTTACTGTAAATGGAACGTCAAAAGTAGCCGTCTGTCACGCTGCGCTTTTTAACGCTGGACGGAATTTTTTTTCGGTCGCTATACTAAATCTATGTAACGCGAAATCAACGAATATCAAACTCGAAAAGATATTAACAATGAATTCAGGAGTTTCGACAATTTTATTATAACGAATACATTTTGTACCTTTGAAGTAACAACGGCTTACAACGTTTGCACTTGTGTATAAGAGCTTAATGGAAATCCTATGAAATAGTTGGCGTTTGGCATTAAACATAGATATACGTTGCTTTTCCTTATCTGCGCTTTTTAATCCTCTATGTACCAAACTTTTTTTGGTAGATATACTAAATCTATGTAACGTGAAATCAACGAATATCAACCTCGAAATACATATTAACAATGAATTCAGCAGTTTCAACAATTTTATTATAACGAATACATTTTGTAACTTTGAAGTAACAACGGCTTACAACGTTTGCACTTGTGTGTATAAGAGCTTAATGGAAATCCTACGAAATAGTTGGCGTTTGGCATTAAACATAGATATACGTTGCTTTTCCTTATTTGCGCTTTTTAACCCTCTATGGACCAAACTTTTTTGGTGGCTATACTATATATATATATAACGTGAAATCAACAAATATCAACCTCAAAATACATACTAACAATGAATTCAGGAGTTTCAACAATTTTATGATAACGAATACATTTTGTAACTTTGAAGTAACAACGGCTTACAACGTTTGCACTTGTGTGTATAAGAGCTTAATGGAAATCCTATGAAATAGTTGGCGTTTGGTATTAAACATATATATACGTTGCTCTTCCTTATCTGCGCTTTTTAACCCCCTATGGACCAAACTTTTTTGGTGGCTATACTATATATATATAACGTGAAATCAACAAATATCAACCTCGAAATACATACTAACAATGAATTCAGCAGTTTCAACAATTTTATTATAACGAATACATTTTGTAACTTTGAAGTAACAACGGCTTACAACGTTTGCACTTATGTGTATAAGAGCTTAAGTATGGAATTCTGTAAAACAGTTGGCGTTTGGCATTAAACGTAGATATACGTTGCATTTCCTTATCTGATGATTTTTTACTACTGAATTCATCGTCGCTATCAATAATATTAATACGTCGTCAGGCAAATACTATTGGATGATCTTTGTTAGAATCAGAATCTGATAAAGAATCTTCGGATTTATTACTGCTAATGCTTCTTATTCTTATTCCTGTTTTATTTTATATGATTTTGTATCCATGTTTTGGGCCTCTGATATGTAAAACTAAAAAGCAAAGAAAACGTTATCGCAAATACACCGAACCCAACCATTATAACTCATTGTGTCTTGAAAGTCACAAAGCTATATCACATGAAAATAGTAATAAAATGATTGTTTAAATGCAAACAAATAAGACATTATTGATATACAAACTAAAAGCTATTACATACGCCTTTTTTGTTTAACAAACACCGATAGAAGGAGAAATAATGACAATTGCACAACACGGTTCCCTTTCGCTCCTATTTGCAGACAACTTACAAAAGCATTTACTTTGACATTTCTGGTTAGATCTGATAACCGCATCAAGCATGTTATTGCTTACTAAGGAGACATTATATAACAAGATCTATACGCTATCTAGTAAAAAAATTAAACTTTTTAGTAAAATATCGATTTATCGATATCTGACTTCAAAGTCACACGAGCCCATAGAGGGTTAAAATTCCGTTTTCGCAGCTGCGAAAGGCCGAAAGTTGCGAGACATGCGTCGTAAATCGCTATGCGTAAACAACGCACGATTGCAAAAAATGAGAGTAGGTGCGGAGCATTAATTACGGCGAACGCGGATGTGAACGTGAATGGTACGTATAGGAAAAGTCGTATAGGGAACTGGAGTATTTGCAGAGTATGACTGGTAATAACATAAACGATGACGCGATTCTTATAAAATACGAAGAAATGCAAAATACAGAAAGTAGCCTTAACAGCTTTTTTCCAAAGAATTGAAATAGGTAGAAAGTCTTAATTACGGAGGATGCAGAGAAGAATGCCAACAGTACGTCGGTTTAGAAAATTTAAACGTCTCAAGGGTACAATTGCCATATCTTAAGTGTATAATTACAAGGTTTTCATAAGGGATGAAGAAATACAAAATATAGAAAAGTAATCGAGAAAGCTCTAAAATGAATAATAACGCGTCGTAAATCATTGAAATGTACAAAATGAAAAACACTAATTTCATCTATTATCGTAAAACAAAAAAGTTTAAAGCATTAATCAGTTTCATGTAAAATTTTCCGATATTTAATTTATTGTCATATAGACTCATAAGAAAGCAACTAATAGTTTGGAAACGTGCTCAAGTTCAAGCGATAAAATCATGCAAAACTAAGAAGAAAGGCTAGTATTCATACAACAAAATAAAAATACCTGCAACGTATTATTTACGGCGAAAAAGTACGAGAATCTGTATAGTACGACAATTTACAAAATTGGTACGATCTTTAATATCATAAACGAGTTATTGCAAGACCCTCGTAAGGTATGACGAAGCACAAAACACCGGAAAGTAATTGTTAAAACACTGACATACGAAATGCCGCGTCGTAAATCGCGTTGCATATAAACAACGGACGATCGCGAAAAAATGAGAACAGCCATGCAACATTAATTACGCCGAACGCAGTCAGGAATGCGCGTAACACGTCACTCCAGAATCCGCCATGTCATACGAACAATCCCGCAAACAATAATACCGATACAATCAAACACCGATCGCGAAATCCTCGCAATGCAACGACGCCGGCAAAGTTATGGTCCGTAAAAATTCTGCCAATAAATTACGGGCAGGTGTAATTACGCGCCTTAGCGTTCTTTGAAGAAGTTATTACAAAGGCATCAGAATGCGCGTAATTGCTTCGAAAACGCAATAACTCGGCGCCGTCGCATTTTTCATTAGCAACCGCGGCGCAACTTTTTTGCCCTCTCGCTGCGACGCAAAATTGCGTCGGCGATCAACAGACAATTGACGAACAAATGGCAACGCGGGTTAAAGGCCACGCTTCCTGTGCAAATGAGCGAGAGTCTATTAACCTATTCGCTGCCAAGCCTAAATTATTAGGTTGGAGGGAAAGTTCTGTCGTATTTTTAATAGGCAGGTAATTTTTCTTGTAAATAAAAAAAACATCTGGCTAGTGAGTCATTCGGATTTCTTTTTTGTTTTTTTATAGCTGCTGTATAATATAAAAGGAGTCCTTTTTTACCATTCATCATTTACTTGTGATATTTAAAGTGAAAAACATGTCAGTAGATAAAGTGCATTTACGACACTGCATTTTGTATGAATTCCAAAAAGGAAGCAACGCATCGTTTGCATGTAAAAATTTATGTGCTGTATTTGGGAAAGATATTGTAAATGTTCGTACTTGTCAAAGATGGTTTAGCAAATTTCGTTTCGGGGATCTGAGCCTCTAAGAAAGTAATCGATTTGGACGACCATCCAAGATCGATAATGATGTTTTACGATCCATGTTGGAAAATAATCCACATTTAACAAGTCGAAAAATTGCAGAAGAGTTTGGCATTCATCATACAACACATTAAATGTATTATGATTAATATTAAACACATATTCTTATAAATTAATTCGAATAGTTTCTTTAAAATACGACAGAACTTTCCCTCCAACCCAATATATGAGGGCATTCCCGTTGCCATTTATATTTTCAGTGTTATTGTTTACGAATGTTCTGTTATTTATTGATAGGAGCACATATATTATCATATATAATTATTTACGAGCAATGGGAACCTGGCAATGGGAAGGCAACAGGATTCTACATCCTTTTTTCGTATTTGCATACGTTTTAGTAGAAAAATAAACTGGAAATCGCCCAGATGGGTAAAATAATGAAAATGCAATAAAACGAGACACAACTTTCTGCAAATTGGCACAAGCTAGATATTTACTATCGTCGATTACAGTGTCTCAGCAGATAACTGGATAATGCACTATTATATTTTTGTAAGAAATTTTATTTGTAGTTTTTTTTCAGGTGTTTTACATTTATATATTTATGTTTATATAACATTCTCTTTGAATAATAAATAAAGTATAATTTCTGTAAGAAATTTTACTTGTAGTATTTCTTCAAGTTGTTTACATTTGTATATTTATGTATATATATCAGTCTCTTTAAATAATAAATAAAGTATACTTTTTGTAAGAAATTTTATTTGTAGTATTTCTTCAAGTTGTTTACATTTGTATATTTATGTATATATATCAGTCTCTTTAAATAATAAATAAAGTATAATTTTTGTAAGAAATTTTATTTGTAGTATTTTGCCAAGTTTTTTACATTTGCATATTTATGTTTATGTACCAGTCTCTTTAAATAATAAGTAAAGAATAATTTTTGTAAGAAATTTTTTTGGTACTATTTTTTCAAGTTTTTCACATTTGTATATTTATGTTTGCGGCCACAAAAATTTGCTAATTAAAAAGCCTGCATGTTTTAACATATTTAAAGTAGGACGAGTATACTCGTCCTACTTTATTATATTTATATTTATTACCGTCCTATTTATTTTATTTGTAGTATTATTTCAAAATTTTTACATTTGTATATTTATCTTTGTGGCCACAAAAAAATTTGCTAATTATAAAGCCTGCATGTTATAACATTTTTAAAATAAGACGAGTATACTCGTCTTGGCAATACATGACACGCTGCCAATAAAATTTCTTACAAAAATTGTACTTTATTTAATATTCAAAACTTAATTTATTATAAAATTATTATAACATTTAAATTACTTATTACTTACAATTTTTAAGTATTGGAAATGTATTATTTAAATTATTATTCAATATCTTTTACAAATGAGCATTTTCACTTTGAAACTATACTTAATAGATACAATGTGTGATATCACTGGGCAAAATTTGTCCAAATTTTTATTTTGGCAGGGTATCATCCATTACTAAAGACGAGTATACTCGTCCTTGGCAGCGAATGGTTTAATAAGCATTCGTTCGCTGGGTGAAACCGTACCGCCGCTAATTAATAAGCCGCTCAATTGGCTAATTAGACGACCCGCGGAGAGTAGGGTCGAGACATCGAGTGCTCTAACACACTTGACCCACCGAGCTTTCATTCCCGAACGGCACATTTCCCGCTATACGAAATTCTTTCCCTTTCGCGCAGCGCGGAATCTCGATTAACAAAACGGATTGATCCCTAAGCTCCGGAAAGTACCAAAAACGACGAAGAGAAGAGCGTATACAACAGAGTCGCGCCGATCGATTGAGTACGCCTAAAAAACCCACGCTTTCTAGACCGGCGCTTCTCAAATTGTACAAAGTGGCTGAGAGAGGCGCCGTTTACAAAATGCTACAGCTGGGTCGTTTAGTTTTTCAAGGGTCGGAGTCGTTAAACGTTTAAGGGAACTTCCTAAATTAAGTTTTTTGCTTTCTGCATTTTTTAGTGAAGAGGTTTAATGAATTTGGGGGAATTGTTGCAGTCTAGAAAATGTAGTGAGTATAACGCTGTAAATTTTGAGGAGCAGTGACGTAATAGTATGCGTGATTACTGGTTTCAGGATTTTTTCTGAATGTTGGTATGGTTTCTGTATTTTTTCAGTGGATTACCATAATTGGTGGTTTTGTTATAAGATCATTTATGGGTGTGAGAGAGTTTAGAGAATTATTCATTTTTTTTTGTTGGGTAAATGGGGTAGATGATAGTATAACTCGAAATATGGCGGAACGTTGGAAAAGCACACACTTAGTATGTTCCTGAAATCGGTTCTAAATTATCGTTATCTCATATATTTCCATTCCCACCCGTGTAAAATCAAAATTTATTTTGAACCAGGTCAAGCGCCTGTAAAGTACGTAAACAGCATTTTCCATAAAATATCGCATGCTTATTATTTTTTTTATTTTTGTCAATTAAATTGTTCTTATCTTGTATATTTCTATTTCCATCCACATAAAATAAAAATTTACTTTTAACCAGGTCAAGCACTTGTAAACTACCTAAACAGTATTTTCCATAAAATGCTGGACGCTTATTATTTTTTTGAAATCGCCATTAAATTCTGCGCACGCCAGTACCGAAAATTTAAGTAACATTGTCATTTTCCATATTTTTGTCTCTCAAATTATCGTTATCTTGTATATTTCCATTCCCATCCATGTAAAACACAAATTTACTTCCAACCAGGTCAAGCGCCTGTAAACTACTCATACAGCATTTTCCATAAAATATCGCACGCTTACTATTTTTTTTAAATCAGCACTAAATTCTGCGGCACACCAGTACTTCAAATTTAAAAAACATTATTAATTTCCATATTTTTGTCAGTCAAATTGCCGTTATCTTGTATATTTCTATTCCCACCCGCGTAGACTACAAATTTCCTTTTAACCACGTCAAGCTCCTGTAAATTACGAACCGAACAGCATTTTCCGTAAAATATCGCACGCTTAATGTATATTTATATATAGATATATGTATATATACAATAGTATATATTCATTAATATGTTTTTTCGAAATCAGCACTAAATTCTGCAGTACACCAGTACCTCAAATTTAAACAACATTATTACTTCCCATATTTTTGTCAATCAAATTGCCATCATCCTGTATATTTCCATTCCCACTTGCTTAAAATACGAAATTTCCTTTATATATATATATATATATTTATATTTTACATAAAATGTCGCACGCTTAATATATATATATATATATATATTTATTTATTTATTTATTTATTTATTCGCATATATTCATTAATATATTTTTCTGGAATCTGCCCTAAATTCTGCAGTACATCAATACCTCAATTTTAAATAACACTATTACTTTCCATATTTTTATCACCTAACTTACCGTTGTCTTGTATATTCTCATTCCCACCCGCGTAAAATACAAATGTCCTTTTAACCACGTCAAGCACTCCTGTAAACTACGAACCCAACAGCATTTTTTCCATAAAATATCGCACGCTTAATGTATATTTATATATATGATGTGTGTATATATACAATAGTATATATTCATTAATATATTTTTCCGAAAACAGCACTAAATTCTGCAGTACACCAGTACCTCAAATTTAAATAACATTATTACATTCTATATTTTTGTCAATCAAATTGCCGTTATCCTTTATATTTCCATTCCCACCCGCGTAGAATACAAATTTCCTTTTTATATATATATACATATATATATATAGCATAAAATGTTGCTCGCTTAATATATATATACATATGTATTTATTTATTTATTTATTTATTGCATATATTCATTAATATATATTATTCTAATATATCTGAAAACACTAAATTCTGCAGTACATCAATACCTCAATTTTAAATAACACTATTACTTTCCATATTTTTATCAACTAATTTCGTTGTCTCATATATTCCCATTCCCACCCGTGTAAATTTTATTTTTATAAAATTTACCCGCGTAAAATACAGATTTACTTTTAACCACGTCAAGCTCCTGTGAATTACGAACACAACAGCATTTTCCGTAAAATATCGCACGCTTAATGTATATTTATATATAGATATATGTATATATACAATAGTATATATTCATTAATATGCTTTTTCGAAATCAGCACTAAATTCTGCAGTACACCAGTACCTCAAATTTAAACAACATTATTACTTCCCATATTTTTGTCAATCAAATTGCCATCATCCTGTATATTTCCATTCCCACTTGCTTAAAATACAAAATTTCCTTTATATATATATACATATATATATATTGCATAAAATGTTGCACGCTTAATATATATATACATATGTATTTATTTATTTATTTATTCGCATATATTCATTAATATATTTTTCTGGAATCTGCACTAAATTCTGCAGTACATCAATACCTCAATTTTAAATAACTCTATTACTTTCCATATTTTTATCACCTAACTTACCGTTGTCTTGTATATTCTCATTCCCACCCGCGTAAAATACAAATGTCCTTTTAACCACGTCAAGCTCCTGTAAACTACGAACCCAACAGCATTTTCCGTAAAATATCGCACGCTTAATGTATATTTATATATAGATATATGTATATATACAATAGTATATATTCATTAATATGTTTTTTCGAAATCAGCACTAAATTCTGCAATACACCAGTACCTCAAATTTAAACAACATTATTACTTCCCATATTTTTGTCAATCAAATTGCCATCATCCTCTATATTTCCATTCCCACTTGCTTAAAATACAAAATTTCCTTTATATATATATATATATATATATATATATATATAAATATATATTTATATTTTGCATAAAATGTCGCACGCTTAATATATATATATATATATATCTATATATGTATCTATTTATTTATTTATTCGCATATATTCATTAATATATTTTTCTGGAATCTGCACTAAATTCTGCAGTACATCAATACCTCAATTTTAAATAACACTATTACTTTCCATATTTTTATCACCTAACTTACCGTTGTCTTGTATATTCTCATTCCCACCCGCGTAAAATACAAATGTCCTTTCAACCACGTCAAGCTCCTGTAAACTACGAACACAACAGCATTTCCGCAAAATGTCGCCTGTTTTGCAGCTCCTCCGGCAGCCCGTTAGGAATTGGCCTGAGATTCTGCGCATACCAGCGCGGCAACTTTGACTAACACTGTTCTGGACCATTGGGCACGCTGAAGTTCAAACGATCCGAAAAACACGATTTATCGATTCCCCGAGCGGCACTCTTCGACGGCAGATAACAAGCAGAGCGCGTTAAACGCATGCATGCGCATCGATGTTGACCATCGGATCGGGGTCGGCGACTACTTTTAAGCGTTTATCGGGACATTACAAATATATTATTCGTGCGTAATTAGCCCGCGAGTCTGTTTAACGCGGCACAATCGGCGGCAGGGCTGGGCGTATTGAAACTCGATATGCGGCGCACGTGAAATATAATATCAGCATTTTCGAGATGCGCGAGTTTGGTTTGCGAATTCAGCGCAGTCCCTAATCAATCCGCTGCGGCGATGCCGATAATAACGGGCCAATGGCCGATCGTAAGTGCGGAGTGTTCTGTAACAGGTTGTTCAACCGGAAAGAACTGTCGGTGAATAATGTAAAGTCATAAGTAACTTGCGATGCAATTAGGTAGAATCTATTGTTTGTTTTGCCTACTATTATTCTGTAACTATATCACTATTATTGTGTATATATCTATTATTTGACAACAATAAGTCACCGAAATACGTGAGTTTTTGTTTTACTATATATACGAGGGATACTTGAAAAGTCTCTGGTCTTATCGACACGTTGTTCAACCGGAAAGAACTCTCGGCGAATAATGTAAAGTCATAAGTAACTTGCGATGCAGTTAGATAGAATCTATTGCTTGTTTTGCCCACTATTATTCTGTAACTATATCACTATTATTGTATATATATCTATTATTTGACAACTATAAGTCACCGAAATAAATGAGTTTTTGTTTTACTATATATACGAGGGATACTTGAAAAGTCTCTGGTCTTATCGACATGTTGTTCAACCGGAACGAACTCTCGGCGAATAATGTAAAGTCATAAGTAACTTGCGATGCAGTTAGGTAGAATCTATTGTTTGTTTTGCCCACTATTATTCTATATCTATATCACTATTATCGTATATATATATCTATTATGTGCCCAATATAAGTTACCGAAATAAATGAGATTTTGTTTTTAGTATATATACGAGGGATATTTGAAAAGTCTCTGGCCTTATCAACAGAATATACTGAATTTATTCTAGTATTCTATATATATCCATTATTTCCCCAATATAAGTCACCGAAGTAAATGAGTTTTTGTTTTCACTATATATATGAGGGGTATTTGAAAAGTCTCCGGCCTTATTGACATAATATACTGAATTTATACTAGTTTTATTGTATTAATGCATAAATCAAAGTCTGCAAGGATGATGGAAATGTGTGACGTTACACATTTTTCAAAATTTGTGTTATAAGTTGTAGAACTGATAGCGTTGACATATGTAAACCGTAAAAATTTCAAGTCATTTTGATTATTATTCTGTCTACGGCACTCTTCCAAAGTTGTCAGCTGATATTGTGTATCAACAATGAAGAAAATTGAGTATCGCACAATGATAAAATTGGATACTTGTGGAATTTAAATGAACTTGAACCAAAGCTTTCAAAAAATAATTTAATTCCTTCATTGAGAAGGGCGTCTTCTTTGGGCGTCGAGAAATAAATTTTGCTTTGCATCAAAATATGTGTTGTTCTTAAAAAGGCCGCAAACTTTTCAAATGTCCGATAAAAAAACGGAAGTTACTTATGACTCTACCTAATAAATAAAATAAATGCATTGAAGGTACTTTGCGCCGGCTTCGCGAGCGTCTAGAAATAAATTTAGTGTTGCATCGAATCTGTGTTTTCCTTAAAAACGTCGCAAACTTTTCAAATAGCCCTCGTAATTTTGCTATTCAATGAACGAAAAATAAATGTCTGATAAAAAAACGGAAGTCACTTATAACTCTACCTAATAAATAAAATAAGTGCATTGAAGGTACTTTGCGCGGGCTTCCATGTTCGTGGAGAATTGTATCAATCATTTATTGACGCGAGTACTGTAGACCGCTGAACAATGATGAGAACAATTTCGCGTTGTCAATCTTGCGTTTTGGTCCCGATTAATTCAAACGGTATTAATTAAACGGAACGCGTCGCGTCGTAGAAAGGCAATGCACGCTTTCGATTTACATCGTTTTTCAACGCACCTGCATCCGTCGATATCTCCCTCACATGCAGAGCATAAGTAAATACTACCAATATCTTGTGATTTTAACAATCTAATTAACGTCCGCGAATTAAAAATTTTCTATTTTCATCGCATTTTTTCATTCACACTGTGGATTACATTATGCGCAGTATATTATAAGTAATATTTGATTTTTCAAAATTGAGAGTTATCACGTTGATGCGTAATTTAATGTAAACTTTTTATGTATAACTAGTTAGTATTTAATGTCTTGAAAACTGCCAATGTTTTGTACAATTTAAAACTGGTAAAATAAACAAGTAACAGTAAATGGTACCAATATCTTGTCATTTTAACAATGTAATTAACGTCTAAAATTAAAAGTACTACTTCTATTTTACATCTTGTCATTATTTGTAAACAAAATTGGATTAATGTGTAGTATACTTTGCGCCGGTAACCGGTGACCGTTTTTTAAAAGTGTTAAACGATTTTTACAATTGTCTAATTTTGAAAGTGGCGCAAGTGCAGCCCGTAAATATATATTAGTTTAGTCAAATTCGCCTAAAACAAAATTATGTAACCAAATTACATATTGATAAATCAGTAAAAACATTGCCGGACTTCATATAATTTGCCTAAATTTTTTAATTAACGGATATGCTAACCTTTAATTTTCTCGAAACAAGAGAAAATGGACTTACATCACTTTCAAAATAAGCGGTCCATACGTCTTCGTGAAATAATCTGACAACGTGCATACGGAAAATGCGCCCTACGGATTCTCATTCCGAAACAAAAACGCGCGACACGTTGAATGATCGGCTTTTGCGCTTATATTCGTGCGAAAATCTACTCGTCCCGGCAGCGCCGGTAAATACGAATTCCGGCGAAATAATAAAGTGTTATTAAATTACGCTCGCGCCGATCACGATAATGCCACTCCATTTCGAAGCGATGTCATTTATTACTCCACATTTATTTATTACGTCGCGTTGATTGTCTGCCGCGATTGTCCGTCAAAGCTCCGAACGCCGATGTCGAGAATAATTTCCTAACTCAATCAATCTGGATTTTCATACGTGCGACTAAACATACGTGACGCGTACGAGCACGCACACAGGTGCGACTGGAAAATTACTTTCTTTCCTATAAATCAACGGTTAAATTGTGTGGTAAGGACGGTTGCGGAAAATGGCGGTGGCAAGGTAAGAATAATAATGAAAAAAGAAGAAACGTTAATAAAAATTGAAGAAAAGAAAGGAAGACTAGGTGAGAAGCACAGTTAATGATCGAAATATAAAGTTTAGGTACGGGCAATACAAAATTGTATATGTAAAAGGTGTGCTGAATTCTTTAGAAAGAAATATCTTTCTCTAAAAATAAATAATGTACGGTGAAAATTTGTTGCTTTGTTTCAGACGAGAAAATTTATGAATCTGTATTGTACAAATATAGTATGCCTGTTCCATCATAATTTTGAAAAATATAATATTATGCCACGATTAATACGTCGAAACAAGTTTCGATTTATCGCATAATAAGAATGTTTATAATTTTCAACCAGAATGCTAGCTATAATTTTACATATACAGTCGTTACTTATTTCCCTTGTGTGGGACCGAATATTTGAAGATTCGCGAAAGAACAATGCGCCGTATCGAATGCGTATAAGTCAGATTGTGATGTGTGATATGTGGCGTGAGCGATGACGCATGTAACAAAAGAAGGTTGAAGATGCTGTTGTTTCATATTGGGCAGTCATAGCCGGACAATCAAAGACGAAAGACGTACTTTTGGCAGTCGCGCTTATAAGGAGTTCGGCGTTGTGTTTCAAAGAGCGCTGCGTTTGTGTGTGTGTGTCGAATTGTATTTTAACTTTATTGAATTATATCTTATCCCAGATTAATTATAATTATTTAATTAATACCTGGAACCTACACTTGCATGTCATTAAAAAAAAAAGAAATAACAAATCTGAACTTCAACTTCCAAATCGTCTCCACCTCTAATACTTTCCACAAGACCCGCAATGCTAATTATTTCATTCGTACGCATCTCAACGCATTCTCTCGTAAGAACCGTCTGCTTTACGAGTCCGCATTTAGCTGAACTCGAATCTGCCTCCGATCCGTCGATTAATTGTCAATCAACTGACCTTCATGCATCGCGACCGGCGTTTGACCGAAGTCCGCCATGACACGTGGACCTTAACACTTTACCGGCCGCTGTCACTTATACGTGACTTCTTCTTGCAAACCGTTATCGGCCGCTATCACGTACGCATGACTTTTTCTCTCCAGCGGTGATGCTTAATTTCCATGTTTGTGTATGGAGATACATTATTTGCAGAGCAATGTTTAGCGAACAAGGAACTGTGATTTCAACTGTCTTGCCCTCCCAATGAAATTACTTTAATATTTTTTACAATAATTAATTTACTGTTTTATTTTCTATCGGAAGATTACATTAAATTTATTAAACATTATAAAATATCATTCGAAATATCATAAAAAGAGGAAATATATGCTGATCCGTTATCAGACATGGAAAATAATTCTGATAGCGATAGTGATAGTGATTTGGACAGTGGGAGCGATATGATTGTGAGACGATCCAAAAATAACGGAAGATCCTAAGGATTACATTTTTTGAGTAAAATATTTAACCAGTTAACTGTTTCGATTTCGTTGGAAAATATGTCCCCTACGTGCGTCGTACAAATTAAGCGATGACGAATATATTCGTCAAACATAGAGTATGTTTGATATGAAATTAGGTTACAATGAAATTGCTTTAATATTTTTTACAATAATTAATTTACTGTTTTATTGTCTATAATAATTATTCACGACATGCCCTCAAAATATATTGCCGTTTAGGAATATATTTTAGTTTTAACTAAAATTGCAAAATTAACCGTCAATTGTCACCACTGAAGATGCACGACGAATATATTTGTCAGAACATAAAATTTCACAGTTTTTTCAACAATTTGAACAGTTACCTACTTAAGTAATAATTAAAAAATGTAAGATTATACAATGAAAATGGTGTAACAGTTACTTTAACACTAGATTTCAATTCGAAATTCCTACTGCATGTAACATTTTCATTCCGAAATGATATCATGGATTTTGTAGCTATAACTAAAGAATCAGTTTTATGAACCACATATTATTTTATATGTATTCGTAACAAATATATTTTTTGTTATTGACACTTATACCAGTGCCAGTCAAAATGACTGGTGCATGTTTCAATCTGATGAAATGACCCTGGGGCAGCTACAACAATTGATAAGTACTGCAGCCTTTTCTTGGGACAGAATATATGATTCCGAATATATGATACCAAAATATGACTTCAAAATATATGATATTCAGAATATGTGATTCCAAAAAATTGAAGGAGGAGGTGTTGCTGGAAGATTAGCAGTTCAGTGTATTTTCAAGGATGTACCCGGGCCTACAGCACATGCAAAAAGAAATATTATGAAGGGGGAGCTACGTAGCACATTTTTATTATTAATTGACCACCATATTTTAGAACATGTAAGAACTTGTACACAGTTAGAAGCCTCCCGAGTTTTGGGGAAAAAATTGACACTTTCGCAAGCAAAATTGAAGGCGTTTATTGCAATATTGTATGCACGCGGGGCGTACGAAGGAAACACTTTGAGACTTGAATATTTATGGAATAACAAGTGAGGCCAACATTTTTTTCCACAACTATGAGTAGATGTGATTTTACCGAGATTCTACGTTACATTCGTTTTGACAAAACACATCAGAGCAGTCAACGTTTACAAAGAGACAAATTCGCTTTAGTTTCAACAGTTTGAAACAAATTGATTGAAAATAGCCAAAATTGCTTCAAACCAGAAGCTTATATTACGGTGCATGAGCAACTCTTTCCAACGAAGGCAATATATGCAAAGAAAGTGTATGCGGAAAGTGTACACAGAGGAAAATCTACATATGTAAAAAATGTGGCCGATGAACTAAAAACAATTAAACGTTTGATCAATCGACAATGTCTATAAATCTAATTTTGTATTACAATTAATATTACACATTAAGCATTTTTTTCTTAAGTCATTCTGACTGGTCTTGGTAGAAATAGGTATACTCACATACCGGATAAATCAAATTGATTGAAAATAGCCAAAATTGCTTCAAACCAGGAGCTTATATTACGGTGGATGTCAATGCCTTCTTTAATAATAAAAAAATATATTCCTATAAACGACAATTAATATATGCATTTTTTTCTTAAGTTCTTGGTAGAAATAGGTACGAACCGGATAAATCGATAATGCCTTCATAAATACCACCGTTCGAGAACAATCGAACTCGCGTAAATCTCGCCAACGGCGACTCCAAAAATGTGCGGCCGGCAAAATGTTAACACATTGCGGACGGATGACGAGATATCTCGTCATTGCTATTTTGTCGTTCGGGGCCATTGACGAGATATATCGTCTTGCATATTCTGTCGTTTGAGGCAGGTGACGAGATATCACACAGTTGCTACGTGATTGTCAGCCGCAGTTTTTCGTAATTTGTGTTGCGAATTAATTATTTGAAGCTCTGAAATATGGATAGCGACAAAACGATTACCAATATTACAGAAATATTTGTGGACAGTTTAACACTTTGACTGCCAAGCGTTTCTTGCTATGTTTGAACCGCGATGCGATAAAATACTGCATAGTATGATTAAATCGTGCAAAATGAAAGTAATGCACAGTTGTTAGAAGCCAAAGTATTGAAGCACCGTTCCAATATCAATTGCTTTTACAAAATTACAAATAGGATTCATTGCGAATTTTTTGCATTTTTAGTCAAATGTTTTGCACCGGTCACCGGTGACCACCGTGGCAGTCAACGTGTTAACTACTAACAAATCATCACTAATTTAAAAATATTTGACGCAAAAAAATACCCGGCCACTGGGTACGATTAGCAATAGAATGCCCGGTCCGCAAAGTATTAACATCACTCCATCCCAACGCAACATCTTCGACTCCTTAAAATTCATCCTACCCGGCCTCGCGAGGGAGAATAATTCGACAGGTCAATTTGAATAAATTTCCTGGCACCGCGCACACGCGCCGGCAAGTTTCTCTTGCATGAAATGAACGGCCGTAAACGTAAACAGCCCGACCTGCCACGCGACACTCAGCTTACCTGCAGGTACTAATCCTCGTGTCACTTCAGTCCATCCTTGTTCTGGT
The DNA here is from genome assembly GCA_033815515.1 of Cryptocheilus praepositus. NCBI lineage: Eukaryota > Metazoa > Arthropoda > Insecta > Hymenoptera > Pompilidae > Cryptocheilus > Cryptocheilus praepositus. The sequence goes on from JAWWQZ010000271.1 coordinate 6,417,475, forward strand.
GCAGGTCAGAAACTCGGCTTCAATTGCTTCTCCAGTCAGCGCCACACAATTACTGCAACCGCACTTGCAGCTTTTCAATACGACACTTCGAAATTTTTCTCCACGGACCCCCGGTGGGTCAGGACACGCAAATTTCGGTAAAAGCTCAGCTTTTGGCGAGTAACTCAACCTCCCGGTCGGAGAACTGAAGTCAACTGTTGGTCGCCAGGTCCTCGGAGGGTGGAAAACTTTTTCCCTTGTCGAGAGTGGGAGTCTGCGTGGGACAGGGGTGCAAAGGAAGCGTGTGTAGAGGGGTGCACTGCGCACGTGACACTTTTTATCGGGAAATCACACGTGTCACGCGAGATTATTGGCCTTTGTGAGCGAGTTGACAAATGGTCCACCGCATATGGCGCGTCGCGCACGACTGAGGCCACATTTTGCTCCACCATCCTCCCTTGCCTATGGGCCCCCACCGTGCCGCGAGAATCGGCCTCTTTCGTCCTCGTTCAAACTCGGATGCAGCACGCAGACGCGCGTTCGAATTTCTTGCGGCCGGATCCGGGCAAGGGGGTTGGGTGCTTTTGGATCGAGCGGAGGATGCTGGGTTAACCGTTGAATGCGTAGTGTCGGAAAAATGGAAAGCTGTCTTTAATAGATCATAATTATATATACATATACTTTCAGAAATTGTATAATAGTAGTAGTATAATAATATAGTAGTATATAATAGGAATAGTAGTAGTATTTTGGGTATTACTAAAAAAAATTATGTTTATTAATAATTCTGGTACTATATATATAATACTTCCAATTATACAATTTCTGAAAGTTTCACAAAAATTGCTTCAAAAATAACAAAGTTATGATTTTTTGTAACTTACAATTTTCCCAAAAATGTGCGGTCCCAGGCGTATACATATTTTACAGATTTCTTAGCGGTCCTTAAAGTGTTAAATTGTCGTAGAAGTCGATATCCCGCAGCGGGAACCTTCGAAAATGTAATTATTTTTTAGGGCATGGAGGTGTGCGTTATCAACTCATACATACTGTATAAAATAACAAAACAACAGAACAACGAAAAGCCACTGACACACTTAAATATTGTAAAATGTTTAGTCGATCAGTTAGTAAGAAATTTCCGGCATCAAACACTATCGACACCGCAATCTTTAACGTCATTCGTAGACATTAGATTAAATAATCAATTTCATATCATCCATTCAGGAGACAAAAAAGACTGCAGTATTTTCCGACAGGAAAACTGCGGGGAAAAAACGACAAACACACACGTAGTGATACTTATACACGAAAGCCAGGACTTCATATTTGTGATTGTTTTGCGAAATATCATACTTTAGAACATTACAGAGATTAAAAATGTGTATTCTTACGTATTACAAGTAGTAATAAACACAGTAAATCAGTCAATATCCATATATTGACTTCGAATTCTCTACGGAAAAGTAACTGCGAAATGCTTGATTTTATCCGACCTGCTACTACTCCTAACGACTGCTACTTTTTCACGCGCCTGGAATTATTGTTGAACACTGAAATTTTTGACAAATTTTAACGCCTGTTTCGCGTGACTTCACGTTTCTGTGGCTTTCAATGGCGAGATCTTAAAAAATACTAACAGATACGTGCGGGTGTACATGTACTAACACATAAACGTGTTTTATTATTGACTCTATCCAATTGGACGAATTATTTTCATTCCCCGCAAACATTCATTTCGGATCACAGTTTTGTTTGAACAAAAGCCCCGCGTCGATAAGGAAATTGCCATCCAACGCGTTCAATGCCGATTGTCAACGGAACATTGACAATTCTATTAAATGATTTTTCAATCAAATAGCTGCGCGTTCGGGGATGTAAATTAAACTTCCGCACATTGGGATTAATTAAACTTCCATCATTTCCCGCCTTTTCCCCACTCGCACGTTGGCGTTCAAAACATTTCGCCGGAGCAAACAGCGGCATTGCGGAAGTGGGGAGGAAAGCTGAAATCAGCCTCAAAATTGATTAGCCAGAACGCAGTCTGGCGATCCCTCGTCCCGTCCGGAAATGTAAAAATCTTTTCGGTTGAGGGAGGGCTTCTCATTCGACGCTCAACGGAACGTTGGCTGCCAATCGATCGAAATTCCTGTTGCGACTGATTTATTACGACTGACGCAGAGAAGAAATTCATTAGAAGCAAACACGGTTAACTTAAGTGGTGTCACTGCTGGTTTCGGGACTTTACTTATTTGCTTGATTTTTATTATGTCGATGTGCCGTCAACGTGAAGTTAATTTTATCGGAGTTAAAACAGGCGTATTAGTGTTATCTTGTAGTTTTTATGTTCTCACTTGTGGGGAGAATTTGTATACGATGCTCGACTCAGTATTGAATATCAATAGATCGAAATTGAGCGTAAAGAGACAAGTTTGATTTAACCGATGTTGCTCCAGGTTCTATGATTTTTGTGATATTGACGTTTTGTTAACATGCAAACATCTTCGTCAAGACTACTTTTTAGTGTACTAACGTTTCGCGATTATTACAATTTGGTGAGGTTTAGAAGATAAAAACATCGGTGCTGGTTTTTTTTTTTTACCGTTTTCCTGTTTCGTAAACATGTAGTTAGCACAATCAGGATTCGACGTCAAACATCAATGCTACCTCTCAGCGTTCATTGTATTGCTTTTTCTTCATCACTATTTACTTTTACTTTAATATTTAAATGTATGATTTTTTAATTTTGATCGAAAAAAGTCTATTATATGTAGAATATTGTATAGATTTATAAAAGAATTAAAAAAATAGTATATAGGTATTCATTTCTTTTAAATTACGTATTTCAAAATGATACACCATGCAGTACAAACATAAATAATATCGTTAAATTGCTAAGGTGGTGTGTGTCGTGAGCGACGACGCATATGAAAAAAAAAGGTGAAGGATGTTGTTTTCATATTAGTCAGTCGAAGCCCGACGATCAAAGACGAAAGACGTACTTAAAGAGTCAAAGCCCGTCGAGCAAAGACGCACTTCAACACGTTGACTGCCGCGACACCCGTATTCGAGTGACGGCAAGAATAATGATCAAGCCGCGTCACCCGCATTCGAGTGACGCACGTTTGAGTACTTCGAGGTAGTTAGTAGGTGTTTGGAAAGGTATTTCACAGGATATAATAACACTTTTGAATATATTGAATAGAAGTAACTTTAACCATGTGTCACTACAGAAAACATATTTGAAAAAGCAGAAATCATTTTCGGCTCACACATGCTTTCTTAGATACTTTGTTCTTGAGGAAGGATTTTCAACTGAATTGATGTCTCGAAACGTTTCGATGTAAAGGTGCTTATCTTCTGCTACAATAAGAAACAATAGATCCAGTACGATTTTCCAATATAGATTTTCAATTGTTAAAAAAGTAACTTTAACCATGCGTCACAAGAAAAAAACATATTTGAAAAAGAAGAAATAATTTTCGGCGCACACACGCATTCTTAGATACTTCGTTCGTAAGAAAAGATTTTCAACTGAATGCATGTGCCGAAACATTTCGATGCAAACGTGCTTATCTCCTGCTGCGATAAGAAACAAGTCCAGTACGATTCTCCAATATAGATTTTCAACTCGATGGGAATCCGTAGGCATTTTTTCAAAATGTAGTAACCTTTTACTACGACAAGAAACAATTCGCACATGGTATAGCAGCACGCGTGGCCTGATGGAGATTTTCTTATAAACTTGCGTGGCCGTCAACGTGTTAAGACGTAAAAGACGTGAACAATTCAAAAGACGCAAAATTTTTGTTATCTTTACATTTCTTATAGTAAACTATTTTGTTTATTTTTCTATTATAAAAGGGAAAGTCATTTTTATTCTAACCTTTCAAAGTTTTCCCTACAATACTATAATCACGACTTAATAGTTTTGATAATTTAAAAAAAAATTGTTTTCTAATAATTATCATAACTTTTTTACTTAAAAAATAAAGTTGTATGAAATATATAGAAATTGTGAAATAGGATGTATTTTAGGTATAATTTAAAAAAATGATTTAAAGAAATTATGATAAAATTTCGTTTAAAAGTAAATTTTATCAAAATTTCTAGTAGTTGTTTAAAGTATGATATTGCATGAAGCATCGGTAAATAAGCGAAAAAAACATGAGGGCAATCGAGTTGAATACATTCCATATTGATGAAAATACTTAAATAAACAAAATAGATGTAATGTATCAAAGTAAGTGACATCTAAAGACAACCTGTAGGAAACACGAGATTGCGTGAAGCATCGGTAAATAAGCGAAAAATATGAGGGCAACCGAGTTTAATACATTCAATATTGATGTAAATACTTAAATAAACAAAATAGATATAATGTGTCAAAGTAAGTGACATGTAAAGACAACCTGTAGGAAACACGAGATTGCGTGAAGCATCGGTAAATAAGCGAAAAAAACATGAGGGCAATCGAGTTGAATACATTCAATATTGATGAAAATACTTAAATAAACAAAATAGATATAATGTGTCAAAGTAAGTGACATCTAAAGACAACCTGTAGGAAACACGAGAAAATGTTCCCGTTACGAAGACATCGACTTCTGCCACGATTGAAAAATGTATCTGCTCCGGCGACACCGATCGCAAAGGGTTAAGCGTATTAAGATAAGCTAACGAGTCTGTTGTGGCGTTCTCGCCGACATAAATCGTAAGCAGAAGGAATTCGAAAGTCAGTAAGGGTGTGGATGGTTCTGAGGTCGGCGCAGGATCAAGAGCCACGGCCGTTTTTAGATAAGGGTTGTTTTCACGTTTCCGAGTGATTTACGGGGCGAAACACGCCGGTGGCAAAAAATGGGAAACACGTACTGCGTGCGAACGGATATGAAACGGAAAATGTATACGTTTTTGGCTGCGATCACATATCCACGCGTTGTCTGGAATTACACGACCACTAACAAAACGTGACAAGTTAATTATGTTAAATATTAACAGCAGAAAATTATACGGTTTCCGTATGTGGGCATAGATGACGTTTGGGATATTAGTAATTTTATTACGTTGTGTATCTAGCTGTGTTAAGCGCTAATTGGTTTTTTGTAAAACTTCTACATAGGAGGATTATGGCTGTTAATTTAATAAATGAGAGAATATATTTTCGACGGGTGTACGAAGACACCCTGAATGTATTATGTTTAATTATGATACGGAATTACACGACCACTAACAAAACGTGACAAGTTAATTATGTTAAATATTAACAGCAGAAAATTATACGGTTTCCGTATGTGGGCATAGATGACGTTTGGGATATTAGTAATTTTATTACGTTGTGTATCTAGCTGTGTTAAGCGCTAATTGTTTTTTTGTAAAACTTCTACATAGGAGGATTATGGTTGTTAATTTAATAAATGAGAGAATATATTTTCGACGGGTGTACGAAGACACGCTGAATGTATTATGTTTAATTATGATACGGAACCTGTAAAATTTCAGAATCATTAACTGCTTTTAAATACGTATTTTCGGGTGCAATGACATGATTGTAGACAGCAGAAAATTATGTACATCTGTAACAGCCAATATTCAACGGTTCAAACGAGAAATTACATTTCCATCGATTTACCCGTAGCTGTATACATGTAATGTGCATTGTTATTTCTCACTTGTATTACACCAGCGTACTTTATGCATTAATTTGTAAGTCAATGTAATAAACCACATCAAATTAATACGTAAAACGTAGTAAAATCATAGAAATAAAAAAAATTAATTAATTAATACGTAATATAAAAATAAATATGTTATTCGCGTATATTACATATTATATTCAATACAGTATCAAATTAATTTATCCATATTTAATAAACCAGATCAAATTAATACGTAAAATATATTAAGGCAATAAAAATGAAAATGATTATTTAATTAATACACCATATTAAAATAAACGCTTTATTCATGTATAATACTTATTATATTCACTACAGTATCAAACTGATTTATCTGTATTTAATAACCCCGATGAAATTAATACGTAAAACATAATAAAGCAATAGAAATAAAAAAACTGAATTAATTAATACGTAATATTAAAATAATTATATTATTCACGTATATTACATATTATATTCAATACAGTATCGAACTAATTTAACCATATCTGATCAACGAAATCAAATTAATACGTAAAATATAGCAAGGTAATAGAAATAAAAAAAGGAATTAATTAATACGTGCTATTAAAACATATACTTTATTCCCGCATATTACATATTATATTCAATACAGTATCAAACTAACTTATCCGTATTAACATATTCGCATTCTTCCTTTATTGTAATTGTGCAATATTGCATAACATGACTAAACTTGAAAAGACAAATAGTACAATTACATTTACATACATGTACGTGTTTTCTCTTTGATACCCAGTAGGTATAAATTCACGTGAGATCCTGATTACGTCTCTTCGTCCATATTTAATAAACCAGATGAAATTAATACGTAAAACATAATAAAGCAATAGAAATAAAAAAATGAATTAATTAATACGTATTATTAAAATAAGTACTTTATCCACGTATATGACGTATTATATTCAATACAGTCTCAAACTAATTTATCCATATTTAATCAACCAGATAAAATTCATATGTAAAGCATAATAAAACAATAGAAATAAAAAATGAAATAATTAATACGTATTATTAAAATATATACTTTATTCACGTATATTACATATTATATTCAATACGGTATCAAACCAATTTATCTATATTTAATCAACCAGATCAAATTAATATGTAAAGCATAATAAAACAATAGAAATAAAAAAATAAATTAATTAATGCGTATTGTTAAAATATATACTTTATTCACGTATATTACATATTATATTCAATACAGTATCAAACCAATTTATCCATATTTAATCAACCAGATCAAATTAATATGTAAAACATAATAAATCAATAGAAATAAAAAAAAATAAATTAATACATATTATTAAAATAAATACTTTATTAACGTATATTACATATTAGATTCAATACAGTATCAAACTAATTTATCCATATTTAATAAACCGGATAAAATAAATACGTAAGACATAATAAAGCAATAGAAATCAAAAAATAAATTAATTAATACGTGCTATTAAAACATATACTTTATTCTCGCATATTACATATTATATTCAATACAGTATCAAACTAACTTATCCGTATTAACATATTCGCATTCTTCCTTTATTGTAATTGTGCAATGTTGCATAACATGACTAAACTTGAAAAGACAAATAGTACAATTACATTTACATACACGTACGTGTTTTCTCTTTGATACCCAGTAGGTACAAATCCACGTGAGATCCTGATTACGTCTGTTCGTCCATATTTAATAAACCAGATCAAATTAATACGTAAAACATAATAAAGCAATAGAAATAAAAAAATTAATTAATTAATACGTGCTATTAAAACATATACTTCATCCACGTATATGACGTATTATATTCAATACAGTCTCAAACTAATTTATCCATATTTAATCAACCAGATAAAATTCATATGTAAAGCATAATAAAACAATAGAAATAAAAAATGAAATAATTAATACGTATTATTAAAATATATACTTTATTCACGTATATTACATATTATATTCAATACAGTATCAAACTAATTTATCCATATTTAATCAACCAGATCCAATTAATATGTAAAGCATAATAAAACAATAGAAATAAAAAAATAAATTAATTAATTCGTATTATTAAAATATATACTTTATTCACGTATATTACATATTATATTTAATACAGTATCAAACTAACTTATCCATATTAACATATCCGAATTCTTTCTTTATTGTAATTGTGTAATATTGCATAACACAACTAAACTTGAAAAGACAAATAGTACAATTACATTTACATACACGTACGTGTTTTCTCTTTGATACCCAGTAGGTACAAATCCACGTGAGATCCTGATTGCGTCTCTTCGTCGATTCGTACAAGAAATCACATCTCCATCGAATTAGCGGTAGCCTTTCGTAGAATTGTCCTTGTCACGAATTCCGCTGCTGACGTCCTCCGAGTGTATTAGCTCGACTCATGAGTCCCGCAGGAGCAGTTTTCCTCCAAGTTTCATCCAAGTTTGGATGCTGTTATACCCTTTCTCTCGTCTGTCCGATAGCGGCATCCGGGACGAGTCCGAACGACCAACAAGTCTCACAGTATCACATCCCCTGCGATTATCCCGGTGCACAGTCATAATGATACTTCGTCTGGTTGCGTCGTTAACGAACTTACGAAAAAACAACCGCTCTAAAGTCGCAGAAACGATCCACTGCGGTTTGTTCGCGTATTGTAAGCGTCCTGGTGTTTTCAGGAAAAATAACCGAATGGTGAAGCTGTTTTGATGGAAGAAATAGATGCGCGAGGAATTAAGAAAGTTGAACGCCTAGCGTTAATCGGTGAAATTTCTCCCGGGGCCCAAAAATTCGAGATTTCGAGGGTAAGCAGCGCGATAAGAAAAAGTGATACAATGCAATGCGTCGTTTAAATGTAACCACAGTTTATTTTGTGATATATTAGAGGATCTTTTTTAGAATATATATTTTTGGTAAGTATAATTTTTATTTTGGAAGATATTTTTTTTATAAAGGATCAGCAATTACAACTGGCAATTCATTTTCTAATAGGTACTTCTGTTGAGTTTAACCCTTTGTGAATGAACGACGCATATGTGCGTTTACACTGAACAATGTCTGTAGCTGATGAAGGCATTTTTGTTTCCGGTGAAGAAGCTGATAAAACGGAAATATACAAATATACGTTCGACGAATATAAATAATAGAGCCGAAACAGGCATATATGCATTTTAGAAATGGCAGGTGTTAAACATAAGTTAGTATTTCGGATAATTATCATCAGCTTCGAATCGGTCAAGATTTTGGAAAAGGAATATCAAATAAGCTTTCCTATTCATTTTTGTTTTGAAAATTAATTTTGGATTTTACAATATTTTTTAAGCAAGTGAATTTATAAACATACCTAAAATCGATCTGTTTCTACAGTAAACCTTCAAACAATTTATATGTACCCATAACCACGTAATATTTTTTCCATTTTTGTTATTGGAATGTGTTGAAAATTAATTGGTTTCCTTCTTGACAAGAATATAAAGAGAATAATGTGTTCGATAAGTAAATGCTGAAGAGATAAAATGGATTGTAATACTAAGTTAATGGATGCGGTATGAGAAGTTTCGTCGGAAAAATAATAGAGGCATATAAATTTGTCAATCTAAGGCAAATAGCTAAAGTTGCGAAAAGTGTTTAGAATTTTTCCCCTGAGTGCTAAACTTTGTGTAGTGTCAGGAATACATTACGAAACCTGTGATTTCGATAGTCCGATGTCAACTTTTTCTGAGTGTCGTATCCCGTTAAATTTTCACTAAAGATTTATATCCTGTGTTCATCCACCACGAATGATGTCAGACAGAATATTGCCAAAAAGAAATGATTGCGAATACATTCTATCTGAAGTTCAAACAATTAAAATTTGTGAACTTTAATTAACTGGCATTATGTGCTTATAGGCTTTGCCTTCCGACGCATGTTGTTTCGCAAATCGTTGTATACGGTCCAGACAATCTATATACCGTAGGTGATCTAATTTCGGATCGATTATATTCTGTGTCAACCTCTCCGAGATGGTGTTTGTAAACGTGGTTGCGACTAAATATTGCCACTATATATCAGGCCACTCTATATATAAAGCTTTTAAGCCCGGATTGTGTGCCACCTCGTATAATTAGGATCTTAAGTGTTGTTGTAGGTGCTGCCACATATACCCTGCGAGATACGATCTACAGCTTGTCACAGAGATCTTTCCTGCAGATTATTGGCTTACGCCATAGAGCCGTTAATAAACGTACCGTGATTTCCCGGTTTCAGGCGTTTAGAGCGCATCTGTCTTTTACCATTTCAAAATACAGTTTCCGTTTTCTGGATTTCAATCTGTGCACTATGAGGAATTTCGTCACAAAGTTTTTAGTAGACCTGTACAGTATCCGGAAATAATGAGCCGATCTAAGCATGGCTTGAATATTTTAGCTAAACCGAATATTTGGAAATTTCGAGTTGCATGTATTTACGAATGGATTTCTTACATTGTATTTAATGATATTATAGATACGGTAAGTTTTGATTTAACGAACTGTATTTTGTTTACGTGCGATCTCGGGCTCGGCATACCTACACAATAAAAATGTTTCAGTTAATTACGTCAATACATAAAATACCTATTATAATAGCCGTATTGCAATGATGGCTTGAATATTTAAACTAAGTCGAATATTTAAAAATTTCGAGTAGCACGTATTCACAAGTGAATTGCTTACATTGCACTGAATGATTGAAACGGTCAGTTTTGATTCAACGAACTTCATTTTGTTTGCGTGGGATTTTAGGTCCCCCATACCTACACAATAATAACATACCTGTTATAATAGTCGTAATGCAATGATGGCTTGAATAATTAAACTAAGCCGAATATTTGAAAATTTCGAGGAGAACGCATTCACCAGTGGATTCCTTACATTGTATTGAATGATTTAAACGGTCAGTTTTGATTCAACGAACTGTATTTTGTTAAAAATGTTTCAGTTAATTATGTCAATACACAAAATACCTATTATACTAGCCGTATTGCAATGATGGCTAAAACAGTTAAACGAAGTAGAATATTTGAAAATTTCGAGTAGCACTTCACAAGTGGATTGCTTACATTGTATTGAATGATTGAAACGGTCATTTTTGATTCAACGAACTGTATTTTGTTTACGTGGAATTTTAGGTCCCCCATACCTACACAATAAAAATGTTTCAGTTAATTACGCCAATACAAAAAATACCTATTATAGTAGCCGCATTGCAATGAAGGCTTGAATAGTCAAACTAATGAAAAAATTTGAAGGTTTCGATTAGCACACATTCATGAGTGGATTGCTTACCTTTTATTGAATGATAGAAACGGTCAGTTTTGATTCAACGAACTGTATTTTGTTAAAAATGTTTCAGTTAATTACTGCAATACATAAAATACCTATTATAATAGCCGTATTGTAACGATGGCTTGAATAGTTAAACTAAGCCGAATATTTGAAAATTTCGAGTAGCACACATTCATGAGTGGATTGCTTACATTTTATTGAATAATAGAAATTGTCAGTTTTGATTCAAGGAACTGTATTTTGTTTAAGTCTCAGGCCCCGCATACCTACACAATAAAAATGTTCCAGTTAATTACGTCAATACGTAAAATGCAATACCTATTTTAATAGCTGTATCATAATATGTAACCGTATTTAATTCTTGCAAAACACCACACCCTTCCCTCAAGCCACTACACGTAACAAATATCATTCCGTTCTGGAAAATCTCTTATCCCCCGACTTCCCATTTTTACATATTTTTCACCAAATGCTCGCAGATCCCAGAGAACGTATTTTACAAAATCCCATCCTCCAACCTCGGACCCCCCACACGCAGGGGTCAGACAATTATCGCAGCTCCTCCTGAGTGTCTGTCCAATAAAATAACCATTAATCACCTTGACGATAACGATTTCATGATGACTTTCCGTCGACATTTGCCCTGAGACGATTTATATCATTTTCCCGAAGCATGTCGGACACCATGCTCCACCCTTTGTCGCGACGTGTCCCGATACGTGGCCGGAGAGTTTTCTCCCGAACCGGACCTCCAGCATCAGCCGATTGGAAATGGCTCGTGGAAAGCGATAGTCTATCGTGAAAAATTCATCGTGATTTATCGGATACACCCGGAGCTACCCTTATGCGTCATTTTGGGAAAATGGCGGGAACCGACGGGGGGTTAATCGACCACAACCGGCAATGGGCCGTCTCTGAATCGCATCGTCCAGATAATAAAGGGACAGGACCCGGTCCGGTGGTGTCTACCGTATAATCGGGCACAATGATGTCGCCGGGGCGGGTGTGAATCGCGAGTATTTATTCTACGCGCGCGTATGTGGGTCCATTAGGTTATCGACTTCGCGATTCACGGCGCAACGTAAGGCCGAAGGGGAGCGATAAACAATTAGTCTTTGTACTCCAGTTAATTTTGTTCGGTGACCTACCGAGACGTACGAAGCATTTTTGTGGTGACTCTGGTGATTTCTAAAGAAAGGAGGTACTATTTTGAAATGAAAAGAATCTGTAAATTATTATATTTGAAATCGTATTATGTACATATTTTCATTACCGTATTTTCTTTATGTAGAATAAATGCTGCAGTTTACATGTTACACGATAAACGATTAGTCTTCGTACTCCAGTTCATTTTGACCTACCGACACGTTGCAAGCATTTTTGTGGTGTCGGTGGTGAACCCTAAATAAGGTTTTATTTTGAAATGAAAAAATCTTTAAGTGGTTATATTTGAAATCGTATTATATATACGGTACCATATTTTTTTATGTGGAATAAATGCTGAATTCCACATGTTGATGTGTGCTAAAATACGGTATTTTATACACTGCGGTTTGTAAGGCAGTTTGTAAAGAAAAAAACCTATAAGTGGTTATGTTTGAAATCGTATTATATATACGTCACCATATTTTCTTTATGTAGAATAAATGCTGCACTTTACATGTTGATGTGTGTTACAATACTGTATCATGTACTGTGTGGTTTACATGACATTACTATTGTATTTCAATGCCATACCTACTGCTTTCAGAATTATAAATAATTTCATTTTAATTGACTGCAGTTTGTAAGGTTGAGGGTGAGCGATAAATAATTAGTCTTCGTACTCCAGTTAATTTTGTGGTGTCGGCGGTGAGCCCTAAATGAGCTGTTATTTTTTAAACAACGATCCATTTTTTATTTTTAAAAGTAAACGATTATATTTATAATTGTATGATGCATTTGTTATCTTAATTTGTGTTTACATAAAACTGTTAACATTTTACATTTTTAAGTCTTTTATAGTGTGCTATATATAAAGGGGGATAAAAAAAATCATTCAGTACTTTTGTGCTACATGGAACACACTATTAAATACGGTAACATATTCTAAGTGAAAAAAAGTAAATTAAACACAGGTTTAAAGATCAACTGTTTCTGATTTTATATGTAAGTTTCGTGTGAATACCGTAAGCAAAATTGTTAAAAATATTTAAAACCGCTTTGTATCTACCTTCATATATTTGCAGATTTAAAGAGGAAAACGATAAGACTTTCAACTTTCCAGACTCTTCCCAACACTATAATTTGTATCCAAACATTTATACACGTACCGCATTATTTTTCAAACCCACCTGTCAGAATACGTCAAAAATGTATTATTCTGCTTCTTGTCCATATTTCCCTCCGTTGCCTTCATATCTGCGAAACGTCGGTTCGAAAATGCTGCCGGCATCAGCCAATTAATTATATATTTTCCGCGCCCTCACCCGTCAGGGGAATTACGGAAATTGCTCGCAACACACGTTTAATACCCCCTAACTTTGACTGAACGTCTCGCTGTCTCTTTCGCAAAACAGCGCAATGCATTTTGCCCATTACCCTTTAACGCGGCAGCTAGGTAAGATCCTTACCCTGAAAGTTTAAATGAGCCCAAACTACAACGGGACCCTCGAAGACTTGCACGCTTCTTCTGTACGACCCCGAGTGTCCTTGTACTACTTAACACTTTGCCGGCCGCCGGCGAGATTCACATAAGTTCGACTGCTCTCGAACGGTGGTGTTTATGCAATCGTTCGTGACATAAGTAGTTGCAATGTAATTATTATTAAAGAAGGCATTAACACTAGATTTACCGACTATTTCAGTATATCTATTTCTTCGAAGACCAGTCAGAATGACTGGTCTTTAGAAAAAAATCCTTTGTGGTGCTTCCAGTCTTTATTTACTTTGAAAAAATGACGAAAAAAGTCGAATAATATTAATTGTAATACAAAAATAGATTTATAGACATTATCGATTAACTAAACGCTTAATTGTTTTCAGTTGACCGGCCACAATTTTTACGTATGTAGATTTTCCTCTGTGTACACTTTCCGCATACATTTTTTTGGAATATATTGTGTTCGTTGGAAAGAGTTGCTCATCCACCGTAATATAAGCTCCTGATTTGAAGCAATTTTGGCTATTTTCAATAAATTTGTTCCAAACTGTTGAAACTAGAGCGAGTTTGTCTTTTTGTAAACGTTGATTCCTCTGACTTTCCCCGAAAAAAGGTTGCAGTATTTATCAAATGTCGTAGCTGCCCCAAGGTAATTTCGTCACATTGAAACATGTACCAGTCATTTTGACTGGTACTGGTATAAGTGTCAATAACAAAAAATATATTTGTTTCGAATACATATAAAATAATATAAAGTTCATAAAACTGATTCTTTAGTTATGGCTACAAAATTCATGATATCAATTCGGAAAGAAAATGTTACATGTAGTAGGAATTTTGAATTGAAACTGCACGACCAGTCATTTTTACTGGTCTGGTAAATATAGTGTTAATAATAATTACATTGCAACTACTTACTTTGAGCTGCTTAGAAGCGTTCATATTGTGGTATAGCTATGCACTCCTAACAGATTGAAATTTACTCGATACAGGTATGTAGATATATTAGGGACATTCTTTCTTTTCGTAGTAGAAGATGTTTACGTTTATGACATGGCACTCAACGTGTTAAATATCCCACCGATATGTAAGAATAGGAGGTTCGATGGAAAGGGACAGTGTCCGGTGAAAGATTACCACCGCCAGGACAAGCTATATGCATGATATGATCGCAATGTGCGTTTACGCCACAGGGTTAAGAAACATTCCCCTAAGTCTCCTTCCGATATACCGTTGATGTCGCGTGAATCGTCCAACGATAAAAGGAGGCCCATTAGCCACCTGTAAACTGCGACGTAAAGACAGCAAGACGGAGAATGCGTGGCAGGCTTCGTGCGAGAGAAAACACGAGCGTGTAACAGACAGAAGTTACACCATTACGTCCGGCCATCAGAACTTAAGGGTTGTTACCGCGTTTTGTCCCGGCGCTCGCCGAGGGTGGGTCCATGGGAGCCCGCAAAATTCCAACTGCCATAAATTATATTCGAAGCACGCACCAGTCCTAAGGGTGAGCGCCGTGTGTGCGCTGTACCAAATGGTACTTTCATTGCACTTGCCTCCGTGGCCTTTTGCATCCTGGCCGAGCTCGGCGGGGCTGAAGCGGATTTATCGCTTTTCTTTCCATATTACTTTTCCCGGCACACGTCGCGAGACGTGGCGCGAACATTCGGATCAATATTTACTCGATTCTCCGACGGGCTACGGTGTCGCGGGCACGTGCCAAGATTTATTTAAGGCTACCCGCGAGACTCTTAATACTTTTCTCGTATTTCCTGCGTCAACGCGGTCACGACTCGTGCGTTATCGAGCAGAGTAGCGCGACCCGTAAAAACAACCCCTCGCCACTTCATATTCCAATGTGTGGAATGGGCTGCGTACAGTGGGACCCGGACCCTGTGGTACAAGTACAAAACGCGAAGGATCTGTAGGAGGAGGTGGTCGCGCGTCAACTTTTATGTCAGTGA
This sequence comes from Cryptocheilus praepositus, assembly GCA_033815515.1. NCBI lineage: Eukaryota > Metazoa > Arthropoda > Insecta > Hymenoptera > Pompilidae > Cryptocheilus > Cryptocheilus praepositus. Next base: position 6,433,086 of record JAWWQZ010000271.1, read on the forward strand.
TGGTCAGTGCACTTGTTGACGCTGCTTTAAAACTTTGCGATCAGCAGATTTCGGTCTTAACACGTTGACTACCAAGCGTACAAGATTGCAAATGGGCTGCATTTCGAATTTTTTGCATTTTTAGTAAAATCTTTAATATGATACTTATATTATTAAATAATATATTAACACGTTGATTGTCAAGCGTATTTTGCTATGTTAGTGTTTTGATATGTTAATGTCTACGAATTACGTCAAAGGTTGCGATGTAGATAGTGTTTGGTGCCGCAAATTTCCTACTAATTGATCGACAAAGGGTTAAAAGTTAACAAACTGTCAAAAGATTAGATTCCGCGATGAGTCGGATTGAAACATTAAATTTACTGCATGCTTCCATGTTTTGTTAGTTTTATACAGCCTTCGTACGGAAATTAGTAATGTTTTTCCGCAACGTTCTGTCAAGAGTAACTGAGTGTACTCTGGATCGGCGGTAGTCACGGTAGCCATCGGTAAAAAAAAAACTGCACTGTTAACGAATATAGTTTCACTTCATCACCGCGCGCAAGAGTTAAACGTACGAAATATTCGTGGCAGTCGACGAGCGAAAACGGCCTCTTGAAAAAAGAAAAACTTTATTTACAGGAAAACGCGACAAATCATTTAGTAAAGATGCTTTCAAAACGGCCACTTAATCAAATCATCCGCAGCGAAATGTTTCGCCGGGTCACTATTGACCCAGTCTCCGGTTCCTGCGTTGCGTCCTTCACCTATTACCATCGGACACTCCCGTGAAATGTACAAAAATACGGGTACAAAATACCAGTAACAGTCGACGAGCGAAAACTGTGTCTTAAAAAAAACCGTAGTCGCGGGGAAACGCAACAAATCATTTAATACAGATACGTTAAAAACGGCAGCTTCATCAAACCGCCTGCAGCGAAATGTTTCGCCGGGTCACTATTGACCCAGTCTCCGGCCCATGCATTCCGCCCTTCATCTATTACCATAAGAATACTCCCATAAAATGTACGAAAATAAGGGGTACAAAGTACCAGTGGCAGTCGATGAACGAAAACTGTGTCTTGAAAAAAGAAAAACCGTAATCACAGGAAAACTCGACAAATCATTTAGTAAAGATCCTTTCAAAACGGCAGCTTAATCAAACCACCCGCAACGTAAAAAAATGAATTGAAAGGAATTAATAATAAAAAAAAATAAATTTTCTTCTGCCTACTACCATCGGACACTCCGATGTATTGTACGAAAATACAGGTACGAAAAACCAATGGCAGTCCACGGCCTCCTGAAAAAAAGAAAAACCCTATTTACAGGAAAACTCGACAAATCATTTTGTAAAGATACATTCAAAACGGCAGCTTAATCAAATCACCCGCAGCGAAATGTTTCGCCGGGTCACTATTGACCCAGTCTCCGACCCGTGCATTGCATCCTTCACCTATTACCATCGGACACTCCCATGAAATGCATATGCACTTCTGTTTCATTCGCAATCGCGTCGTCGCTCTCATCTGACAGTCGTTTTTCATAGGTTTAATCTTCAGTATCCGTCCTCACGAGATTCCTATGGTAATTCCGGCAATGCCTTCGCCTCGTTAAAACGCGGGCGACACAGTGTGCGTTTTAATTGCGCGTTTCACGATGATGTCGCTAATTTTCCCCGCCCACCGCGAAAGAGTGTTTTTAATGTCGACCCGTGTAAATGCGGAAACGAGCGGCACTCGAGGATCGTCGAGAGGATTTTTGCAACAACGTTGCGCGCTTTATAAAACGCCACCTGTCATGTACATCGTATGGATAACAGAGTTATTTTCGACTGCATTATCTGCAATGACGCGCGCCCAGGTATATTTCCGTTCGCCTCGCAACTGGCGAGTTTTCCGCGTTGCTGGCCTGGCTCGCGTTTCGTTATTTTCAAAAATGGAATCGCACCGAATTATCGAGTTCCGCGCGGCGAAACCTCGCGAGGCGCGCTCGGAAAATAATGCCTGGAATCGTGTTACGCACTGCTGGAGAGTACTGCAGGCTCATCGAATGTTAGCTTCGACGTTCTACACATATTGGGTCGTCCGAAAAGTTCGCGCCGATTTTCGGTAGTGACGTAAGGACGGGTCTGAGTACACGTAGGATCTCTATTGCAGGGTCCTCTAATCGACGAGTAAAGGTCACCTATGATTTTCAATTATTATATTGAGGTATCATGGATGAAGAGTTTGTTGAATTGTGTTGGTGAGTTGGTGAGTTGACGACGAAACGTAAAAACGAAACGACGTAAAGACGAAAAAGCAAAACGGCGAAATGACGAAAGATTAGGAAATAAGACTAAAGTGTCTTGACTGTGTTGTTATTGTTTATAAATATTATGCTTTCTAGTTTCACGTGTTTAAATCCTACATACATATACAGTATGTCGGGAAAATAACGGAATTGTTTAAATTAAAGAAAGAAGAATGTTGGCAAGTTTGTTCATTTTTAGTCAAAATACGTCCCTTCCGCATCAACACACCGCTGGACACGTTCAACCAAGATTTTTTTAGGTCATTTTCCGGAATCGCCGTTTGAGGATGGTACTTGAAGCACCAAGTCTCATCATCAGTTACAACAGATTCCAGGAATGTGCGGCTCCGTCTAGCTGTTTAATAAGGTCCTTACAATGTTCAACACGAGCAATTTCTTGTTCCTCAGTTAAGGCGTGTGGAAGAAATCGAGCACAGACTTTCTGTTTGTTTATATCCTTCGTCAAAATTTCATGAACCATGTCTTTGGTCGTATTTAATTCCTCCGCTATCCATCTCACAGTCGAATTTGCATCGTAGGTGATAATTTCACGCAGTTTTTCTACCAACTGATCGCGATTTTTGTTTTTGCCGGCCTGACTTTGTGTCGTCTTCCAAAGCATCGCGCCCGTCCTGAAATCGCTTATATCAGTCAAACACACGTGTACGGGATAAGCAATCATCACCATAAACTTTTTTCAACCTTTCAAATGTTTCTGTAAAGTTTTTACCGAGTTTGAAACAAAATTTAATATTAGCTCTTTGCTCCATCGTGTTTTTGTGACGAGGTAACAAAAGGTACTCTGAGTTTAAGCGCTATAACGTAACAATCGGTCGAGCGATAACGATGACGGAAATTACTTCTTCTGCTACATACACAAAACATCAAAATATTAGCTTCAAAATCGCCATCGTCTACCTCGCAGTCCGTATTTATTGAAATTCAAGTATTAAACGCATCTATACCCGTGACAAAACCTATACAAAAGTATCCACGTGCCTGTTATCACCAAAACTCACCGAAATTGCTGAACGATCAGTCCACAATTTATTTGGCAACGCAACACGCACAGTGATCCCAGTCTCCCGTCGAGTTCGGTATATAATATACTTATTATTTAATCTACTATATTATGCCTTACATATTACTTTATTATTTCCAAATGTATTATTATTATTAATATAAGCTATCTAACTACCTCCTCTGCTAGATGTGCAAAACATCGAAATATTAGCTTCAAAATCGCCATCATCTACCTCGTATTCCGCATTTAATGAAATTAAATTATCGACCGCATTTATACCCATGACAAAACCTGTACAAAAGTATACACGTGTCTATTATCACCAAACTTAAAATTGCTATCACCGAATACTAGCTAGTTTGAACGATTTCAAACACGTCCGAGTCCACAATTTATTTGGCAAGCCAACACGCACAGTGATCCCAGTCTCCCGTCGTGGAAGAATGCGCAATCTCGCTTGGCTCGGACGTAACGCATAAATTAGGCGAGATACGCAACTGATCCGTGGACGGCGTCGTCCCTCACGTCGTTACATCGTCATCATCGTAATTTTCACTCGGTCACGAATCGCGAGCTCGTCGGCCATCGCGCTCTCAGCGACTGGCGGAGGGTGCACTTCAAACCAGGTCTCGCGAACCTCGCTCGACGAACTACTCGTTCACAGTATCCGCGCTCTTGTATTTATACGCGCGCATACGTTATCGTCAAAGTGTGAAATGATGTATCTTCCGTGACAGTTTCCGCACCCCCGTCGCGTGGGTACACAGTCAAATTTTTGCTGTGAGGCTGTGTGTTGCTAGGAAACGTATGTGGCCTCTTCAACTTTTCTGTGGTGGGAAGGCTTTCGTTGAGGTATGTAAAGTAAGTAAAGGTAAGTAAAGTAAGAATGGGCCTTATGAGCAATGTATGTAGCGAGGGAGAACATTTTGGACATAGTTTCAGGTTGTGTGTTGCGCAGTCGCTTTTTTTGGAGTAAGGGTATGTGCAATGTATATGCTAGGAATCGCATGTGGCACCCTCAACTTTTTTTCTGGTGGGAAGGTTCCTCATTGAATGAAGTAAGAATAGGCCTCATGAGCAATGTATATAGCGAGGGAGAACATTTTGGACATAGTTTCATGCGTGCGCAGTCGAATTTTTGGAGTAAGGGTATGTGCTGCTAGGAATCGCACGTGGCACCCTCAAGTTTTTTCTGGTGGGAAGGTTCCTCATTGAATGAAGTAAGAATGGGCCTTATGAGCAATGTATATAGCGAGGGAGAACATTTTGGACATAGTTTCATGCGTGCGCAGTCGAATTTTTGGAGTAAGGGTATGTGCTGCTAGGAATCGCATGTGGCACCCTCAACTTTTTTCTGGTGGGAAGGTTCCTCATTGAATGAAGTAAGAATAGGCCTCATGAGCAATGTACATAGTGTGAGAGAAAATTCTAGACATAGTCTTATGGGTGCTCAGTCGAATTTTTGCAGTAAGACGATTTGCCACTGGACATCACATGTGAGACTTTGAAGTTATCGCTGGTGCGTGGGCCTCTCGTTGGGTCAGGCAAGAGTGAACATTGTAAGTAGTGTACATAGTGCAAGGAAAGGACCTGGACATTGTTTACCTTGATATCAGATAGCGTGAGTGCACAGTTGAATTTTTACAGTGAGGATGTCTGGTACTAGATGTTATGTGACACCTTGAGCTGCTTGCCTGTGGATGGGCCTATTGATGGGTCAGTCAAGGGTGAACATTCTGAACAGTGTAAATAATGGCGCAGGTGATCATAGGCATAGTTTGTCTTACACGACCATCTAGGTATTTCCAAGTTTCCATCGGGTGTGAAACAAAAAACTTCAGTAGACCAGCCGAATACAAAATAAAATAATAAAATAGTAATATAGTATAATAATAATAATAGTAAACTAACAATAGTAAAAAAAAGTAGTAATAAAATGAACTGAAATAATGAATTTGAAAAATTGAATAAAAAAATGAATGAAAATACAAAATTTAAAAAAATTTGAAAATAGGAACCCTAATATTTTGGCACTATATACCTGACCTTTTCCAAAGAAAACCAAATTTTAACTGTTGGATGTTTTTTGAATTTTGGCAATTTATGTACTCGATCTATGTGTCCTTTTGCTGTTTGAAAGTCCGTAACTGAACAACGGCTCCCTATCGATACCGCCCATTGGCCAGTTATAGGACTTTTGAGCAAAAGGACACATAGTACAGTCGACAGCAATAATAGTTGAACAGCATTAGAGATTAAATTGATAGCTGTGTTGACAAACATCTTACGGGGTAAAACACAAATGAAACACAGGATTCACTTTTGCTTGGTCGAGCTATACATCCTGGCGGAGAAAATTTTGAACTTTATGATAGACACGTTTTGCTACTGGCGTGTTTGATGAATTGGCAACTTCGACGTGATTTGACCATATGTTAGCATCCTTTTTGATGATTCTTCTTCTGATCATCATATGGGTCCGTCGATTCGCTCAAGATTCCAAATACAATAACCGCCGTGAATATCTTCCATATGGCTTGACCTTCAGGCCACCATGGCTGTTGAACATGAAAAGAATTTTTGCCTGATCATCATCCTGTTCATTCTGTCACTGCATACCTTTTTTATGGTTTTGTTGTCACTACGAAGGTGATATATAATGTTTCTATCATTTGCTGCTAAGCGTAAAAAATCTTAACTACCTGCCTAGACCACGAAACATAATGACGAAGTTCAAGAAACGCATATACTTATTCGTTTAAATATAAAATCTATACAATATCGGTAACTAAAGAAAAATCAATGAAAAATTAAATTCTGCGCGTAGTTATGTTGAGAAAAATAGTTCCTTAACGCGGAACAGTGCCAAATTTTTCAATTTTATAAGGATAACCTTTCCAAACTTTAATGTTTATAACTAACATTTAATTCAACTTTTTACTAAACTTTTTCTTCATAACTATTTTTCAGTAGCGCAAAACTGATGACCACAAACAAAAATTATCAACATCAAGTAAAAACACAGGTAATCGACAACTTAAAGAAAATACACAGCTTACGTAAATACAACGTACATAAAAAAAATGACTAAAAATATCTCCAATGTCAGACATAATAAAATGCTTCATATTATGAGTCGGTCCAAGTTCGCTTACTTTTCTCTATTAACAATTGGATTAATGTATGGAGAGTATGGGATCCATAATTTCAGCAGAATTGGGGTTGTACGCACGGATATTTATTCGAAGGCTCTTTGCTGTCTTATGGCTGTAGCCATGCTCATCGGAGAAAGAATTTAACGGTCGTCTCGGCCATTCTCAAGAAAGTATACATTTTCGCTATTAGAATGAAACATTCATTCTGCGCGAACGTTCGATGCCGACTCCCCTCGTGATATGGCAAAATTCCAGCGAACAAGCTGTACCTCGTGAAGTAAAGTGCACAACTTTAAATTTCATACGCTGCGGAGTAAATCTATGGTACAAATAAACACGATGTCATACACACGTTTTCGAGTATATTTTGTTAGCGATATTATGTACTTTCTTTTAATGCTAATTGCAAACTGTGCGTAGCCAAGTTTTAATAAGGGTGTCATATTTGGAAAGTTTGGAATAGTAAAAAAAATAAGCAAGGATCAAAAGCCTCAGGATATGCGAGGTTGAATTTGTTAAGATGATAATAAATACATTTTCGAGTTTAAGTGGAAAGATAAAAATTAGAGAAACCTATTATTATTTCCCAAGGAATTCTAAAGACTTGCTATGTGTTTCTAATTAAATCATAAACGGTATTACAATTTGATACATTGCTCTGTTCCAATTCAATATTAATAACCAATGTATTTTTAGTAAGTACGTACAGTTAAAGGGAATTGTTTATGTAATTGTTCGATTTTAAAACATGAGTCTACTTTAAACCTCGAAGAGTCATACATATTATTTTAAAAATTGAATAATTTTCATCGTAAAATTTTTACCAGCATTAATAATCAAGATAATTCGTAATAGGGAACAATGAATTTTATGATATCTCAACGAGTTTGGGTGGAAATGCCGCTACTGTATTAATAAAAACATATGTTATCGAATAAATCACCATGAACATTTGCGATAAAAAACGATTAATGTTAAAAAATATTCACAGTGGGTTGCTTGAACGCATATGTTTCGATTAACACCGTAACAATAATATCCTGCAGTAATTTCTATACATACATACATTATTTGAGCCGTTTATTTTGAAAGTGGCCTAACTCAATTTATCTTCAAATCGAGATAAATGACATTTACTCATAAATAACATGAATTTGTACATGTAACCATGGTAACAGGAAAATATTGAAAAACGGAGTTAGGCCACTTTCAAAATAAACGGCTCATTTCTATCGCTTCTATAGGTATAAAAATGTATGTATCTAAATAGGTCACCGTAAACATTTTCCCATTCTAACCATTCGTAAAATCGTAATATCGTAAATTCGTAAATTCGTAAAATCACTTTCTTTGAAGGCGTACAAAAAGCTTGTGCAATCAAATAAATCACCAAATCAATATGTGTTATCAAATAAATATTATATACTAATGCTAATGTTATATAATACTAATGCTAATAAAAATATAGGTATCCAAATAGCTCACCGCAAACATTTTCCCATTTCAACCATTTTTCTTGCAAAATCTTCACAGTAATTCCGTTCACCGCTACTATCTCCCTCCATATAACATATAATAAACAATTCATAAAATAACTCCCTTCGAAAGCCCACAACCATCTCCTTAGCATTCCTACCCGCGTCCCACAGTCGCCGCAATCCATATTTTATATTTCATTGCTACAACCCGCGCACGTAAAGTACCACCGCGCATATTCGGAACAGCAAAATCCCGGGCGTAAAACACATATTTATCAGCAACTGTTGATTCATACACCGAGCACCCCCGTTCCGCGAGCCCTGAATTCGGCGCGATCGTTTTCAAATCGTCCCTGAGTTATCGAGATTGCGCGGACAAATCTTAAAGCCCTTCTAACTTCCTCTCCGCGCCATAATTCTTCGCCCGGCGCGTATTACGAATCTCCGGCGCTCGGGGAAATTAATTTGGCCGTACGTCGCGCACTCCGGGTGACATTTCCATATTTCAGGGAGTCGCGATCCGAAAAATAATTCGATCATTTCGATCTCCTCGGGGCACCAGGTGCACCGGCGCCCGACATTCGTCATTTCGTAAGTTGTCGAGCTTCGGCCCGGGTTCCCAGATTCCACCCTCCAAAGATTACGCCGGCGACATGCATTTTCCCGGCAGTTTTCTGCGAACGGTCCGGTTTCGGTATTCAAATGTTACGGCCGTGGCGTTCCGAGCCGACGGTATATTCTGTTTTACGACCTGGATGCCTGGTGATACTGTTGATGCGCCCTTTGCTTTCGCATTATCGCCGTTGAATTCCAATTACCACGGGAATGGCTGTCCTAATGTTGAGCTGGTGATGCGTGTTGTGGGCGCAATAATTATCAGGTCTATCGGAAAGTTCTGTCCGTTCTTGGAATAAAACAAAATACAAATTTTTATTATCGTCAATAAACTTTATTAACTCTTAGCGCTCCATAGGCTCCGCTGCGGAGCCGAATGTTTTTAACATGATTGCGCTTAAAATGCTGCGGTATCGTCGGCGTTGGCAATTGATAACTGTAGTTAAAATGTGATCAGTCTCTGCACTGTTACGATTAAACCATTTTTTGACCTTTTTTATAGTTAGCAACATGGAGAAAAATAATTATTATGATGAGAATTTAGAGTTGAGTGGTAGTTAAGACGTTTTTGATTTTCAAGTGTTAAAAGGTATTGCGAAAGACAATGTTGATTATAATTCTGACACTTCAAATAGTAGTTCCGAAACTATACTACATAAAAGAGGGATTGTGTTGTGTCTTCTACAAGGAAACAAAAGGATGGCAAACGTCAAACAAGTGATTACTGTGACACTTGCCCAAGTAAACCCAGGATGCACATGGGAGATTGCTTCCAAAGATATCACACCATGGTGAATTACACAGTTTTAAATTTATCTTTAATTTGCAAGAAGAAACTGTATATACATAAAATAAATATAATTAAAAACATTCACAAGCACGTGTAATTCTTCTCACTTAAAATAAAACTCCGTTTCACTCGTTCCGCTGCGAAAATGTGCCGGAGCGCTAAGGGTTAACACTTTGACTGCCAAGCGTATTTTACTATATTAGAACGGCGATGCTATGAAATACAGTAGCGTTTGACTGAATAATGCAAAATGTAAATAATGTGCAGGTATTGAAGACCAAAGGATCGCATCACTATTCTAACAATAACTGCATTTACAAAATAATTATTGCTACCAATTGCGAATATTTTGGATCTTCAGTAAAATCTCTTGCGCCGGTCACCAGTGACCATCATGGCAATCAAAGTGTTAAATAATGTGGGACCGAATATTAGAAGATTCGCGAAAGAATAATGCGCCGTATCGAATGCGTATAAGTTACAGTGTGATGTATGTGTGATATGTAGCGTGAGCGACGAGGCATATAACAAAAGAAGATTGAAGATGCTGTTGTTTAATACGGGCAGTCGTAGCCGGACCAGCAAAGACGAACGACGCACTTTTGGCAGTCGCGCTTGTAAGAAGTTCGGTTGTGTGTGTGTGTGGAATTGTATTTTTTTTACGACCTGGATGCCTGGTGATACTGTTGATGCGCCCTTTGCTTTCGCATTATCGCCGTTGAATTGCAATTACCACGGGAATGGCTGTCCTAATGTTGAGCTACTGATGCGTGTTGTGGGCGCAATAATTATGAGGTCTATCGGAAAGTTCTGTCCGTTCTTGGAATAAAACAAAGTACAAATTTTTATTATCGTCAATAAACTTTATTAAATAATATAATTGCCATTATTATTAATGATTTCTTGCGAGGGTGAGGGCAATTTGTACATCCCATTTTTTAAAAATGTATCATCTTTTAATGCGAAAAATTGAACCAGTGCTTATTTGATATTGTAGCAGCAGGAAAACGGCCGTAGATGCGTCGCATAAAACCGTCGTTGGGCCATCGGGCCCTACCGGATTAAGATAAGGCGGTAGAGGTCCGTATAAAAGGCGGCCCGGTTTGGAACGCGAGTTCAGTCTTAGTTACAGTTCAGTCTTAGTTCAGTTATGTTCAGTTTGAGTTCAGTAATAGATCAGAGTTTTAAGTTGTCGTTCAGTTTAAGTTGAGTTGTCAGTCAGTCAAGTTGAGAGTGTAGTTCAGTCCAGTATAGATACGTTTTCTTGCCGTTTACCGAATAGAAGTCGGATTGCCATAGTTTTACTTTCATTTTGTATTTATATGTATATATTAGTGCTTCTATTTATCTTTAATAAATTATTCTACTCAATATAATTCCGCATCACACTTCGACATCACCTAACATCTTATGTCCCTACAATATCTTCTTCATTTTTGAATTTTTTACCCTTCAAAAAATGTTGTAAGGACAAAAACAAGTGATAATCGGATGGTGCTAAGTCTGGGGAATATGATGGATGCGACAGAATTTCCCAGCCTAGTTCTGCAATTTTTTGACGAGTCCCCAAAGCTGCATGTTGCCTGGCATTATCATGATGCAGTATGATATCCTTGCTATTGAACATCGGCGGCCTCTTTTCTTCGACTGCTGTCTTTAACCCCTTAACGACGAATGAGGATAATTCGCGACATACTGCTTCGCATGTCGCATATGGGTTTAAAATTGAGAATTTCATAAAGGTGTCGGTTGTAGCGAATAGGATACATTCCTACTACCAATATATACTAGTGCACAAGCACAGTACACAAATAAAAATTGTTGACGGATTTAAATGTGCATAATAACAGGATATATACTATGTAATTATTTTTTCATCAGAAAAAAATTCAGGCGTTAAGGGGTTAAATTATCCAGTTGCATGACAATACTTCTCGGAATCGAGCTTTCGTTCGGTTTCAAAAGCTCATAATGTATTCGAACGAGATTTCCCACCATATACACAACATTCTTTTATTCATAGTCAAATTTGCTTTACTGGTGGAAGGGTTATCATCCGGTTCAAGAAGGGGTAACTTAATTATAACACGTTTTCATTTTCACGATTTCTATTTTGCGTTTACGGAGAATAATTAAAGATAAATATTATATTATAGAATAATATAAATATTAATAATATTTATTTATTATTTTTCTTTATTTTTCATAATTTCTATATTTTTCATTATTTATGTTTATATATTTATTATGTATATAAATAATAGAAATAGAATAATTACAGATAAAAGATTTTTGTCGTGTCCCGTGCGTTCTTGTGTTTAGAATTTATTTGCGAAGACGATATTATTTTTATTCTGCGATTAATAATATTTATTTATTATTTTTCTTTATTTTTTAGAATTTCTATATTTTTTATTATTTATGTTTATATATTTATTATGTGTATAAATAATAGAAATAGAATAATTAAAGATAAAAGATTTTTGTCGTGTCCCGTGCGTTCTTGTGTTTAGAATTTATTTGCGGAGACGATATTATTTTTATTCTGCGATTAATAATATTTATTTATTATTTTTCTTTATTTTTTATAATTTCTATATTTTTCATTATTTATGTTTATATATTTATTATGTATATAAATAATAGAAATAGAATAATTGAAGATAAAAGATTTTTGTCGTGTCCCGTGCGTTCGTGTGTTTAGAATTTATTTGCGGAGACGATATTATTTTTATTCTGCGATTAATAATATTTATTTATTATTTTTCTTTATTTTTTATAATTTCTATATTTTTCATTATTTATGTTTATATATTTATTATGTATATAAATAATAGAAATAGAATAATTAAAGATAAAAGATTTTTGTCGTGTCCCGTGCTTTCTTGGGTTTAGAATTTATTTGCGGAGACGATATTATTTTTATTCTGCGATTAATAATATTTATTTATTATTTTTCTTTATTTTTTATAATTTCTATATTTTTCATTATTTATGTTTATATATTTATTATGTATATAAATAATAGAAATAGAATAATTGAAGATAAAAGATTTTTGTCGTGTCCCGTCCGTTCTTGTGTTTAGAATTTATTTGCGGAGACGATATTATTTTTATTCTGCGATTAATAATATTTATTTATTATTTTTCTTTATTTTTTATAATTTCTATATTTTTCATTATTTATGTTTATATATTTATTATGTATATAAATAATAGAAATAGAATAATTAAAGATAAAAGATTTTTGTCGTGTCCCGTGCGTTCTTTTGTGTTTAGAATTTATTTGCGAAGACGATATTATTTTTATTCTGCGATTAATAATATTTATTTATTATTTTTCTTTATTTTTTAGAATTTCTATATTTTTCATTATTTATGTTTATATATTTATTATGTGTATAAATAATAGAAATAGAATAATTAGAGATAAAAGATTTTTGCCGTGATGCGTTCTTGTGTTTAGAATTTATTTGCGGAGACGATATTATTTTTATTCTGCGATTAATAATATTTATTTATTATTTTTCTTTATTTTTTATAATTTCTATATTTTTCATTATTTATGTTTATATATTTATTATGTATATAAATAATAGAAATAGAATAATTGAACATAAAAGATTTTTGTCGTGCCCCGTGCGTTCTTGTGTTTAGAATTTATTTGCGGAGACGATATTATTTTTATTCTGCGATTAATAATATTTATTTATTATTTTTCTTTATTTTTTATAATTTCTATATTTTTCATTATTTATGTTTATATATTTATTATGTATATAAATAATAGAAATAGAATAATTGAAGATAAAAGATTTTTGTCGTGTCCCGTGCGTTCTTGTGTTTAGAATTTATTTGCGGAGACGATATTATTTTTATTCTACGATTAATAATACTTATTTATTATTTTTCTTTATTTTTTATAATTTCTATATTTTTCATTATTTATGTTTATATATTTATTATGTATATAAATAATAGAAATAGAATAATTGAAGATAAAAGATTTTTGTCGTGTCCCGTGCGTTCTTGTGTTTAGAATTTATTTGCGGAGACGATATTATTTTTATTCTGCGATTAATAATATTTATTTATTATTTTTCTTTATTTTTTATAATTTCTATATTTTTCATTATTTATGTTTATATATTTATTATGTGTATAAATAATAGAAATAGAATAATTAAAGATAAAAGATTTTTGTCGTGTCCCGTGCGTTCTTGTGTTTAGAATTTATTTGTGGAGACGATATTATTTTTATTCTGCGATTAATAATATTTATTTATTATTTTTCTTTATTTTTTATAATTTCTATATTTTTCATTATTTATGTTTATATATTTATTATGTATATAAATAATAGAAATAGAATAATTAAAGATAAAAGATTTTTGTCGTGTCCCGTGCGTTCTTGTGTTTAGAATTTATTTGCGGAGACGATATTATTTTTATTCTGCGATTAATAATATTTATTTATTATTTTTCTTTATTTTTTATAATTTCTATATTTTTCATTATTTATGTTTATATATTTATTATGTATATAAATAATAGAAATAGAATAATTGAAGATAAAAGATTTTTGTCGTGTCCCGTGCGTTCTTGTGTTTAGAATTTATTTGCGGAGACGATATTATTTTTATTCTGCGATCACGCGTTTCGTGGTATTATGTGTTCTAGCTGCATTTTTGCCATTATCCGCTTACATGGGGTCCAATGCCAACGTAGACTGTTGAAATATTCAAATGTTACGGCCGCGGAGTTTCATGTCGAGACTAAACTGACTTTTATTGCTAGCGGTATAAGTGCCACTATTGGTATTGCTTTTTGTTTTGAACTGTTACTTATGCATTCTCTGATTCCAGCCAATTGTATTGTTCTCGGCGACAGCTGTACTGCGACTGATAGTAATCAGATTTTAAATAAATCCCTTCAGCCAATAACGGAGAACTCACGAAGCGCGCCTGAATAAATTTTTACCTGCGATACGAAAGTACATAATAACAAGCGGTAATTAAACTTTGTTATTATAACGGTAATGAACTTTGGATTAGATAGTATCGCAATTGTCGGAAAAAGGTGCACGTGTTATCTCGTCATCTTATGATTACGTAGGCGGACGTTATTCGGGTTGCTTCAGATACGTTTTTAACACCAGATTGCCCAAGGAAGTCATTTTGACTACTTTTTAATTTCAATTAAAAAAAAATTATGTATATAATGATACAATTTTTTAGAATTTTGTGACTTTTTGTACAACATATAAATGCGTTTGTTAATAATTGTAGTTACATGCCCCCTCCTTCATTTCCGGTATGTATATGTGTTATACCTGTATTGCCCAAAAGCAGTCATTTTGACTGCTCGGGAAATTTGAAATAATCAAATGACTCTTATTACTGAATTGAGTAAATTTCTTATATGACCAGTTCGGATCGGTATTGAAATAACATTTTTCATTTTTTTTTCGATTACCGTTACATGATAAAATACAAGTACATGTGCTTCTAAATTCCGTAAGTTAGGTGAAAGTTAGTTTAAAAACTTCATCGAGTAAATAGGCCCGTTGCTCAATAAACTAAAGTAGTACTTATTCGTATCTTTATGCAGTGATACTTGTTCTAACAAGTTGTTTATTTTATATCATTTGGGCCCTAAATTCATGAAAGAAATATCGAATAGAAGTGAGTTATTGGAAAAGCTAACGAACATAAGTGAAGAGTACTCCGATATAAAATCAGATGCAATAAATTCTGAACTATCATCTGAAGATGAAACGGTTCATACTCAAAGTGAAACATCTGAAACTGAAGATAGCGATGAAGAGTTGATCACCAATGATGAAAATGAAATTGTCATCAATTCATCATTCATCATTCTTTCACAGTGCAGTCATTTTGACTGCTTTTGGGCAATATAGGTATATACTAAGTTTCAGTCTTTCTAGTGTTAAACTCATATAATTATTATCTGTTGCATTGAAATAATAATACGTTAAAAAATTTAATTATTTATCAAACGTTGATATCAATAATGCTCAGCTTCAATCAGAAAGACCAAGTACAATCAAAAGCTTTGATACGTTCTTTTCGTTTACTTGGTTCCCATCTAATGTAAGCGCTTTCTTCGGAAACTAGAACAACTTCATGAAATTTTCAACGTCAACTGCCAAATTAAATTATAAACGAAGAGGTAAGATTACTTCCCCTGCCGCTACGTGATCAAAATCTGGCATCGTGATCACGGTTTGCCTAAACAAGACTGGACAAAAATTTCCCATGCATCGCTGATGATTTCACCGCGAAATTCAGCCGAAAAGACACCTGTAAGATCAATTCCACTAAATTAAAGAATACGACCCCTTCTGCAATGAATTTGTGACGAAGCAATCCTCATTCGCACAACTTTGAATTTGCCCCTCTCGCCTATCATTTGAAATATAATTTTAAATTTCAACGTAACGGATCAAGAAAATCGATTTTTGCATTTTTTGATGGTTTATAGTCATTTACTTAAATTTATAATATTTTAAATAATATTTCAAATATTTTAAATAATATTTTAAATCATTTTAATTAATTTAATTCTCAATTAAACTCAATAAAGGGTTTCATAGATTGACTTCAAATTATAACACAGTATTCAACATACTTATAGCTATCGCATGAAACTCACTTATGTTAAAGTTTTGATTATAACCCATAATTTTGCCTTATTTTTAGCCCAGATAATTGCTTTTTTTACACTTTTCTACAAAACGCCGCCACTTTATTAATCTTCATGGAAATTTGAAACCTGAGGTTCGTGCGACGACCACATTCATACAGATTAAGAGTCTTTTTCGATTTTTTTGGATATGGCCTTCGCGGCTTGCAGCAGAAGTGCCGTACACTTTCACTAAGCATAAAAAGCAAAATTTGTTCGCAATCTACATTAAATTTGCTAGAAAAGTACACACGTATATGGTAAAATATTTCATTTTTGTAGAAATGGCGAACATGCGAAGAAAAGTTCTAATTTCCATCAAAGAATTCATCGACAAAATATTTATAATCACGAAAGTTTTTAACCGATCTTAAAAATCATGTGTACTTCTCTGGAGAATCTAGTTCAACAGCTATAGTAAAAATTTCAAATGAATCGGAGGAAATTTGTTTAAATTATGCTGCAAGCTACTTTGAAAAACGTAGTTTAGAGAAAAATACATTTAAAGTTTTGAGTAACATTATTTCATATTATTTTACTAGTTTTGCCATATTTACGATTATTCTGCAATGCCTGCACCATACAAGTGTCCTTCTGCATTAATATTTTCTTCCTCTTTCTCTTTCCTGGAAAATGTGTGATTCGCTCGGAAAACTTGATGCGGCGTGCGTCAGCTTCGACGCAGAAATTGTAATAATTACGACCCATAATCAATTGTAACACCTACATTATTGCCATTATGCTTTCAAAACGAACGTTAAAAATAGAAGACGCAATATTTATGCCGATTCCGGGCAATTCTCGTGTTACGGCACTTCATGCGTCGAAAGTTTATGGCAAAGAGTTGCCAAAATCTCGTTTCGCATTTTTTCGATGGAATCTGGATTTCGGTTGGTATTATGTCCCTTCGAAACCATTAGAATCGGTAACATGTACTTTTAATCGCTCCGAGGCCTCACGACTTGCTTTATAAAATAAGCTGTAAAACCACTTTAAAAAATATTTTTGCCTATAAGGCAAATTGCACCTTATTTTTAAGGCTCTAAAGTATCATTTCAGAGAAACATTTATTTCCGATTTTTTGAAAATTTAAGATAGATGTTACCACTTAAAGCTCTTATCTTCTTTAGTTTTAACGAACCGATTATGGACCCTTAGAGTAGGATTTGTGTTTTTAAGGGGGTATTCTAATATGAACGCCTAAAAAAAAGCAAATTTTTAACATTACTTTTCTCATAAACTGTTGTACATAATTGAGCAAACTTTTTTTCCTGGAAAGGTATTGCCTAAGACAAGAGAGAAACATTTTTTTATCGTTTAAAAATATTTGTGTATTTAATTATATTGGTGGTTTTGCACCCATCAAGAAAATTTTTGTTGTGCTGGCGTAGAGAATTCCGGCCCTCCTGGACATCTGCGACAGAAAATCGAAAGATTCTTGTATCTGTTTGAATGTGATTATCGCATAGGTTTCAAACTTCCATGAAAATGAACAAAATGGCGGCGTATTGTATAAAAATGTAAAAATAAAGCAATTTTTTGGGGCTATAAATAAGGCAAAATTATAGGTTATAATCAAAACTTAAATATGATTGAGCTTCATGTGAGCCACATTTATGCTGAATATTGTGTTAAAATTTGAAGTCGTTACCCCTTAAAGTGTTAACTTGTAGCGCCGAAATTTGTCGAAAAAAGTCCGGCGGTACAAATAAAAATGTATAAACACCCATCCGTCATCCATTCCACAATTCCACTACCTACCCTCAAAAACATCATCAGTCATTAAGCCGCTCTTCGCCATTATTCGTGCCGGCTTCGCCCAGAATAAATATTGACCCCTCTTCTTTCCCTCCTCACGCTAACAGCCTTTCGTCGCAGTTCGGTAGGACACTCGGATCCTCGCGCCGGACGAGAAAGTGGAAGGACTCTCGTCCCGCCGATATATCGTGCTCATACGTGTCGCACTTGGAAATCGCGGTTTGAAGCGGCCCAATAATTCGGATCTCGTATTTTGTCGAAAGCACCCGGCCGGATCCGGATCCGCCCTTCTGCCTGCGTCGGACCTCCCTAGTCAGGCTCTTTCCCTCGTCCTCCCTCGTCCTCCCTCGTCCTCCCTCGTCCTCCCATGCCATCCCTTCGGCGACCCCCTCGTCGCCGCCAAAACAACCGCCTTCGCATACGTGACCCGCGTTAGCAAACGCGGACGCCAACGAGGACCCGGGAAATCGCCTGCCGCACGACAGTTTTAAGTCCGGAGCGAGTTCACACTCCGAACATTCGCTCGTCGATATGCGCAAACGCAAAGGCGAGTGTGAAAAAAATTTGGGGATGGGCGCCGATGTATCAAGTAGAAGGAGCGTTTCGTGACTAAATCTGTATTGAAACAAAATTATGTTTGGAGAATTGATAGCAGATTATGTGTCAACTTGATCCGCACATTTGCCGGCCGATATGCGCAAACGCGGATCGTCGAAAAATTTGGAGATAGGTGCCGATGTATCAACTAGAAGGAGCATTTTGTAACTACATTAGTATTGAAACAAAATTATGTTCGTAGAATTGATAGCAATTTATGTGTTGACGTGATCCGCACATTCGGCCGCCGACATGCGTAAACGTAGAGTTCCGAAAAAGTTGAAAATGGGCGCCGATATGCGCAAACGCGGACCTTCGAAAATTTTAAAGATGTATCAACTAGAAGGAGGGTTTTGTGACAAAATCAGTATTGAAACAAAATTATGTTTGGGGAATTGATAGCAATTTATGTGTCAACCTGATCCGCACATTCGCCCGCCGATATGCGCAAACGCAAAGGCGAGTGTGAAAAAAACTTGGAGATGGGTGCCGATATAACAACTAGAAGGGGCGTTTCGTGACTAAATATGTATTGAAATAAAATTATGTTCGGAGAATTGAAAGCAAAATATGTGTCAGCCTGATCCAAATCGCCGACGCCGAATGGGCATGCAAAACATCCAAAAATTTGAAGATGGGCGCCGATGTATCAACTAGAAGGAACATTTTGTGACAAAATCGGTATTGAAACATATATATATAATTTTAGTACCCGTTTTATCACTTTAATGCGTTCCATTTACCTGTTTGGTTACTGATGCACAGATTTTCAAAGCCTTTTGTCAAACGAAAACAATAATACAAGAAACACTTCGAGTGGCGAAGATAGTTTTACTACAATATGTTACAAACGAATTTTCTTATAATATATTAGGTGTACAACTTTGCTCCCGCCGTTTTTTGCATTGGACGAAAGGGAAAAACGGCGGGAGCAAAGTTGTGTACCTATTATAATTACAATAAATAAATTTCTACAGAATATTTATTTTCCTTGCCTTTTTCTCCATATTATCTTTTTTTACATACACACGCACCTTTTTAAATTAATTTACGTATAGTTTTCCTTAGATTTCTACTTGTTTACAAATCTCTTCTCAAAGGCTACATTTCGTCTACGTGGTACCTGTTTCGTGCGGTTTCTTTATTTTACACGACCTTTTATCACACTTTTTCCACGGTCTGCTCCTACCGCGTAAAAAGAGATCGGGATGTATGTCCCCATGAATATATTCTTTGCTTGTGATAGCGAGGAATATGGAATGTGGATTTGGGGGGAAAAAAGGTATATATAATCCTTGAGATGTTTCTTGGCGGAAGCGATGTAAGTTCGGGTGCTAGGCCCAGTGCTTGAATGTGTGTGAATGCGTGGCAAATTTCGAGCGATGGAAGAAGCGAGGAACAGTGTTGGAAGTGCCAGTCGCAGAGTGGAGGATTATATCAGAAATTATAAGAGTACCGCACGTGCTCTATAGGGAGCTGGAATATTATAGGGGTAAGTAGAAGAGAGCATCACGGAAGCTCGATACGGAGTTAAGCGATTCCGTAAGAAGCTTGTTATACGTTATCATTTTATCTGTACAATTACATATATATATATATATAAATATCTCGTTTATTTCTCATGGTACGAAAAATGTTCATGGCCTATCGTGATTGGCTAAAATAGCGAAATTTGATAGAAGCCAAAATTTTATTTATGTACATATATACATGTATTGTATTACATGTATACACGTACACAATTATACATATTATATATATTTATTAATCATTTAATAATATTTTATAAATGTTATTTAAGAATATAATTATATTATTATATAAAATATATAACATATATTAATAAAAAATATATATTATATGTATTTAATTGTGTATCCGTATACATGTACACATAAAAATACATGTTATACAACTTATGCAATACAATACATGTAATACATGTATACACATACAGAATTATATATATATTTATTAATCATTTAATAATATTTTATAAAAATTATAAAACAATATAATTATATTATTATATAAAATATATAACACATATTAATAAATAAATAAGTATATATATATAATATGTACATAAATGTGTATGTGTATGCATGTAAACAAATAAAAATACATGTTATACAACGCATGTAATACAATTCATGTAAATACATGTACATTACAATAAAAAATTAATATATTATAAAATATATATAATTATTATATACATATTATTAAATTATTAATAAATGTATATAATATATATATATGTATTTGCGTATGTGTATACATGTACATGCATAACAATTTCGCTTCCACCAAATACCGCTATTTAAGCCAATCACGTTGGGCCATAAATATTTTTCGTACCACGAGAAATAAAGGAGATATTCAGATGGCCACTTTTAGCCTGAACATCCTGTATATTGGGGTCTTAACCACAGGATTAAACAGAATCACACCTGCCCCCTGCGGCTTATTATGAATACTTGTACGTATGCCGGTATTTTTATTTGGGTGTTTTTTTGAAATCGAAGAGGGTTGTATGATATATGAACAAGTGCGTTCCCGTGTCGGCACTCGCAATTCCGCCAGACAACCGATAAATTGTAGCCGTAAAACTTTCTTCGTTTCGTTATATTTTCATGCGAATTTTTCACCCTGCTCGAAATAAGCGTAACTTTTGTTTTTATGTAGTTGCATTTGTTCGTCTGTCATTACTTGAATTTTTTGTCAATTTTCGACAAATTCTTACGGGAGGTGTTGGACTATTCATAATATTCGAATTCTTCAAATTGTTATTGAACGATAATCTTTGCCTTGCGATATCATACCGAACGGAGTATTTGAAAGCTTGCATAATAGTTTAGGACACTTTGAGCTCGGGTGTATTCAAACTTGGGTAGATTGAGCTTCTTCGGGGTTGTTTGAATATTCGAGTTAGTCAAAGTATCACCCAGACATTCAAGTGCCCAATCTACATTTACACGTTCATGACACTATACCATGGTATTCACCTTAGTAAATTTCTTGCGAGAAATATGTCACATGGCATATTTAATCCTCTATGGACAGAATTTTTTTTGGTGGCTATACAAAATCTATGTAACGAGAAATCAACAAATATCAATCTCAAAATAGATATTAACAATGAATTCAGCAGTTTCAACCATTTTATTATAACGAATACATTTTGCAACTTTGAAGTAACAACGGCTTACAACGTTTGCACTTGTGTGTATAAGAGCTTAAGTATGGAATTCCCTAAAACAGTTGGCGTTTTGCATTAAACATAGATATACGTTGCTATTTCCTTATTTGATGATTTTTTACTACTAAATTCATCGTCACTATCAATAATATTTATACATCGTCCGGCAAATACTATTGGATGATCTTCGTTAGAATCAGAATCTGATAAAGAATCTCCGGATTTATTACTGCTAATGCTTCTTATTCCGATTCCTCTTTTATTTTTATATGATTTTGTATCCATATTTTGGGCCTCTGATATATAAAACTAAAAAACAAAGAAAACACAAACGTTATTGCATATACACCGAACCCTAGCATTATAGCACATTGTGTCTTGAAAATCACAAAGTTATGTCACATGAAAATAGAAATAAAATAATTGTTTAAATGCAAACAAATAAGACATTATTGATATACAAACTAAAAGCTATTACGTACGCTTTTTCGTTTAACAAACTCCGATAGAAGCAGAAATAGAAATAGAAACTCCTTCTATTGGCAGACAACTTGCAAAAGTTGTAAAACCATGTTATTGGTTAGTAAGGAAATATTATATAACAAGATGTATACGCCTTAATGCAAAAGTCATTGTTTTGCGATTTATCACACTAAATGTCAATATTACGTTTTGTGTTCACTCGGCTTTTCCAAAATACCTGTAGTATAATGCCAAATAAATGCAGCACAATAATAATAAGTGGTCTATTGTCTACCTATGAAGCAAGTATACAAATTATAAAATTCTTTTTATTTCAAACAACACATAATCGCAACATTGATATTTCAAAATAAACTTTATCATTATTATCCTTGCTTCAACGATACAAGTTTGCGGCAACCAGTTTCAGATTTCATTATTTTCGCTGGTACTCAGTATTAGAACCGGAAAAAATTTGCCGGTCGCGAATGTGTTAATTAATCATACGGTAACAGGGTAGTTGACGCGCAGCATTTTATTCAGAGACATAAGGCACATGTGCGCCCAGTTTCGACCCCAGCGCAAGATTCTTTCCCGAAGTTTTTTCAATCCGCCAAATTTACGAGTTTCACCTCGGAGGGGCGCGGATCCGATTCGTTAGAAAAACTAACAGGGTTATATATTTCCCGAATTCGGCGTCCCCCGGAATCGGAGGAAACGGGAGCGGAAAGTTCGGTTGTTTGAGGGCCGTAAGAAGCCAAATCCCGACTCCCAGCCTCTCTTGATTGCGACAGGCTCGTCGCAAAAGTGTGCGCGCACATTTGGCGACTTAACGTTTAACACATTTGCGTAGCTTAACGCGTTTGCGGACGTGAATGCGATAGCATTCATTTTCATGATGATGCAGAATGACATGAATGCTATGGCATTGAAATCTTAAAGTCAATTATTTTGAGTTGAATTCTATATAACTACTTTTATATAACTAATACGTAAAATTCAACTTTGAATTTTATATAACTACTTTTATATGACTAATATGTAAGTAAGTAATTAAGTATATAAGTAATTATATGAGTACCTTTGTAAAATGTGTTTAATCAAATTTCGGATATAAAAAACAATTTAAAAATAAAATGACTGTCAATTCTTGCACCTCGCTGAAACTTTTAATGTCCGCGAACGTCAATTTTCATGGAAATTTAAAACCTAAGGCTCATGCGATAACCACATTCATACAGATTAAGAATCTCTTCCAATTTCCTGTCTCAGGTGTTCAGGAGGGCCGGAATTGTCTACACCAGCACAATAACCATTTTTTTTATGGGTATAAATCCTCGAATATAATTAAATACACAAATATTTTTAAACGATAAAAAAACGTTCCTCTATTGTCCTAGGCGATATCTTTCCAGACAAAAAAGTTTGGTCAATGGTATACAAGTTTCGGAGAAAAAAACTGTTGAAAATTTGCTTTTTTTAGGCGTTCACATTGAAATACCCCCTTAACCAGTTAACTGTGATTGACGACTATACTTGTTATGGAGAAGCGACACGATTTTGTGTATTGACGAGTATACTCGTCATGCGTATCAAGCAGTTACCATTGGCTATTTAAATTGCAATTTTTGATAAAAACAAAACATATTCTCAAATTTCAAGATGTTTAGAATATTTTGAGGCTATGCCGGAATAAAACAAATAAATAAAAAACGTAAACAGTTTGAGATGAAGTCGTGCGTCCCCGTATGCACCGGTTGAAACAGTTTACCAGTTCGCATAATGAATTTATTTATGTGCAATGATAATGTTTTTTAGATGTTAACCTAAAAGGAGCAAAGGCAAAAGTCAAAAAGTTGATTTATAATAGGATTCCTTCAGGTATGGTCAGTCATGGGAGAAATACGTGACGCCGACCAGGCGCTGAGCCTATTGATAGTTGCTGGCCTGAAGTTTATTTTATTGCGTGTTTAGTTTAATATGTATGTAATATATGCTTATGTTAACCAAGTAAGTAAATATTAGTAATAAAATGTTCAATTTTATAAAATAAACCCGTCGTTCTCATCCAATTTCTTACTAACGCAACTTAGTCTGTGATTGACGAATATACTCGTCATGGCTCGATTCTGGCGACACAAAACGGTGCGCACTCTTAAACGGGGGCGCCATAGTACCATAACTGGTTAACCCATTCGAGACGACGTTTTTTTTCGAACACGGTCCCCAGGAGCGAATTTTTTTTTTCTTTATATTGTTCATTTTTAATAAAAAAACATGTTTACTATGGAAATCACCCAATTTGTAAGTGAATTCACATAAATGTGGCATTCATCATTATTCACATAAAAACCAGGTGTGCAACTCGCTCCTCGGAAAATTTTTATTGCGAGGAACGGATTGAACACCATGTGTGCAATGTAAGGTAAAATGAAAATACATCGTTAAAAAATTTATGAACATTTATTTCAAAAATAGTTAGATAGTATAAAATCGTTATTTTGTTTTCAATAATAAAGAACAGAATATAATGCAAAGAAAATGTTTAAAAAGTAGTAAAAAGCTAAAAAAAGATAAGCTGAATAATGACAAAAATAACAAACAAGAAATAAATTTTTAGATAAATGTCTACAGATAACAAAGTAATGTAACTCCGTAATAAAAAAGAAAACATAATTTGTAAATACACTTTTAGCAAATAGTACACTGATTGTAAAGTAATTATACATTAGTTGATTGATGGTAGCGCTTGAAACATTCTCCCAAACATAATCCAGGATTACCGACACAAGCAGGACAAGAGTAATTATTACGTTTATATTTTCCTTCTTTGTAGGACTGTCGGCAATTCATAGTATTTTACATGTCAGAAAGGCTTAAAATAATTTTTAGATTTTTGGTACACAGTAAAACCAATGCCAAATTTTGTTTTCCTGTACCTTGCAGATTTCATTAGTTCAAGGAAAATCTTATTTCGACGACTAGTTTACTCAGAATAACTGACAATTGCACATTACTGTTATTGCACACACGGTGTGCAATCGGTCTCGAATGGGTTAAAGAAGTACGTTTGCAGAATTTTGTCATTTATCTCCATGCTGCGAGCCCTACGCGAAAGGGTGTCGGATTTCTCTCCCCGAACATGCGTAAACAGGACTCGACATGCGTATTTCATGGATTTAATGCGCGCGTATTTATATTGTTCAAGAGTTGCTTCAACAGATGGCTCGATAGCGCTACTCAGCAAGCGGCATGTCGCTTAGAGGTGCATTCTTATGTAACAGTTGCACCATGCTGTTCCCGCGGGGAAACCCTTTCCATTCGTAAGGGTTGTAAAAAGAATCGTTTATCTTGTCACCGTACATGCCGTGAATAATAAATAACGTGCGAAAGAAGTAAGGCTTTGTGCGTTAAATTTGCATTGTAAGCATCGTCGCGTCGAAGAGTTGTTTACACAGAGAGTTAAACGTGCGGGGAGTAAGTCGATTGGTTAACTTTTATATTTCCACGCGGCTCATATTTATAATATACTTAATCACGTACGATTACTTTGTTCCACTTCTTTATTTTTATACCAATTGCGCCCTTCGAATGAATATGAATTTGAGGGGTAACATCTAGCTTAACGCCTAAAAACATAGGGTAAATTTAGGAATTTTTTTAAATTACATGATATGACATATCGAAATTTGGTTTAAAGGCAGTTAATGTGCATACATTAATGTATAAAAAACAACATTTTTTTTTATGTTTTTGCTTCAAAATGGCGGCGCTGGAGCTATAAGTATAATATTAAATATTTTACAAAAAATGCAAAAAATTCGCAATGCATCCCATTTCCAATCTTGTAAAAGCTATTGACATTCAAGCGGTGCTTCAATACTTTGGCTTCTAACAACTATACGTTACCTGCATTTTGCACGATTTTATTATACTCTGCAGTATTTGAACGCATCGCGGTTCTAACATAGCAAAATACGCTTGGTAGTCAAAGTGTTAATATTTTATTTAATATTATAGGTATAATATTAAATATTTTACAAAAAATGCAAAAAATTCGTAATGCATCCCATTTCCAAGCTTGTAAAAGCTATTGATATTCAAGCGGTGCTTCAATACTTTGGCTTCTAACAATTCTGCGGTACCTTTGTTTTGCACGATTTAATCATACTCTGCAGTATTTGAACGCATCGCGGTTCTAACATAGCAAAATACGCTTGGTAGTCAAAGTGTTAATATTTTATTTAATATTATAGGTATAATATTAAATACTTTGCAAAAAATGCAAAAAATTCGCAATGCATCGCATTTCCAATCTTGTAAAAGCTATTGATATTCAAACGGTGCTTCAATACTTCGGCTTCTAACAACTCTGCGGTACCTTTATTTTGCACGATTTAATCATACTCTGCAGTATTTCAACGCATCGCGGTTCTAACATAGCAAAATACGCTTGGTAGTCAAAGTGTTAATATTTTATTTAATATTATAGGTATAATATTAAATATTTTACAAAAAATTCAAAAAATTCGCAATGCATCCCATTACCAATCTTGTAAAAGCTATTGATATTCAAACGGTGCTTCAATACTTTGGCTTCTAACAACTCTGCGTTACCTGCATTTTGCACGATTTAATCATACTCTGCAGTATTTGAACGCATCGCGGTTCTAACATAGCAAAATACGGTTGGTAGTCAAAGTGTTAATATTTTATTTAATATTATAGGTATAATATTAAATATTTTACAAAAATTGCAAAAAATTCGCAATGCATCCCATTTCCAATCTTGTAAAAGCTATTGATATTCAAACGGTGCTTCAATACTTTGGCTTCTAACAACTCTGCGTTACCTGCATTTTGCACGATTTAATTATACTCTGCAGTATTTGAACGCATCACGGTTCTAACATAGCAAAATACGCTTGGTAGTCAAAGTGTTAATATTTTATTTAATATTATAGGTATAATATTAAATATTTTACAAAAAATGCAAAAAATTCGCAATGCATCCCATTTCCAATCTTGTAAAAGCTATTGATATTCAAGCGGTGCTTCAATACTTTGGCTTCTAACAACTCTGCGTTACCTGCATTTTGCACGATTTAATCATACTCTGCAGTATTTGATCGCATCGCGGTTCTAACATAGCAAAATACGCTTGGTAGTCAAAGTGTTAATATTTTATTTAATATTATAGGTATAATATTAAATATTTTACAAAGAATGCAAAAAATTCGCAATGCATCGCATTTCCAATCTTGTAAAAGCTATTGATATTCAAACGGTGCTTCAATACTTTGGCTTCTAACAATTCTACGGTACCTTTATTTTGCACGATTTAATCATACTCTGCAGTATTTGAACGCATCGCGGTTCTAACATAGCAAAATACGCTCGGTAGTCAAAGTGTTAATATTTTATTTAATATTATAGGTATAATATTAAATATTTTACAAAAAATGCAAAAAAATTCGCAATGCATCCCATTTCCAATCTTGTAAAAGCTATTGATATTCAAATGATGCTTCAATACATTGGCTTCTAACCATTCTGCGTCACCTTTGTTTTGCACGATTTAGTTATACCCCGCAGTATTTCATCGCATTGCGGTTCTAACATAGCAAAATACGCTTGGCAGTCAACGCATTAAAGAAACTTACTTTGTTTTTAGAGAAACTACAACATTTATTAGCAACAGCCCACACAACTGTGTATAGGTGCTCATAGCTACTTTCTACGTATATTCATCTGGTTAACAGTAAATCTCACACCTACCGTCCCGTAGACTTTCTCTTCCCATACCCACGTCGGCCATTTTATCGGTTGAATAAAACTGCGTCCGTTTCCTTCCGATCACCGGCACGCATTAATCTTCGCAAAGACCCCCCCGTAAACTCGCGATTGCCTATCCGCGTATTCTTGCCGTTAACGGGGAACTGCGTAATATCGCGTAATTCCTGGCAAGCATTTTTAGCGGGGTTCAGCAGTGTCGAGTCGGAGAATGCCGAAGATAAAAAGAAATAGGCGCAATTAAGCGATGGGGGATGCTTCTATTGAGCCACCAGTGCGGTTTGTTGATGCGGCATGGTGGAGAGGGCCGAGTTGTACAAGTTCCTCGCCCTCCCCATCCCATTCGCCAACTCTGGGATCCGACAAATCCCATTGCGGCGCCACTGCCCTGTTCGAATGATCTGTTACGGTCTCACATTTCGCATCTTTTCCGGATCCGGGCGGTAAGAGGGATAAGTTATACCTCTCGAGCCGTGCCAGGGCGATAACCGTAAACAAATTCCTTTTGCACGGACAACAATGCCCAGTTGCCCGTCCGAAATCTGGCTCGGGTTGTATCGATCAGATAACAGAGAACGGCCGCGTTTTTTGCGTACCTGTGCCGTCGTCATTCAAAGAATTTCGCACGCGCACGCTGCCTGATTTCGTGTAACAAACGCGGTGCAGGTACAGGATCGTCCGACAAACTGCGAATAAAAATTTGTTTGCGCTAAACAACACGGCAGTCAAAGTGTTAGCGCTTTGGTCTTATGATATGGTCTTAAAATATATATAACATATAATATAAAATATAGTATTATATATATATATATAAAAGGATATTTTATATGTTTAATAAATTTAACGTAATCTTTCGATATTTTAAGGCAGCGAAAACAATGTCAAACTAACCAAACAAGCAGCCACTTCGATACGACGGGCAGAGACTTTTTCACATAAAACAGTTGATAATCACAGTTCCTTGTTTATTTCCGTATATATATATATGTGTTATGGAACTATGTATCACCCTACACAAACATGGAAATTAAGCATCACCGCTTGAGAAAAAAAAGTCATGCGTAAGTAATAGCGGCCGATAACGGTTGGCAAGAAAAAGTCACGTATACGTGACAGCGGCCGGCAAACTGTTAACACGTTCCCTGCCAAGCATATTTTACTATGTTAGAACGGCGATGCTATGAAATACTACAGCGTTCGACAGCGGATACTACTATAGCAGCATATATACTACAGCAGTATAACAGCGGAAATCATTTTTATTCGAACCCCAAAGTTTTCCCCTACAATAATGTGCAGGTATTGGAGACCAAAGGATCGCATCACCATTCTAATAACAACCGCATTCATAAAATAATAATTGCTACCCATTGCAAATATTTTGGATCTTCAGTAAAATCTCTTGCGTCGATCAACACGGAAGTCAAAGTGTTAGCGCTTTGGTCTTATGATATGGTCTTAAAATATATATAATATATACTGTAAAATATAGTGTAGCATCAGAAAAACGGCCGTAGATGTGTCGCATAAATGTAGGAAGTGGGTGTGTGTGTGTGAGTGGCTGCGACCGGGAGTGTCTGTTGCGAGTGAGGTATAATGATAGCGTGGTTTTGTTTGAAGAATGCGTGACGTAT
Organism: Cryptocheilus praepositus; assembly: GCA_033815515.1. Lineage (NCBI taxonomy): Eukaryota > Metazoa > Arthropoda > Insecta > Hymenoptera > Pompilidae > Cryptocheilus > Cryptocheilus praepositus. Next base: position 6,462,573 of record JAWWQZ010000271.1, read on the forward strand.
GTCTCATTATTGCGCGTGTCAACTGCAACGTATATTATCAAGCGAGAGAGAATGTAGGTAAGAATGAGAGGATGCGTGTTTTTACGAATGATTGGATACCGATATCCTTGGGGAAGGACGTGGGGTGCTATAGCAACGGCCCGGCGAGGAGATAAAGTTTTCGTTTAGTTATAGTGCAGTAATAGGTCAGAGTTTTTTAAGTTGTCGTTCAGTCAAGTTCAGAGAGAGTAGTTCAGTCCAGTATAGATACGTTTTCTTGCCGTTTACCGAATAGTAGTCGGATTGCCACAGTTCTATTTTTATTTTGTATTTATATGTATAATTAGTGTCAGTTTTATTTATCTTTATATAAATTATTCTACTCAATATAATTCCGCATCACACTTCGACATCACCTAACATCAAATATCCCTACAATAGTATTATATATATAGTAAAGGAATAGTATTTTACTATATTAAAAACGCAACGCAGCTGCCATCATGGCAGTGAAAGTGTTAAAAGTCGTTATTTCTCGGGATGCCGGCGGCGGACGAAATCAGTGCAGAAGTCATCCCTGGCAGTCATTAATTCTCAGGCCGACAAGACCCGATCCGACAACTCGGGGGTCAAGGATCGTCCCTACGAGTGTAGTCGTCATCGTGCTTAGCAGGAGACCGTCCTAACTATGACGCTTAATCTCCGCGAGCTAATTCATCGGGCCCGTAATTCGAGGAAATCAGGCTCGTACCACCATTTCGAGAAATTAAGACAAATGCGAAAGGGCTGTCCCGGCAGCTGTCGCTTCCTACGAGCCCTTCGGCCTCGAAAATACCTTCAATGAGGACATTGGAATGGATCCCAATTCCCGTTAAACGCGCAGTCGTGACCGGAATGTTGAATAATTTATATCCGAATGAGCGATGCATTCCGGCCGGCGAACGGAGGAAGCGAAGACGGGAGTGAATCTGTCGGGGACAAAAATTCTCCGCGGCGATCGGCGAATTTCGACAAGCGGGGCCTATCGGCAAAAATCGCGGAGCGTCGCAGTCCTCGAAATTAACCACAATGGTACTGGGACGTGCGGGAAATAAATTATGCCCGGTACTCGGCGTACTTTCGTATTTCGGGCGATGTCGCGGTACGTGTGAAAAATAATTCAACTACGGCGCTTTAAACAGTTAACGATGGCGATCTCTTTGCAGCGCGCATAAGTGGGTGTTACGATAATCAAGCGATGATGGGTATAGTCGTCAAACACAGAATTAGTGTCGCTGTTGAAATATTGGGTCGAAAAGACGCCTTTATTTTATAAAATAAACAATTTTATTGGCAATGTTTACACAGTTGCTTAACATGAACGTATATTATATACATAATAAGCGAAAAACTTAGGAAAAAGTATTAAATATCTATAAAAGTTGAACATGTAAACTGATGCTGTCGTGTGATATTCTCGAAAACAAGAAACAACGCATGGTGTTCTTTATACATTTTAGTTTCCTTTATATCTTATACTCTTTACTTTTCTTTATTATTTACATATTTTATGCATTACTTTATACACAGAGTAAGTGTCGCTGTTGAAATATTGCGTCGAAAATACGACTTTATTTGATAAAAGAAACAATTTTATTTGCAATGTTTACACAGTTGCTTAACGTGAACATATATTATGTATTTATTGTCTGTAATTACAGGTTGGATGAATGTTAGTTTATTCGTTATGCGCATTTTTCTTGTATTTTAACAGTTATAAGATGAGTGAGTGGTAAGATAAAAAACGTTTCTATGCGCACGCTTTTGAAAAATAAACGTTAATTTCGTTCGTCCAGAAGAATTTAATTAGTAAGCCGTGCGTGTTCATTGTGTTTTACGTTCATTTTTTTATAAAATGTATAGTGCCATATTGGACCCACTCACAAGTTCATTGAAAGCCGAAAGAATTGAATTAGGTCAGCACGCCTGTTTATTAGATTTAGCGTCGATTTTTTATAACATTTAAAGTATCGACTTTGATTCAATTACAAGTTATTAAACTACTGGGCTAATGGACTGGTTTGCGCAAACTAACACACATGAATCTAAAGTAAACTAGTGCGCCCAAACACTTTTGTGAAGTTGCCTACTAAAATGGAGTTATTTCAAAAGTCCGCTTATTGAATTCAGCGTTCGATTTTTTTGCGATATTAAAAGTACTCGGTTTGATCTAGTTACAAGGTCGTTGAAGATGCACAAATTGAAGTACCGCACACGAAGCAACAGCTGGATATGTTTGCGCAAATTAATAGGCATTAGCCTGAAGTAAAAATACCAGCGTCCGAACATTTTTGCAAGCACACGTAAATTATACGTTAATTCCATCTGACCGAAAGAATCGAATCATCGCGCAGCGTCTGCTTAAACACTCAATGTTCAATTCGTAGAAGATTTAAAGCGCTCGACTTGATCTCGTTACAAGTTTATTGAAGACGCAGAAATTGAACTACGTCACATCAACCAGCTACGATACTTTCATGTGCAAACTTATACGTCTTAACACAATAAAATCTTAATAAAATAACACGTTAATATAATAAAATTTTAATACAATGTCATCTTAATACAATAATATCTTAATAAAATAGCATCTTAATATAATAAAATCTTAATACAATAACATCTGAATTATCATAAAACATTTTTCAACCTTGTTAAACTCTGAGAGGATTGTATGACTTGTTATTGGTTCTTTGCATGTTTAACACGTTCTGTGCCACGTGTACCATTTATGGTGAAATCGGAACGTGTACCGTTAATTCTCAAACCACATGTAATTGCCATAAATGGTACACGTAGAAATAGTTATTTAATGCGCTGAAAATATATTATGACAAATTTAATTCTGTAAAATATATTTCCACTAAAAGTATGAGGCGTTATAAAAAATGTAGTATAGAATAAAGTACGTGAATCTGTTTAATTGTTTTATGTACAATTATTAATAATTACGGGTAATAGTTGGATTTTTTAAAGTAAGACTTGCATAAATATGGCTTGTTTGGGTAACCGTTGCAAAACATCACTACTTTTGACTTATGCTGATTCAGCAGCGAACATTTTGGCATAAAACGCAAAAACCGTTTTGCCATTTCGCTTTTCAATTTTATGTCGTTTTCTAGAGTTTGTCGCAAAAAATGCTATCTCCGTTTATTTACCTATATCCTCTTTTGGTAAACATTTTATTTCCCTTGTTTTTATTCAACAAAATCGAATACAGCGTGTTCTTTTAAATTTTACTGACATTTGCAATCGCATAATTACATGCATCACGTGAAAATTGTTACTATTACAGATTCTTGCATCTGTGTCGGAACGTGTCCGTCACCCTTATATGTGCCGAAACAATTTTATTTCTAATATTTGCACAGTTCCTTAACATGAACACATATTATATACATAATAAACGACAAACTTAGAAAAAATAATTAAATGTCTATAAAAGCAACTCTGACTGCACGAAACTGGTAACAAAAAAATTATCTATATTCGTATATTTTAATATATCTAAAATATCCGTCATGGAAATGGTAACAAAATTTTACGCATGACGGATATAATCGTCATGACACAAAATTCTGCCATGTCTCCATGACGGATATTTTAAATACATTAAAATTTACGAACATATTTTATTTTTCGCCAAAATTACAATTTAAATATTAAATTGCACAAAATTTTACGCATGGCATATATAATCGTCATGATACAAAATTCTGCCACATCTCCATGATGGATATTTTGGATATATTAAAATATACGAATATAGTTTATTTTTTGCCAAAATTACAATTTACATATATGAAATTGCACAAAATTTTACGCGTGACGGATATAACCGTCATGACACAAAATTCTGCCACATCGCCGTGACGGATATTTTAAATATATTTAAAATTTACGAACATATTTTATTTTTCGCCAAAATTATAATTTAAATATCAAATGGTAACAAAATTATACGCATGACGGATATAATCGTCATCACAAAATTCTGCCACATTTCCATGACGGATATTTTAAATATATTAAAATTTATGAATATAGTTTATTTTTCGCTCAAAATTACAATTTAAATATCAAATTGCACAAAATTTTACGCATGGCATATATAATCGTCATCACAAAATTCTGCCACATTTCCACAACGGATATTTTAAATATATTAAAATTTATGAATATATTTTATTTTTCGCTCAAAATTACAATTTAAATATCAAATTGCACAAAATTTTACGCATGACGGATGTAACCGTCATGACACAAAGTTCTGCCACATCTCCATGACGGATATAGTCGTTATATTATACTTAACTGGTTAATTAGCAGAGTCCACCGAGTCCGTTGCATTCGCCGATATCGTTTCTTCTCTAAAGTTCGATACCGTTGAACTTTCGAGTGGCAACGCGTTACTCTCTGATTTACCGCGCAAGGCCCTCCACGGGGCGGGAAAAAAGTTTGCACCCCCGGCGATATATTAAGTATTCCACGTAACGCACGTTGCCGCGTGTCAGTCGTTCTTACAATCGGAGGGGGTGAAAAGAATACATCGCGGGATTACGGCCGAGGAACCCTGGGGTCCCGCACAATCGGGCGCAGATGAAAATTTATCATGTATCTGGCGAAAACACGGCGAGATATCCGCGACACGTGGCGGATCTCGAACACTCCGGCGTTGACGCAAATATCAACAAGACAATATAGATAAATGACGCTTAACGGCCCGGAATGATGAGATTAAAGGCGTCCGGATATCGCGAGGGTGGAAAAACTCGCCACTTTTGCGTTTCCTCAACATTCGAGGTCTGCAGATTGTCGTCACGGAGGAAAATGTGTTCTGTGTGTGTGTGCGAAAGTGGAAAGTGGAAAATGGAGGGGCTTATTTCGGTGACGTGGACAGAAGATCCTATTGTTACCTGTTCGATAAAGTTGTGAGGGGGAATTTTGCGTTATTAGAAACTTGTGGAGCCGCGTTTAGATGCAAATAAACCGAACGTAGATGTACCAGGTTGTTCAATAAGTTTTGTTTTGTTTTGAAAACACATTTCAACGAGTTAAATTTGTTTTTGTTTTGTTGGTTATCTTCTTATCAACGTATGTGAAGGTTATATTTCAATCAGTCAATTCATTCTTTGTTTACAAGTCATTTAGTGTCGCCGTGTCACAGTATTTTCGACAATGGAAAAAATTGAATATTGTGCAGTGATAAAACGTTTCTTATATTTGGAAGGTGTAGGAACTCAAAAGAAGATTCACGAACGAATGTTAAGAGTGTATAATGAACGTTATATTCAATTAGAACAGTAGAAAGATGGGATTGCTGAATTTAAACGTGGTCGTACAAGTTATGAAGACGATCCACGTGAAGGACGTCAAAAACCGCATCAACACCAGAAATCGTAGCCAAAGTTAGCATATGGTTTTGGAAGATCGTCGATTGACTGAGAGGGATTTAGTAGAAACTCTACACATCTCATTAGGCAGTGTGAGTCATATTTTAAATTAAATTTTGAGTTTTAAAAAGCTGTGTGCACAATGGGTGCCGCATTCGCTAACAATTGAACAAAAACACATTCGAATGCGACTTTCTCAACAACATTTGGAGCGTTTTAAAAAAGATAAAGTGGATTTTGTGCGTCGATTCATCACTATGGATGAACTTCAAAAAGTCTATCACAATTGGATCATTTAAATTTTCAAAACAAGAGGCTAAAGAGTGGTGTGAACCTGGTTGTTATTTCGAAACGAGTTCGTGTCCAGAAATCGGCCAAGAAGGTAATGGCATCAGTTTTTTGGGATGCGAAAGGATTTTTTATTTGTGGATTACTTCAAACTGGTAAAACAATTAATTCTGAATATTATTGCAATTTTGGACCAGTTGAATCAAAAAATTGTGAATAAAAGATCGTTTGCAGAATAAAAAAATTGTGTTTCATCAGGACAACGAACACCGTGTCACAAGAGCATTTTGACAATGGATATAAATCCATGAATTAAAGTTCGAATTGTATAATGCATCCGCCGTATTCACTCAGATTTAAACGCTAATACTTCCATTTGCTCAAGAACTCAAAATTTATGCGTGGCAATCGTTTTTCGTCAAATGAAGAGGTCACAACGGCTGTTGAAGCGTATTTTGCAGACTTCGGAATCTATTTTAATGGGATCCACAGATTCAACACTTTTGAGCTGCATTAATTTCAGAAGATTATCCTGAATAATAAATATTTTGAACATAACATTGTGTTTTTCTCTATCTCTCGACAAAACTTATCTCTCTCTGGTAGAGGTGTGACGGGGTGATATCCTGAAAACACGTTTCAACGAGTTATATTCGTAATGTAGGAACTCAAAGACAGAGTCCTGCGAAATTTGGTGAAATTTTGTGTGTCGCGTGAGTGAGAGGGCGGTCGTTATTTCTTTTTTAACACGTTGACTGCCGTTGTGGTCATCGGTGACTGGCGCAAAAGGTCTCATGGGAAATTCAAAAAATACACAATTGGTAGCATTTATAATTTTGTAAATGCAATTAATATTAAATAGTGATGTTGTAAATGTATTACAACAAGCGCTTTTATTTCAATATGCTGATACGTTTCAGCGTGGTGCTACCGTCGAAAAGGTATTTAAAGGTAATACAGTAAAACTAACAGCTTAAATATTTTTTATTTCTCACAAGTTCACAAGGTGGTCAACAACTGTAAATAATACCGTCAATGACTGTGATTTCTGCGGTCCATCACTATGAATTGGCAATATTAAATGTATCGTTGTGCTATTAATAAACAAAATTTTGTTTCCGTTTCGTTACAGGCTGAATATGTGTAGGATTTTTGATTGGAATGATATATTAAACGGTTTCAAACACAAAAGTAATGGTTATAATGCGACCTATCACTCTGTATTAAACGCTAATAAAGGTTCGCTCAAAACTTGTTAAACGCATTTTGATAATCTCTAAATATTCGCTAAGATGCACACATTGTTATGCTTGAAGGTTTCGCAACGACTCACTTATTTTAATATCGCGTTCAACACTTTTATACTGCTTGGTTTCTAGAACATTCCTAATAACAAATATAGATACATGCATTCTTTCTCACTCTCTCACTCTCGCTTTCTCTCTCTCATACGCACACTTTCTCATTGTTCGTTCATATAAAATCACACATCCTACACATGTTCTTACAACATTTTCCTGTCCTAATATGCTAAAAACTAATGAATTCAACTGATATATCGCTATTCTTAAGCGGTCAATCACTGTATATTTTACCCTGTTTCTAATTTCCTCAGACAATCACCCGCGCATCGCGGCGGCTAATGCAAAAATATGAAGGCGGTCGCTGCGTGTTCGCGGGGCGCAAACATTTTTCATGAGATTTATTTCGCTCCGCGATATTTATCGGCTTGTACTCTCACCTCACGTTCGTCGCTGAACGTCAGCTATCCGTTGTAACTGCTTGTTTACAGTGAAGCTTACGCCGGCGGTTTACAATGCGACCTATCACGCAGATGAGCCACCGGAGGAGAAGCAGAATGCTGGGCTTGTTCAACGAGAGTTTTAATAATCTCAGCGCGGAGATAATTTGTGGCGCGGACGACGTCGTGAATACAGATTCGATCTCGCGAACGAGCTTGCAGCCGCAGCATGTACCCCGATGCACTGCCGTGTTGATAGAATAAAGTGGATTCAGCCAACGGATCCCGCGGACGCAGTTTTTGCCGGCGAAATAAGTCGGCAGGCGGAATATACTTTGCGGCTAACTTTCTGCTTGACGTTTCGGTCAAAAATAGGTGTACGAACTGTGTGACGTTTGTAGATATTGATCGCGTCATCATCAGGGGACGTATGAGAAAATGTACTTTCGGAGGATATACTATTTGTCACGTGGCTTATTGTAAACTTAAAAGTGCAGAGAGGTTTTGTTGTGATTGGCGATCTATTATTAATGAGGCAACGACAATTATCGATCGGCAGTGCATTACTATCTTAACAAACTAAAGCAAGTGCAGGTGCAGATTCCGTAGACGCAGTTTTTGCCGGCGTAATAAGTCGGCAGGCAAAATATATTATAATCTGCGGCTAATTTTCTGCTTGGCGTTTCGGTAAAAAATAGGTTTATAAATTCTGTGACGTACTTTTACAACTCGTTTGCAGACGTTGGTCGCGTCATCATTAGGGAATGTACGAGAATATGTACTTACGGAGATCATGCTATTTGCCGCGTGGCTTATTGTAAGCTAAAACGTGCGAGAGATTTTGTTGTGATCAGCGATCTGTTATTAATGAGACAACGACAATTATCGTTATCAATTTTTGCCGGCGAAATAAGTCGGCAGGCGGAATATACTTTGCGGTCCACTTTCTGCTTGACGTTTCGGTCAAAAATAGCTGCACGAATTGTGCGATGTATTTTTATGAAGCGTTTGCAAATATTGACCGCGTCATCATCAGGGGACGTACGAGAAGATGTACTTACGGAGGACATGCTATTCACCGCATGGCTTATTGTAACCTAAAAATCTGTTGTTAATCAGACAACGGCAATTATCGATCGCCAGTGTACTACTATCTTAACAAACTAAAGCACGCGCAGCTGCAGATCCCGCGGACGCAGTTTTTGCCGGCGAAATACATATATATACTTTACGACTAACTTTCTGCTGGACGTTTCGGTCAAAAATAGGTGCATGAATTGTTTGAAGTACTTTTACTAGGCGTTCGCAGATATTGATCGTGTCATCATCAGAGCATGTATGAGAAGATGTACTTACGGCGGACATGTTATTTGCCGTGTGGCTTATTGTAAATTAAGAATCTGTTATTTGTGAGACAACGACAATTATCGTTCGCCATTTGTTATCTTAATAAACTAAAGCACGCGCAGGTGCAGATCCCGTAGCCCCAGTTCTCGTCACCGCAGTACTCCCATACACAGAACACACCTATAAGCTACCTGCCGCCTGGTTTACTGCCACTGAACCGGTGAATCGCGCAGGTAGTTTTTGCCGTGACGACCTATTACGAACAATTTTCAACGAGAGTCGTCGATCGCCAATGGACCAGGTTCATGGAAAAAAGTAGCCATTCATACGTAATTCCACATCTACCCTGTAACACAGCCAGACAGACCCCACCACAGATTCGCCTAACTTCCATCACTCACAATGCACGTGTGTTAGAATCAAGAGAAGAGATAAATTGCGAAATATTTATTTTACAATAATCAGTCCGAACTCTTTGCAATTCTCCGGTGGAATGCCGAGGTGCCAAGGAATGCGATAATCTACCACCCCTTCATTCCCCTTCCCTTTTGCAAACAATTTTCAACGAGAGTCGTCGATCGCCAATGGACCAGGTTCATGGAAAAAAGTAGCCATTCATACGTAATTCCACATCTACCCTATAACACAGCCAAACGGACCCCTCCACAGATTCGCTTAACTTCCATTACTCACAATGCACGTGTGTTAGAATCAAGAGAAGAGATAAATTGCGAAATATTTATTTTGCAATAATCAGTCCGAACTCTTTGCAATTCTCCGGTGGAATGCCGAGGTGCCAAGGAATGCGATAATCTACCACCCCTTCATTCCCCTTCACTTTTGCAAACAATTTTCAACGAGAGTCGTCGATCGCCAATGGACCAGGTTCATGGAAAAAAGTAACCAATCATACGTAATTCCACATCTACCCTATAACACAGCCAAACGGACCCCTTCACAGATTCGCCTAACTTCCATCACTCACAATGCACGTGTGTTAGAATCAAGAGAACAGATAAATTGTGAAATTTTTATTTTGCAATAATCAGTCCGTACTCTTTGCAATTCTCCGGTGGAATGCCGAGGTGCCAAGGAATGCGATAATCTACCACCCCTTCATTCCCCTTCCCTTTTGCAAACAAAAATCCGTAGCGAAGGAGGCCTCTCGTGACAGGTGCGCATCCATGTATTTTGATTATGACTCATCGCATTCCGCACAACAATGATTACTTCAGTGCCGGACATCACCTAAGACCCCCGTGAATTTCGCCGCAAATTTATTTCCCGGTAACCCGCGCGCAACTCGAATCGCGAACTTTTAATTCGATCCATCGCTTAATTGCGCGTCGAGCGATCCGTCGAAGATCCGCCCGATATTTCACCGTCCGTATCGCCGGCGGGCAGTGAATCCGGGAAATATTTCGGTCGGCGAAAGGCGAAGTGAACAATAATTTTCGGATAAAAGCCTCTCTGCAGTGGAGTTTTCACGGTTCGGCCTCGTCGCCACAAGGCCGTTTTACAAATTCGCCCCGGTGCATCGCATTTTTCGACAGAGCTTTCACGCTCGGACGCGTTTGCCTCGATGTCGCAGTGCCGGGGTTAAGCTGTGTCGCTCGTGCATTTAGAGGGTCCAGAGAGGAGTGAAGCGAGAGAGTCGGAGAATTGGAGCGAGAAACGAATGGAATGTGGAGATTGCGGGGGTGGCGAGGGAAAACGTTTGTGCGAGTGAGATGGATAAAGTGTTCGAGAGAGAGAGAGAGAGAGAGAGAGAGAGAGAGAGAGAGAGAGAGAGAGAGAGAGAGAGAGAGAGAGAGAGAGAGAGAGAGAGAAGATGGGGCCCTGTTAGGTTGTAACTGGTCTATTACTGGCTTTATTGAGATTGGGAATCAGCCGACGATTACCACCGGAGGCAGGGCTCGCTTCGAAAATACTGGGCGATACAGCATCACATTCAACGATCTCCACGACCGGCAGGAAGGAGCGAACGGAAAATCGGTTATTACCGGCGTGCACCTCCGTTGAAATCAGTATTCGACGGCGCAGCGTGATGAATCGGAACATTTTTGCAGCTTTGAGGGCTTCCGTGTGATCTGACCGTTTGACTGCATCGCACATGTTATTGACGATGTGCATTGCTCTTTATGCATATACGCGGCATGTAAGAATAAGATCAATGTATAGTGGTTCAATATAACACTGAATGTTTTGTGATGGAAACATTTATTAGACGCATATATATGTTTTTGCGGTGTATTAAAGATCCTGTGCGGATGTACTATATTGTACAGTGGTACTACTAATGCACTACTGGACTATAGTAGTAGTACTGCTGTACTACTATACTACAGCAGTAGTACTGCTGTACTACTATACTACTATACTACAGCAGTAGTACTGCTGTACTATTATACTACAGCAGTAGTACTGCTGTACTACTATACTACAGCAGTAGTACTGCTGTACTACTAAACTACAGCAGTAGCACTGCTGTACTACTATACTACAGCAGTAGCACTGCTGTACTACTATACTGCAGCAGTAGCACTGCTGTACTACTATACTGCAGCAGTAGCACTGCTGTACTACTATACTGCAGCAGTAGCACTGCTGTACTACTAAACTACAGCAGTAGCACTGCTGTACTACTATACTACAGCAGTAGTACTGCTGTACTACTATACTACAGTAGTAGCACTGCTGTACTACTAAACTACAGCAGTAGCACTGCTGTACTACTATACTACAGCAGTAGTACTGCTGTACTACTATACTACAGCAGTAGTACTGCTGTACTACTATACTACAGCAGTAGTACTGCTGTACTACTATACTACAGCAGTAGTACTGCTGTACTACTGTACTATAGTAGTAGTACTGCTGTACTACTGTACTACAGCAGTAGTACTGCTGTACTACTATACTACAGCAGTAGTACTGCTGTACTACTATACTACAGCAGTAGTACTGCTGTACTACTAAACTACAGCAGTAGTACTGCTGTACTACTATACTACAGCAGTAGTACTGTTGTACTACTAAACTATAGCAGTAGTACTACTGTACTACTATACTACAGTAGTACTACTACTGCACTACTATATTACTGTACTAGTATACTACAGTAGTATAGTATATATACGTTACTCGCAGTCGTAAGGTTGAATACTAATGTTGATATATTCAATAATGGCAGTAAATTAATGTAAGGTATTACATCTAATATTGAATGTTACAATTAGTCAGGTAAACTTATTATTTGTATAAATTGTGAATAATACAGTATTACAGTCCTTTAAAAGCAGTATTCGCCGGCGCAGCGTGATGAATCGGAACATTTTTGCAGCTTTGAGGGCTTCCGTGTGATCTGACCGTTTGACTGCATCGCACATGTTATTGACGATGTACATTGCTTTTTATGCATATACGCGGCATGTAAGAATAAGATCAATGTATAGTGGTTCAATATAACACTGAATGTTTTGTGATGGAAACATTTATTAGACGCATATATATGTTTTTGCGGTGTATTAAAGATCCTGTGCGGATGTACTATATTGTACAGTGGTACTACTAATGCACTACTATACTATAGTAGTAGTACTGCTGTACTACTATACTACAGTAGTAGTACTACCGTAAAACATCTACATATATGCAATTTGTGTCAGCAAATTATAACAACTGTCTTCGTCACAAAAATAACAGAATGCTCCATACTGGTAGACAGTGGAAATTTGCTTACTTTACTTGCCTTGGTCGTTGACGTAGACGTACGATCATTCAATTTGATTGTTTTTGGGTTAAATATAGTGCCGCTTGAGTGCGAAGTGAATCGGTGACGATGCTGGTTTCGGCGACGTAAATATCGAGGTGCACGAAATTTCTGTGTCTGTTTTAATTGAGTTTATAATGTTATTGGAGTTCGTGCACTTTCTGTCATTCCAAATCCGGCGACGGTTTGCCGAGTATCTGATGCGTTTTGATGCAGATACGGTTCCTTTGAGAATAACAAGTCTACTAGAAACGTCAATCCGAGATATTAGCAAGTCGATGCCCCAGTTTACCTCAATCTGCGGGGATTCAGGTAATCAAACACGAATAGAAAATAGGTTGGCGTTAACTCTATTGATGCCTAACGTCGTACGAATATCATTTATTTAACAGTGTACAGAAGTGTACAACATTTTCATATGGAAATATAATATATTATACATGATACACATGATATATATATATATATATATATTATTTTCATTTTGCACAATTCAGACGTATTCTATAGTATTTCATCACGTTGTGGTTTTATTATAGTAAAATACTATTTTTTTACTATATATATAATACTATATTTTATATTATATATTATATATATTTTATGAGCATTATCGCATTATTTTCATTTTATACAATTCAATCATATTCTATAGTACTTAATCACGTTGCGATTTTAATATAGTAAAATACTATTTCTTTAATGTATATACTATATATATGTTACATATATAATATAGTATTATATATATAGTAAAGAAATAGTATTTTACTATATTAAAACCACAACCTGTTGAAGTACTACAGAATATGATTGAATTGTGCAAAATGAAAATAATGCGAGGGTATCGGAGACCACAGAATTTGATCACTATTTAATATTAATCTCATTTACAAAATTACAAATGCTACCGATTGGGTATTTTTAACATTTTCCCTGAGACCATTTTCGCCGATCTCCGATGACCGCCACGGCAGTCAACGTGTTAATAAAGAAATAACCGCCCTCTCCCTCCCGTCCCCCACAAAATTTCACAAACCCATACTTTCACGTGACAAACCCGCTACGCCGCTTTATAAAAACGCCTCGCCCTAACGAGCTCCTACGTAAATTTGTCCGAAAAACATATATAATATAGTATTATATTTGTCCGAAATATACATATATAATATAGTATTATATATATAGTAAAGAAATAGTATTTTACTATATTAAAACCACAACCTGATGAAGTACTACAGAATATGATTGAATTGTGCAAAATGAAAATAATGCGAGGGTATCGGAGACCACAGAATTTCATCACTATTTAATATTAATCTCATTTACAAAATTATAAATGCTACCGATTGGGTATTTTTAAAATTTTCCCTGAGACCATTTTCGCCGATCTCCGATGACCACCGCGGCAGTCAACGTGTTAATAAAGAAATAACCGCCCTCTACCTCCCTTCCCCCACAAAATTTCACAAACCCATACTTTCACGCGACAAACCCGCTACGCCGCTTTATAAAAACGCCTCGCCCTAACGAGCTCCTACGTAAATTTGTCCGAAAAACATATATAATATAGTATTATATTTGTCCGAAATATACATATATAATATAGTATTATATATATAGTAAAGAAATAGTATTTTACTATATTAAAACCACAACCTGATGAAGTACTACAGAATATGATTGAATTGTGCAAAATGAAAATAATGCGAGGGTATCGGAGACGACAGAATTTCATCACTATTTAATATTAATCTCATTTACAAAATTATAAATGCTACCGATTGGGTATTTTTCAAATTTTCCCTGAGACCATTTTCGCCGATCTCCGATGACCACCGCGGCAGTCAACGTGTTAATAAAGAAATAACCGCCCTCTGCCTCCCTTCCCCCACAAAATTTCACAAACCCATACTTTCGCGCGACAAACCCGCTACGCCGCTTTATAAAAACGCCTCGCCCTAACGAGCTCCTACGTAAATTTGTCCGAAAAACTACGGCGTCAACCGCCTTCCCGTAACAGCCTGTCAATGCCACTCTATAATTACATCCCATGATCGACGCTTTCCAATATAATCTTAATCATCGCGCGCGCTCCGCGGGCAGAATTTATCGCGGCGGGCAATTTAAAAGGAGCGCCGGGAAATTTTAATGAAACACGTTCGGCGCGCGGACCCTTTTCGGCGAAATCGCACAATACAGTCTCCCGCCAATAAATCTATGGGAGGCGATCGGAGTGGCTGCTCGCTCTTAAGACCCGACAATGCCCTTGTCGTCGCGATACTTCTCGATGAGTTATTATGCGGGTAGCTCCTGCAAATTGGGCGAAGTCGAGGACGACGCCGCCATTGTCCTCGTCGTTGTTGTTGTCGTTCTTCCCGGGCAACACCTTCATTTCGCGTCCTGTCGTGCGGTTGATGCTTAATCTGGGATCCCGCGTCTTACGTCCGGGACTCGTCGCCTTACGACGAGCTCGCGGGGAGACCATAAATCTTAGAAAACTTTCGGTCCTGGAGTGCGAAATAGGCGGAGGTAACCGCAAACGAATCGGCATCGAGAAGTTTGAAGGGACGCGAACAGCGGTTGAGACACGAAGTTTATTAATGAGACCGAGTTCGCGGGGGGGGAGGGGTAATTAGGGGAAGGCTGGATATGGTGGAGCAAAACATCGAGGAATGGGTCGATTGATGGGGTAATGTGTAGCGATAGACGGTTGTTAGTAACAATTCGTTTAGAATCATGCGCTTGCGTCGGTTGAGGATTAACGCTTTTATTGTCAGGACCATCTGGCGAAGACTGGAAGGGCCGATTTGATATTCATACTTTTATGAATTGCTTTATAAAAACAAAACGCCGATTTTCTGGAGGAGTGTTTTAAAATTGGTTCTTTTCAAACTTAGAAGATATTGAATACGATTTTAGTGAAATGAAATATTTAGTAATAAATAATGTACATTTTTATATTAAAAGTAGTAAGTAAGTAAAATAAATGTAATAATTGAATAATATATCATTTAATAAAATAATTTAATTTAATTAAAACTTAAATAATTTAACAAGGCCCTCTTTCATATAACAACAGTTTCGGATAAAATAAAGGAGTCTACCATCTTAATCTTCGAAAATATTTTACCATCTCTGCGACATCAAAAATGTAATGCGAAAATAAATGCTTGATTGTGCGACGTTTATGGTTAAATCAAGTGCAGTTGGGGAAATCAATAGACGCGGTTGAGCATCTTTGTTGGGAGAGCGTCAGATACATTTTCCGGTAGTTTACGAACGAACTCTGGCAAATGGGAAATATAGCGGAATACCTGAAATTCCGGGCATAAGCAACTCGCACGTAATCAATGAAGTTTCACGGAATGTAACGTCGATTGCGGATTTTTTTATCAAAGGCTCCCATCCAATGATTGGTTTAGTTTTTATTATTTTTATTTGTAGTATTTATGTAGAAACCACTACCGAACAAATTGACGTAGCACACCTCAAGTTTCCAAAATGTTTCGCACGTGACCCACAAAATTTCCGACAATGCAATGTCGATTGCGGACATTTGATCGAAAATGTCCATTAAAAGCACTCATCTGATAATTGGTTTAGTTTTTTTTTTATTTTAATCGATAATAATATATATACAAATTAGTGGGGAAAAAGTGACGCAAATACTTGAAGTTCCCAACATAAATGTTTTGCACGTCACCGACGAAATTTCCGACAATGCGACGTCGGTTGCAGAAATTTTATCGAAAATGTCCGTATAAAGTACTCGTGCAATAATTGGTCTACTTCTTATTAATTTTGTTGATACTAATATATGTACAAAATAGTGGCGCAACATATCTGAAGTTTCCAACATAAATGTTTCGCACGTCACCGACAAAATTCTCAACAATGCGACGTTAATTTGCTTGAATTTGATCGAAAATTGTTTAAATATATCATTTAATAATTAGTTCAGTTTTTATTATTTTGATCAATAAATATACGTACAAACTAGTGGTAAAAAAATGACGCAACGCATCGAAATTCTCAACATAAATGTTTCGCATGTCATCGATGAAATTCCCGACAAGCGACGCCGATTGTCGGAATTTTATCAAAAAGGTCCGTACAAAGTGCTCATGCAATAATTAGTTTAGTTCGTATTATTTTTACCGATACTAATATATATACAAAATAGCGGGCAATATACCTACAACATAAATGTTTTGCACGTAATCGATGAAGTTTCGACAATGCGACATCGGTTGCAGGATTTTTTTATCGAAAATGTCCATTCAAAGCACTCATCCGATAATTGCGATTATAACGCGACTTCATATATTTCGTCAAAGCGCGACCATTATATGTACATTTATAGGAAACATTAGACGAGCAACGACTGGTAACGGATTTCCATGCGGACACCCTACCTGTAAATGCACGTATGGAAAAAAATGGCACAATACATAAAATCGCACAAAACCAATCGCACCGTGGACAAAATCCCAGCGAACGAGCGTCTGCACAAAAACAGGTTTTAATCACACGCTATTGGTTATCCCGGGGACCAGCGTTAAGATTGTTACGCGTGCGATTAAGGGGTAACATCTAGCTTAACGCCTAAAAACATAGGGTAAATTTAGGGATTTTTTTTAATTACATGATATAACATATCGAAATATGGTTTAAAGGCGTTTAATGTGCATACTTCATACGATATAGTACGATATAGTACGATGTAGTATTGCAATATGCGACGGACAATACCGTTCTCTGCACGAGCACATTGGAATTAGGTTTTTAATGAATTTATCATTTTTCTTAAAGATATGGTTCATGTAATTTAACTTTAATGATTTTGTTTAATAATTAATTATACAATTGGCGCATGATATGCTCTAAACACGATACGACGAATAGACACATAAGGATACGGATCGGCATGTTAAAAAGAGTATCTAGTGTATGAAAACCAAATGGTATATTTATTTAAATGAAAAACAACAATTCATACCTGACACTGGCGTATCAGAAACAAAGGTTGTTTATTCCACCTGTATATTCTTAACACTGTTATAAAACGTTTGACGTCGACGTTTTTGAGAAGCTCGTAACGACGGTACTTTTGGGGGGTCCGTGGGAAGATGCGGCGGGATCTTTGCGGTAGGGGATGATTTAAATACATGTTCGTTAGCTTTGGATATTTTGAGAGAGATGCGAGCAAAGCCGAACAAATGTGGGCGAATGTTAGCAAGTCAGAAATATGTAGGGTTGTTTCTGTATCCAGCTCCATAGTGGGATGTGCGAGAGAAGAATTGAATTACGGCAAATATGTGGCGTTCACTTAAAAAACTATTTCTTGTAAGAAATTTTGCGAGATAGTTGGTTGCCAAGAAGAAAGGAATTAAAAATTAAATGTCCACGTGCGAATGCATGTACGAAAATTACATCTTCATTTGAAATTTTTTGAATTTTGGCTTTTTATATCGAATTATTTATTATATTAATTATTATATTATTATATTATATTAAATATTATATTATATAATTATTATATCTTATTAAAAGACGAAGGATTCTTAACTATTCTTAAAAAGTATTTCTGGGGGATACGTGGAAAGATGCGGCGGGATCTTTGCGGTAGGGGATGATTTAAATACATGTCCGTTAGCTTTGGATATTTTGAGAGAGATGCGAGCAAAGCCAAACAAATGTGGGCAAGTGTTAGCAAGTCAGAAATTTGCAAGATTGTTTCTGCATCCAGCTCCATAGTGGGATGTGCGAGAGAAGAATTGAATTACGGCAAATATGTGGCGTTTACTTAAAAAACTATTTCTTGTAAGAAATTTTGCGAGATAGTTGGCTGCCAAAAAGAAAGGAATTAAAAATTAAATGTCCACGTGCGAATGTATGTACGAAAATTACATCTTCATTTGAAATTTTTTGAATTTTGGCTTTTTATATCGGAGCATCTGTGTGTCTTTCAATTGTTGCAAAAGACGAAGGATTCTTAACTATTCTTAAAAAGTATTTCTGGGGGATACGTGGGAAGATGCGGCGGGATCTTTGCGGTAGGGGATGATTTAAATACATGTTCGTTAGCTTTGGATATTTTGAGAGAGATGCGAGCAAAGCCAAACAAATGTGGGCGAATGTTAGCAAGTCAGAAATTTGCAAGATTGTTTCTGCATCCAGCTCCACAGTGGGACGTGCGAGAGAAGAATTGAATTACGGCAAATATGTGGCGTTTACTTAAAAAACTATTTCTTGTAAGAAATTTTGCGAGATAGTTGGTTGCCAAAAAGAAAGGAATTAAAAATTAAATGTCCACGTGCGAATGTATGTATGGAAATGACACATTAATTTAAACTTTTGGTTTTTTATATCGAAGCATCTGTGTGTCTTTCAATTGTTGCAAAAGACGAAGGATTCTTAACTATTCTTAAAAAGTATTTCTGGGGGATACGTGGGAAGATGCGGCGGGATCTTTGCGGTAAATATATACAAAATATATAAAACAAACACACTACTGTAAGTAGAAACATTTATTATTTAAGAACGTCAATTTCAACTTTTAATGTAAAACACGCCCGACGTTAATGCAAACCACATTTTGTCGTAGCGGAAGCGTCGTTACTTCCCAAAATAATAATTCCGCCATCGCCGTTCCCGAATCAATAATACCTACAAAAACCTTCCAAATCCGACAAACTTCGCGTAAACCGTGCCCATCAAACGTTAAAAACGACACTGAGCATCGGGCGTAAATCACGTATTCCTATAAATTCGCAAGGGTGAAATAAAAAAAGGTAAAACACGCCTGAAAAGTACGTGTATAATTTAAACGCAGATCACCAGATGGTGCGTTATCGCTCTCGTCACCGATCAAGCCGTTGAAATTCGCTTTAACTCACTCGCTTCACAGCGACAAGACGACGTGATTTCGATGCGACAAAAAAGCGAGCCGCCTTTCGTTAATCGCCCGTGTAACGCAATCTGAACAGAGTATCCACCGTTTCCAGCCGTTTCACGGCGTAAATTGGAGACGACATCGTGCACAAAGACCTCCTGCCATTTCGATGAAATTCTTTAAACGCGCATATTGCGTCCCGAGGAAGAGTGTTTACAAGCTGACAGAGCAGAGTTACATTTTTCCTGTAAATTGCTTAAAGCACTGCGTCATATACGTATATTATTCCCGGTCGTAGCATAATAATATTGGGTTGTTCGGAAAGTAATTTCGTTTTTATCTGTCTGTGAAAATGAAAGACAATTTTCGTATAACGAACAAATATTTTATTAAATCATATATTGGCCATTCTGGTCCAATACCTTTTGCCATCTTTCTGGTAGTAGCGTGATTCCATGCTCATAAAATTTTTGATCTTTGCTGGCAAAAAAACTGATCGAGGTGGTTTTCGACCTCCTTATTTGAAGTGAATGTTTTACCGTCTAAAAAATTTTGTAGTGACAAGAACAAATAATAATCCGAAGGTGCCAGATCCGGAGAATATGATGGGTGTGGCAATGTATCCCATTCAAGCTATAAAATCTTTTGGCGAGTGACCAAACTTGTAAGAGGTCTCGCATTATCTTGGTGGAACACTACACCTTTTCTGTTGATTAATTCTGGCCTTTTCTGTTGAAGTACATCATTCAGTTTGTCCAGCTGATGACAGTAGACTTCCGAATTAATTGTTGTGTTATCCGGTAAAAGCTCAAAAAAACGATTCCTTTAAAATCCCACCAAACAGATAGCATCACCTTTTTTTATGGATATCGGCTTTGGAAATGCTTTAAGCCGGTTCATCTTTTTTGCTCCATGATCTCTTGCGTTTGACATTCTTATATACAACCCATTTTTCGTCCCCAATAATGATGCGCTTCAAAAATGGATCGTTTTCGTGATGTTTGGGAAGCGAATCACAGGCGTCAACGCGACGATACAAATTTCTCTCCGTGAGAACATGGGAACCCATATATCGAGCTTCGAGGTTGAACCCAGGCCTTTCAAGTGGTCATAAACAGTTGAATTTGACAAACTTAACCTCTCACCGATCTCACGTGTTGTTATTCGCCGGTTTGCATCAACTAATGCCTTTATCGTGTCTTTATCAGCTTCAACCGGCCTTCCAAAACGTGGTGCATCTTCGACATCAAAATTGCCGGATCGAAATTTATAAGCCAGGTCTGGCACTGGGGTACTGTCAGCACATATTCTCCATACACATCGGCTAATTTCTTTCTGGCTTCAACAGCATTCTTAACTTTTCTATAGTAAAAGAGTAAAGTATTACGAAAATGCTGTTTTAAAAAAAAGTCGTAAATTTACCCTATGTTTTTAGGCGTTAAGCTAGATGTTACCCCTTAACTGATCATTTTCATATGTCTTGTTTCACACTCTTTCTGCCTTCACAACGTTTTATAACAGTGTTAAGAATATACAGGCGGAATAAACAACCTTTGTTTCTGATGCGCCAGTGTCAGGTATGAATTGTTGTTTTTCATTTAAATAAATATACCATTTGGTTTTCATACACTAGATATTCTTTTTAACATGCCGATCCGTATCCTTATGTATCTATGTGTCGTATCGTACTTTAGAGCATATCATGCCCAATTGTATAATTAATTATTAAACAAAATCATTAAAGTTAAATTACATGAACCATATCTTTAAGAAAAATGATAAATTCATTAAAAACCTAATTCCAATGTGCTCGTGCAGAGAACGGCATTGTCCGTCGCACATTTAACACGTTCACGCCGGTGTGTACCACCGGTGGTTCACGATCGACTGTCCCATCGGGCGTGAACATTTGTTTAGACGCCGCTCACTATCAAAAATATAGTTCGTTTAGTAAGTGAACAAAATTGCCGTATAGTTGAAATTTAAATAATTGAAACAAGTCACAGTCGTGAGCCACCAAAATAAGCGCTGCATGAATTCGAGCGCCACCTCACATATTTCGATATGTTATATCATGTAATTAAAAAAAATCCCTAAATTTACCCTATGCTTTTAGGCGTTAAGCTAGATGTTACCCCTTAATCGCACGCGTAACAATCTTAACGCTGGTCCCCGGGATAACCAATAGCGTGTGATTAATGTTTTTGCAGACGCTCGTTCGCTGGGGATGAGTCCACGGGGAGTTCTCGCTATTTTGCACTGGCTATTTGCCACTCGCCTCCATACGGTGCATTACGACAGGTAGGGTGTCCGCATGGAAATCCGTTACCAGTCGTTGCTCGTCTGGCCGCTTCGATCAAGTGCACAATGGGAATGGTCGCGCTTTGTCGAAACTCTCAAGGCGCCAGTCGCGTTATAAGGCAATTATCGGATGAGTGCTTTGAACGGACATTTTCGATAAAATTCCTGCAACCGACGTCGCATTGTCGGAAATTTCGTCGGTGACGCGCAAAACATTTATGTTGTAGGTATATTGCGCCGCTATTTTGTACATATATTAGTATCGGCAAAAATAATAAGAACTAAACTAATTATTGCATGAGTACTTTGTACGGACCTTTTTGATAAAATTCATATATTAGTATTGATCAAAATAATAAAAACTAAAGGAATTATCAGATGAGTACCTTTAACGGACGTTTTCGATACAATGTCCGCAACCGACATTGCATTGTCGGAAATTTTGTCGGCAACATGCGAAACATTTATGTTGGAAACTTCAGGTATGTTGCGCCACTATTTTGTAGATATATTATTATCGATAAAAATAATAAAAACTGAACTAATTATTGCATGAGTACTTTAAACAATTTTCAATCAAATTCAAGCAACCAACGTCGCATTGTTGAGAATTTCGTCGGTGACGTGCGAAACATTTATGTTGGAAACTTCAGATATGTTGCGCCACTATTTTGTACATATATTAGTATCAACAAAATTAATAAGAAGTAGACCAATTATTACACGAGTACTTTATACGGACATTTTCGATAAAATTCCTTCAACCGACGTCGCATTGTCGGAAATTTCGTCGGTGACGTGCAAAACATTTATGTTGTAGGTATATTGCGCCGCTATTTTGTACATATATTAGTATCGGTAAAAATAATAAGAACTGAACTAATTATTGCATGAGTACTTTGTACGGACCTTTTTGATAAAACTCCGACAATCGACGTTGCTTGTCGGAAATTTCATCGATGACATGCGAAACATTTATGTTGAGAATTTCGGGTGCGTTGCATCATTTTTTTCACCACTAATTTGTACGTATATTAGTATTGATCAAAATAATAAAAACTGAACTAATTATTGCATGAGTACTTTGTACGGACATTTTCGATAAAATTCCTGCAACCGACGTCGCATTGTCGGAAATTTCGTCGGTGACGTGCAAAACATTTATGTTGTAGGCATATTGCGCCGCTATTTTGTACATATATTAGTATCGGTGAAAATAATAAGAACTAAACTAATTATTGCATGAGTACTTTGTACGGACCCTTTTGATAAAATTCCGACAATCGACGTCGCTTGTCGGGAATTTCATCGATGACATGCGAAACATTTATGTTGAGAATTTCGGGTGCGTTGCGTCATTTTTTTCACCACTAATTTGTACGTATATTAGTATTGATCAAAATAATAAAAACTGAACTAATTATTGCATGAGTACTTTAAACAATTTTCGATCAAATTCAAGCAACCAACGTCGCATTGTTGAGAATTTCGTGGAAACTTCAGATATGTTGCGCCACTATTTTGTACATATATTAGTATCAGCAAAATTAATAAGAAGTAGACCAATTATTGCACGAGTACTTTATACGGACATTTTCGATAAAATTCCTTCAACCGACGTCACATTGTCGGAAATTTCGTCGGCGACGTGCGAAACATTTATGTTGAATACTTCAGGTATGTTGCGCCACTATTTTGTACATACATTAATATCGACAAAAATAATACGAGTAAAAGAAAGCTTATTGCCCTACCAGTCCAAAAACGCCACAACTTTGCCTGCCTTACTACGATAAATATCAAAAACTACTGTAATATTATATACAACGTCCTGGAGTCTTCTATTCAAACTGTGACAGCATATTCTACAACTGGAAATAATAAGAAGTGTTATTTGCATTTCGATTAGTTTATTACAATATCGTAATAGAATATACTTATGCTTATGCACAAACAACCCATAACCACTTGCATACAATTTTGCATATACTATTTTGTACATACATTAATATCGATAAAAATAATACGAGTAAAAGAAAGCTTATTGCCCTACCAGTCCAAAAACGCCACAACTCTGCCTGCCTTACTACGATAAATATCAAAAACTACTGTAATATTATATACAACGTCCTGGAGTCTTCTATTCAAACTGTGACAGCATATTCTACAACTGGAAATAATAAGAAGTGCTATTTACATTTCGGTTAGTTTATTACAATATCGTAATAGAATATACTTATGCTTATGCACAAACAACCCATAACCACTTGCATACAATTTTGCATATACGATCTGTTAAATATATCTATTGCTATAAGGAAAAGTTGCAAATTGTTTCCAAAATCCCGTTTCTTAAGTGAAAAAGACTGTCACTCATATCTAGGTGACAGGTTACTGTCGATATGAAGCTGTCACTCACGTGTGAGTGATGTGGCGGTCAACATGTTAAGATACATCTTACGGTATCATGGAAGCATAGTGTTGAGTGCCTGAGTATGCATGTGTGCGTATGTGAATTATCGAAAATAGCGAGCGGTAAATGTAGCGAAAGACAGTATCGAAATGAGGTGATTGTATCGGAAGTTAGAGAACAGTGCCGAACGTGCTCGCTATGGGGTCAGACGATTCTATCGGAAATTAGAGGGCAGTACCCATTATGCTTGCCACGGGGTCACCTCATGTCGCCGGAATTAATTGTTCGTTCTCGTTTAACCCGGTGAATTAAACACAAATATAAATGTTAAGCAAGCTGCTACGATTTAAAATTGTTCCTATGAAAATGTTCGAGAAAAAGATTAATACTAAGAAGAAATAGATAGGCGTTTGCAGCCATAGATATGTAATACACATTATATGAGTTGGCGTAGAAAATACTTTAGTAACTATAAGTAAAGTAGGCACTTTGTTTTAATGTGCTACAGAAGTATATATATATATATATATATTTAGAAACGCAGCGATTAAATATTATCTGTTAGATGCGCAGATATTACTTCTGTAATAAATGAAAATAAAATGCTTACTACACTTATAGATACTAAAATATTTTCTATTATTATTATACTAATGAAGTAATATCTATGCATCTAATTGATAATATTTAATCGTTGCGTTTTTAAATATATATTTATAATGCATAGATAGTACTTCTGTAATATATTAAAATAAAATACTTAAAAAAATCATATATTACTGAAAGTATACTTCATATTAATCCAATTTTGTTTATAAATAATGACAAGATATAAAATAGCAGTAGTATTTTTAATTTTAGACGTTAATTACAATGTTAGAATGACAAGATATTGGTAGTATTTACTGTTACTTGTTTATTCTATACACACATAACATATTATTCAAACAACCTTAACCCCTTAACGCCTGAATTCTTTTCTAATGATGAAAAAATAATTACATAGTATATATCCTGTTATTATGCACATTTAAATCCGTCAACAATTTTTATTTGTGGTTTTTAAATTTTAATATAAAAAAATTTAATTATAAACAATTTCCAAAACAAAAAAATCTGTAGCTCACATCATTTTATATAAAATACGATAACTAACAGTAATATTTTCAAAGTTTACTTACCGTTGTTTATTTATTATAAAAATAATTGAAAATGACACAGATGATAACAAAAGCACGTGCATTGACAGGAATAAACATTTCTATAAAGTTACTTCAAAATAAGTCCGATAGGTGGTAGCACTAGTATATATTGGTAGTAGGAATGTATCCTATTCGCTACAACCGACACTTTTATGAAATTCTCAATTTTAAACCCATATGCGACATGCGAAGCAGTATGTCGCGAATTATCCTCATTCGTCGTTAAGGGGTTAATAATTCTCAGAAACAGAATTGTTTAGAAACTTTTCAAACAACCAGCAGTCACTTATAACTCTTCCTAATAAATAAAGTAAGTGCAATGAAGGTACCTTGCGCGGGCATCGAGAAACAAATTTTGTTTTCCATCGAAATATGTGTTTTTCTTAAAAAGGCCGCAAACATTTCAAATAGCCCTCGTAATTTTGTTATTCAATGAAAGCAAAATAAATGCCTGATAAAAAACGGAAGTCACTTATGACTTTTTCTAATAAATAAAATAAGTGCATTGAAGGTACTTTGCGCGGGCGTCGGGAAATAAATTTTGTTTCGCATCGAAATATGTGTTTTTCTTAAAAAGGCCGCAAACTTTCGAAATAGTCCCCGTATGAGTCACGCGTAAGCAGAGGCGTCTTGATAAAATTTTCCGTTGCGAAGTGGCAAACATGGAAAAATAGACACGTTACGGGCAGATGTGCTACTTCCTAAAAATATACGTGTAAGTGAATGCTCGAGATCCGAACGTGAGATAAATCGTTCTCAATCGAGTCGATTGTGATATAACCGGATAAATTGTTCGGCGAAAATTGCCGGGCGCACATGCAGTTGTCTTATATAACGGAATTGCCGAACTTAAGTCGGAGAGATTTCGTTTTTCCGGTGGATGGCCGAAAAAGAATCGTTCAAACTGTAATTCGCGGAAATGGAAAACTTTTAACGACGCTTCGACCTTTCAAACTGATTCGGCAAACTTTTCCCTTTGCCTCCAGTTGTGCGCGTGCGAGGATAGTTTCCACGTGTAAGAAGTAATGTGAGTCAAATCCTGTATAGCCTAATACGCACACGTACTAATCGATAGATTCTATAGGTATTCACCGAATAAAACACACAAAAAGCTATTACACTCTAGTGAAGCGTAAAATTCTTTTAACAAGTGTTGCCATCATTATCAATGTGACATAAATCAGTTACGATAACAACGTCTACATAAATGTTTTCAGCTTAAGATCGGCGTTTGAAATTTGTTTTCATTGTCACAAAAAAAATTCTTAACTTAATATTTATTTCATTTTACTTATTAGTAAATAAATCACTTTATTAATATATTATTCAAATAATAACAAATTTAAAGATTGTTAAGAAGTAATCGGTTTTTTTATGGCTAATATTTTTTATGGAACGCCCGACTTACTACATATTAACCCTTTGACTGCTGAATAATCCCGGCCGAAACGCCTGCTGAGGACGAAATACTTTTGGCTAGTGTGAACTCTATTGTTTGATTACGTAAGACGCAACTAATTTACGTTTGTAATTTTCCAGTTACACCAAATGAAATGATGCAAGGTAACTATTTGATAAAGAACACATGTGTTTACATCTCATATGCTAACAATTGTGGGTGCAGTGCGTAAGAAATTGGAACGACTGAGAAACGCATATATGTGGGATTCTTTAGTGAGGATGATATGAAATTAATACACGAATTATGAACGGTACACAAAATTAAAAAGTATTTAATAAAACTAATCTAAAGAATGTCGACCATTCGCTTCGATTGGTGTACAACGTCTGTCTTTTTACAATTATTTGGTGGACCGTTCAGGTGCCAAGGAATGCAACACCTTCTCACCCCTTTATAGGTCAGAGTTTTAAGTTGTCGTTCAGTTTAAATACGTTTCCTTGCCGTTTACCGAATCGTAGTCGGATTGCCATAGTTTTACTTTCATTTTGTATTTATATGTATAATTAGTGCTTCTATTTATCTTTAAATAAATCATTCTACTCAATACAATTCCGCATCACACTTCGACATCACCTAACATCTTATATCCCTACAATATTTATAACAAATTATTCATATTTATATTTGGTTATACTTTCGGTGCATTTATTAATCAATTTTCTATTCATGTAACCTGCTTTCATCGCAGCTGCACAAATATACGAAGTAACCAAACCACGAGATGACTCGTAGTTGACGTCCTAGGCAATAATGCAAATTTCGAGTCTCTGATATTTCATTGTTAACACTTTGACCGCCACGGTGGTCACCGGTGACCGGCGCAAACATTTCACTATAAATGCAAAAAATTCGCCATGAAGCCTATTTGCAATCTAGTAAAAGCCGTTGATATTGGAATGATGCTTCAATACTTCGGCTTCTAATAACTCTGCGTTACCTTCGTTTTGCACGATTTAATTATACTCTGCAGAATTTTATCGCATCGCGGTTCTAATATAGCAAAATACGCTTGGCAGTCAAAGTGTTAAACATTGGGCGCGCGCAAAACAACACATCCTTATCGCAAAACGTATGCTGCGGAGAAAGAAATCCTTCGGCATTGCATTGCAGGCTGCGCGAAGATATTAGGTTCCTCGCCTCTCCTAATGCTGTTACTCGAGTTTCTATCGGGCGGCCCGTAATTTATATAACCACTCGAAAGAAAAGTTGTGCCGGCCCCGCTGGCCGATAAGGAACCATTTTTCATTTTGTCTGCTGCGAGAACGACGAAAGCCAGTCGGGCAGAGCCGTGGCAATAAAAAAGGGTCCACCCTTCGCAAGATTTCGCACCTCGGAAGGAGGGGTCGCGCCACTCATCTCGGAGCTTAATTTCATTGTGCCCCTACCAACTGTTATTCTTACTATTCTCCCTGTCCCCTTAAATCATCAATTTTCCTCATTAGCGGCTTTTTTTTTATTAAAGAAAGCCTCACGGCTTCTTGTTTGTCGTTTGGATTATGTCGGAGTACTTTTTTGCACCATTTGAAGAACGACTGTTCTGTGGCTGCCATCTTGTGGGCTGACATAAGTTTTTGGGACGCAAAAATGTATTTTTGAAGTTGTCAGTAACTGTCGAGGATTGCGTTGACATTTTTGGGATTCTTTTTCGGTCATACCTGCGATTCCACATTTCTGATTTTATAAAATTGTGTTACGAAATAAAAATGTAATTTTAAATTAATTACGAAATAAATGAAATAAATATGAAACAAAAATGTAATTTTTATTTCATAACACATACCACCTTGATGAAAAAGTTTTAAATTAACATTTTTTTTTGTTAGGTTGCCACATCTGTCATTAACGTTCCCACAAAATTAAGCTTAATTTCATTGTGCCCCTACCAACTGTTATTCTTACTATTCTCCCTGTCCCCTTAAATCATCAATTTTCCTCATTAGCGGCTTTTTTTTTATTAAAGAAAGCCTCACGGCTTCTTGTTTGTCGTTTGGATTATGTCGGAGTACTTTTTTGCACCATTTGAAGAACGACTGTTCTGTGGCTGCCATCTTGTGGGCTGACATAAGTTTTTGGGACGGAAAAATGTATTTTTTAAGCTGTCAGTAACTGTCGAGGATTGCGTTGACGTTTTGGGATTCTTTTTCGGTCATACCTGCGATTCCACATTTCTGATTTTATAAAACTGTGTTACGAAATAAAAATGTAATTTTAAATTAATTACGAAATAAATGAAATAAATATGAAACAAAAGTGTAATTTTTATTTCATAACACATACCACCTTGATGAAAAAGTTTTAAATTAACATTTTTTTTTGTTAGGTTGCCACATCTGTCATTAACGTTCCCACAAAATTAAGCTTAATTTCATTGTGCCCCTACCAACTGTTATTCTTACTATTCTCAAAGTGTTAAATCATCAAATCCTCATTAGCGGCTTTTTTTTTATTAAAGGACGTCAACTCACGGCATCTTGTTTGTCGTTTGGATTATGTCGGATACTTTTTTGCACCATTTGAAGAACGACTGTTCTGTGGCTCCCATCTTGTGGGCTGACATAAGTTTTTGGGACATATAAAATGTATTTTTATTATAAATACTGTCGATGAATGCGTTGACGTTTTTGGGATTCTATGTCGTCAAGTGTGATTCGGACATTTCTGATTTTATAAAACTGTGTTACGAAATAAAAATAGACTTTTAAATTAATTACGAAATAAATGAAATAAATATGAAACAAAAATGTAATTTTTATTTCATAACACATAGCACCTTGATGAAAAAGTTTTAGATTAAAATTTTTTTTTGTTAGGTTGCCACATCTGTCATTAACGTTCCCACAAAATTTCAGCGTCATAGCTTGACATTTGTAAAAGTTATACCGTGTTGAGTACAACTACATTAGCCCACAAAATTTTCTTGCTCCATTTAAACCGATACCCAATAAACGCATAGCAAATATGAAGCGTCTATTAATTTCATACGCTACTCCAATAAATGGACATGATAGAATTGAAATTGCGTTGCAAGATGGACACACAATCAAAATTTGAAAACCAAGTCCTCGAGTGCTTTCTGTTTTAAACTCTACATTAGAGTTACATACTTTGCACTTCACATGCTCAGAAATTGCTGAGACACAGTGATAAAATTGAAAATGCGATATCCGATGCTTCGTTCTTCAGGAACATATACGTCGTTCGCTGCTTTTAATTTTCTCGACAAAGCGCTGATTCTCGCTGTCTCTTTTTCTGCTTCGTGTTTGTTGAGAGGACGCGATCTCTTTCTTTTCGTATCTTTTATAAAACTGCCTGACCGATGAGCTTCTCTGCAACCCTTTTTCCTCTCCATTTTTATCGGAAAAAAATTATTTTCTACAACAATTTCTTACGTTGCCGCGCTATATAACCAAATCGAAACGAACAATTTTGAATTAACGGACAGCTACTAAGAAAAGAAATGTGACTACTGCGGCGCATTTTTCATCTTTACCTCAAATTTCACATACGCTTGAGCCTGTCACGCTTCAAATGCCATACCTCCGACAATTTTTAAGGAATCACTTTGAAACTTGCAGGAGCAATTATCAAGACCATATATTGGGTTGGAGGGAAAGTTCTGTCGTATTTTTAATAGGCAGGTAATTTTTCTTGTAAATAAAAAAGAACACCTGGCTAGTGAGTCATTCGATTTCTTTTTTTTTGTTTTTTATAGCCGCTGTATAATATAAAAGGAGTCCTTTTTTACCGTTCATCATTTATTTGATATTTAAAGTGAAAAACATGTCAATAGATGAAGTGCATTTATGACATTGGATTTTGCTTTCATTGAATAAGGAAAAAATCGGTTATTTTGTAAAAAGTTTGCGGCCTTTTTAAGAAAAGAATTGTCAATGTTCGTACTTGTCAAAGATGGTTTAGCAAATTATTTCTCGACGATCGATCTGAGCCTTCAATGCACTTATTTTATTTATTGGAAAAACCATCCAAGATCGATAATGATATTTTGCTTTCCATGTTGGGAAATAACAAAATTAACAAGTCGAGAAATTGCAGAAAAGTTTGGCATTTTTCATAGAACACATAAATGTATTATGATTAATACAAAATTTTTTATAAATTAATTCACTTATTTTATTTAAAAGAGACAGAACTCCGTTTTTTATCACCCATTTATTTTGTATATACATTGAAAAACAAAAAAAATGCATTTTTTCAAAATTTGTAGGTGTATTTTTAAGAAAATCACATATTTCGATGCAAAACAAAATTTATTTCTCGACGCCTGCGCAAAGTACCTTCAATGCACTTATTTTATTTATTAGGAAGAGTCATAAGTGACTTCCGTTTTTTATCAGACATTTATTTTATCTTTCATTGAATAACAAAATTGAAACGTTGAGAGCTATTTGAAATGTTCCGAATCGCCTTTTTAAGAACAAAAACACATATTTCGATGGAAAACAAAATTTGTTTCTCGATGCCCGCGCAAAGTACGTTCGATGCACTTATTTTATTTATTACGGAAGATTCTCTCATAAGTGATGTTTATCGTTTTTTATCGCGCGACATTTATTTTGATTCATTGAATAACAAAATTACGAGGGCTATTTGAAATGTTTGCGGCCTTTTTAAGAAAAACGCATATTTCGATGTGAAACAAAATTTATTTCCCGACGCCCACGCAAAGTACCTTCAATGCACTTATTTTATTTATTAGGAAGAGTCATAAGTGACTTCCGTTTTTTATCAGGCATTTATTTTGCTTTCATTGAATAACAAAATTCAAACTATTCGTCAATGTTTGCGGAATTTTAAGAAAAACACATTTCGATGCGAAACAAAATTTATTTCTCGATGCCCGCGCAAAGTACCTTCAATGCACTTATTTTATTTATTAGGAAGAGTCATAAGTAACTTCCGTTTTTTATCAGGTATTTATTTTGCTTTCATTGAATAACAAAATTGCGAGGGCTATTTGAAAAGTTTGCGGCCTTTTTAAGAAAAACACATATTTCGATGCGAAACAAAATTTAAACTAATTACGCCCGCGCAAATGTACCTTCAATGTACTTACTTTATAAAAATAGGAAGAGTTATAAGTGACTGCTGGTTGTTTGATGAGTTTCTAAACAATTCTGTTCCTGAGAATTATTAAGGTTGTTTGAATAATAGTTATGCGTTTACGGAATAGAAAGTTAATTGCAGATTTTAATACTTGAAGCTGGGTGGTGTGGATTGATTAGTTGGCGAGAATGTAATGAAGGTTTCTTGAACAATTTTTGTTGCAATATTCTTGAATGTTAGAGATATCGTTTCAATGACGGTTAAATGTAGAGAAATCAGAGTAGAATAAATTTTAGTAATTCACATAAGTAAAATGATAGGTGTTTGAAAAGTTTCAAAAGTTGTTTGGATAATATGTTATATGTGTATAGAATAAACAAGTAACAGTAAATACTACCAATATCTTGTCATTCTAACATTGTAATTAACGTCTAAAATTAAAAATACTACTTCTATTTTATATCTTGTCATTATTTATAAACAAAATTGGATTAATATGAAGTACACTTTCAGTAATATATGATTTTTTTAAAATTGAACTTAAATCATTTTTATAATTGTCTAATTTTGGAAGTGGTAATCCATGTGCAGCCCATAAATATAAATTAGTTCAGTCAAATTCGCCTAAAACAAATTTATACACTAAATTACATATTGATAAATCAGTAAAACATTGCCAGACTTCATATAATTTGCATACATTTTTTAATTAAAATATATTTGAAAAATATATTATAATAAATAATATAATAATATATAATATATAATAAATCTAATATATATATATATATATATATGTAATTAACGTCTAAAATTAAAAATATTATCATTTTATATCTTGTCATTATTTATAAACAAAATTGGATTAATATGAAGTACACTTTCAGTAATATATGATTTTTTTAAAATTGAACTTAAATCATTTTTATTATTGTCTAATTTTGAAAGTGGTGTAACTCCATTTGTAGCCCGTAAATATACATTAGTTTAATCAAATTCGCCTAAAACAAATTTATATAACCAAATTACATATTAATAAATCAGTAGAAACATTTCCAGACTTCATATAATTTGCATACATTTTTTAATTAACAGATATGCTAACCTTTCATTTTCTCGAAACAAGAAAAATGGACTTACACCACTTTCAAAATAAACGGTCCATATGACAACTCTATCTATTGGACGGCGGAAACTTTTTTTCCGCATTTAGTTTATGTCGATAAGGCCGGAATCTTTTTAAATGGCCCTCGTATGTTCACTGAAAAGAACGATTAAACACGTATTTTCAATTACTTGCTTTTGTCAACGAGTTTGGGTATGTCTTGCAATACAAAATGCATTGCAAAATTTCTAATTTTCCGTTTCATGTGTTCTGACAAACCCTGTTCATAGGCAACCAAGTTTCTTACCAACAGAATTAACTGAGATCCACTGATAATTTGCAAATTTAATCTTGTATGCACGTATTTGCGCATTTCAATATATTTAGAAGCGATCAATAAAAAAGCATCAAGTAGCGTGGTATTTCTTATCACTCTTCTATGTTTGTAACACTGAAGAAAGATGTCTGCTTATCGCATTTTCTCGCAAGTGCTCAATATGTCTCTTCTTCATATATAAGGCAGCGATTGGAAAAGCAATTTGATAGGATATGACGAAAAAATTCTCATGATTAATGATGATTGTTTTCTATTTGCAAGATAGAAAGGACGTAATTCTGATCCTATTTTACTTCGAGTTATTTTTTCTTTAAATAACAAAAATTCATATTTGCGTTATAACGGAAGATTCAATAAGTGTATCGTGCCATGAAGGAAGCATATATGAAATTGACGTTTATTAAACAATGTTTTTTAAGTCAACACTTAGTGTTTACAACGATTTATGCTTTTGTTTATACAGTTAAACGAGAAATGATCATCTTGCATATAACCATGTCGATAAGTTACCGACTCGTGTACTCCATCTATCTTGCAAAGAAACTAATTTCTGCCTTAACTTCCATCGATATTAATTGCACTTTGCTCGTTCAAATCTTTGACAGTATTCCTCAGATCAGAAACTTTCTTCCTCAACCGTTTCACCTTCTGCTTCAATGTCTTTATAAGCATTCTTTGTCTCTGTATCTTTTCCACCGCAACTTCCCAATAAATTTTTGCCTGTGTCGGGGATGTAGAGATTTCTTCCCATCGAATATCGTCTATGTTTCTTTGACGTTTCAAATGCTTTTCAGGGGACGCAGTGATTTTGATTTTTGACACTGGCGTAACTAACTCTGGCACTTCGAGCGAATGTGGTATTCTTATATCAAATGATTCGTCGCAGCTTTTACTCAGAGAATTACTTGTTATGTCTGCGATAGTTAATATCACTTCTCGCTGTATTCCTAATGTGTCTTGTTTACATATTCCATCCGCTGCCTCGAACAATCTTTGCGTAACTTCAAATGCCTCTTCACGGTCCAAATTGCTTTGAAACTGTCCATCCAGGTATAGCGAAGGCACTGCTCCTTGCTTGAGAAAAGGCTTCTCGCCCACGATGCTGTATCTGAAGTCTTCTTGTTTGAAGTGACGGGAACACACGCGCGCAGAGTCACAAACTTTTATCGTTGCACCGATTGCATTCAGCCACATTTCCCTTAGGGCGTTGTCTTTTGGAAACCTGCCAGACGAACTCACTGTTATTATGACCAGGCGTATAAAGGTTTGCTTAACACGTTCGCAGACATGAATGCTGTAACATATGCTATAGTGTAATATAAAATGTGTAAATATGTATATAATATAAAAGTATAGAAGCTGTAGTATAAAAGTATAGCTATGGTATAATAATTACAAAAACTTAAGGTTATATAAAATGAATTTAAAAAGAATTGACTTTAAGATTTGAATGCTATGGCATTCATGTCATTCCGCATCGTCATGAAAATGAATGCTATAGCATATGCTATAGTATAATAATATAAAATGTGTAAATATGTATATAATATAAAAGTATAGAAGCTGTAGTATAAAAGTATAGAATGCTATGGTATAATAATTACAAAAACTTAAGGTTATATAAAATGAATTTAAAAATAATTGACTTTAAGATTTGAATGCTATAGCATTCATGTCATTCCGCATCGTCATGAAAATGAATGGTATAGCATATGCTATAGTATAATAATATAAAATGTGTAAATATGTATATAATATAAAAGTATAGAAGCTGTAGTATAAAAGTATAGAATGCTATGGTATAATAATTACAAAAACTTAAGGTTATATAAAATGAATTAAAAAATAATTGACTTTAAGATTTGAATGCTATAGCATTCATGTCATTCTGCATCGTCATGAAAATGAATGCTATAGCATTCAAATCTTAAGGTCAATTATTTTAAATTTAATTTTATATAACCTTAAGTTTTTGTAATTATTATACCTGTCAAGATAATGACTAACCGAACGAATATGATAATCTGACTATCCTTATAAAACGTGTTTAATCAAATTTTGGACATCACAACCAATATAAAAATAAAATGACAATTTTTGCAGCTTGCTGAAACTTTTGATGTTCGCGAACGTGTTAACCCTTTGCAATCTGAACAATTCTGGACATTAGCTACCAGCTATTACTTTGGAACCAAGTTACGTATTATAATGATATTGAGCTTATATGAATTGGTTGACATTGAGAAATATATATATGCAAAAAAATCAGTATTTTATTTTTTATAATTCTGTAGAATGTGATAAACTTTAAAGCACTCCCCAATATGTATTGCAGGCTGATTTATGCACGTTTGACAATAATAAGTCGTTTGACACATGCCACCAGGTGTTTTTCTGTCAGAACAAACAATTCAATCCCATTTTCTTTGTCCCACATCGGTTCTATGGTCTATGGAAATTAAAATTTTAAAGATCCGGTGGATTGTGCACGTCTCATATTTTTTTCATATATGTTAGTGATTTTACTATATTTTCATTTAATTTCTTATGCCATTTAAAGAGAAAACTTCAGGCAAACATGCATGTCTCATATTTTTGTGTATAACTAGTAATTTTACTATATTTTGATTTGATTTCTTGTGTTATTTCAAGAGAAAACTTCAGGCAAACATGCACATCTCATATTTTTTTCTATATCCTAATAATTTTACTATATTTTGATTTCATTTCTTATGCCATTGCAAGAGAAAAGTGGCAAACATACACGCTTCATATTTTTCTTGTATATCATAGTAATTTTACTATATTTTCATTTCATTTCTTATGCCATTTGAATGATCATTTTAATCAAGATAATTCCCTGTAATCTCCAATAAATTTTAATGTCCCCTGAAAGAGGACAGCGGAGTGCAAAGGGTTAAAGACAGAAATGTTAGCTTTATACTTGCCCATACAGAGAAATCCGCTCTCCACTTTTATTATTTTTCTGCTTACAACATATGCACGCTCGTACCATCTTTTATGATTGACGCCTTAAGGAAATTTCTGAATTAATGTCGGCGATCCTTCCAAAATTTATAAACAAGTTCTTCAACACCTAATCATATTCAACGTTTTAATAATCAACAGAGAAATTATCATCGTCTGTTGACTGAAAAAAAGCTCGTGCAGGATCAACAGTAGACGACGACCTCGGTTAATAAACAATCTGTTATCAGTAACGATACCTGCCGTCAGATGGTGGCCAAAACCAACAATATGTCAGGCATACCAACTTTAGTAAAACAATAATGCAACTGCGCCAACTGATTAGTTGGCATGATTAGGCATCTTCTTGCTTACTTGGATTGACCAATGGGACAGCAGGAAACACATTATTGCTTACCAATGAAATGTCAATTTTCATGCATCTAGTCTCGGCGAAGTTACTTTCCAACAAATTTGCCACTTTACGTGGGCAGTCCGATAAGTACTTAGCCTACAAAAGAAAAACGAAAATTTTGGAAAATTGACGATTTATTTTTCAACATAGTCTCCTTTTAACTCGATACACTTGATCCAGCGATGAAATCTGGGCATATCATGCATGAAATATTGGGCATGAGAAAGCTTTCTGCTCGATGGGTGCCGCGTTTGCTCAATCCGGATGACAAACGCATCCGTGAGACCACTTCAGAGCAGTGTTTGACACGGTTTAAGCGCAATCCGAAAGAGTTTCTACGTCGTTTTGTGACTGTCGACGAAACGTGGATCCACTGGTACACACCAGAGACCAAGGAACAGTCGAAACAGTGGACTGCGCCCGGCGAATGT
This sequence comes from Cryptocheilus praepositus, assembly GCA_033815515.1. NCBI lineage: Eukaryota > Metazoa > Arthropoda > Insecta > Hymenoptera > Pompilidae > Cryptocheilus > Cryptocheilus praepositus. The sequence goes on from JAWWQZ010000271.1 coordinate 6,499,727, forward strand.
GCTCCGAAGAAGGCGAAGACTGTCCTATTGGCCGGAAAGGTGATGGCCACCGTTTTCTGGGATTCACAAGGTGTGATCTACATAGACTACCTGGAGAAGGGCAAAACAGCCGCAGGGCTGTATTATGCCGAATTATTGAGCCGATTCGACGCCGAATTAAGGAAAAAACGGGCCCATTTGGCGAAGAAAAAAGTGCTTTTTCACCACGATAACGCACCGGCCCACACCTCTGCCCAAGCTACAGCCAAATTCGTTGAATTAGGCTACGAACAGCTGCCCCATCCACCGTATTCACCAGATTTGGCCCCGTTTCACTTCTTTTTGTTCCCAAACTTGAAAAAGTCACTCGCTGGGCAGAACTTTGAGGCGAATGAGGAGGTTATCACCGCCACGGAAGCCTACTTTGCAGATCTCCAGAAAACGTATTTTTCAGACGGGTTGAAGAAGTTGGAGCATCGCTGGATCAAGTGTATCGAGTTAAAAGGAGACTACGTTGAAAAATAAATCGTCAATTTTCCAAAATTTTCGTTTTTCTTTTGTAGGCTAAGTACTTATCGGACTGCGCACGTATATATGTCATGTCTGCTTCTTCACGACCATTGTCAGATTTTCAGATTTGGGATAAAGTGTATACATCCTTTCGCATAAAATTGAAGATGGCAATGATGCACACTGAATACTTCTTTATACGCGTCACGTATTAGTGAGAAAAAATGTTAAAAATAAATTGTATGTAAAATTAAATTGTGAAATTAAAAATGTACTAAACTTAAATTGTAAAATTAAAAATGTATTAAAATTAAATTGTAAAATTAAAAATGTATTAAAATTAAATTATAAAATTAAAAATGTATTAAAATGAAATTGTAAAATTGAAAATGTATTAAAATAGAATTGTAAAATTAAAAACGCATTAAAATTAAATTGTAAAATTTTAAATGTATTAAAATTAAATTGTAAATTCAAAATGTATTAAAATTAACCTGAGAAATTAAAAATGTGTTAAAATTAAATTGTAAAATTAAAAATGTATTAAAGTTAAAATACTTTCGATAATCGCGGCTCTTCGATTATACTCTGCATTTTCGTTTAACATAGTTACAGTTCGGAGGTTATAAATGTTTATTACACGCTTTAAATTATTTGGTTGCCAATAGCGACATCTCCAAGCGGTATAAAACGACGGGAAATTTTAATTGAATTTCGTCAGGATTTTGGCGCCGCACTCTGTATATAAATGCATACGAATACAATTGTATACGCATGGGCGAATTGAAACGGAATAAAATTTGAATTCGGGTCGGTTAATTATCGGCAAAAAATTTCTGCTTATTTAAAATTAAAATTATGTATTCTTTGCGAATGTATTATTACATCAGATACACCTTCAATGCTGCAAGATTCAAAATTGCGCGCGTCCATAGAGTCAACGATTAAATTAGTTAGTTCGGGGTTGGTAAGACTTTAATTCCAAAGCAAGAGAGTTTGATACCAAACCAACCTCGTAATAGATTGGATTTAAAACATGAACGATTTTACGCAGAATTTTAATGTACAGTAAAACCTGTTTTTGTGCGGTCCTTTTTTATGCGATTGGTTTTGTGCGATTTTATTTTTGTGCAATTTATTTTGTGCGATTTATTTTTATGCGGTATATGAAACTTAGCGGCGTTAGCACCAGTTCAACGTTTCCTATCATGTACATATACATGTGTGGACGAAATATATGAATGTGTAATTAACCTCTTAGGCACTGAGCACCACTATAGTGGCTTTCGCTGATATCATCTTTCTGTACGGCGCACCACTATAGTGGCTTACGCGGATGTATCTTTCTGTACGTTTTTATAAATTCTTATGTTTTTATAAATACCAATGGAAAATGATAATTTAATCATCAAACACTTTATACCAATGTACTTATGTAAAGAACAGCGTTATCCGTCACACATTGCAGTGCCGTATCATTTATACGTAATTCGCGTTGAAATCTGCCGTACCGAGAAACACCCCCACGTAAAGTTCAGCCGTGCCTAAGAGGTTAAGCGTCTTTCCGCTTTGTTTTTATAAATACCAATGGAAAATTATAATTTAATCATCAAACACTTTATACCAATGTACTTATGTAAAGAACAGCATTATCCGTCACACATTGCAGTGCCGTATCATTTACACGTAATTCGCGTTGAAATCTGCCGTACCGAGAAACACCCCCACGTAAAGTTCAGCCCTGCCTAAGAGGTTAAGCGTCTTTCCGCTTTGGTATGTACTTTAAGAAAATGCGTTTCCAATTTTCTCGAAATATGGATCCCTGCACATATTTTATCTGCTGTAATAGATTCCGGTTCTTCTTGTCCATTTTCATAATCTATCAAACTATTGATAATGTCACTATCATCGACAGTTTGGTCCTCAATCATCTCGTCTAGGTCATTATCGCCGAAGGAATCAAAGCCTTGTCCGCCGATGTTATGTGCGAGCGCACTAATTTCAGATAATAACGTTGACGTGTTTTCGGTAACGTTTCGATTAATTACACATTCATATATTTCGTCCACAAAATGTATATGTACATGATAGGAAACGTTAAACTGGTGCTAACGCCGCTAAGTTTCATATACCGCATGTCACGTCCTCGCTTACCTTTCGGTGAGTCCTCAACGTCGACGTCAAATGTCCCCTTCGCCTGGGCAGTCCCCAACGGAGTTGAGGTGGCTGGGAGTCTCCCGATCAAGCGTCTCGTTTACCGCGCTGATTCTCGTGTCTTGGAGCTAGGTTTTTAGGAGGTGAAGGCTTCTCTTTCGATGATAACGAAGTTAACGTTTAAATTCGATATATTTGAAGTTAAAATGATACACTAAAGTTAATACAATGTTCGTGGTATGTGCGCTTAACCCTTTCGCTACGGCAGTGTCTTTCGTAGGAGCGTCACCGCTGTACGGGCCCGCGTTTCGCGTCTTCTGTCGTTCGCATGGCAAACAATACACCTTCTCCTTGGTTTTTCCCTACTTGTTTATAATCTGACGGAAACTGTCGTTCTATTAATGGTCAAATGGTATCAAACTGACGTCGTCTATAGGCGCCGCTCGTATACACAAGTTTTCACGCTGATGTCGGCTACAGGCGACACTCGTACACACAGGTCGTCGCGCGGATGTCGCCTATAGGCGACGCTCGTAGCGAAAGGGTTAACTAGAACTTTGGCTCATTTGGCCTGAGAGATTCTACTTCTACTTGCGGACTCGCTTTTGGAGAGGTGTTCCTCTGGTGGACTGCAGTGATCAACAAGTGTCTCCGAAGTGTGCACCGATGTCACGTCCTCGCTTACCTTTCGGTGAGTCCTCAACGTCGACGTCAAATATCCCCTTCGCCTGGGCAGTCCCCAACGGAGTTGAGGTGGCTGGGAGTCTCCCGATCAAGCGTCTCGTTTACCGCGCTGATTCTCGTGCCTTGGAGCTGGGTTTTTAGGAGGTGAAGGCTTCTCTTTCGATGACAACGAAGTTAACGTTTAAATTCGATATATTTGAAGTTAAAAATGATACGTTAAAGTTAATACAATGTTCGTGGTTTGCGCGCTTAACTAAAACTTTGGCTCATTTGGCCTGAGAGATTCTACTTCTACTCGCGGAGAGGTGTTCCTCTGGTGGACTGCAGTGATCAACAAGTGTCTAATTAGTGTCTCCGAGGCGTGCACCGATCTCCTTTTCTAGGGAGACCGTTGCATGCATGCGCTCGAGTGGTGGGGGTCGCCGGTGCAGTGGGGACGCCTGGTTACTGGTTATCCACTTGCAGCGCCGCCCGTGTCTCTTAGGCGAACTAATATTACGCAGTCTTATGAACTAGTACTACGCAGTCTTATGAGAATCTTATGTCACAGGTATAAGGGTATAGGGACTTTTGGTATAAGAACGCCAATGCCCGGGGACGTCACACTTGTAAACGCCACGATAGTGAGACATGCATGATCTCAGCTCTTTTTCGAATTTTAAGCGTCTTTCCGCTTTGGTATCTACTTTAAGAAAATGCGTTTCCAATTTTCTCGAAATATGGATCCCTGCACATATTTTATCTGCTGTAATAGATTCCGGTTCTTCTTGTCCATTTTCATAATCTATCGAACTATTGATAATGTCACTATCATCGACAGTTTGCTCCTCAATCATCTCGTCCAGGTCATTATCGCCGAAAGAATCAAAGCCTTCTCCGCCGATGTTATGTGCGAGCGCACTAATTTCAGATAATAACGTTGACGTGTTTTCGGTAACGTTTTGATTAACTTCTTAGGCACGGCTGAACTTTACGTGGGGGTGTTTCTCGGTACGGCAGATTTCAACGCGAATTACGTGTAAATGATACGGCATTGCAATGTGCGACGGATAATGCTGTTCTTTACATAAGTACATTGGTATAAAGCGTTTGATGATTAAATTATAATTTTCCATTGGTATTTATAAAAACAAAGCGGAAGGACGCTTAACCTCTTAGGCACGGCTGAACTTTACGTGGGGGTGTTTCTCGGTACGGCACATTTCAACGCGAATTACGTGTAAATGATACGGCACTGCAATGTGCGACGGATAATGCTGTTCTTTACATAAGTACATTGGTATAAAGCGTTTGATGATTAAATTATAATTTTCCATTGGTATTTATAAAAACAAAGCGGAAAGACGCTTAACCTCTTAGGCACGGCTGAACTTTACGTGGGGGTGTTTCTCGGTACGGCAGATTTCAACGCGAATTACGTGTAAATGATACGGCACTGCAATGTGCGACGGATAATGCTGTTCTTTACATAAGTACATTGGTATAAAGTGTTTGATGATCAAATTATAATTTTCCACTGGTATTTATAAAAACAAAGCGGAAAGACGCTTAACCTCTTAGACACGGCTGAATTTTACGTGGGGGTGTTTCTCGGTACGGCAGATTTCAACGCGAATTACGTGTAAATGATACGGCACTGCAATGTGTGACGGATAATGCTGTTCTTTACATAAGTACATTTGTATAAAGTGTTTGATGATTAAATTATAATTTTCCATTGGTATTTATAAAAACAAAGCGGAAAGACGCTTAACCTCTTAGGCACGGCTGAACTTTACGTGGGGGTGTTTCTCGGTACGGCAGATTTCAACGCGAATTACGTGTAAATGATACGGCACTGCAATGTGTGACGGATAATGCTGATCTTTACATAAGTACATTGGTATAAAGCGTTTGATGATTAAATTATAATTTTCCATTGGTATTTATAAAAACAAAGCGGAAAGACGCTTAACCTCTTAGGCACGGCTGAACTTTACGTGGGGGTGTTTCTCGGTACGGCAGATTTCAACGCGAATTATGTGTAAATGATACGGCACTGCAATGTGTGACGGATAACGCTGTTCTTTACATAAGTACATTGGTATAAAGTGTTTGATGCTTAAATTATAATTTTCCATTGGTATTTATAAAAACAAAGCGGAAAGACGCTTAACCTCCTAGGCACGGCTGAACTTTACGTGGGGGTGTTTCTCGGTACGGCACATTTCAACGCGAATTACGTGTAAATGATACGGCACTGCAATGTGCGACGGATAATGCTGTTCTTTACATAAGTACATTGATATAAAGTGTTTGATGATTAAATTATAATTTTCCATTGGTATTTATAAAAACATAAGAATTTATAAAAACGTACAGAAAAATACATCCGCGTAAGCCACTATAGTGGTGCCCCGGTACAGAAAGATGATATCCGCGAAAGCCACTACAGTGGTGCTCAGTGCCTAAGAGATTAATTACACATTCATATATTTCGTCCACAACATGTATATGTACATGATAGGAAACGTTAAACTGGTGCTAACGCCGCTAAGTTTCATATACCGCATAAAAATAAATCGCACAAAAAAAATTGCACAAAAATAAAATCGCACAAAACCAATCGCACAAAAACAAAATCGCATAAAAAAGGACCGCACAAAAACAGGTTTTACTGTACATTAAAATTCTGCATAAAATCGTTCATGTTTTAAATCCATTCTATTACGAGGCAATTACGTGTAAACGATACGGCACTGCAATGTGTGGCGGATAATGCTGTTCTTTACATAAGTACATTGGTATAAAGTGTTTGAGGACTAAATTATAACTTTCCATTGGTATTTATAAAAACATAAGAATTTATAAAAACGTACAGAAAGATACATCCGCGTAAGCCACCATAGTGGTGCGCCGTACAGAAAGATGATATCCGCGAAAGCCACTATGGTGGTGCTCAGTGCCTAAGAGGTTAAAATTCGAAAAAGAGCTGAGATCATGCATGTCTCACTATCGTGGCGTTTACAAGCAATTGACCAGTCGACCGTCGTCATAAAAACTGATCACTGAGTTTATGGTACCAAAAAACAAATCAATTGAAATCCTATCTTCAAGCGACGGAAGCGATTTTCAACCAATTCGTCACAAGAATATGCGCGTTTTGGATTACGACGAGTAGCAGCAAACTATTGAATGTATAATGCGAAAACTTCTCCATGTATACGTACAATGAAGAATTAAATATTTTTACAATTTCCTTAAGTCTAATTTAATTATTTAATTTAATTGAAAGCATTCTCTCATTTATTTTATAAATCATTGATGTACTTTCTAAGTCCGACTTTTTTTATGCGGTCCCTATCCACCGCATAAAAAAAATGTTAGGTACTATATCGCACAAAATTGTTTATTGTATGTAAGAATTTATACAATTTTCGAATATTTTTTTGTACGGTTTCTTTTATGCGGTCCCTATCCACCGCATGAAAAAAATTTTAGGTACTATATCGCACAAAATTGTTTATTGTATGTAAGAATTTATAAAATTTTCGAATATTTTTTTGTACGGTTTCTTTTATGCGGTCCCTATCCACCGCAGAAAAACAAGTTTTACTGTATCAGTGTGACATTTTAAGTAAGGCCATTATAATGAATTTTTGTTTTGTATGCAATCTCTCCTGACGGAAAACAAATTTCTGCTTCCAAAGGTTGGTCAACCTTTTACAAAAAATTACCCTGTCCACCGCACAAAAACAGGTTTTACTGTATCAGTGTGACATTTTAAGTAAGGCCATTGTAATGAATTTTTGTTTTGTATGCAGTCTCTCCTGGCGGAAAACAAATTTCTGCTTCCATAGGTTGGTCAGCCTTTTACAAAAAACTCGTCTGACATACGCGCCTGTCTTCAGATGCATATATATACTTGACATGGCAGCTTGTACAGTGTCAAGAATAATTCTTCCCTAAAGTGTGGTCGTTCGCCGACCTTTATTTTTCTTTCCTTCAACGGATTCTTTTCTGACATAAGAATTTCGGATTACACAACAATGAAGCGCGTCGTACTTTTTCTGAACGGAACCGATGTCAACGGCAAGGTTATTCGATTTTTTAGTCCGCTGCCGATTGTAAAAATGAAGCGTGCATTTATGACATTTTTCCCTGTCGGTTTTAATTTCGCTCTTCGCGTCTGAGTTGTTCAGGCCCGTTTTTGAAACATAAGTCAATTTCGTCAAAACATAATGATACGTGTAGTTGATTAATGTCATGACGAAACAGGATTGCTCTTCTGTTTTTTGGTGACAGCTATAATCATTGATTTGGACACATTAATTCGTTGTCTTAGAACAACTTTAACTGACAGCGTACATTAAAATCAGATGTTTGATTCCTCGAGTGTCAATTGTCTTATTTGTTGAAATTGCAGGGAGTGGTAATAAGGAAATATTCGTGAAATCATTTTTTAATGTAATACGCGTTGTCAGTTGTGGTTCAATGTCTTTAGACAATAGATTAATGTTATACGTTCATTTTTGGTTCAGGTATTTCTGGTGACTCATTCATTGCAGGAATTATTGACTGCAGCCAGTTTGAAATTTCACATAACCGCAAAGAGACTGTTTAGTCCTCAAGGAGGTGAAATTGATGATATTAAATTAATTAGGTATGGGCAAGAGTTGTGGACAAAATTATTTTGAATCTAATTAAATGTTACCGCATAACATGGCTCTTATTTCCAGAGATGACGACGTGTTATATGTTTCAAGCGGAGAGGATTACATTCCATTAAATAAATTGTCTAGTTATAATCATTTGAGGAACACAGAATGGATTACGTTGAATGTTGGCGGAAAATATTTTACTACAACTAGGAATACCTTAACAAAAAACGAGCCGACAAGCATGTTAGCTAGGTAAAATTATTTCTAATTTTAGAATCAAAGTAATACTAAAGTAATGCGACCGATGCTTTTGAAAATACTTAACTTCACTTATTATTATTCTTATGTTTGTATAATTCCACATGTTATTAGTGTATAGGATGTCCTAGGGTGTCCCAGGAAGAAAAGACAGTATTCTGAGAGGTCACAGATTTTGTCATTTTAAGAATGCTTACATGAACAAGAAGGATACATTGACGTTGACAGCAGAATTCTTGACGTTATATTAAAGAATTCAATCTCAAAGTTCGTGTAATTTTTTTTCTTAAAATGGGCAATGCTATGCTCTCCGACAGTGTTGAAAATTCCATCTGGAACACTCTTTATCTGGCATTGGATAATTGAAAGATTGTGTAGCAATTGCTGTTCACAGGATGTTTACAGCGTCAGAAGACTACGATCAGATAATCCAACCTAGTCGCAGAGATTCGAGCGGTGCTTATTTGATTGACAGAAGTCCGACCTACTTTGAGCCATTGTTAAACTATTTAAGGCACGGGCAAATGATATTAGACGCGAATGTTAATGCAGCAGGTCAGACACTATTTTTAAATAATGTTTTCGTACGATGTAAAAGATTGTATGTTATAGGTGTGCGAGCAGAGGCTAAGTTTTACGGAATGGAGGGTGCTATTAAAATATTGACTGCCATGGAAGAGGAGGATCGTGAAAAAGAAAGCCTTGTTTCTCTGACGCGTAAAGACGTGCTCAAGGCAATAATGTCCACTTCCATGGCTTCGGAATTGAGATTTCAAGGTGTTGACTTTGCTGGCGCAGATCTCTCAAAATTGGATTTGCGGAATATCAATTTTAAGGTGTGTATGACATAGGTTGCAATTTCGTACAGTTGGATAGTTCCTAATATGACTTAGAAGTTTGGTTTTTGTTATACTTTCCAATTTCCTTTTCTATATACTATACAGTATTAGCTCATCTAGTACTTTTCTATACAAATGCATACTCTATATGTATAGAAAAGTATATATATAATCTCTTAACATTTCTTCATTATGGAAGTGGAATTTTTGTACAGTCGGATACTTCCTAACGTGACTTAGAAGTTTGGTTTTTATTTTACTTTCCAATTTCCTTGTCTATATACCATACAATATTAGCTCATCTAGTACTTTTCTATACAAATACCTACTCTATATGTATAGAAAAGTATATATATAATTTCTTAACATTTCTTCAATATGGAAGTGGAATGTTTGTACAGTCGGATACTTCCTAACGTGACTTAGAAGTTTGGTTTTTATTTTACTTTCCAATTTCCTTGTCTATATACCATACAATATTAGCTCATCTAGTACTTTTCTATACATATGTATACTCTTTATGTATAGAAAAGCATATATATAGCCTCATATATATAATCTCTTAACATTTCTTCATCACGTACGTTGCATTTTTGTACATTTGGATACTTCCTAACGTGACTTAGAAGTTTGGTTTTTCTTCTACTTTCCAATTTCATTTTCTGTATTCCATACAATATTTGCTCATCTAATACTTTTCGGTAATGTTTATTATAATCTTCCAATTTCGCTTGTTATCAATTTTACAACTTCTGTTACTGGATCTCAGACAATTTGTCGATCAAGTATTGTTTGCCTTATCCATTCAACAATTACACTTCTTCATTCATTACAATATCTTAACATTTCTTCATTACGTACATTGCAATTTTGTACAGTTGGATACCTCCTAACATAACTTAGAGGTTTGGTTTCTATTCTACCTGCCAATTTCACTTTCTACATACCACGTTCACCTAGTACCTTTCGGTAATGCTTATTATAATATTTCAATTTCGCTTAGTAGAAATTTTACAATTTCTATTACTGTGTATCAGACAATTTGTCGATGAATTACTGATTGCCTTACACATTCAACAGATACACGGTCTTCTTCATTTTTCTTCATTCATTATAATATCTTAACATTTCTTCATTACGTACATTGCAATTTTGTACAGTTGGATACCTCCTAACATAACTTAGAGGTTTGGTTTCTATTCTACCTGCCAATTTCACTTTCTACATACCATGTTCACCTAGTACCTTTCGGTAATGCTTATTATAATATCTCAATTTCGCTTAGTAGAAATTTTACAATTTCTGTTACTGTGTATCAGACAATTTGTCGATGAATTACTGATTGCCTTACACATTCAACAGATACACGGTCTTCTTCATTTTTCTTCATTCATTATAATATCTTAACATTTCTTCATTACGTACATTGCAATTTTGTACAGTTGGATACCTCCTAACATAACTTAGAGGTTTGGTTTCTATTCTACCCGCCAATTTCACTTTCTACATACCATGTTTACCTAGTACCTTTCGGTAATGCTTATTATAATATCTCAATTTCGCTTAGTAGAAGTTTTACAATTTCTGTTACTGTGTATCAGACAATTTGTCGATGAATTACTGATTGCCTTACACATTCAACAGATAGACGGTCTTCTTCATTTTTCAGTATGCAATTTTGTACGTGGCTAACATAACTTGGGTTTGGTTGCTAATCTTTCGGGATGTTGTTACATACCATGTTCGTGCTGACCTGTCTCATGCATTATAATACTTACAAGGTGTATCAGACAATTTGTGTGAAATGATTGTACACATTCTCGATAGCGGCCGACTTCATTCATTATAATTCGAGGATCCATTACGGTCGACCGGCAAATATGGAGGGAGCTAATTTTAAGGGTGCTAACTTTGAAGGCAGTAACATGGCGGCTGTTAATTTGAGAGTAGCGACGTTAAAAAATGCTATCCTAAGGAATTGCGACCTGAGGGACGCCGTCTTAGCTGGTGCTGACTTGGAGGTAAATTACAATTTTATTATGGATTACATATTTCGTTGCAGCGATTTGGGATCGTTATATTTTTTATTATTATGTGCATAATTTTGCATTTACCTGCGTAACGTTAAACAGAAAAACTAATTCGTGATTTAAACGTGTTTACTGGCTTATCGTATCAGGCTTGCATAAGTATTTAGTTATTTCTATTTCCTGAAACGATATTTTACTCACGGTGGAGGATTTCATATGTATATTTGTAGTTATTCATCCTGTATTGTAACAATTATTTACCTTAATCATTTGATATTTTCTTCAAAAAGAAATAGTTATAAATGGCGGCAACAGTTCCGTATTTTCTAGTTATAGTTTATCTCCTTTTTCAATATCCTCTTTATAAATAATAATTTTAGTTGGTGCTGACTTGGAGGTAAATTACAATTTTATTCTGGATTACATATTTGGTTGCAGTGATTATAGATCATTGCACTGTTTATTATTATATACATGTGTTTACTAGTTTATCTTATCAGGATTGCATAAATGCTCAGTTATTTTTATTTTCTGAAACGATATTTTGCTCAGGGTAGAGAATTTGATAAATACTTTCACGAAGTTTTATATTTTTATAGTTATTCATCCTGTATTATATCAATTAATAATTGTTTGATATGTCGGTGAAAAAGAAATAGTTAACCCCTTGCCGTACCATTTAACTCGGAAGAATTCGGGCCCAAGCGATGCGAAAAAATGTTCGCCAAAGAAGTCAAAGCGGTTGAAACGTATTGTGAGAACTTGAAACAAATTATATCCTGCGTCTGCCCCTGAAGTAACCGTACGCGTATTAACTTCATCCGATGATGCTCTTATGGAATTCAAATGAACTTGGACCAAAAACTTTTAAAAAATATTTTAATACTTTTAATTCATTTTTTTATGAATAGACTATATAAATTTTTTTCTGATAGACTATATAAATTTTAATCACAAAAGAGACTCGTGATATTCACGTTTGGCCCGAAATTCTCATCACGAGTCAGACTCGTGATATTCATCTTTGGCCTGCAATTATTATCACGAAACAGACTCGTGATATTCAGCTTTGGTCCGAAATTCTCATCACGAGTTCAACTCGTGATATTCACTTTTGGCCCGAAATTCTCATCACGAGTCAGACTCGTGATATTCACCTTTGGCCCAGAATTCTCATCACGAGTCTGACTCGTGATATTCACCTTTGGCCCGAATTTCTAATCACGAGTCACATTGGTGATATTCACCTTTCATATATTTCTTCATCAACATGTATATGTAGACTCGTGAAACATTCTGGTGCTAACGCCACTAAGATTTATATACATAAAAATAAATCGTGATAAAAATTGCACAAAAATAAAATCGAGTCACATTGGTGATAACCAATCGCATAAAAAATACTCATCAAAAACAGGTTTCACTCGTCTTGAAAAAGTACGGCAAGGGGTTAGTGCCGGTAGCGGTTCTGTATTTTCTAGTTATAGCTTTATCTTCTCTTTCAATACCCTCTTTATATGTAATAGTGTTGCGATTTGTCGGGGTCGGATCTCCACGAAGCCAATCTCCGCGGTGCAAATTTAAAGGACGCCGCGTTCGAGCTCATGGTGACACCGCTCCACATGTCACAAACAATACGATAACAATGAATGCGGAGCCCCATGTTTGCCATGGCGGGTTAACATCTGTGATGATGATAACGAAGAACGTCCGCCTCCGTGTGAAACACGTTCGTGGACGTTCTTCGCAGTTTTCCATGACTACCGCTGGACCTTCGAACGGGCACAGCGACATATTCCGGCCCGAAACGGTTTTGGAGTTGACCCAACTTCAGCAACTAGTAGTGCTAAGAACAATGTAGCTGTACCGCCACCAATCCATTGGTATGGACACAAGTGACTTACATACATTGTATTAACATTTTGTGATGTACCCATTGTGATCTACCTTATTCTCTACCGTGTACGACGTAAATGCACTGGAATAGTTTGTACTGCTAGATATCCGTAAGCTATCGAACTGTTCCGATATTACCTCAGGATGGTACATCTTATACACGTGTTATGATCAGTAATGGACAAAAAAGTTTCCCTGCCCCACGCCCAATTAGTGAATAAGCGCATATGACTTAATTTAAAAACCTATTGTACTGATCTGCATGCATAGTATTTTGACCGTGCCAAAAGTGCAGTTTTTATACATGTAACGAAGGGAGTGATGTGCGTATGGAATTAAAAATTTGTTACGCAATGGCGCCAGTTGTATTAGACGAACGAAAGATGCGAATTTGCGTGAATTTATTTACAGTTCACCGTGCTTCGATTATGGTATGTCTCTCAGAAGTTGAAGGGATTAAGTTTATGTTTTTTTTTTTTTTTAATTCCTGTACTTCATTACCACAGCATATGAACAGTGGCGTAGCATTTAAATTTTCTATTCTTTTCATTGCACGGAATTAATCCCTGCGACATCTGAGAGTCTTACTTTTCAGCTGCTATATACGTTTTATCGTGAAAACGATACGTTTGGGTAAGTAGTATAATAAAGTTGAATAATTTTTAACCGTTCAAGATTGGGTACTTGGTAGCGGGTAAATCAGAATAAATGTAATATGTATAATATTGCATATTCCTTGCACTGTACATGCAGGTTGAACAGGATAGTTTCATGCCGGGGACAAAGGAAGGTCCTGTAATTAAACATTACGCCCTGCAGGACAAAAAATATTCAGAAGCAAAGGAATTATGTCTATTTTACACTTGATTTTTCGAGCATCTGCGGTATTTACATGCAGAGCGTGTTTTAACTAGGCATATTTTTTGATTGATGAAGTCTGTTATGTCGTATAGAACATATATATGCTGCCGGCCATAAGTTTGTGTTCAACTGATTTACCGTTATATTTTCTGATGTAATAAAGTATGGCTTGTTTTTACAACAGTGCCCTTTGTCTATAGTCAGGGAAGTATTGTATTCATTCTTTTATAACACAACTGCTATTTTGCATTATCGTTATATGATCCTTATCTTCCTGTAAAATAGCGTCACAACACGCCAAAATGCAATCAAGTGAATAATTGTTGAGTAGGATAATGAAGTAATCAAATTTTGAATACACGATTATAATTATGAGGAATCTGTAATCATCAATATTGATACAAAATCAGCAAACTTATGATAATCATTGGTCGCGATACAATCAACTAAAAATCTTTAATTAAAATATAATGACCTCCTATGTTCTCATACAGAATAGCTAGAATATTAAATAATATTGTAATATTTTTCTCACTCGAACCTTCCAGTCTCACCAATCAGTTTAGCAGAAGGATACAATCATCGTTTACTTCTTAATTTTGATTATAAATAGCTCCAATAAAGACTGCAACACTCTTAAAATAATTCGGAACTAATAATTAAGAATTACTATCCAAGTGGTTTTAAATTTATGGTTGATGGCGTTCTAACCTTACGATCGAATAAATGGCAATGTGAGAATTATGATAATAACCACTTCTAAATTGATTGTATATATAAAATTGCGGTTCCAAACCTTTTAGCTGATCTTGATGAGTTTAATCAAACTTACGGGCCAGGTGCATTACTGCTAGTTGAGATATTAGTTTTTATAGCGAATCCGGCGCTTAATATATTACCACATTGTTAACCGGCAATTTTAGACAAAAGCTGTCTCAAGTCACCGGCTATTATTTCTGATTTTTCGAGCATCTGCGTTACTGACATGCAGAGCGTGTTTTAACTGGGCGTATTTTTTTATTGGTGAAGTCTCTTATGTCGGTATAAGTCTGACCTGTTATATATAGAAGGCAAGTAGTAGAACAATTTACGTTTGATCGGACACAGAATGTAGGTCTCCGGCGCGCCAACATGCTGGAGAAATAGTTCTGCAACTTAATATCATTAGAGCGGAATAATTGGTAGGGAGAGTTTTACGTTTATCTGCATTCGTGTGCACGGTGACCCAGAAATAATTTTGCAAAATTCATGGTAATCATGAAAACACTTGTATTTTTTTGTAGTACTTCTTTCGTTGCGAACAGGATCCCAAACCTAAACGCGAATGTATGGATTACAACTTGTCGATGTTGCATTTCAAATAGTATCGGTTAGCGTTTCAATATTCAATTAAAGATATTTGCAATTTACCGCATAGCCATGTATTAACTGTTCGTATTTCCAAACATCCGATTTTGTATACTTTTAATTGTATTCTTTTCCGTATTACAATGTTAATCTATTAAGAAGCATTTCCTTTGCTAATAGTTTGAATCGAACCTTGTTTGGTGATACACCGAGATTCTATTTATCATAAAATTGTTAGGCCAAGATCAATATTCAATTAAAGATATTTGCAATTTACCGCATAGCCATGTATTAACTGTTCGTATTTCCAAACATCCGATTTTGTATACTTTTAATTGTATTCTTTTCCGTATTACAATGTTAATCTATTGAGAAGCATTTCCTTTGCTAATAGTTTGAATCGAACCTTGTTTGGTGATACATCGAGATTCTATTTATCATAAAATTGTTAGGCCAAGATCAATATTCAATTAAAGATATTTGCAATTTACCGCATAGCCATGTATTAACTGTTCGTATTTCCAAACATCCGATTTTGTATACTTTTAATTGTATTCTTTTCCGTATTACAATGTTAATCTATTAAGCAGCATTTCCTTTGCTAATAGTTTGAATCGAACCTTGTTTGGCGATACACCGAGATTCTATTTATCATAAAATTGTTAGGCCAAGATCAATATTCAATTAAAGATATTTGCAATTTACCGCATAGCCATGTATTAACTGTTCGTATTTCCAAACATCCGATTTTGTATACTTTTAATTGTATCCTTTTCCGTATTACAATGTTAATCTATTAAGAAGCATTTCCTTTGCTAATAGTTTGAATCGAGCCTTGTTTGGTGATACACCGAGATTCTATTTATCATAAAATTGTTAGGCCAAGATCAATATTCAATTAAAGATATTTGCAATTTACCGCATAGCCATGTATTAACTGTTCGTATTTCCAAACATCCGATTTTGTATACTTTTAATTGTATTCTTTTCCGTATTACAATGTTAATCTATTAAGAAGCATTTCCTTTGCTAATAGTTTGAATCGAACCTCGTTTAGTGATACACCGAGATTCTATTTATCATAAAATTGTTAGGCCAAGATCAATATTCAATTAAAGATATTTGCAATTTACCGCACAGCCATGTATTAACTGTTCGTATTTCCAAACATCCGATTTTGTATACTTTTAATTGTAGTCTTTTCCGTATTACAATGTTAATCTATTAAGAAGCATTTCCTTTGCTAATAGTTTGAATTGAACCTTGTTTGGTGATACACCGAGATTCTATTTATCATAAAATTGTTAGGCCAAGATCAATATTCAATTAAAGATATTTGCAATTTACCGCATAGCCATGTATTAACTGTTCGTATTTCCAAACATCCGATTTTGTATACTTTTAATTGTATTCTTTTCCGTATTACAATGTTAATCTATTAAGAAGCATTTCCTTTGCTAATAGTTTGAATCGAACCTTGTTTGGTGATACACCGAGATTCTATTTATCATAAAATTGTTAGGCCAAGATTACCCATCCGAAATTGTGACATCCGCAAGTTTGATACTACGCTTCGATGTTGCAGAGAAGCTCAATGTATCGCATACATGCATTGAAAAAGAATTAAACATGGTTGGTTATGTCAAGAAACTCGATTTATGGGTCCCTCACCAGCTTAAGGAAATTCATTTGACGCAACGCATTAGCATCTGCGATTCGCTTCTGAAACGCAACGAAACTGATCCATGTCTGAAAAGCCTAATTACTGGCGACCAAAAGTGGATAGTTTATAACAATGTAAATCGGAAGAAATCGTGGGTGATGAAAGATGAACCTGCCCAAACGACATCAAAAGCAGAGATTCGCCAAAAAAAGAATTTTGTACTTTGAATTTATGCCACAAAACCAAACGATCAATTCAAACGTATACGTTCAACAACTCGCCAAACTGAGCGATGCAATTCAAGAAAAGCGGCCGGTATTTTCAAATTGTAAGGGTGTCGTTTTCCACCATGATAATGTAAAGCTCCACACGTCTTTGATCACACGTCAAAAATGATTGGAACTGGATTGGGATGTTTTATCACATCCACCATATAGCCCTGATCTTGCGCCTTCAGACTACCATTTGTTTCGTCCCATGCAGAACTCCTTAAATGGTAACATTTTTAATAACGCTGATGATGTCAGATCACATTTAATTCAGTTTTTTGATAGCAAAGATCCGAAATTTTACGAACGGGGAATTTTGACACTGCCAGAACGATGGCAAAAGGTCATCGACAAAAACGGACAGTACCTAATTGAATAAAGTTATATTTTTAACCAAAAATGAAGAATTTTCCTTCTTATTTGAAATCCGCAATCACTTAGTTGCCAACCCAATATTATTACGTATTTTTTTAAGACCAGTCATATGGACTGGTTTTGATAGAAGTAGGTTCGCTGAATTGTTGGTAGTTGTAGTGTTAAGCTTATCTTAGTCTTATCGTCCGAAATTGATGTTAGTCTTATCGAGTGTAATAACCGTTGATATAATTATTTGAAACAGTAAACGTACATTTATTCAAATTCAGCAAAACGTGTGGATTTCGAAAATGAAAATAGGGTAAAATATACATTGATTGACCGCTTAAGAATAGTGATTGAATGAAAGGCGTATAACTTAAACGTGTAATGTTGCATTCATTATTTTTTTAGCATATTAGGACTGAAAAATGTGAGAACATGTGACTGAAAGGATTCTCACTTTTAAGACGCATTCGTGTCGTGTAATACGATAAAGGTAAGATTTGTACATAGGAGAAGTTTGTGAAAAATTTGCAAAACATTGAAGTTCGTCTGTACAACATACCTTTTAATTTGCAGGCGCAGGCAAAACATTGAACTGCTTATTTAAGAAACATGTAAACAGTACACTTTATTCAAATGCAGTGCATATGGACACCGAAAATGAAAATAGAGGTAAAATATACATTGATTGACCGCTTAAGAATAGTGATTGAATGAAAGGCGTATAACTTAAACGTGTAATGTTGCATTCATTATTTTTTAGCATATTAGGACTGAAAAATATTGTGAGAACATGTGACTGAAAGGATTCTCACTTTTAAGACGCATTCGTGTCGTGTAATACGATAAAGGTAAGATTTGTACATAGGAGAAGTTTGTAAAAGTTGCAAAACATTGAAGTTCGTCTGTACAACATACCTTTTAATTTGCAGTCGCAGGCAATACACTTACTGCTTATTTAAGAAACAGTAAACAGTACACTTTATTCAAATGCAGTGCATATGGACACCGAAAATGAAAATAGGGTAAAATATACATTGATTGACCGCTTAAGAATAGTGATTGAATGAAAGGCGTATAACTTAAACGTGTAATGTTGCATTCATTATTTTTTTAGCATATTAGGACTGAAAAATATTGTGAGAACATGTGATTGAAAGGATTCTCACTTTTAAGACGCATTCGTGTAGTGTAATACGATAAAGGTAAGATTTGTACATAGGAGAAGTTTGTAAAAGTTGCAAAACATTGAAGTTCGTCTGTACAACATACCTTTTAATTTGCAGGCGCAGGCAAAACACTTACTGCTTATTTAAGAAACAGTAAACAGTACACTTTATTCAAATGCAGTGCATATGGACACCGAAAATGAAAATAGGGTAAAATATACATTGATTGACCGCTTAAGAATAGTGATTGAATGAAAGGCGTATAACTTAAACGTGTAATGTTGCATTCATTATTTTTTTAGCATATTAGGACTGAAAAATGTTCTGAGAACATGTTCAGTCTCAACGGAACAGAAACAAAATTTTATTAATTAATAACACAACGATACATTTAATATTGCCAATCCATAGTGATTGACCGCAGAAATCGCAGTCACTGACTGTGTTATTTACTGGTATTGACCACCTTGTAAACTTGTAAGAAATGAGAAATATTTAAGTGGTTAGTTTTACTGTGTTACCTTTAAATATTATCGGATATAATTTTCGACGGTAGCACTATGCTGAAACGTGTCAGCATATTGAAATAAAAGCACAAAAATGAAATTTACCTTCGGGTATGCAACCAATGCGACACGGTGCGCCTTTTAGTTATGCTCATAAAAAATAACAAAGAAATGCTAAAGATAGAAGCCTTTGCACATCATTACAACCGTAAACAAGACGGTTTCTATGCAGCATAGGGGTATTGAATTACAATGATTTTCCCGCGATTAAACTAATTAAATTTATCAGTGGACAATTACTATCAAAATCCATTGCCACGAATATGGTGATTGACCACCCTAGTACTATTGGATAATTACGATATTAGGAAACCGGGACGGATACAAAACCTTTAGTGAGGTTATTCCATCACATACAAATCATATATTTTTTTCAGACATACTATATAGACTGCAAAATAATTACAAATTCACCAGTCTTTTCTAAAAGATATCGTTAAGCACTTACCTCTTTCTCTTAAGAAATCTGTAACAATTCTTTCACAGCATGTTATTAATCACAGGTAATCTACACAAGAATTCTGTATTGCAAGACGGTCACGTAGAGAACGCGCTTTAGACTGATATTCAAAACAATGAAAATATACCTATAGCGATCTTCAGATATTTGTTCATGATCGCAGAACGGTCAATCACTGCCTACTTTGCCCTACGTCCTTTTTTCTCGAAGCAAACTCTATGCCAACCCTGCACGAGGACTGAAAGGATTCTCACTTTCTCCGTACTTCATTCTAGCCCTCGACCCGTTCAAAGATTGCGTCAACTCCTATTCATCGTACATTTCCTTCCTTATTACCCCACCCCTACCCCCTATCGTTATCCTTTGGAAATTAAGGGGCATCGCTGGAGAAAGATAATTACGTGCAGGTTATAAAAACGTGCTTTATAACGGGACGGCAATTACGCCGCTTTATTAACGGTCTCAAACGGGTAATCGGATTTAGAGACCGTTATCCATCCGGTAATTGGACGCTGGGCGGTCGCGTTTTATGCATGACTTATATTCGCTGCAATGCTCCCTTCTTTCAGGGTCCTCCCACTTCATTTCCATCGACTTCGCGGTTCTCTCATAAAGCGACACTCCTCGATCCTCGAACTCTTTCTGTCTTCCACTGGGTCCCATTCATTTGGCTTGCGTAGTGATGGACAGCGGCGGGCAGACTGCTGGTGCTATGCTCGACTGAATTATTCAGTTCCCACTAACCATGAACAGAGACGTACGTGCTCACGCAGGACTAGTTTAGCACCGGATTTAGTCTCGTTCGCCATACAGGGTGAGTCACTTAACCTGACAACCTCAAATTAATCGTGAGCCAACCAATTTCATAATTTTGGCTGTGAAAGCCTTAAATATGCAATAAATCGGAAATTATTCACTGTGGTGAAGAAACTTGTTGAACAAAGTTGCATAGTGTATAAGGGGCCGTATAGTAAAAGCACCAGTTTTATTTTACGCTACTCTTTTATTGGGATACAAAGATCGCGTTAACATTTTTGAACCAGCTTGCGGCACCATGTGCTAAATAAATTCAGCAATAGTAACAAGTGGTCTATTTCATTATACTTTCTTAATTGCAACGTTGATATTCCCAAACAAATTTTACCATTTTTATCCTTGCTTACATCAGATTTCATTATTAGAAACAGAAGAAAAAATTTGCCGATCGCGAATGTCTTAGATTAGTGCTAAATAAATTCAGTACAATAGTAACAAGTGGTCTATTGTCTACCTATGAAAGCAATTATACAAATTATAAAATTATTTTTATTTCAATCAACACATAATTGCAACGTTGATATTCCCAAACAAATTTTACCATTTTTATCCTTGCTTTAATGACACAAGTTTGCAGCAACCAGCTTCAAATTTCAGTATTTTCGCCAGTACTCAGTATTAGGAACGGAAAAAATTTGCCGGTCGCGAATGTGTTAGATTAGTGCTAAAAAAATTCAGCGCAATAGTAAAAAGTGGTATATTGTCTACTTACGAAGCAAGTATACAAGTTATAAAATTCTTTTTACTTCAAACAATACATAGTTGCAACGTTGATATATCAAAACAAATTTTATCCTTTCAATCGTTGCTTCAACGGTACAAGTTTGCGGCAACCAGCTTCAAATTTCATTATTTTCCCCGGTACTCAGTATTAGAAACGGAAAAAATGTGCCTAAATACATTCAGCACAGTAGTAACATGTCTATTGTTAAAATATGCACATTATAAATCAAACAACACTTAATTCAACGTTGATATTCCCAAACACCATTTTTAGTCAACGACACAATTGGTCAGATTTATTGTCAGTATTAGGAACGGAAAAAACCTACGTTAGATTAGTACTAAATACATTCAGCACAATATAGTGGTATAGTTATAAAATTCTTTTTATTTCAAACAATACATAGTTGCAACGTTGATATATCAAAACAAATTTTATCCTTTTAATCCTTGCTTCAACGGTACAAGTTTGCGGTAACCAGCTTCAAATTTCATTATTTTCCCCGGTACTCAGCATTAGAAAAAAATTTGCCACTCGCGAGTGTGTTAGATAGACTCAGCCCCGGTCGTTTCCATTATTTCATCGCACGATTTTCCCCCTTCGCCCCTCTTTTCCTCCGTCGTGCTAAGCGAAGCGTTACAATTCTCTTTGTCGCCCGATCCACCTTCCCCCGGGCGACTTTTCTCGGGCAAATAATTCATCGCCCGACGAATTTATGACTCGACGATTTCGGGACGGGCTTCTCAATGGTGACGGACGAAGTTCGAAGGTCGCAAGCTGATGTCTTTTCTAAGGGGGGAGACCTTGGCTTCGTTCTTATCTGAAGGTGCGCGCGGCGGGGGCGACATAAGAGGAACGAGTTGGCTGCAAAATATCTCGGTGCCTGATGTGTGTCGCCGGGTTCAAAGATGGCGGGAGGCTCGAGACTCGGGCACAAGTGGTCACGTACTGGCTTTGTCAGACGGAGTGTATCTACTCGGACGATCTAGCCTTCAAAAGTCTGCCTTCCTAGACACGTATCTGACTTTCGGCGCACGTGTGGCCAGTCTAACGATCGCCCTGGCAATTAACGAGGAAACTGTTTAGAGTATCCCGTAATTCTTTACGCTCCGTCGCAAATTTAGATGCGCTGTCCCGATGGGGAGGAATCTTTACGAAGATGTGCGATGCCAATTACGGACATGCGTCAATGATTGGAGGGCGCGCAATGTAAAGATCGCGGAAACAAGAGAGAGAAAACAAGTCAGTGAGGTTTTTGGTCATGTTCTTAAGGGGTAACATCTACCTTAAATTTAAAAAAAATCGAAAAATTTTTTTTTTGTCTTATATGATACTTTAGAGCCTTAAAAATAAGGTGCAATTTGTCTTATAGGCAAAAATACTTTTTAAAGTGGTTTTATAGCTGATTTTATAAAGCAAGTCGTGATGCCTCGGGGCGGTTCAAAGTACATAGTACCGATTCTAAAGGTTCTGAAGGGACATACATGTATTAAATATTATACATGTATTAAATAATATACTTCATAAGAAAATAGTGCAATTTAAAAAAAAAGTTTACTACTCTTAAGGATCTGATTTAAATTTTAAATCGTTTAGAAGGCCGAGAACAAAAATATCATCTGCTGGAAAATCGTTAACGCCGCTTCCATGTACTGTGCTACGGATTAATCGGGTTTGTACTTATTTCGGAGTTTCTTAGAATGTAAATCAAATTGCTCTGTGCATGGAATCCTGATGTTAACAGTTTGAGTTGTAGGCGAACAGTAAGGTAGATAAGTTGTAATAGGAGAAATTTGCAATTGCAGTGGCCAATGGACCGCACACTGTCACAAATATCGCACGTATATACAGTTATATTATTGGCGGTATTGACAGCAGGTCGCTGTCCATTTATGGGGTCCTTGATAAACAAACAATTCACGGTGCGACGTATGCATTTGCACTCGAAAATTTTCAAACCAGAAATTAGTAGTTGCCAGAACTAATGCAGCCCTTTCGAAGCGTAGACTGAAAATGACAACTCTAGGTGCGGCCAGTTTTGCGAAGTTACCTGTACGAGGGTGATCTTAAATTTTCTCGTGTTATTGGATATGATGCGATGGTGTCCTCAATATATTCTAACAAAAAATTAATTCGCGATAAGCCATCGTTCATGTCCACTCTACCCATTTTCTTATTATAGTCTATTACTACCTCTGGTTTTTTTGTTATTATTTTTCTTTTCTCTGTTTCTACTGCGTTATCGTTATGTTTCAGCCCGTGCGTACGGGGGCGCATGAATGTATCTTAGATTATTTATATTTTTTATTTGTTTTATTCTGGCCTGGCCTCAAAATATTTTCAACATCTTGAAATTTGAGAATATTGTTCATTTTTCACAATAATTACAATTTAAATAGCTGATGGCCACTACTTTTTACGCGTTATAGACTACACTCGTAGTTCAGACAGCTGTATAAAACAAATGACTTCAGATAATGACTTGAAATTTCACATAGATGTTTATGACAAACGCACCAACTTAGGAAAAAAAAATGTTGCCGATAGTGTTACCGATTATGGTCGAGGCCGATAACTGTTCATACCACCCTCGTATGTCAGCATTTGAACTGTCCAGTAAAATTTGGCAATACATCAAAAACAATATTCGTCGCCGATCTAATAAAGAAAGCGGAGTCACAGTAATATTATATATATTATTAGAGATAAGTAGGAATTACAAAAAAATATAGTCTCTCTGACTAAATCGTCAGCATTGAGTGTTTTAAAAATTCTCGCAGCGCATTGATTGAAAATTGCTGCTGTGTACAATAGCGGACTAGTTGTCGAATGGAAATTAGGAGTTTTCTTCACAATGTGGGATTTGCGGCTTCACTGTCGGTTGATTGTTACAATTTCTGCTGCGAAAGATACACGTAGAGCCTCCACATCTTCCAGGAAAAAGAAAGAGGCGGAAATTATTAATGTAGAAGGACACCTATATGGTGCAGGCATTGCAGAATAATCGTAATAATCTTTTTCCGATAAACTTTTATGAACTTCAAATGAATTTAATTTGGCGTTAAATCTTCTTTTACAAAGAATTTTATAACCACACGATACTCAATTTTATCAATTTTAAGAGGTTATAGACTACACTCGTACTTCAGACAGCTATATAAAACAAATGACTTCAGATAATGACTTGAAATTTCACATAGATGTTTACGACAAACGCACCAACTTAGGAAAAAAAAATGTTGCCGATAGTGTTACCGATTACGGTTGAGGCCGATAATTGTTCATACTACCCTCGTATGTCAGCATTTGAACTGTCCAGTAAAATTTGGCGATACATCAAAAACAATATTCGTTGCCGATCTAATAAAGAAAGCGGAGTCACAGTAATATTATATATATTATTAGAGATAAGTAGGAATTACAAAAAAATATAGTCTCTCCGACTAAATCGTCAGCATTGAGTGTTTTAAAAATTCTCGCAGCGCATTGATTGAAAATTGCTGCTGTGTACAATAGCGCACTAGTTGTCGAATGGAAATTAGGAGTTTTCTTCACAATGTGGGATTCGCGGCTTCACTGTCGGTTGATTGTTACAATTTCTGCTGCGAAAGATACACGTAGAGCCTCCACATCTTCCAGGAAAAAGAAAGAGGCGGAAATTATTATTGTAGAAGGACACCTATATGGTGCAGGCATTGCAGAATAATCGTAATAATCTTTTTCCGGTAAACTTTTGTGAACTTCAAATGAATTTAATTTGGCGTTAAATCTTCTTTTACAAAGAATTTTATAACCACACGATACACAATTTTATCAATTTTAAGAGGTTATAGACTACACTCGTACTTCAGACAGCTGTATAAAACAAATGACTTCAGATAATGACTTGAAATTTCACATAGATGTTTATGACAAACGCACCAACTTAGGAAAAAAAATGTTGCCGATAGTGTTACCGGTTATGGTCGAGGCCGATAACTTTTCATACCACCCTCGTATGTCAGCATTTGAACTGTCCAGTAAAATTTGGCGATACATCAAAAACAATATTCGTTGCCGATCTAATAAAGAAAGCGGAGTCACAGTAATATTATATATATTATTAGAGATAAGTAGGAATTTCAAAAAAATATAGTCTCTGACTAAATCGTCAGCATTGAGTGTTTTAAAAATTCTCGCAGCGCATTGATTGAAAATTGCTGCTGTGTACAATAGCGTACTAGTTGTTGAATGGAAATTAGGAGTTTTCTTCACAATGTGGGATTTGCGGCTTCACTGTCGGTTGATTCGGGCACACGCAATAAATAGTTTCGTATTCATTTGGATTCGCACGTATCCGAGGTTTCATTGTGATGAAATCGGGTCATCCGATGCATGACGCGATATAATCGGGTCTCATCACGATGCGGTAGCCGTGTGGTCTACGTTATGGGTATAACTCGTGGCGAAATTGATTGGTACCGATCTATATCACGCGGATGACTTCCGATATCCTAAGAGATTAGATGTTGGCCACATTGGTCGTAGCGTGCGATATGTGAAGTAAGATGATATCAACTTGTCAAATTATAACTTATAAAAAAATTGTGTTAGATACATTGCGCAGTTTGGATCGATATCTGCGAGGCAAACCGATACTTATGAAATGGACCGTTTATTTTGAAAGTGATGTAAGTCTATTTTAAAAAAAAATGAGTTATCACTCAATTTATGCTTAATTTAATGTAAACTTTTTATGTATAACTAGTTAATGTTTAATTTCGTAAAAAATGCCCATGTTTTGTACAATTTAAAACTGGTCTGTAAAACAAATTACGTAATCATTGAGTATGAAAGTGGTGTAAGTCCAATTTCCAAACGCCTGTTATTTTACATTTGTTTTATATTACGTGCCATATTACGTGTCAAGAGTTACTAGATTAGATTACTTGTTTTATTTTTCTCCTAAAATCGATAATTTTATTTTAACATCATATAGTGATATAGGTAAGAGCAAATAGTAAATCAATATTATTTTATGACGATTGAAAATATGTATTTTATTGAATTTTAAATAAACTCACACAAAAATAAAGCCCATGCATGTAAACAAAAGAATAGTCTTAAAATCGGAAGATAATTCCACTATGAAAAACAAATTAACGAAACGTAAAAAGATAAGAAGAATTATAGAGGTAGAATCTTTATCAGATGAGGATATTGTTACTGAGAACTTAGATTCTGCAGAATAAAATAAAGGAAAATATATACAACGAATAAACAAAATTAAGCGAAATACCGGACAAAAGTATTATACAAATGGAGGAAAATTTATTCCAGTAATCCAAATAAAATTTGCCAGGCCTATTAGTTACGAAAAATATAAAGATATCAAGCAGTTATTATCTTGTATACCTCCGATGCATCATGGATATTTCAAAACACTGTCGCCTGCAGAGCATAACTAAATATTACCAATATCTTGTCATGTTAACAATATAATTAATGCCTAAAATTAAAAATACTACTTCTGTTTTATATCTTGTCATTATTTGTAAACAAAATTGGATTATTATAAAGTATATTTTAAGTAATATTTGATTTTTCAAAATTGAAATTAAACGATTTTTACAATTGTCCAATTTTCAAACTGGTGTAAGTCCATTTGCAGCCCGTGAATATACATTAGTTTAATCAAATTCGCCTAAAACAAATTTATATAACCAAATTACATACTGATAAATCAGTAGAAACATTGCCAGACTTCATATAATTTGCCTAAATTTTTTAATTAACAAATATGCTAACCTTTAATTTTCTCGAAACAAGAGAAAATGGACTCACACCACTTTAAAAATAAACGGTCCAAATGTTTATTTGATATTTTGAGGTGCAAAAAACGTAAGAAAGCTTAACATATTGATATATCAGCAACTGTATGTATAATGAGATTAAAATCCGGATAATATGCGAAGTAATAGTCTAATTCTGCCTGATTCTCTCTTGAATGTGTAATAAACGGAGTAAAGTCAAGAATAAAGACGCATTTTCAACGGAATAGCCGGTTGTAGTGCTGTACTTAAAAAAAATACGCGCAGCGATGAAACGTAGATCTGGATTCCGTTGAAAGTATCTTTCATCGGCTTTGATAAAAGAGGATACTTATCCTGATGGAACCTAAATCCTCGATTTTCTGTACACTTCGTACTCTTTGCTTAAGGAAACTACTTAGATTGATCAAACTAAATTGTCCGTAAAAATACTTTCTTGCAGACATAAAGCCGATGCAATACAATGAGGAATTCGTACAATAGTAGAGTCTCTTACCGTTATTACGATATCCAATATAAAGAACAGTTCAAGATATAGCTATGTGCTCGATAGCAGGATTACTTTCTTGCAGTAACTAGACGTCTGCCATAAATAACAGTTTCCAAGCGATTCGTATACATATCCAGCTGTATATGGGTATCTGTTTTATATCATGAGAATATAAATACACACTGGGTGCCCATTGAAAAAATCGCATCAATTTTGGAAGCACTTCTAATTACGTGCTAACGATGGTAAAAAGCATTTCTCAGCATTAATAATTAAATTCGCAAAGTTATTTATATTTAGAAATCTATATTTCTGAGTGTTCTATTTATAAACGTATCGAGGTAAGTATTCATGTTACAAATATTTTTGTTGTGTTCACAATATGTATTTATAAGTTGTGTCATTGTGAAATATTTAAATATTACTATTAAGGTATGCCTTTTTACTGATCACAGCAAATATTTCCTGTAATCTGTGTTCTACTTGTATCTTGTCCCAATATTTTTATGAAGATATGTCGATTTTTTCTTGTAAGGTACATTTCGGCTTGCTTCGTTGCTGTTCTTACAAACATTTTTTTTTCCACAAACTTAATGCTATAGATTCAGTTTGCTTAGTTACACTTCCTGCAAACATTTTTTTCCTACGAACTTCATTCTAGACATTTTAATTTGCTTTATTTCAGTTCCTACAAAGTATTTTTCCCCTACAAACTCAATTCTGCACATTCCGTTTTATTTAATTCGAATTCCTACAAACATTAATCCATATAAACTTAATTCAACACATTTCGTTTTCCTTCATTGCAATTCCCACAAACATTTCTTCCACACATTTCGTTTTCCATCATTTCAATTCCTACAAAAATCATTTCTAGAAACTTGATTCTACACATCCCGTTTTATTTAATTCGAATTCCTACAAACTCAATTCTACGCATTTCGTTTTACTTAATTCGAATTCCTATAAACATTACTTTCTAGAAGCTCAATTCTACACATTCCATTTTATTCAATTCGAATTCCAACAAAAATTTTTTCTACAAAATCAATTCTACGCATCCCGTTTCGCTTCGATGCAGTTCCCACAAACATTTCTTCCTACAAAATTTTCTTCCATACATTTCGTTTTCCATTATTCCAATTCTTACAAACATTTTATTTTAGAAACTCAATTCTGCACTCCCATTTTACATAATTCGAATTCCTAGAAACATTTATATTGTAGAAATCTATATTTCTACACATTCCATTTATAAACGTATCGAATTCCTAAAAATTCATTTCTAGAAACTTAATTCTACGTTGTTTCACAATTCATTTATAAGTTGTGTCATTGTGAAACATTTTTTCCACACATTCCGTTTTCCATCATTCCAGTTCTTACAAAAATCCTTTCTAGAAACTTAATTCTACACATCCCGTTTTACTTAATTCGAATTCCTCCAGACATTAATCCATACAAACTTAATTCAGCACACTTCAAATTTAATCCAAATATTTCTTTCTACAAACTTACTTCCACGCATGCCGTTTTTTATCATTCCACTTCCTACAAAAATTATTTAAGAATTTAATTCTATACTTGCCGTTTTCCATCATTCCAATTCCTACAAAGATTTCTTTCTAGAAACTCAATTTCGCACTTTCCATTTTACTTAATTCGAATTCCTACAAAAATAATTTCTAGAAACTTAATCCGACGCATCTCGCTTTCCACCATTCGAATTCCTACAAAAATCCTTTCTAGGAACTTAATTCTACGCATTCCGTTTTACTTAATTCCAATTTCTACAAACATTTCTTTCTAGATACTCAATTCTGCAGTTTCCGTTTTACTTAATTCCAATTCCTACAAAAATCCTTTCTAGAAACTTAATTCGACGCATTCCGCTTTCCATCATTCGAATTCCTACAAAAATCCTTTCTAGAAACTTAATTCTACACATTCCGTTGTACTTACTTCCAATTCCTACAAACAATTTTTTCCTAGAAACTCAATTCTGCACTTTCCATTTTACTTAATTCGAATTCCTACAAAAATGCTTTCTAGAAACTTAATTCAATGCATCTCGCTTTCCATCATTCGAATTCCTACAAAAATCCTTTCTAGAAACTTAATTCTACGCATTCCGTTTTACTTAATTCCAATTCCTACAAACAATTTTTTCTAGAAACTCAATTCTGCACTTTCCATTTTACTTAATTCGAATTCCTACAAAAATAATTTCTAGAAACTTAATTCGACGCATTTCGCTTTCCACCATTCGAATTCCTACAAAAATCCTTTCTAGAAACTTAATTCTACGCATTCCGTTTTACTTACTTCCAATTCCTACAAACAATTTTTTCTAGAAACTCAATTCTGCACTTTCCATTTTACTTAATTCGAATTCCTACAAAAATGCTTTCTAGAAACTTAATTCAATGCATCTCGCTTTCCATCATTCGAATTCCTACAAAAATCCTTTCTAGAAACTTAATTCTACGCATTCCGTTTTACTTAATTCCAATTCCTACAAACATTTCTTTCTAGACACTCAATTCCACACTTTCCATTTTAGTTAATTCCAATTCCTACAAAAATCCTTTCTAGAAATTTAATTCTACGCATTCCGTTTTACTTACTTCCAATTCCTACAAACAATTTTTTCTAGAAACTCAATTCTGCACTTTCCATTTTACTTAATTCGAATTCCTACAAAAATGCTTTCTAGAAACTTAATTCAATGCATCTCGCTTTCCATCATTCGAATTCCTACAAAAATTCTTTCTAGAAACTTAATTCTACGCATTCCGTTTTACTTAATTCCAATTCCTACAAACATTTCTTTCTAGACACTCAATTCCACACTTTCCATTTTAGTTAATTCCAATTCCTACAAAAATCCTTTCTAGAAACTTAATTCTACGCATTCCGTTTTACATAATTCCAATTCCTACAAACAATTTTTTCTAGAAACTCAATTCTGCACTTTCCATTGTACTTAATTCGAATTCCTACAAAAATGCTTTCTAGAAACTTAATTCAATGCATCTCGCTTTCCACCATTCGAATTCCTACAAAAATCCTTTCTAGGAACTTAATTCTACGCATTCCGTTTTACTTAATTCTAATTCCCACAAACATTTCTTTCTAGAAACTCAATTCTGCAATTTCCGTTTTGTTTAATTCCAATTCCTACAAAAATCCTTTCTAGAAACTTACTTCCACGCATGCCGTTTTCCATAATTCCAATTCCTACAAAAATTCTTTCTAGAAACTTAATTCTACGCATTCCGTTTTCCATCATTCAAATTCCTACAAAATTCTTTCTAGACACTCAATTCCACACTTTCCATTTTAGTTAATTCCAATTCCTACAAAAACTCCTTCTAGAAACTTACTTCCACGCATGCCGTTTTCCATCATTCCAATTCCTACAAAAATTCTTTCTAGAGAGTTAATTCTACGCATTCCGTTTTACTTAATTCGAATTCCTACAATAAATCCTTTCTAGAGAGTTAATTCTACGCATCCCGTTTCCCATAAACATTTTTGTCAGGTAATAGAAAGCGTCGAAAGTATCTTGGCGGTATAACGCGAAGCACCTCCCGCACTCCCAATATACCCGGACACCGTCGGCCATGACTCCTGCCATTTTTCACCGGCTCGAGAACCGGAAACGACAACGGACGAATCTACCCCCGCTTGTAAAATTTAATTACGAGTATCCGACACGCTCGCCACGGGGAAGTAATCGGTGTTACTGCGCCATTAAACTTTAGCCTCCCGTGGGAAAGCGTTCGCGCGTGGAAATATTTCGCCGTTCCAATCCCCGCCGGACGAGCTTCTCGCGAGATTATTTTCATTGTGCACATTTTTGCGCCCGGACCGCGCTTCCCCAGGCGCAATGTGATTTTCCGCCATTCTCGGAATTTACGCTGTAACGCGAGAAGTTATCGGGGCGCTTGTTTCGTTAATTAGTCGGCTCTGGTAAAATGGCACGTCTCGCCGGCTCGACATTTCGCTGGGCCACTGTTCGAATTTTTCCTTCTTGAACTGTTGTTTCTCAACTCTTTGTGTTTCCGCGAAGAAATATTAAGCCTTTGACTACTGAATACTTCTGGCCGAAGCGCTCGCTGAGGACAAAACACTTTTCGCTAGTGTAGTCTCTATTGATAGATTATTTTTGAAGCGCAAAAAAACTATTTAATAATGTAAGAAAATTATTTGATAAAGCAAACAGAGTCAAAATTAAAGCAAGTGAAAATGATTTAATAATGCAAGAAAATTATTTGATAAAGCAAGTAGAGTGAAAATTATTTAATAATGCAAGAAAATTATTTGCTAAAGCAAATAGAGTGAAAATGAAAGCAAGTGAAAATTATTTAATAATGCAAGAAAATTATTTGATAAAGCAAGTAGAGTGAAAATGAAAGCATGTGAAAATTATTTAATAATGCAAGAAAATTATTTGATAAAGCAAGTAGAGTGAAAATGAAAGCATGTGAAAATTATTTAATAATGCAAGAAAATTATTTGATGAAGCAAATAGAGTCAAAATTAAAGCAAGTGAAAATTATTTAACAATGCAAGAAAATTATTTGATAAAGTAAGTAGAGTGAAAACTATTTAATAATGCAAGAAAATTATTTGATAAAGCAAGAAAATTATTTGATAAAGCAAGTAGAGTGAAAATGAAAGCAAGTGAAAATTATTTACTAATGCAAGAAAATTATTTGATAAAGCAAATAGAGTGAAAATGAAAGCAAGTGAAAATTATTTAATAATGCAAGAAAATGATTTGATAAAGCAAATAGAGTGAAAATTATTTAATAATGCAAGAAAATGATTTGATACAGAACGCATTTGTATTCATCTCATACATTTATGATTGTGGCTACAGTAGGTAAGAAATCGAAACGAAACTGGTGATTCATGGTTTTGTATATTATGTGAAGAAACCAAGGAAGAAGAAATTATACAATGCATGAAATGTCACGCTTGGATACATACTCGGTGTGCTGGAGTTAGTGCTGCAATTAAAAGGTTCTTTTGTTGTAATTGCCGTTAAGAAAGCTCATGGTCCAAATAAGGAAACCGGTTTCCTAAATTGAACCGATGACACGATTTTTTTCAATTCATTTTTCACTGTTATAAATAATTTTTTAAATTTAATAAGTGGTTCTATTTTGAAGGTACACTTAGTGAGTTTATTTTCTACTACTTCATTTTTATTGGCACTTCTTCTGTCCTTCTATATTTGAAAAAATACAAAATTGGTCCAAATTAGGCTACTCCCCCTATGTATCACTTCTCGTTTAACGGAAATTAATTTTGACCAATACGACACCCATGTTTAAATTTAATACGACCGCAAAGGGTTAAAACCTGAGAAATTTTTCCGACAAAACCTTCCGTGTCTAGGAACTTTTTGTAACAAAATGTGTTGCCTTCGTCTGCGACATTTCGTTAGCAAAACATTTCGTATTCACCCGAAGAGTCTACTACCCGAACGTTCCGCATTCCGCGAATATTTGACGGTCCCGTTTACTCTAATGGGAACTTATCCGGCGTCAGCAAACGTGAGTCGGCGTACGTTTCGGCATTTCCGGTGCACGGGTAAATATTGAACGTCTCCGATAGAGAAGAACTCATCGTTATTCGAATGTGGGTTGAAATCAGCGAGTACGCTGAGGCCCATCGCTCTGCACGCATTCGCAGGAAAAAGGGTCGATGCGCAACGGATATGTATCGATACGCGTCCGCAGTTGTTATCATTCATGTTTTATACATGCAATTTCTCGACATCAGCCTCGCTACGCCGGTATTATTGATGCGTCTTCGAACGAAATGGATGGAACGATCTTCGGAGCCGCGCGGAAAAACGGAAACGGATTTCTGCATCAGTATCTGCATGGGTAATCCTCGTGTATGAATTATTTCGCCGACGCAGAGACTGACGTAAGGGAAACTGCGCAAAGGTAATGTTAATAATACTTTTCCTGCTGTATTTTATTACCTATATTATTTTTACAAATACGAATTTCATTTTGTTATACAAGTATTTTTCAGGGTCTCCTTAATGTTAGAAATTTTGCGTAATGACCATTTGTCCATTAAAATGTACATTTATAAATGATAAATGAATAAATAAATATTTATGTAAAAAGTAATTCTGCGTCAGTATCTGCATGGGTAATCCTCGCGTATGAATTATTTCGCCGACGCAGAGACTGACGTAAGGGAAACTGCGTAAAGGTAATGTTAATAATGCTTTTCGTACTGTATTTTATTACCTATATTATTTTTACAAATACGAATTTTATTTTTCTATACAAGTATTTCTCAGGATCTGCTTAATGTTACAAATTTTGCGTAAGGACCATATGTCCATTAAAATGTACATTTATAAATGATAAATGAATAAATAAATATTTCTGTAAAAAGTAATTCTGCATCAGTATCTGCATGGGTAATCCTCGTGTATGAATTATTTGACCGACGCAGAGACTGACGTAAGGGAAACTGCGCAAAGGTAATGTTAATAATACTTTTCCTGCTGTATTTTGTTACCTATATTATTTTTAAAAATACAAATTTTATTTTCTTATACAAGTATTTCTCAGGATCTCCTTAATGTTACAAATTTTGCGTAAGGACCATATGTCCATTAAAATGTACATTTACAAATTATAAAAGAATAAATAAATATTTTTGTAAAAAGTATTTCTGCATCAGTATCTGCATGGGTAATCCTCATGTATGAATTATTTCGCCGACGCAGAGACTGACGTAAGGGAAACTGCGCAAAGGTAATGTTAATAATACTTTTCCTGCTGTATTTTATTACCTATATTATTTTTACAAATACGAATTTTATTTTCTTATACAAGTATTTCTCAGGGTCTCCTTAATGTTACAAATTTTGCGTAATGACCATATGTCCATTAAAATGTACATTTATAAATTATAAATGAATAAATAAATATTTCTGTAAAAAGTATATTGTTTTTGTATATACGTTTTTTAAGTCTTAAACAACTACTATGCTTAATAAAACAACTGTTGCTCTAATATAGCACGTATTCTTCACATTTTTAATATGAAAACACTTATACAAAGTTATATTAGTTATTCTGAAGACATTAGACCAATTACAGTTGACATATTTTTAGGTATTTACATATTTACAAGACTTTACAATTGAACGTTTACTAATGTTAATAATGTAACATAAATTAGTTAGTATATTAATATGTAGAAATTAGTAATGTAATTCTGTGAAATATTTCCTAAAACATGGGTCTATACATAACCCAACATTACAATTTTTACATTCACATCGCGAATCAGGCTTTTTATCATTTTTATTATTTTTACACACATTCGACTTTTTTTTCTTTAATATATACTCAGGGGTCTCCTTAATGTTACAAATTTTGGTAGGATCATATGTGAATTAAAATATACATTTATAAATTATAAATGAATTACATTATGATTTTTTGAGATGATTTTGCATTTATTAAGGCTAACTCGCATAAATTTTGCTATAGATATGTGTTCTCTGCGTTTGTATTTATATAAACAATATGCGCTCCACACACAGACGTCGATAAGGTGGAAAAAAAATGTACATATATGTGCTCCGTTCTATACTGCCTTTTGTATAATGCCTCAATCTTTTAATAGAAACATTTCTTTATAGAATTAAATTTGTCATAAACATATATTTTCAGTGCATTAAATAAATATGTCTGAGTGTACCACAGGTGGTACACGTTAAAATCTTTGATCTTCACAGTTAACTGGGTAAGTTGAATTATTTCGGATAAAGTAACGTATAGAACACGCCTTATGAATTTGATGCAAAACTACGAAACGCAGTTTGTGGCTAAAAATTAAGAGCCTTTGCGAAAATAAGGGAGGGGAAATGGAACGTGAAGGAAAAAAGTGAGGATTACCATTTGAGGGCTTTTCTGTCATGAAGCCCATTTAGCAGTTACTAAAAAATGGAGAGGCAGGAAGGAAGTCGGACACGAAGACCCTGCGATCCTGAATAAACGATAAACGAGATAATTATCTCTAACAGTTAGATAATAAGGAGTCACTGACTCTCAATATAATCAACGTGAATGTGTGATTATTAGAAATGACATAATTCAACATAATCAGTTCAATTCAAGTAATCGTACCGCGGTGAGCAGATTTGGCATTATCGATAGACGTAAAAATCGATGTGTGTCAGGTCGATGTGAACGGATTACGGAATATGAAATCCACGTGAAATTCCAATCTCCGCGTCATCGTTCGACATTTATTCGAATGTGGGTTCAATACAGGGTGTCTTGAAATTCGCGAATCAGATGACAAGTACGAAAATTGACTGTTACTGATTAGAACGATTTATGTCAATGAAAACTTTCGATAACAGCTATATTTGTTGTAGTCTCTTTAAACCAAGCTTAATTATACATTAATAAATATAAAATTATATTAGGTGTACATTTTATTAACATTTTGATCCAGTACCGTTTTTTGCATTGGACGAAGGTGTGATAAGGACCCTATATAATGGTGGCGATAGTTAGATTTTACGTCGGTGCAGCGATTATATTATATGAATAAATACATATATAAATATTATATAATAATTATACATAATATATTTTAAATAAATATTATAATAAATATTATATTAATAAACACATTTTTTTTCAGATGGGCTGCAAGGAAGATATTAGCACATTTTATTATACATTTTAGATATACATTTATATTTTTAGGTACACTTTAGATATACATTTATTTTACATACATTATTAGACATTAGGTGTGAATAATTCGGTAAGTACCCTATATAATGGTGGCGATAGTTAGATTTTACGTCGGTGCAGCGATTTGTCTGGATTGAATAGAATTCACTTGTAATTGAATTACTTGGACGGGAATTATTATTTGTCAGACTGATGTATCAATTGTTGCTGATATTTATGGTTTCTTCAGATGTGCTACAAAGAAGACATTATATTGATTTCTTATTAATCTTTTCATGTGACATTAGGTTTGAATAATTCGCGGAGTACCCTGTATAATGGCGGCGATAGTTGGATTTTACGTCGGTGCAACGATTTGTGCGGATTGAATGAAATTGACTTGTAAAACACGAGTCATAACTAAGGCAGTGTAATTTAATTCGTTAGACAGGGATTATTTTTTATCAGACTGACGTATCAACCGTTGCTGATCTTTACGGTTTCTTCAGATGCGTTACAAGGAAGACATTAAATTGGTTTCTTATACATCTTTTCATGTGACATTAGGTTTGAATAATTCGTGGATTGCCCTGTAAAATAGACAGTCGGAGATTGAATGAAATCGACTGGTGAAACAGGAGTCATAACTGAGACATTGTAATTGAATTAATTGAACAGGGATTATTATTTATCAAATTGACGTATCGACCGTTGCTTATCTTTACGGTTTTTTCAAATGCGTTACAAGGAAGACATTAAATTGGTTTCTTATACATCTTTTCAAGTGACATTAGGTTTGAATAATTCGCGGATTACCCTGTATAGATTGAATGAAATCGACTGGTGAAACAGGAGTCACGACTGAGACAGTATAATTGAATTAATTGGACGGGGATTACTCTTTGACTTCAGACTCACTGGTCCATACTGAATCGCGTCAGTTTGTAATGAAGGCGCAGCTAAAATATGTGCAGTGAGGGGTGTGCAACTAGCAGGCACGCTGATTTATGGACCGTGAAGCGTTACGGCCATATTATAGGTTTTAACGTTTTGCGTATGCCGCTCATTGCGGGCTGTTTATGACCTGTAGAATTTTCGCGTCGGAATTACCCACGTAAATTGCCCTATTATTCGCCTACGGTGAGCAAAGATTTTCCGCGTCACTTATTAAACTGCCGTGAAAATGGATTGAAGGGAGTTTTGATGGCGCGAATCCGGACAATCATACTTAACAGGTGATAAAGTTTTGTAATATAGATAAACAGTTTTACGAGCGGCACGAAGTGTAGGCGACATTTTATGAGTTGTAGTATTTTCGCGCGGAAATTACTCACGTCGATTGTCCTATTATCCTCGAACGACGAGCAAAGATGTTCCACCCGGCTTATTAAATTGCCGTGAAAATAAATTGGAGGAAAATTTGGTTGGCACGAATCCGGTCAATTGTACTGAATATGTAGTACGCTATTATCAACTGTTTATGAATTATAGGATTTTTACAAATGTTTGTCACATAAGTTTCGGATTATTTCCGGATAGTGAGCAGAGATTTTTCACGTTAATTATTACATTCATATTTCATTTAAAACACATTGTATTAACCCTATCACTGTCGACTTTTGACTAGAATATCGACTTTCACCGGTGAATGTCAACAGATACCAAATACATCGGTGAAAGATCGAATATTCCATTACATTGTTGTACATTCGGACCCTCTCCGGTGTGTGTCGACAATCACAGATATGCTCTGGTGGAGGTCCAAAACAGAAGAGTCAAAAAAGTGTCAATAGTTTAAGTTGTAAAAGCAAGGGACTCTTGTGCAATTCAAAGTGTCATAATAGTTTAAGTTGTTGCAATAAATAAGATTTGAATCACATAAGTAAGTAATTTTTTTATTACTATTATTTTCTTTTCTCATGTAGAATGTACTGTGTATTTTAAATTCTTGGTCATTCCTTTCAGAAAGAGAGGCGAAAAAGTTACGTCACCCTTGTGACGTTTTATAGCGACTGAATTACGGAGAAGAAAATATAAATCTCCAACTTGTTCAGCATTCACCGTTAGCGCATGGTGAATGTCAACATTTACCGGTGTACATCAGAAATAAGGGTATGTAGGGGTATAAGATATTAGGTGATGTCGAAGTGTGATGCGGAATTATATTGAGTAGAATAATTGATTAAAGTGAATAATATATACATATAAATACAAAATGAAATTAAAACTATGGCAATCCGACATTCTCCAGATTTCGGTGTTTCACTGTAACATACACATGTCAAATGTGCTTAACTGGTTAAATAAATGTAGGGATATAAGATGTTAGGTGATGTCGAAGTGTGATGCGGAATTATATTGAGTAGCATAATTTATTTAAAGATAAATAGAAGCACTAATTATACATATAAATACAAAATGAAAGTGAAAAACTATGGCAATCCATGAATGCGATTCGGTAAACGGCAAGAAAACGTATCTACTTTGCGAATACTGAACTACATCCT
Source organism: Cryptocheilus praepositus (assembly GCA_033815515.1). NCBI lineage: Eukaryota > Metazoa > Arthropoda > Insecta > Hymenoptera > Pompilidae > Cryptocheilus > Cryptocheilus praepositus. The sequence goes on from JAWWQZ010000271.1 coordinate 6,538,500, forward strand.
TGTCTGAACAATTTGACTGACTGACAACTCAAGTGTTTGAGCTCTGATCTATTACTGAGTGCGCGCATAACTGAATTCTAAGATTGCTGTGACATACACTAATGACTTAACTTGTTAAAAACTATATTGTGCTTTATTGCCAAAAATCCCCGGTATCCATTTGCCAGAACGTGTACTTTGCCAGCGAATATTTTCCCAAGAAACCCATCCTTGTCAGTACACCAATTTAATCCGCTCGTGGGGGCCGACAAAAAGTGTTTGAGCGGTTGAACGCTCAGTTTTATGCGACGACATCTCCAGATTTCGGTATTTTCACATGATGCGCTTAACTGGTTAAATAAATATATTGTGTTTTATTGCCAAAAATCCCCGGTATCCATTTGCCAGAACGTGTACTCCGCCAGCGAATATTTTCCCAAGAAACCCATCCTTGTCAGTACACCAATTTGCTGCCGGCCAGCTCGTGGGTCGGCCGACAAAAAGTGTTTGAGCGGTTGAATTGCTCGGGAAATTATTCGGCCGACGTGAGTGCGCGCGGAGGCAGGCGTGTCTTGATTTTCCGGCTGTTTGCCGGTGTCGTGACCGCGAGTTCCGGGCAAGAAGCCCGAGGCCGGGAAAAAGCGGGCGGGTAAAATAACCCAAAGCAAACAAACACGACGCTTGACCGTAACCTCTTACTCGGCCAGCGAGATTAGTAGTCCAGCCTGAAAAGTTTGCCCGCGCATTCTGACGTGTTCATTCATCGCGCGCGGGCCAGCTTTCTTCCTCCTCGTTCTCGATTTGCCGGCATAAAGGATGGGAAGAGACTAAAGGAGCTCCGTACCGAGGGCGGTCCAATTATTATGCGGCGTTTACGGAAAGTTTAGCGGGCTCGTGGCGGGGGATCGCAAAATTCTCGTCGACGTCGACATTGTTTTGGTTAAGAATCTGTTGGGATTAGTGGAGAAATAAACTTCTGCGAAACGCCGGTTTCGGGTGAGTTCGCATTATTTGTTTTTTGGTTGGGAGAAAACAGTAGATGCTGCGAGAGTTTAGGGTCTCGTTTTTGGGAGGATAATGTACAAAAGAAAAATTGGTTTGTTGGAATTTTCGGTTTAGAATGTTTATTTATGCGATTTATGGGTAGAATGTAGTGAGCATTGTAATATTCGGTCGCAATACCACTTATATATATATATATAGTATTTTTGTTTATTTGACTTAAGAAAATTGCAAATTGCAATCTTTTATCAACAAACATGTTAAAGTCAAATATATAATATAATAAAATCGTAATATCGTTATATCGTATATATATATAATATGTTTTTATCTTAGTAAACCGCCTTAACAAAGGTGTCCCTGCTACTTAAACGATAATACATATTATCGTATTGCCATTTGAATCTACTATGTACAACATAGTAAACCGCCTTAATAAAAGTGTACCTCCTACTTAAACGGCGAAAGCATAAAAGCACAATAAATGTTACGCTTGTCTCCATATATTACGGTAACATAGCTACAACAAAAGCACCTTATTACAATACGTATTGCCGTATATATGTGTATATAAAAGCATACATTTTTCATATAACACACGAAAGCACAGCAAATGTTACGCTTGAAAACACACGACGCTTGCCTTCATATATTACGGTAACATAGTTATTTATATTATTATTATTTTATGTATTATATGTTATTTTATTATGTATTTATACTATATTATAATATTACGGTAACACAACAAAAACGTCTTATTACGGTAATACATATCGTATTGCCATTCGTATATACTATGTACAACATAGCAAACCGCCTTAATGAAGGTGTCCCTTCTACTTAAACGGCGAAAGCATAAAAGTACAGCGAATGTTACGCTTGAAAACGCATGACGCTTGTCTCTATATATTACGGTAACATAACTACAATAAAAGCATCTTATTACAACAATACAATATTATCGTATATATATGAAAGCATTAAAGCACAAAGAGTATCACGCTTCTTTCCATATATTACGGTAATATAGTTACAATAAAAGTACCTTATTACGACAATACGTTTTGTCGTATATATGTGTACATGAAAGCATAAATGTTGCATATGATATATGAAAGCACAGCGAATGTTACGCTTGAAAGCACACGACGCTTGTCTCCATACATTACGGTAATATAGTAACTATATTATTATTATACTTATATATTTACACTGTATTATAATATTACGGTAACACAACAAAAGTATCTTATTACGACAATACGTATTATTGTATCGTCATTTGTATATGTATACTATGTACAACATCGCAAAGCGTCTTAATGAAGGTGTCCCCCCTACTTAAGCGGCGAAAGCATAAAAGCACAATGAATATGACGCTTCTTTCCATATATCACAGTAGCATAGTTACAACAAAAGTATCTTATTACAACAATACATGTTATCGTATTGTCATTTATATGTACTATGTACAACATCGCAAACCGTCTTAATGAAGGTGTCCCCCCTACTTAAACGGCGAAAGCATAAAAGCACAATGAGTGCTACGCTTGAAAACACATGACGCTTGTCTCCATATATTAAGATAACAGTTGCAACAAAAATATCTTATTACGATAATATATATCATTGTATTGCCATTTGTATATACTATGTACAACATAATAAACCGTCTTAATGAAGGTGGACTGTATATTTAAACGGATATAAGCATAAAAGCACAATGAGTGCTACGCTTGAAAACGCATGACGCTTGTCTCCATATATTTACGCAAGTGTGCCGTTGGGAGATTGCACTTAAGCCATTCTGCGGCGTGCATTAAACGTCGCGTCCTAGACTGTCCGGTGTGATTAATACCAGCGCTTGTATAACGGATGACCGAGGGACGTGTACATCGTCGTCCACCGTGTAAACCAGGATCGTGGTCGATCCTATCGTTGAACGTCGGCGTTATTAATCGCGCGACTTGTTCGGTTATAACGACCGAATGCTGGCCAGCGGATCCTGCATTTTCGATAGTCATCCTTTTAAACACCCATAAAACTGACATTGGGCGAACGAGTGGGACTACAGAATGTTCTCATGAACGTCGAAGGCTGAAGTGGAAAGAAGAATTTCAGCGATAGATGTCAACGTTCGCTGCGACGGCAGTCAATTGATATTCTTATGGCTTTAAGGACCGCTCACGATTTTTCTCGTGTTTTCTACACGCTGTTTTTAGATGTCACTTAGTTTGATACGTTGTATCTATTTTGTTTATTTACGTATTTACATCGGTCATTGACTGTGATTTCTGCGGTCAATCATTATGAATTGGCAACATTGAATGTATCGTTGTGTTATTAATAAATAAAATTTTGTTTCTGTTTTGTTACCGGCTGAACATGTTCATACAACATTTTTCTGTCCTAATATGCTAAAAAATAATGAATGCACCATTACACGTCTAAGTTATACGCCTTTCATTCAATCACTATTCTTAAGTGGTTAATCACTGTATACTTTACCATATGTAAATTTTGTATGGTTCCTCTTCATAGAGAAAAATGCTTCACGCAATATCATACTTTTAAACTAAATCTAAATCTAAAAAAAAACTACTATCATACTTTTTACTAAAAAACTATTAGAAATTCTGATAAAATTGACTTTTAAATGAAATTTTATTATAATTTCTTTAAATAATTTTTTAAACAACCTTTTTAAATAAAAACTAAAAAATTTCATACAAACTTATTTTCCAAGTAAAAAATCACGATAATTATTAAAAAACCTAATTTTTCTTGTAATACCCAAAATACTTCCAATTATACAATTTCTGCATGTTTCATAAAATTTGCTTCATAAATAGCAAAGTTATTTTTTTTTCATGTACAAGTTTCCCAAAAATCTGCAGTCCCAGGCGTATTTCTTACAGATTTTTTAGTGGTCCTTAAAGTGTTAACTGGTTCAATGAAATGAAGCAAAGAAATCTTAAAAAAATCGCAGTCACAGAGGAACGCGACGAGTCTGTGCTCACACATGGAAGATTTGTAAGCTGACTTTCACATCGACCTTGTACTCGTCGTACCAATAAGGCGAACCGTGGGGAGAAGCTTTTGGGCTTAAGCGTGAGACTTCGGCCACGCTTTGGTTGCCATTGAGGACGAACACTAACAACGGGAACTTAGAGGAAACTTTGGCGGTAACTTGTCAACGGTTGAAGCCCGCTGTTACGTCTTGAACCGCTCGCGATTTTATTTAGACTCCAAGAAACCGTTCGGTTCTAAGAAGACGAGGCTACAAGCCAAGATACTGACATAAATGTTGTTTTTGAAGTATGTGATGCTATGCTCGAAGATGAACGCGCTTAAAAATACTGCAAACTTGTGCACTTGCATGATATTTTCTAAGTACAGTGGACGAAATTGCGCTAGTACGAAATTACAAAGCTGTAACTGAATAAAGATAAGTAAATATCAGTGATTTCGAACCGCCAGTCGGGTGGAGTGGGAATTGTTAAAAATATATGTGTGGAACTTTGTTGATACTGAAGAAGGAGAACGTCGTTTTAAGGGGGAAATATTTAAAATATAAGCCTTCTGGCGAATTTATGTTTTATAAGAAATAAGAATGATAATAAAAATACGTAGAGTAACGTGTAATATATAGTACTATTAGGGAAAAGTCTTACTATTTTTGGATCACAATAGTACTACTACGGAAAAGTCTTATTATTTTTTTATCACAGTAGTACTACTATGGAAAAATCTTACTATTTTTTTTTATCACAGTAGTACTACCGTCTTGCTATTTTTTGATCACAGTCTTACTACTTTTTGATTACAGTAGTACTACTGCCTCACTATTTTTACAGTAGTACTACTGTCTCACTATTTTTACAGTAGTACTACTGTCTCACTATTTTTACAGTAGTACTACTGTCTCACTATTTTTACAGTAGTACTACTGTCTCACTATTTTTACAGTAGTACTACTGTCTCACTATTTTTACAGTAGTACTACTGTCTCACTATTTTTACAGTAGTACTACTGTCTCACTATTTTCACAGTAGTACTACTGTCTCACTATTTTCACAGTAGTACTACTGTCTCACTATTTTCACAGTAGTACTACTGTCTCACTATTTTCACAGTAGTACTACTGTCTCACTATTTTTACAGTAGTACTACTGTCTCACTATTTTACAGTAGTACTACTGTCTCACTATTTTACAGTAGTACTACTGTCTCACTATTTTTACAGTAGTACTACTGCCTCACTATTTTTACAGTAGTACTACTGTCTCACTATTTTTATAGTAGTACTACTGTCTCACTATTTTTACAGTAATACTACTGTCTCACTATTTTTACAGTAATACTACTGTCTCACTATTTTTACAGTAGTACTACTGTCTCACTATTTTTACAGTAGTACTACTGTCTCACTATTTTCACAGTAGTACTACTGTCTCACTATTTTTACAGTAGTACTACTGTCTCACTATTTTTACAGTAGTACTACTGTCTCACTATTTTTACAGTAGTACTACTGTGATAGAAAAATAATACTACTGTCTTGCTATATTTGATCACAGTCTTACTACTGTTTGCTCACAGTAGTGCTACTGTCTTACTATTTTTACAGTAGTACTACTGCGACAAAAAAATAGTAAGACTTTTCCATAACAGTACTATAAGAAAAACATATTTTTTAAGAAATTTCAACCAGTAACATAGACGTACTATTTCTCCAGTATGAAATAAATAACACAATAATAAACGCCGTCGCCGTCCGAATATTGCCAAATTTTGCTGAATCTCGCAGACACTATTACTACAATTGCAATCATTCATTGCGATCATTCTATTCATTGATTATGTAAGGCGCAACTAAACTCTAACGAAGATTCTTCATTTACGCCAAATTAAATAATGCAAGAAAATTATTTGATAAAGAACGCGCCTGAATTCATCTCGTACATCATAATTGTGGATGCAATAGGTAAGAAATCGAAATCTTTGGGGACGCATATATGCGCCCATAATTGACGCCGATAGTTTTTGGTGGACACATATATGCGTCCATGGCAGTCAAAGGGTTAATTCGCAAAAATTTTCTGTATATTCCAAATTATGAATACGGCCGCGTCATACTATGGGGTTGGAGGGAAAGTTCTGTCGTATTTTTAATAGGCAGATAATTTTTCTTGTAAATGACAAAAACATCTGGCTAGTGAGTCATTCGGATTTTTTTTTATTTTTTATAGCTGCTGTATAATATGAGTCCTTTTTTACCGTTCATCATTTACTTGTGATATTTAAAATGAAAAACATGTCAGTAGATAAAGTGCATTTACGGCACTGCAGTTTGTATGAATTCCAAAAAGGAAGCAACGCATCGGTTGCATGTAAAAATGTATGTGCGGTATTTGGAAAAGATATTGTAAATGTTCGTACTTGTCAAAGATGGTTTAGCAAATTTCGTTCCGGGGATCTGAGCCTTCAAGAAAGTGATCGATCTGGACGACGATCCAAGATCGATAATGATGTTTTGCGATCCATGTTGGAAAATAATCCACATTTAACAAGTCGAGAAATTGCAGAAGAGTTTGGCATTCATCATACAACACATTAAATGTATTATGATTAATATTAAATACATATTTTTATAAATTAATTCAAATATTTTCTTTAAAATACGACAGAACTTTCCCTCCAACCCAATAAATCCGGTTGCAGCATGCTGCAGCGTCTTACACGTGATGTCGCGAAAATAATAGCGTGCAAGGACGCCATCGTCCTTGTTCTTGTCATCGCAACCTGTCGTCCGCAAGTCTCGCCTTCCCGAAGCGAATATTTCCGCGCGATTTTGCGTAACAATGTTGTCGCGCCCCAAATCCGGCTGCATTTCAGTCGAGGTCTTCTCTCACTTGGGAAGGATGTGTGCTTTCCTAAGCACTGAACATGGTGAGCCACTCGTGCAATTAGTGTCTGATATCTGTCAAAGTGGTAGAGGTTTTACTGAGACGTGTATTAATTAAATTAAATTAGCGGAGTTAAAAATATCTCAGCGATATATTATATATTTGAAATTATATATTATGAAGTTATATGTATTAAGGGGTAAAAATATGTCTCCTTTGAAAACGGCGCGTATGTAGTGCTGAAATGTTGGAATAGTATTTTAGCTTTATTTTCACTTTCAAAAATATTTGAACAATGCGTAACAATGTACATCCGCTAAATGTATAATAAAAATGATATGTTATGAACTTATATGTATTAAGGGGTAAAAATATACGTCTCCTTTGAAAACGGCGCGCATGTAATACCGAAATGTCAGAATAATGTTTTAGTTTTATTTTTTCTTTCGAAAATATTTAAACGATATATTAAACATTAAAAATGATATATTACGAATTTATATGTATTATGTGTTAAAAATATATGTCTCCTTTGAAAAGGGCACGTATGTAGTGCCGAAATGTTGCAATAATGTTTTAGTTTTATTTTTATTTTCGAAAATATTTAAACGATATATTAAACATTAAAAATTATATATTACGAATTTATATGTATTATATTTAAAATTACATGTCTCCTTTGAAAAGGGCGCGTATGTAGTGCCGAAATGTTGGAATAGTATTTTAGCTTTATTTTCACTTTCAAAAATATTTAAACAATATAATGTATAATAAAAATGATATGTTATAAACTTATATGTATTAAGGGGTAAAAATATACGTCTCCTTTGAAAACGGCGCGTATGTAATGCCGAAATGTCAGAATAATGTTTTAGTTTTATTCTTACCTTCGAAAATATTTAAACGATATATTAAACATTAAAAATGATATATTACGAATTTATATGTATTATGTGTTAAAAATATATGTCTCCTTTGAAAACGACGCGTATGTAGTGCCGAAATGTCAGAATAATGTTTTAGTTTTATTCTTACCTTCGAAAATATTTAAACGATACATTAAACATTAAAAATTATATATTATTATACGAATTTATATGTATTATATTTAAAATTACATGTCTCCTTTGAAAAGGGCACGTACGTAGTGCCGAAATGTTGGAATTGTATTTTAGTTTTATTTTTATTTTCGAAAATGTTTAAACGATATAATATATATTAAAAATGAGACCTTGAGTTATGCAATAATACAATAAAACTAGTATAAACTTAGTATATTCAACAATCTGTAACAGAAATTATGAAAAATTGTGTAACATCACACATTTTCATTATCGTCACAGACTTTGATTTATGCATTAATACAATAAAACTAGTATAAATTCAGTGTATTCAACAACTTCTAACGGAAATTTTGAAAAATTGTGTAACATCACACATTTTTATTATCGTCGCACACTTTGGTTTATGCATTAATACAATGTAACTAGTATAAATTCAGTATATTTAACAACTTGTAACAGAAAATATGAAAAATTGTGTAACATCACACATTTTCATTATCGTCGCAGACTTTGATTTATGCAATAATACAATGTAACTAGTATAAATTCAGTATATTTAACAACTTGTAACAGAAATTATGAAAAATTGTGTAACATCACACATTTTCATTATCCTCGCACACTTTGGTTTATGTATTAATACAATAAAACTAGTATAAATTCAGTATATTTAATAATTTCTAACGGAAATTTTGAAAAATTGTGTAACATCACACATTTTCATTATCCTCGCTGACTTTGATTTATGCATTAATACAATAAAACTAGTATAAATTCAGTATATTCAACAACTTGTAACAGAAATTTTGAAAAATTGTGTAACATCACACATTTTCATCATCGTCGCTGACTTTGATTTATGCAATAATACAATAAAACTAGTATAAATTCAGTATATTCCACAACTTGTAACAGAAATTTTGAAAAATTGTGTAACATCACACATTTTCATTATCGTTGCAGACTTTGATTTATGCATTAATGCAATAAAACTAGTATAAATTCAGTATATTCAAGAACTTCTAACGGAAATTTTGAAAAGTTGTGTAACATCACACATTTTCATCGTCGTTGCAGACTTTGATTTATGCATAAATACAATAAAACTAGTATAAATTCAGTATATTCAACAACTTCTAACGGATATTTTGAAAAATTGTGTAACATCGCACATTTTCATTATCCTCGCACACTTTGGTTTATGTATTAATACAATAAAACTAGTATAAATTCAGTATATTCCACAACTTGTAACAGAAATTATGAAAAATTGTGTAACATCACACATTTTCATCATTGTTGCAGACTTTGATTTATGCATTAATACAATAAAACTAGTATAAACTCAGTATATTCCACAACTTGTAACAGAAATTTTGAAAAATTGTGTAACATCACACATTTTCATCATCGTCGCAGACTTTGATTTATGAATTAATGCAATAAAACTAGTATAAATTCAGGATGTTCCACAACTTCTGATAGAAATTTTTAAAAATTGTGTAATATCACATATTTTCATCACCGTCGCACACTTTGGTTTATGTATTAATACAATAAAACTAGTATAAATTCAGTATATTCCACAACTTGTAATAGAAATTTTGAAAAATTGTGTAACATCACACATTTTCATCATCGTTGCAGACTTTGAGTTATGCATTAATGCAATAAAACTAGTATAAATTCAGGATGTTCCACAACTTCTGATAGAAATTTTAAAAAATTGTGTAATATCACATATTTTTATCACCGTTGCACACTTTGGTTTATGTATTAATACAATAAAACTAGTATAAATTCAGTATATTCAACAACTTCTAACGGAAATTTTGAAAAATTGTGTAACATCACACATTTTTATTATCGTCGCAGACTTTGATTTATGCAATAATACAATGTAACTAGCATAAATTCAGTATATTCAATAACTTCTAACGGAAATTTTGAAAAATTGTGTAACATCACACATTTTCATTATCGTCGCAGACTTTGATTTATGCATTAATACAATAAAACTAGTATAAATTCAGTATATTCCACAACTTGTAACAGAAATTTTGAAAAATTGTGTAACATCACACATTTTCATCATCGTTGCAGACTTTGATTTATGCATTAATGCAATAAAACTAGTATAAATTCAGTATATTCAACAACTTCTAACGGAAATTTTGAAAAATTGTGTAACATCACACATTTTCATTATCCTCGCACACTTTGGTTTATGTATTAATACAATAAAACTAGTAGAAATTCAGTATATTCAACAACTTCTAACGGAAATTTTGAAAAATTGTGTAACATTACACATTTTCATTATCGTCGCAGACTTTGATTTATGCAATAATACAATGTAACTAGTATAAATTCAGTATATTTAACAACTTGTAACAGAAATTATGAAAAATTGTGTAACATCACACATTTTCATTATCGTCGCAGACTTTGATTTATGCATTAATACAATGAAACTAGTATAAATTCAGTGTATTCAACAACTTCTAACGGAAATTTTGAAAAATTGTGTAACATCACACATTTTCATTATCCTCGCAGACTTTGATTTATGCAATAATACAATGTAACTAGTATAAATTCAGCACATCTAACAACTTGTAACAGAAATTATGAAAAATTGTGTAACATCACACATTTTCATTATCCTCGCAGACTTTGATTTATGCATTAATGCAATAAAACTAGTATAAATTCAGGATGTTCCACAACTTCTGATAGAAATTTTTAAACATTGTGGAATATCACACATTTCCATCATCGTTGCAGACTTTGGTTTATGTATTAATACAATGTAACTAGTATAAATTCAGTATATTCAACAACTTCTAACGGAAATTTTGAAAAATTGTGTAACATCACACATTTTCATTATCCTCGCAGACTTTGATTTATGCATTAATACAATAAAACTAGTATAAATTCAGTATATTCAACAACTTCTAACAGAAATTTTGAAAAATTGTGTAACATCACACATTTTCATTATCGTCGCAGACTTTGATTTATGAATTAATGCAATAAAACTAGTATAAATTCAGGATGTTCCACAACTTCTGAAAAAAATTTAAAAAAATTGTGTAATATCACATATTTTCATCACCGTCGCACACTTTGGTTTATGTATTAATACAATAAAACTAGTATAAATTCAGTACATTCAATAATTCGCACTAGTTGCACGAGGATGGTGTCGACATGTACCGTTTAAGACGACAAATTACACAGACCCCGTCTTAAACAATGGGGCAACGTAGGCACGTCGAGATTAACGACGCACAGGAGGTTTTGACGGCAACAGAACGTAAGAGAACCGAAAGTTATGGCCTTCATATGGAAAATGGACGATTGCAACTTAAAGAGCTTGTACGAAAATGAAGTCGGAGACGATAACTATACCTGGCGTGTCCGCGGAGACCAATTTTTTCGGCGTATCCCACGTACCGATAAGGACAATTTACATAGGATAAAGATTCCTGAAGGACTTTTATACGATAACCGCAATAAACTTATGCGTGGGGGGAAAACGTGTGATTGGAAGCTCGATCTGGAAATGAAGATGGGAAACGTTGATACTTTAGATGGAATACGGCTGCGTGATGAGGGTTTTATTAAATTTTTTTTTTAAATGTAAAAAATATAAAAAGGGTTTCATAAAAGGTTTTATATATAAGGATTACGATGGTGTTGTTAGTTGAGATAAAGAAAATGATAATTCGCAGTTACCGCAAATGGAGAGCACTTTGATTATTTGCATATTTGATGATTAACAGAGAATGTTTCTTATCACCATATTAAACGCACATATTAAGTAAGTGGTTTGCGGCTCAAATTTTACAATATTTAAAAATATCTCTAATGTTCTATAATACCATTTTAACGTTTGCAATTGTTCATTATAACTTTGCCATCGTATATTCGGTAAATAACTTTCCTTCTTATTGGCCAGATTGTAGATGAGTATATTTTACGGCTCAAATTTTACAATATTTAAAAATATCACTTCGCACCAAGTATCCATTCTAACGTTTGTAATTGTTCATTATAACTTTGCCATCATATGTTCGGTAAATAATTTTCCTTCTTATTGGCCAGATTGTAGATGAGCATATTTTGCGGTTCAAATTTTACAATATTTAAAAATATCACTTCGCACCAAGTATCCATTCCAACGTTTGCAATTGTTCATTATAACTTTGCCATCGTATATTCGGTAAATAACTTTCCTTCTTATTGGCCAGATTGTAGATGAGTATATTTTACGGCTCAAATTTTACAATATTTAAAAATATCACTTCGCACCAAGTATCCATTCTAACGTTTGTAATTGTTCATTATAACTTTGCCATCGTATGTTCGGTAAATAATTTTCCTTCTTATTGGCTAGATTGTAGATGAGCATATTTTGCGGTTCCAATTTTACAATGTTTAAAAATATAATTTTGAACGAAGTATCCATTCTAACGTTTGCAATTGTTCATTATAACTTTGCCATCATATATTCGGTAAATAACTTTCCTTCTTATTGACCACATTATAGATGAGCATATTTTGCTGTTCAAATTTTACAACATTTAAAAATATCACATCGCATAAAATATCCATTCTAACGTTTATAAATGTTCATTATAACTTTGCCATCATATGTTCGGTAAATAATTTTCCTTCTTATTGGCCAGATTGTAGATGAGCATATTTTGCGGTTCAAATTTTACAACATTAAAAAATATCACATCGGATAAAATATCCATTCTAACGTTTATAAATGTTCATTATAAATTTATCATCATACATTCGGTGAACAACTTTCCTTCTTATTGTCCAGATTGTAGATGAGTATATTTTGCGGCTCAAATTTTACAATATTTAAAAATATCACTTCGCACGAAGCATCCATTCTAACGTTTGCAATTGTTCAATTAATACTTTGCCATCATATGGTTGGTAACCAACTTTCCTCCTTATTGACCAGATTGTAGATGAGCATATTTTGCGGTTCCAATTTTACAATATTTAAAAATATAATTTTGAACGAAGTATCCATTCTAACGGTTGCAATTGTTCATTATAACTTTGCCATCATATATTCGGTAAATAACTTTCCTTCTTATTGGCCAGATTGTAGATGAGCATATTTTCGAAAAATCTTACAACTTCATTGAAACCCGTCATCAAAGCCGTGTCTTGTTATTCGACAAGTTACGCCAGAAACTTGGAAGCATTTTTCCGTGGTAACCTATCCGTAGATCAAACGAAAGTTTCGCAAGCTATCCTGAAAAGTATCATAAAGGATGGCTGAAGGAGGCGATGGGAGGATCGGCAAGTTTCGCACGATATTGCAGTGACCCTTAAAACGAATTTCCACCGAACAAAGATACGGCCAGAATATTCAGCGCAGTATTTTCGCGACAACTTGTGTCCATGCAAATTGAAAGAATCTGTGTTCAAAGCTGCCTGAAAAATGAATAGGCAAAGTTCATCGTACAGAAAGTTTGAACACGCTTCTTAATTTCCAACCATAATCACACAATTACGTCTGCAAGAAACATTCTCTAATTAAAACGGATGGGTAATGTATGGCTGAAATTGTTAGTTTAAGAATTCTTTTATTTTTTATGGATAGTTACATATATAATTGCATATGCAACTAGTGTGCGTGCGTATGCGTATATAGGATGTTGCAAGAAATGTTGTCTAATTTAAATGTGAAAAAGGAATTTGACTCAACAGGGAATCGATGTTCAGTTATCAGTCAAGACCTACTTTTCTGGAATAAAGGTACGGCACTTGTTGTTTGCAGCATATTTTTTGTAGTGAGTAATTCTTTGCAACTCGTCGTTACATACATTGGCAATCTAAAGATTATGTGCATATTAAAAAAAAAAACACACATTAAAAAAGTGTTCAGGTAAACACAAATATGTTATACCATACACATGTTTATGGTGTGCAGGCACTGGTGTTCAAATGGAACAAAATGTTGACTCTAAAGTCCATACATCTGGAAATTGTTTAATTAAAAAGGAGATGCTTAGCATTGACCAATATTCTGTTACGGACAAGTGTTCTTCTTATTAGTTGAGATGGTTTATTACTGACCAAACTACTTAATATCTTCGACATATGTTTCGGAACTTTGTGCTTCCCCCTTTACCCGTTTACATAACAAAACCCCTTTTAATAACATGACAAATTAAACAGGCATTCATATAATACACATTAAAACGTATACAAACGATTGCTATACCAGTTCCAAGGTTTCAATTGAATATTTCATACACATTCCAATAATCTAAATAATTTCGCAGTGTAACCAACTAGTCAAGCCCAACCCTAACGATTCACACAACATTCTCTCACTTTCCTTTCAACCCAGACCCCATGAATGTGGGATATTAGAATCTCGGCTGAGACCTCAAAATTTATAGGAAAATGGTTACTGACTAAATGAAACTTTATTTTGGTTGGGACATATATGTATTCGTCCTATACCAAAGATATCTCAACCATCCAAACTCCTTAACACTAAATGTACCGGTACTTTACACCTACGTGTTCTTATCATGAGAGGTCATCTGACCCCTTACGAAGTAAACATTGATTTTCAGAAAGAAATTCTTAATTTATCAAAGCGTGAAATTGAATAATCATATAATATATTGTGGGACCGAATATTAGAAGATCCGCGAGGAAACGATGCGCCGTATTGAATGCGTATATTTAAGAGTGTGATGATACATGAGTTCGACAAGGCACTAACAAAAGAAGGTTGAAGGTGCTGTTGTTTCGTACGGGCAGTCGTAGACGGATAATAATAATAATCATTTTGGCAGACGCGATAATGTTTGATTAGAATTATTTAATTAATACCTGGAACCTACAATACGACTTTAGAGAAAGTCAAATGCGAAAGAAATAACAATGAATGTCCGCTTTTAAAGTAAATTTTGAACAATCTCATTTGACCCCGCTTGGTACGTTCAATCTTAACCCTCTCCCCAAATCTCGCGAGTCTCGCTCCCCGCCGGGCAAAAGTCCGAGGTCAGCACTCAGTCACCGTGGACGTATCTCCGCAGAACAAAAGGACGTTCGACGGAGGTTCGACGATAAATTTTTCCGCGATAACCCGCGCGGAGGAAAGTTTCGTCGGCGGACTCGGCGAGTCATAAAGGACGGCGGGGCAGGCGGGGGTTCGGAATGCGGCCTAGGACTCGGATGAGGACTAGGACGGTCGCGTCGGGGGTTGGGAGTCAGAGTGCGGGGGGTTGGAAGCCACGTCCGACCGTAGTTCCTCCGCGGACAGCAACAACGACGCCACGCAGCTTGCAAACTCTGCTCGACTGTCGCACGGAGACCCGCCAAATTCTTCCCGCGCCGGGAACTTTCCGAAAAAGCCGCGTCACGTCGTGTCAATGTCGTGAGGCGTCGCTATATGACGCTGAGACGTTAGGCGTATGGCGTCGAGCACGTGGACGTGTGAGATCGCGAACTGGGAAGAACGTTGAGGTTGCAAGCTTGCGAAGAATTGTTTATGCGGGCCAGTGATACGGTGGTAAATATTGTCGTAATATTGTTCGTTAGTGACTTTGGAAAATCGATGTGTGGAAAGATCGAAACATTTGATTACGTGATAACAGGGTGAAGGATGGGGTTTTGCGGTTATGCAATGGGAAAATATTTATGTCACTGAACATGTGAACGTTAAGATCGCGAACTGGAAAGGACGTTGAGATTGCAAACTGACGAAGTTGCGCGTGTGAATTGTTTATGCGGATCAGTGATACAGTGGTAAATATTGTCGCTGATAACGGTTCCTTAGTGTTTGGAATATCGATGTGTGGAAAGATCGGAACATTTGATTACCTGATAACAGGGTGAAGTATGGGATTTTGCGGTTATGTAATGGGAAAATATTTATGTCATTGTACACGTGAACGTTAAGATCGCGCACTGGAAAGGACGTTGAGGTTGCAAACTGACGAAGTTGCGTGTGTGAATTGTTTATGCGGATCAGTGATACAGTGGTAAATATTGTCGCTGATAACGGTTCCTTAGTGTTTGGAATATCGATGTGTGGAAAGATCTGAATATTTGATTACCTGATAACAGGGTGCAGTATGGGGTTTTGCGGTTATGTAATGGGAAAATATTTATGTCACTGAACACGTGGAAAGATCTGAACACTTGGTTACCTGATAACAGGGTGCAGTATGGGGTTTTGCGGTTATGCAATGGGAAAATATTTATGTCAGTGAACATGTGAACGTTAAGATCGCGAACTGGAAAGGACGTCGAGGTTGCAAACTGACGAAGTTGCGCGTGTGAATTGTTTATGCGGATCAGTGATACGGTGGTAAATATAGTCGTTGATAGCGGTTCCTTAGTGTTTGGAAAATCGATGTGTGGAAATATCGGAAGATTTGATTGCGTGATAATAGGGTGAAATCAGTATGGGGTTTTGCGGTGTTGTTATATAATGGGAAAATATTTATGTTGCTGAGCACGTGAACTTTAAGATCGCGAGCTGGGAAGGACGTCGAGGTTTGCAAACTTGCGAATTTGTGCGTGTGAAGAATTGTTTATGCGGGCCAGTGATACGGTGGTAAATATTGTCGCTGATAGCGGTTTGTTAGTGTTTGGAAAATCGATTTGTGGAAAGATCGGAAGATTTGATTGCGTGATAATAGAGTGAAATCAGTATGGGGTTTTGCGGTTATGTAATGGGAAATTACTTATGTCACTGAGCACGTGGATATGTAAGATCGCAAATTGGGAAGGACGTTGAGCTTGCAAACTCGCGAATTTGCGTATGTTAAAGATTGTTTGTGATAGTGGTGGTGGTTGGAACAAACGGTGGTAAATATTGTTGTCGCTGATAGCGGTTTGTTAGTGTTTGGAAAATCGATGTGTAGAAAGATCGGAACATTTGATTGCGTGATGACAGGGTGAAAGACGTATGGGGGTTTGCGGTGATGTTATGTAATGGAAAAATATGCATATCATGAACACGTGGACGTTAAGATCGCAAATTGGAAAGGACGTTAAGGTTGCAAGCCCGCGAAAAATTTTATTGTTTATGCAGACCAGTGATACGGTAATAAATATTTTTGTCGTTGATAGCGGTTCGTTAGTGAATTTGAAAAATTGATGTGTGGAAAGATCGGAACATTTGATTGCGTGATAACAGGGCGAAAACGTATCGAGGCTTGCGGTGATGTTGTTTAATAGAAAAATATATATAATATGAAAAATATATATGAAAACAAATAAATATATATGCAGGAGCACGTGGATATATAAGATTGCAAAGTGAGAAGAACCTTGGGATTACAAGCTGCGAAAAATTGTTTATACAAACCAGTGATAGTGGTGGTGATTAGAACGGACCGTGATAAATATTTTTGTTACTCATGTCGGTTGATTAGTGACTTTACAAAATCGACAGACGGATCTTCGATATGTGGAAACATCGGAACATTTGATCGCGTGATGACAGCGTGAAAGACGTATGCGATGAGCATAGAAATATGTATGAGCACGTGGACGTGTAAGATTACGAATTGTGAGCAGTATTGATGTAAGTGCAAGTTTGGACTAAAGTGAGGGCAAGTTTGCAAGCCTCTGAAGTCGGTCATGTGAAAAACAGTTGTTCTGCAGCCCAGTGATTTAATGCAATGAATATGAGTTGCACTTCAATTTTATTACTAGCTCACATATCGAAGCTTCATTAAATATGCTGTGAATGTTATGAGAGCGTCAATTATATGCAAACGCAGAAGGGATCATCTAAACGTGTTATCCAAATTCCTGAACATAAAATGAAGTTGAAGAATAAATTGTAATTGTTCGAAAGAAGCAAACATTCAGCGTGAAAAATATGTGTATAAATGTGACAAATGACTGTACGAGAAAACATTGATATATATATTTTATTATATATTCATCCGCTCGACGCTAAATATTGCGAGTTTGCGAACGTTTTTTTAAACGTTCATCTGGAAAGTGACTCGTAAAACTATTTCCACGCCAGAGCGTGACCAGGTTCGTCGCAAACGTTATTACACATCGATCACAGAGAATCTGCAAACCTATCGTGCGGACGCGAAGTTTGCATTCGTTTGTCGAAAGTTGCTGAGAGTAAATGAGCGAGTCGACGTTGAAGCGTCCGACTTTGATTTCCTCGGGAGTTTCGACGTCGGCGGAAGATTTCCGTGAACGAGCGATCGATAGTTCGCTTATATGTATCCAGTAATCGGCCGCAATGTCGGACATTCGATCAAGCTGAGCAGCGTCATTGGCCGATGACGGATGTGCATCGAAACGGACAACTAATCGAAGTGACGGGTCTACGAAACGACGTGGGATGATTGCTTGTTGAACGAAAATTTGTGTACCCGGCGTAAATCACTCTTTCCGCACCGCCGGACTTCGATGCATCGACCAGACTTCCGCGAATCATGTTAAGCGCAGTGATCGTCTAATCACGGAAGTTTTACGTTCAAACATCGTTTAACACTTTGACTGCCGGGCGTATTTTACTGTATTAGAACGGCGGTGCTACGAAATACTACAGCGGTTGACTGAATTATGCAAAATGCAAATAATGTGCAGGTATTGGAACCCAAAGAATCGCATCACTATTCCAACAACTGCATTTATAAAATAATTATTGCTACCTATTGCGAATATTTTGGTCAGAATGATTAGTCTTTAGAAAAAAATGCTTAGTGGTGTTTCCAGTCTATTTACTTTTAAAAAATTACGAGAAAAAGTTGAATAATATCAGTTGTAATACAAAAATAGATTTATAGACATTATCGATTAATCAAACGCTTCATTGTTTTTAGTTTATCGGTCACAATTTTTACGTATGTAGATTTTCCTCAGTGTACACTTTCCGCTTACACTTTTTTTGCATATATTGCCTTCATATATGCCTGCATATATTTTCAATGAATTTGTTCCAAACTGTTGAAACTAGAGCGAATTTGTCTTTATGTAAACACGTTGACTCCTCTGATTTTTTTTGTCGAAACGAATGTAACGTAGAATCTCGGTAAAATCACATCTATTCATAGTTGTGAAAGAAAATGTTGGTCCCCACTAGTTATTCCACAAATATTCAAGTCTCAAAGTGTTTCCTTTGAGACATGCATATAATGTTGCAATAAACGCCTTCAATTTTGCTTGCGTAAGTGTCCATTTTTTCCTCAAAACTCGGGAGGCTTCTGTGTACAAGTTCTTACGTGTTCTAAAATATGGTGGTCAATTAATAATAAAAATGCGCTACTTAGCTCCCCCTTCATAATATTTATTTTTGCATGTGCTGTAGGCCCGGGTACATCCTTCAAAATATACTGAATTGGTAATCTTCCAGCAACACCTCCTCCTTCAATTTTTTGGAATCATATATTCTGAATATCATATTATATATTTTGAAATCATATTTTGGCATCATATATTCGGAATCATATATTTTGGCTGGAGAAAAGGTTGTAGTACTTATCAATTGTTGTAGCTGCCCTAAGGTCATTTCATCACATTGAAACGTGCACCAATCATTTTGACTGGTACTAGTATAAGTGTCAACAACAAAAAATGTATTTGTCACGAAAACATATAAAATAATATAAAGTTCATAAAACTGATTCTTTAGTTATGGCATATATCATGTCGGAAAGAAAATGTTATATGCAGTAGGAATTTTGAATTAAAATGTAAATAATGTGCAGGTATTGGAAACCGAAGAATCGCATCACTATTCTAACAACTGCATTTATAAAATAACTATTGCTACCCATTGCGAATATTTTGGATCTTCAGTAAAATCTCTTGCGTATATTTTGCTGTATTAAAACGGCAATGCTATAAAATACTACTTTGACTGAATTATGCAAAATGTAATAATGTGCAGATATTGGAGGCCAAAGAATCACATCACTATTCTAACTGCATTTATAAAATAATAATTGCTACCCATTGCAAATATTTTGGACCTTCAATAAAATCTCTTGCGTCATATTTTGTTGTATTAAAACGGCGATGCTATGAAATACTACAGCGTTTGACTGAATTATGTAAAATGTAATAATGTGCAGGTATTGGAGACCAAAGAATCACATCACTATTCTAACAACTGCATTCATAAAATAACTATTGCTACCCATTGCGAATATTTTGGATCTTCAATAAAATCTCTTACGTCATGTTTTGCTGTATTAAAACGGCGATGCTATGAAATACTACAGCGTTTGACTGAATTATGGAAAATGTAAATAATGTGCAGTTATTGAAAACCAAAGAATTGCATCACTATTCTAACAAATGCATTTATAAAATAATAATTGCTACCCATTGCGAATATTTGGATCTTCAGTAAAATCTCTTGGGCCATCACGGCAGTCAAAGTGTTAACAAACTCTGCAGCCGCAGAGCTTCAATCAAAACGTCGTTCAGTCCAACATCAGCGACTCTGCCCAATTAAAGTTTGACGACCGTAAATCACTGAAACGACCGTTTCCACGCGCGCTCGATTGTTCATCAATTTTTCCCCGTCGAACATTCCGCCGCCGATAAAGCGCGAGGTGCCGTTGAAAATTTCTCGGGAAATTCTCGGGCAACTAATGAACGTGACGTTAATTAGCGTCAACAACCGCGATTAATCATCGGCGGAATAGTGAATTCTTGAACTCATGTTTCGGGAGTGACAGTTGTGCAGCGATTTGAGGTTTTCTCATCTCGTTAGTCACGCAACGTGTGCAGATATAGGCCGGGAGACTAAGGAAGAAGCGTCCCTTGGGTTTGCTGTAATTCGCCTGGCCATCGATTAAGGTAGGTCAAGCTTCAAACGCACCTTCCATGCCTCGGAAACCATCGTGCGTGAGCTAAACGAGGGTTGACGTGAGCTTTTTCTGGCCGAAGTCAACTGAAACTTCAAGCGTTGCCATGGATTGAGCAAAAGTTCGCTTGATCTTGTACGTTTAAGAGTTGGTTCGAAAAATCTGACACTTTTGGGTAGGAACTGTTTGCTTTATGACGAAATAATAGACGCGGTTTCTTATATTGTTGAAAATGACAAATTTTCAGAGACATCATTAAAGAAAGAAAGAAAAGAAGAAAATTAAAAGGGCTGATACGTATGGTTTTATGGTGAAAGAAGCTTGGTTTTGTAGTGGAATATGTCTAGAGGCAGCATTCCAAAGTGTCAAATTGGAGAAAAAAACTGTTTGTATATTTTTTCACGAACGATCCGGTTTTGAGTATTTAATTGAATAAAAAACGGTTTAACAGTTATTTCGAAAAGTCTGCCATTTTTGCGTGGCAACAACTGTTTGCTTTATGACGAAATAATATGCGTGGTTTCTTATATTGTCGATGATGACAAATTTTCAGAGACATCATTATAGAAAGAAAGAAAGAAAATTAAAAGGGCTCATACGTGTGGTTGATGGTGAAGGAAACTATTTGAGGAAAGGATTGTTTGTATGTTATTTTACGAATAATCTGTTTTTGAGTATTTAATTCAATAAACAGCGGTTTAATAATTATTTTGAAAAATGTGCCATTTTTGGGCGGAAACAAGTGTTTGGTTTACAACTGAATAATATGCGCGGAATATAGGGTTTCTTATATTGTCGATGATGACAAATTTTCAGAGACATCATGTGAAAACGGAAAGAAAATTAAAAGGGCTGATATGTACGGTTTGATGGTGAAAGAAACTGCTTGGTTTTGTTGTGGAATATGTCTAGAGGCAACATGCCGAAGTGTCAAATTGTGGAAAATAAACTGCTAGTATGTTGTTTTACGAACAATTCGGTTTTCTGTATTTAATTGAATAAAAAACGGTTTAACAGTTATTTTGAAAGTCTGCCACTTTTGCGCGGCAACAACTGTTTCACGACGAAATAATATGCGCGAAATATATGGTTTCTTATATTGCCGATGATGGAAAATTTTGAGACATCATGTCAAAACGGAAAGAGAAATTAAGAGGTCTGATATGTATGGTTTGATGATAAAGAAACTGCTTGGTTTTGTTGTGGAATATGTCTAGAGGCAGCATTCCAAAGTGTCAAATTGGGGGAAAAAAACTGTTCGTATATTGTTTAACAAACGATCCGTTTTTGAGTATTTACCAACATTTTTGTAGGTAGGTACCAACATTGGTCAATAGTATTGACCAACATTTTTTACGATAAATAATTCAGACGTAACTGAACCTTACATTTAGAAAGATAGGCACCTATATAAACCATGAACTTTATTATGTTTGAACTGTCATTCACCCTGAATACAAAACTTCGCCCAGAAATATGAAAGTCCATATAAATAAACATGCGGTTTCCGAAAAATTCGTATAAAATCAACTCAAGCCTGATTTTGCAACTGAACCTTACATTTAGAAAGATAGGCACCTACATAAACCATAAACTTTATTATGTTTGAACTGTCATTCACCCTGAATACAAAACTTCGCCCAGAAACATGAAAGTCTATACAAACAAACATGCGGTTTCCGAAAAATTCGTATAAAAATCAACTCAAGCCTGATCTTGCTTTCCGTTGCGGACTTCAACTATTCATATAAATCATGTATTTTTATAAGAGTAACCTTCTTTTTTTATAAACAGTGTACTGGATGAACGTCTGTCAGGCATGCTATAATCTGCATTTTCATTGATCAAAGTAAATCAAGCCTTAAATGCGCCTCCTTCGCTTACGTCAAGCAAATGGCACGTGAATGAGACAAGCGCCTCCGTGAATCTGTATGTGAAATCAAAGGAAATTAACGAAGGATCTGCTAATAATAAGTCGGGGCATGGCGTGAAAGCTTACACTTAACGCTGCATCTGCCTGGGCATGCTCTAATTCGCGCAATCATTAATTAAGGCGGATGTCACCTTAAACGTACTTTTTCCCTCGTGGGAATACAACGAACTGTGAAAGAAATAAGAATCTGTATGAACTTTTTCGGGAAAAACGCGAGGTTGACGCACTCGTTGACGCATGCAATGAATATATGGTCTGAAGATGTTTTTGAAGCAGACAGGAAATCTTTAGCAGCAGATCGGGATGGCGTATTAACGTAGTATGAATTAATTTTTGTTATCGGGATGTGTGTATATATTTTTGTATCTTATGTTTTTGATGCTATTCATGTGTAAAACGTGTAACTAACTTTAGTTGATAAAATGAAAGCTTATCATTTCGAAAGTATTCCTTAAAATTTGTATCGATATGTACCCGGTCCAATATTCGGATAAGTAACAGAAATGAATACTGCATCGATATGATGTATGATATTTGTGTAATTTATATTTTCATGGGCATCGATTCCAATACATTAAATAAACGCATTAGTTGTCCACTACTCTCCAATGCAAATACTAAATAGCAAATAACCAATTAACCGGTATATTTTGTATCTTATGTTTATGATGCTATTTATCTGTAAAAGGTGTAACTAACATCGGTTCATAAAATGAAAGCTTATAATTTCGAAAATACTCTTTTATATTTGTATCGATATGTATCCGGTGCCATATTCGGAAAATTAACAGAAATTAATACTGCATCAAAATTATATTTTTTTTCACGGAAAAATAGCTATAGAATACTTTGTGAAATTTATATTTTCATGGGTACGGATTCCAATACATGAAATAATTGCCCAACTTGTTCAATACTCTCAAATGCAAATACTAAAAAGCAATAACCATTTAATCGGTATATTTTGTATCTCATGTTTTTGATGCTATTCATCTGTGAAAGGTGTAACTATCTTCGGTTGATAAAACGAAAGCTTATTATTTCAAAAGTCTTCTTTTATATTTATATCGATATGCATTCGGTGCAATATTCGGATAAATAACAGAAATGAATACTGCATCGATATGATGTATGATATTTGTGCAATTTATGATTTTATGGGCATCGATTTCAATACATTAAATAAACGCACAACTTGTTCACTACTCTCAAATGCAAATACTAAAAAGCAAATAACCAGTCAACCGGTATATTTTGAATCTTATGTCTCTGTTGCTATTTATCTGTAAAATGTGTAACTACCTACGGCTCATAAAACGAAAGCTTATCATTTCGAAAATATTTTTTATATTTATATCGATATGTATCCGGTGCAACATTCGGATAAGTAACAGAAATAAATAGTGCATCGATATCATGTATTTTCAGAAAAAAATAGCTATAGAATACTTTATGCAATTTATCTTTTCAGACATCGATTCCAATACATTAAATTAACGCACAATTTGTCCACTAATCCCCAATGCAAATATTAGAAAGCAAATAACCAGTTAACCGGTACATTTTGTATCTTATGTTTTTGATGCAATTCGTCTAAAAGTTGTAACTATCCTTGGCTGATAAAACGAAAGCTTACATTTCAAAAATATTATTTTATATGTATATCAATATATACCCAGTCCAATATTCGAATAAGTAACAGAAATGAATACTGCATCGATATGATGTATTTTCAGGGAAATTAGCTACAGAATACTGTGTGCAATTTATCTTTTCATGGGCATCGATTCCAATGCGTTAAATAAACGCACAACTTGTTCACTACTCTCAAATGCAAATACTAAAAAGCAAATAACCAGTCAACCGGTATATTTTGAATCTTATGTCTCTGTTGCTATTCATTTGTAAAAGGTGTAACTACCTACGGCTCATAAAACCAAAGCTTATCATTTCGAAAATATTTTTTATATTTATATCGATATGTATCCGGTGCAACATTCGGATAAGTAACAGAAATAAATAGTGCATCGATATGATGTATTTTCAGAGAAAAATAGCTATAGAATACTTTATGCAATTTATCTTTTCACAGACATCGATTCCAATACATTAAATTAACGCACAATTTGTCCACTAATCCCCAATGCAAATATTAGAAAGCAAATAACCAGTTAACCGGTACATTTTGTATCTTATGTTTTTGATGCAATTCGTCTAAAAGTTGTAACTATCCTTGGCTGATAAAACGAAAGTTTACATTTCAAAAATATTATTTTATATGTATATCAATATATACCCAGTCCAATATTCGAATAAGTAACAGAAATGAATACTGCATCGATATGATGTATTTTCAGGGAAAAATAGCTACAGAATACTTTGTGCAATTTATCTTTTCATGGGCATCGATTCCAATGCGTTAAATAAACACACAATTTGTTCACTACTCTCCAATGTAAATAACCAGTTAACCTATATATTTTCCGCGTAAAATCGGCTGTCGAATTCACTACTGCATCATTTTCCCATTTTCCTATAACAAAGCAACCATCTGATAACCTATCCAAATAACATTACACAATACTAAACGTCGTGTTCATTCATTTCCTCTTTAATTTAAACCCCTCTTAATCTTCTTCGTTTTCCTCTTTATTCAACTTAATACATCTCCTGCCGACGATTAATTGTCTCGGGTCCAAATTTTCATATAATCCGCACACTTATTCCCGGCCGAAATGTCAGCCGTAAATTTAGACACAAACGCATGAGTGTACGCTGAAAGCATGTGCGCTGCAATTTGCACAGCAACAACGTTGCAACCTGATCAATTTCATGGCCGACAGTGCCTGCGTCGTACATGGCGAGGTGTCGTTAAAATTCATGGGGGGACCGTGCCATTAGAAGTAGACGCTGGAACATAATGGCGCAGATAATTGGTCCTGCTTTGAGCCCATGTCGAAATTCGTTAGGGTCCCGTGTAACGTGCAAAGCGCAGCGTGTATTGTTAACGTGCAACGTGTAACGCTGCCAGATTAAAAGGGAGATGCACTTACTTTCGCAGATACCCGATGGCACCTGACCTCGTCGCTACATTTAATTACTTCCTCATTCAATGCCAGATTATGGCAGCTTTGCTAGATGGAAGGCGCGTCAAAAGCCAATAATCAAATGCCATTAGTGCACTTCGGCGCTGTATTATGGACACGTCGAAGTCGCTCGATTTCATCCCGTCTACACGATGGGAAAGAGAGAAATTTCAATATGGGCGCAAAAAAGTCGGCGAGAAGCAGCGAGCGCTGAGAATTAATGTCGGTGGGTTATATGGTGTCACATAAGATACGGTACGAACTTTGTGTTACGTCTTCGAATTTATTTGATGGCGTCAGAAGAGAGTGGACTTGCGTTAATGCGAAGGCATGTTCAAATTTAGAGCTTGATGGGGTCTTTTATTGTTGTTAAAAAATATTTTTCAATAATCCATGTCGACATATTCAATTGCAATCACCAGATTTTTGTGTACACGGTATGAGAGAGTAAATTTGCATCGGTGCTAAGGCGAGTCAAAATTTTCGGTTTCACAGTTACTTCTAACGTTGTTAAAAAATATATTTCAATAACACATGTTGGCTTATTTAATTGTAGCTACCAGAATTTTGTGCATACAGCGTGAAAGAGTAAACTTGTACCGGTGCAAAGACGAGTTAGAATTTGCGGCTTAACACTTACTTTTAACGTTGTTCAATATGAATATCAGTTATATATCAATAATACATGTCGACTCATTCGATTGTAACCATCAGATTTTGTGTATACGGCGTGAAAAAGTGAAATCGCACTGGTGCTAAGGCGACTTAAAATGTTCGACTTCACAGTTACTCCTAACGTTGTTAAAAAATATTTTTATATATATATTGCATGATAGAATATATCAATGATAGCAGACTCGTGATATTCATTTTATTATGACAACAGCCTGTCTCATGATAACGAGTAAATTTTCATCGGTCGTCAAAGAACGCCGAGATTAAAATTTTGAGAAATCTGCAAGAAATACGCTTGGAACCACAGGTTTTAGGAAAATTTGTACGTTAGAAAAAATTATAACTTTGTTATTTGTGAAACAATTTTTGTGAAACTATCAGAAATGGTATAATTGGAAGTATTTTAGGTATTACAAAAAATATGTTTTTTAATCATTATCATAACTTTTTTACTTCAAAAATAAATTTGTATGAAATTTAGAGAAATTGTAAGATAGGATGCATTTTAGGTATTATTTAAAAAAATTGTACGCTAGTAAGAACCATAACTTTGTTATTTGTGAAGCAATTTTTGTGAAACTATCAGAAATTATATAATTGGAAGTATTTCAAGTAGTATTACAAAATTTTGTTTTTTAACAATTATCATAACTTTGTAACGTTGTACGTTACAAAAAAACTTCTACGTTAGAAAAAATCATAACTTTGTTATTTATGAAGCAATTTTTGTGAAACTTTCAGAAATTGTATAATTGGAAGTATTTTAGGTAGTATTAAAAAAAATATGTTTTTTAATCATTATCATAACTTTTTTACTTAAAAAATAAATTTGTATGAAATTTAGAGAAATTGTAAAATAGGATGCATTTTAGGTGTTATTGAAAAAAATTGTTTTAAAAGTGTGTGATTGATCCGCTGGTTAAAACAGATTTGCAGGACAGAGAGTTCCATACGGTCAAGGTTGGATTTCAGTAACCAGTTATAAATTGGTAGAATTGATCGGTGTTGCTGTTTCTTAATTTTTTCAGTGGTTGTAAAAACGTTCAAGGATGTCGCGTATTTTTAACTGCAAGGAGTTGATCATTACTTAAAAGGACTTGGAAGTTGTCCGTTGCACATTTTTGCGAAGGTGCAGTAAAAACACTTTTCGGTTTAAAACACTGTAAAGCATATAAGTAGTGCTTGATAATAAACAACAAATTTATATTTATATAATATTTTACGAATTTATTAGACTCCTGTCTTAAAACGTAGCCGACCGAATTAAGAGATATTCAACTTTTGTT
The DNA here is from genome assembly GCA_033815515.1 of Cryptocheilus praepositus. Classification (NCBI taxonomy): domain Eukaryota; kingdom Metazoa; phylum Arthropoda; class Insecta; order Hymenoptera; family Pompilidae; genus Cryptocheilus; species Cryptocheilus praepositus. The sequence goes on from JAWWQZ010000271.1 coordinate 6,566,295, forward strand.
TTAGCGGTGCGTTGCCTTTTATTTAAATTCCTTTCTTTTTTGTTACTTTGACAGGGTTTGACTGAAATTGTTCGCAATTCAAGTACTTTTCTGCTTTTACGATACACAATTCTTTATAAAATCTGTTAAATAAGTTCAGTTAAAGTTAACGAAAAAAAACATAGCTCCTAATTGAAACTTGTCAGTTTTGAACGTTACTACACTTTAAATAACTACAGTACTTTATTGTGATAAATACAAGAAGGTCGCTTAAAATGCGTTATTTATTTTTTATTTCATATTAAAATTATGTTATTTTTCTTCAATTTTATTTTTTCCGCAAACTGCAAAGAGTATTGAATTACGATATTGACATTTAATTTTATATTTTGTGCAAACCACACGTAATACAGGATCGTTACCATCAAAAGCAATTTACCCGCGAAAATAATTTTTATATATTTTATGTGTCTTTCTCGTAGTGGAGTTTCGTCTGCGTTATGTACGTGAATGTGTTTATATGAAAAATTACCTGCAATCATCGGTTATTAATATTGTGGCAACAAAAGTTGAACTGTACCATCACGCTATATGAATGTATTTTGTTATTCGATCTCGCGCTACACTTCACTTATTTTTGCGAAAGTCTTTTATCTCCTTTGCCTCTACAGTTTTTCTCATAATTCACTTATTTCTCTCGTTACCAGACAATGTTACGACTTATCGCGCGTAAAAATCCGAAAAAGTCAGGGGTGCCCGACAATTTTACAAGATACGCTATCAAAAGATGAGAATGTTAGTAGAACAAATGTGAAATATCATATCAGCGATATTCCCGAAATTTAATAGCACAGCGAAATTATTCCCGAAATTTAATAGTACAGCGGAAAGCAAAACTTTAACAGTAGAACTAGACAAAAAAGTAGCAGAGTAGTGACGTTTTGCAGCGGTTGCCAAACAAGCCATATTTATGCATATCTTGCTTTAACAAATTCAATTATTCATTATTGTACATATACCAACGAAACAAATTTACGTACTATCTTCTGTACTGCCATATTTCTGCATATTGCAGTACAGAAGAAACATATTCCCAAACAAACCATATTTCTGCATATCTTGCTTTAACAAATTCAATTATTCATTATTGTACATATACCAACGAAACAAATTTACGTACTATCTTCTGTACTGCCATATTTCTGCATATTGCAGTACAGAAGAAACACATTCCCAAACAAGCCATATTTCTGCATATCTTGCTTTAACAAATTCAATTATTCATTATTGCACATATACCAATGAAACACATTTACGTACTATTTTCTGTACTGCCACATTTCTGCATATTGCAGTACAGAAGAAACATATTCCCAAACAAGCCATATTTCTGTATATCTTGCTTTAACAAATTCAATTATTCATTATTATACATATACCAATGAAACAAATTTACGTACTATCTTCTGTACTGCCATATTTCTGCATATTGCAGTACAGAAGAAACACATTCCCAAACAAGCCATATTTCTGCATATCTTGCTTTAACAAATTCAATTATTCATTATTATACATATACCAAATTTACGTACTTTCTTTTGTACTGCATTTCTTATAATGCCTCATTCTTTTGCTGGAAATACCTATATTTTATAGAATTATATTTGTCATAAACCGTATGTTTTCAGCGCATAAAACAAATACATCTGCGTGTACTTATGGTGCATGTGGCACAGAACGTGTTAAAAATCTTCAGATATTTCCTTTTCCATTTTTTAACGACGAAACTCTACACACAATTATTATCGCACATATATGAAACACATTAACTACGTAAGTCTCATATTGTAGTACAGAGCACGCCATATTTCTGTATCGCTTTAACAAATTCAATTATTCATTATTGTCAGCGACAATAATTGCTTATAGTTGCCATATTTCTGCATATCTTGCTTTAACAAATTCAATTATTCATTATTGCACATATACCAATGAAACAAATTTACGTACTTTCTTCTGTACTGCATTTTTCATAATGCCTCATTCTTTTGCTGGAAATACCTATATTTTATAGAATTATATTTGTCATAAACCGTATGTTTTCAACGCATTAAACAAATACGTCTGCGTGTACTTATGGTGCATGTGGCACAGAGCGTGTTAAAAATCTTCAGATATTTCCTTTTCCATTTTTTAACGACGAAACTCTACACACAATTATTATCGTATCATTAACTACGTAAGTCTCCTGAGCACGTTCGTTCGCTACCTGTCAGCGACAATAATTGCTTATAGCTGCCACCGTAACATTTCTATGGAGTGCAAAGAGTTAATCCACGGAGGCAGACGCGAATAAATTCTGCTAATTAAAGCACCGCGATACCATATGAACCCGCACCGCAAAACGCTGAATGACTTTATAGCAGCGTTTGTCTTCGAATCTGCACGAGTTCGCTCAACGTCGAAATTGCGTTACGACAAACGTGCACTTCCCCCCCGACCCGCGCTGACTTCTTCTTTCTCTCCGCTGTTCTCTCATTTATTTCGAAGCGAACATTTGTCGGGAACTTGAAAGGTGCCCGCGTAACAATAAAACGCTGCAATAATAAATCGCGCGTCGCGAGCTGGAAATAATGGCCGCAGCTGGCTTCGGAAATAAAAGATAGACGGGTTGTGCTCTTACGGAAGCGATTAGGTAAGAAGGGTCGTACTGAGGGATGAAAGTATGAGCGCAGTCCTTCCGAAAAACTAAATTTCCTTAACACGTTGAATGCCACGGCAGGCATATGTGAGCGGAGTGCATAAAATGAAATACTTGTAAAGTTGGATGAAAATTCGCTAATCAGAGAATGCTTTGAAATAGAATCTGTACTATTGAAAAATTAAGTTTTTATTAAATCAAAAATTAAACATGAATTTTTATCAAATTTTTAATCTACCGGTGCATTGTATTGAAGCATTTTAAACATAAGTGTAGCTCGTTAATGCAATCTTGGCAGTACTTAGTGATACTTTTGGTCTGATTTTTTGCTCTTTGTGTTCCGAAGCTGGCAACACTTTATTGGTAACACTGTTCGCAAAATTTGCGATCAAATACGTTGGCCCTTCCTTCTTTTGCAATTCATGTCTTATTCTTATAATATCTGCACTACTGAGAAATTAAAAGTTTGTATTAAATCAAAAATTAAAAATTAATTTTTATTAAATAGCATAATAGCAATCTTGGCGGTATTCAGTGACATTTTTGGTCCGCTTTTTTGCTCTTTGTGTTCCGAAGCTGGCAACATTTTATTGGTAACACTGTTTGCAAAATTTGCGTGGCAATAACATCTCTAGGCAATGGTTTTATCACATAACTTTTTGAAAACAGAATAAATTCTTCATGCCTTTCATAAATTACGACTATTCCCTGTGCACGATGTATAACCGTAATGCCAAGACCCGGGTAAAAACCCGGAGAAAGCGCGTCTACTTAAGTAGAAATCAGCTTTTAAGGTTAAGTAGACATTTTTCGTTGGCTTCCCGTTTCTTGAATTACGAGCGACCTACTGCGTAATATTTTATTATAATCACATTTCTGCTACACTTAATGGATCTGGCGACCACTAAATTAGTTAAATACAAACAAGAAAAAACCACCTGAATAAAACCATAACTTCCGTCGTCATTATATATTTGCGTAAACACACATCATTGAGTCATACCATATATAACGTACAAAGAATAACCGTAATTCCCATTTCGATTGTTATCAGGACCGTTTTATTATTCCCTACATCATAACATACCACCATAAACGCATACAACATTCACATAAAACCCACAACCGATATTTTCAATTTTGTTACATCTATTCATATTATTCCTTACATTCCGATATCATTACACATTTTCATTGCGTCTCATATTCCACCCTAAATGCACAGAAATACATCAGATCCCATGCAACACGCAAATAATAACAACATTTTACATTCCTATTTTTTATTGTTCCCCATATCACAATACTATTACAAATTCTCATGCAAATGCACATAAATTCATCAGATTCCCTGCGTCCAAATAATAACAAGTCGCATTTCGGTTTTGCGTCTATTTTGCTATTGCCCAGATCCCATCGTCATGACAGGTTTCCATTATCTGGTATAACGTAAGCAAAGAGTATCTCCAGTTTAAACATCGAGCCCAGGAACGCGCAAATAATAATAACAACTCTCATTCCTATTTTTATTATTCCCCATATCACAATACTATTACAAATTTTCATACAAATGCACATAAATTCATCAGATGCCCTACGTCCAAATAATAACAAGTCGCATTTACTAAATAATAACACTCATTCCTATTTTTATTATTCCTCATATCACAATACTAATACAAATTCTCATGCAAATGCACATAAATTCATCAGATTCCCTGCGTCCAAATAATAACAAGTCGCATTTCGATTTTGCGTCTATTTCTCTATTGCCCAGATCCCATCGTCATGACAGATTTCCATTATCTGGCATAACGTAAGCAAAGAGTATCTCCAGTTTAACCACGACCCCAGGAACGCGCAAATAATAATAACAACTCTCATTCCTATTTTTATTACTCCCCATATCACAATACTATTACAAAATTTCATGCAAATTCACATAAATTCATCAGATGCCCTGCGTCCAAATAATAACAAGTCGCATTTCAATTTTGCATCTATTCCGCTATTGCCCAGATCCCGTCTCCCGTTTAAACATCGAGCCCAGGAACGCGCAAATAATAATAACAACTCTCATTCCTATTTTTATTATTCCCCATATCACAATACTATTACAAATTTTCATGCAAATTCACATAAATTCATCAGATTCCCTACGTCCAAATAATAACCACAAGTCGCATTTCGATTTTGCATCTATTTCGCTATTGCCCACATCCCATCGTCATGACAGGTTTCCATTATCTGGCATATCGTAAGCAAAGAGTATCTCCCGTTTAAACATCGAGCCCAGCTGGACCATTGGAACGTGAAAAATGGAGTTTCCAGAGTGGAACGCGGAAGTCCATCCCTTCACATCGGCTTCACCCAGTACGGACGTTTCTCATATCGGGGAACCGATTACGGCTTCAGACGCGAAAAGGAGCTGCCCGCTGGTCGAACAGATTCGACGGTGCGCGAGCGAAGATCATTAATCCTGCGTCCGGCGTAGATCGCGCATCTACGCCAACCGCGCGGCACGCGAACTGATAAATTCCCCGTCACGACGGCGAGTTTCACGGATACATTTTTTGTCCGCACTGATAAATCCGCGGAAAATTGCGCAGCCGACCTTGTACGTACAGGTAACCGACGCGAGAGTAGTTTTATGTGTGTAGCGAACGGGATGGGATTAACTCCTTGGCGTACTTTGACGAGTCTGGCACGTGATGAAAATTTCGGGGCAAACATGAATATCACGAGACAGGCTCGTAGTCGTAATCTTATGTCGAACATAAATATCACCAGTGCTTTGTAATCAAAATTTATATATTCTATCGGAAATGTATATATATATATATACATTTAAAATTATTTTAAATTTAATTTTAAATTTAAAAATATACATTATGATATACATAAATATACATTAAAATTATTTTAAATTTAATTTTAAATTTATAAATGATTTAATTTTATCTATATATATATATAAAATTAAACACAAAAAAAAGAAGTTTTATGTGTGTAGCGAACGGGATGGAATTAACTCCTTGGCGTACTTTGACGAGTCTGACTCGTGATGAAAATTTCGGGGCAAACGTGAATATCACGAGACTGGCTCGTAGTCGTAATCTTATGTCGAACATAAATATCACGAGTGCTTTGTAATCAAAATTTATATATTCTATCGGAAATGTATATATATATATATACATTTAAAATTATTTTAAATTTAATTTTAAATTTAAAAATATACATTATGATATACATAAATATACATTAAAATTATTTTAAATTTAATTTTAAATTTTATATATATATATATATATATATATATATATATATATATATATAAAGTTTATTTAAATTTCACAAGAAAATCACCACGTGAAATTAATATAGTACAGGTAACCGACGCGAGAGTAGATTTGCGTGTGTAGCGAACGGGATGGAATTAACTCCTTGGCGTACTTTGACGAGTCTGACTCGTGCTACGAATCTAACAAAAAAAGTTAACTTGTATGGATAAGCCTGCGCAATTTAAATGGAAAAGTTTTACTATTTTTTTTTATCACAGTAAGAATTAACCCTTCGGCATACTTTAACGAGTTTGACTCGTGATGAAATTTGTGTGAATATCACGAGACAAGTTGTAAATTTATGTTGAACATGAATATGACGAGTCTGTCTCGTGCTCAACATTTATATATTCTATCGGAAATATATAAATAAAATCAATTAATAATGTTTTGGTTCAAGTTTATTTAAATTCAACGAGAACAGTACCGCATGAAATTAACGTCTTAGGCACGGCTGAATTGTGCGCAAGACTGTTCCTGTGTATGGCAAAATTCGATGCAAATTATGGAGCAATATGCGACGGACGCCGCCCTTAAAGAATACCAACAATGATTTAATTATTATAACTATTACATAAGGATACGGATCGGCATGTTAAAAAGAGGTGGTAAATGGTATATTTATTTTGTTTATGTTTTTACATGATATTATACCGTTATTAATAAAAATATACAAATTTTGCTTCATTTAAAACCCGATAAAATTCCTGTGCAACATGGGTCAATTTTTGGTCTGAAATCTTGTGCCTCAAAGAGTTAAGGTAGATGTTACCCCTTCAAGTTTACTAGCTTCGCCGAGTACTTCTCACATTTCGTTCGTTACTGCCACTGTTCGTTAACCAAACAAATTTCCATTACTTCCGATCCACCTCGGCCATTCCTGCGCCATTTACATTGCGTTCCCTCACCGGATCCGAATATGTTACCCGCCACAATGGGAGTGCGGAATAACCCCAAGGTGACAATTCGCTGCGGCGGAAATCGGAAGGCCGATCGATGCAGATCGCAGAAGGGATCCAATCGGTCGTTCGATATGGTCTCATGGGAAACGTTTCTCTCGAATTCGCCGACTTCTAACATCCTCTCTCTCTCTCTCTCTTCCTTTCTCCAACCGCCATCGTCCCCAGAATACATCAAGCACTTTACCGAAGGCGGGAATATCTTACGACGATTCAATTCGATGGAGAATATCCACGGTTATTCTTGACACATAATGGAGTGACCTTAGCCAGATTTTCCCAACCGCGGGCGGAATGTTTCAACAGTAGATTTATGGAGGAGCGGGTGGATATCCGACATTATGGGGGTATTCAAATGTGAACGTCTAAAAAAAGCAAATTTTCAACATTTTTTTTCTCAGAAATCTGTTGCTTGTAGTTGAGCAAACTTTTTTTCCTGAAAAGGTACGGCCTGGGACAATGGAGGAAAATGTTTTTATCGTTTAAAAAAATTTGTGTATTTAACCCGTTGCCGCAAACTTTTAATTTTATGATCGTGCTCAGAAACACATTTTTTTTTCAATTGTTTATGACTGCCAGATGGAATCGAGTGTAAGTTGTATGTTTGGAAGTGAAAATTATCACATTTGGCCACAGTTTTTCCAAAAAAATTCTCGACGGCTGTGACCGTCATTTGTTCATCATGTCATTTTTTCTCTTCCCAGAGCAAATGACTGCTATGACCGTCGTGACGACTATACAGCATTTGCTTTACTAATTCAAAATGATTCCTATGAATAAAAGAGAGTAAATAGGTGTAAACTTAACACAAGAAAATCAGTTTAAAAGAAAATTATCATTTGTAATTTACTTTGCTTCTGTCAATTTATAGTTGTTAGTTTTCTGTCAATTTATAGTCTGCTAGTTTCTGTCATTTAGTAGGTTGCATGGTATTTTACAGGAACTAATCTGCAAATACACGCGAGCGATTTTATGGAACTTCGGGATATGCTTTTTGGCGGTTGCAGATCTTCTATAACTTATCAATTTCACGACTTTCAAAAGTTTTTACCATTTCTTTTCAAATCATGTTTACCTGCATTTTCTTCCTGTGTCATTTTTCCAATTTAATTTAACAAGGAAAGTATCCCCCGTGGTGACGTGATTAATGTGTCAAAATGTTTCGTATAAATCTTATGCGAAATTATTTTCACAGCACAAAAACGTATTTATTTTCTTAATAATTATCATATCATATTTAATTTTTTAATAATTATCAGCACAAGTAACTAATTAATTTTTTTTCACCGTGGCACTAGCTACATTTTTACTTACACAATTATTGCGTTATTGTATTAATGTTTGCATTACTGTAATAAGTTAGATTTGCTTCATCGACGTCCGCATTACTCTAGCAAATAGTTAGATCCTAGATCATTTTATGAAATGAGGGTGTACTCCGGATTCTTATCTTTTATCCATTATCCGGGTAAGATTTTACCCAACACGGTCCGGTAGGATGCATGATATTATGAGAACGTCAGTCGCGGTATGTGGAGCATTTTGGAGCATGCTCGACTCCTTTGTACTTTGTCCCTTTTCCTCTTTTCTCCTCTTTTTTCCTCTTTTCCTCGAGGCAGCCTAAAAGGGTCGAGCGATGTGAAGCAGTCAGCCGACGAAAGAACTCGGCTAAAAAATAACAGAGACTGACGTGTAGTCATTTTAAATACTGGGTGTCCCGTAAAGCTGCACGTCGATCGGAATGAAAGGTTTTGGACTTCTCGAGGAAATATCTCTAAAATTGAGAGCGTCCGTTTCTTAATGGGTATAAAGACAAAATCTGAACTATTCCAACCTCCGTGACTTTCTCAAAGGAAACTGACAATAGGTTAACTATTGCTTAGACTGTGATTTTGTTTCAAATTTTGTTGTTAACATAATATTTGCACGCGGTTCATATAGTTTATACCATGAAAGCACCGTTGATCTGTAAAGGATTCGTGCAATTTACGTTACGGTACAAGAAATGCGTGGAAGTAATAAGATTTAATACTAAACGTACCGGTACTTTGGATCTACCTATTTACCATGAGGTGTCATTTGACCTCTTATGAAGTAAACGTTGATTTTCAAAGAGAAATTAAGAAAGAAAAGAAAATTTTGAAAGGGGTCATTTGACCACGCTTGGTACATTTAGTGTTAAAGCATTTGTTTCAACTGGTCTAATTGTGAACGAAAAGACATTCAGGGAGGGCGGCAGTCTTTCAAGAAGGCTCATTTGACAATACTTGAATTTATCAGATTTAATGATTCTGCTTGAAAATGAAAAATATTTAAGTAAGGAACATTTAAAATTGCCGCGTGAAAATCGACAATTGCTAAATTGATGGAAATACATTCATAAATATATAAAATTTTCGCTTAAAAATGGACAATATTTAAATTTATTGCATTCAAATCGTATTGCTTGAAAATTAGCAATATTTAAGTGAAGACTATTTAAAATTGCGACATGAAAATCGACAATGCCTAAAGATATAAAAACACATTCACAAGAATACAAAATTCTCGTTTTAAAATTAACAATATTTAAAGTTATCAGATTTAATCGTACTGTTTGAAAAATAGTAATATTTAAGTAAAGATTAGAAAACACAAAATTCTCGTTTAAAAATTTACAATATTTACATATATCGGATTTAATCGTACTGCTTGAAAATCAGCAATATTTAAGTGAAGATCATTTAAAATTGCCGCATAAAAATTGCCAATGCTTAAATTTTCGGAAATACATTCACAAAAACACAAAATTCTCGTTTAGAAATTGACAATATTTAAATTTATCAGATTTAATCTTACTGCTTGAAAATTAGCAATATTTAAGTAAAGATTATTTAAAATTGCCGCTTGATAATGGATAATGCCTAAAAGTGTGAAAACACATTCACAAAAATACAAAATTCTCGTTAAAAAATTGACAATATTTAAATTTATCGCATTTAATCGTACTGCTTAAAAAATAGCAATATTTAAGTGAAGATCATTTAAAATTGCCGCATAAAAATCGATAATGCCTAAATTTTCGGAAATACATTCACCAAAAACACAAAATTCTCGTTAAAAAATTGACAATATTTAAATTTATCGCATTTAATTGTACTACTTGAAAATTAGCAATATTTAAGTAATCATTTAACACTGAACGTACCCGTACTTCACACCTACCTACTTTTCCTATGAGGTGTCATTTGACCCATTATGAAATAAACGTTGATTTCTGAAAGAAATTCCTAATTTATTAAACCCAGAAATTGAATAATCAGATGATACACGAATTTACCAAAAGTCAAATGAGCGAAAGAAATACCAATGAATGTACGATTTTAACGTAAATTTTGAAAGGTCCTTTGAAAGTCATTTGACCCCTCTTGGTACGTTTAGTGTTAATACTACCCTTTCACGCGGCATACGCAATTCGTCTGACGAAAACCCGACAGTATACTGAAGGATTCCACACGTAAATAATTCGATCCTGGACCGGTCGGAGCTGTAATTTACACCTACCTACTTTTACCATGAGGTGTCATTTGACCCATTATGAAATAAACGTTGATTTCTGAAAGAAATTCCTAATTTATTAAACCCAGAAATTGAATAATCAGATGATACGCGAATTTACCAAAAGTCAAATGAGCGAAAGAAATACCAATGAATGTACGATTTTAACGTAAATTTTGAAAGGTCCTTTGAAAGTCATTTGACCCCTCTTGGTACGTTTAGTGTTAATACTACCCTTTCACGCGGCATACGCAATTCGTCTGACGAAAACCCGACAGTATACTGAAGGATTCCACACGTAAATAATTCGATCCTGGACCGGTCGGAGCCGTTTGCACCGCGTATCCTTGACACGACCTAACCACCGAGTGTCTATCCTATCGTTTGGCAGCCACACAGTTCGAACCCGCGTCCGCAGTGTAACTGCGTGTCTCTCCTCGAATTTATCGATATCGCCTTTCGAAGATCAGCCCGCCCCGTTTTGCTCAACGAATCCCGTGCTCCGCTGATTCGCTCTATCGCGGGAGCAAATGACGGTGAAATCGCAATATATTCGGTTACCCGAATGTCACGGGTAATTTAGCAACGTCTCATCCGCGCCAAGTGGCCAACTTCGAGGCGAAGAAAATAGAGACGACCCAATGAAATCCGTCCGATGGAGTCTGGACGTTACGAAAATCGTGATACAGATAAGCAATCGCAATATGAACGAATGAGACCCGTCGTTGACTTTTGTTGCGCCACGAAGTCTTGACACTTAGTCGAATAAATGGGAGATCTGCCTGTTTTGAAATAAGTCGCTACATGATCGAATTGTTTCTTGTCGTAGTAGAAGGATATTAGATTTTGGACAAAATGCTTAGGGATTGTCATCGAGTTGAAAATATATGTTGGAAAATCGTACTGGACCTATTGCTTCTTATCATAGCAGAAGATAAGCAGCTCGTTTACATTGAATGGCTTCGGAATTTTTTATTGCGCCACGAAGTCTTGACACTTAGTCGAATAAATGGGAGATCTGCCTGTTTTGAAGTAAGTCGCTACATGATCGAATTGTTTCTTGTCGTAGTAGAAAGTTATTAGATTTTGGACAAAATGCTTAGGGATTGTCATCGAGTTGAAAATATATGTTGGAAAATCGTACTGGACCTATTGCTTCTTAGCATAGCAGAAGATAAGCAGCTCGTTTACATTGAATGGCTTCGGAATTTTTTATTGCGCCACGAAGTCTTGACACGTAGTCGAATAAATGGGAGATCTGCCTGTTTTGAAGTAAGTCGCTACATGATCGAATTGTTTCTTTTCGTAGTAGAAGGTTATTAGATTTTGGACAAAATGCTTAGGGATTGTCATCGAGTTGAAAATATATGTTGGAAAATCGTTCTGGACCTATTGCTTCTTATCATAGCAGAAGATAAGCAGCTCGTTTACATTGAATGGCTTCGGAATTTTTTATTGCCCCACGAAGTCTTGACACTTAGTCGAATAAATGGGAGATCTGCCTGTTTTGAAGTAAGTCGCTACATGATCGAATTGTTTCTTGTCGTAGTAGAAGGTTATTAGATTTTGGATAAAATGCTTAGGGATTGTCATCGAGTTGAAAATATATGTTGGAAAATCGTACTGGACCTAACGTCTTATCATAACCGCAGCTCGTTTACATTGAATGGCTTCGGAATTTTTTGTTGCGCCACGAAGTCTTGACACTTAGTCGAATAAATGGGAGATCTGCCTGTTTTGAAGTAAGTCGCTACATGATCGAATTGTTTCTTGTCGTGGTAGAAGGTTATTCGATTTTGGACAAAATGCTTAGGGATTGTCATCGAGTTGAAAATATATGTTGGAAAATCGTACTGGACCTATTGCTTCTTATCATAGCAGAAGATAAGCAGCTCGTTTACATTGAATGGCTTCGGAATTTTTTATTGCGCCACGAAGTCTTGACATTTAGTCGAATAAATGGGAGATCTGCCTGTTTTGAAGTAAGTCGCTACATGATCGAATTGTTTCTTGTCGTAGTAGAAGGTTATTAGATTTTGGACAAAATGCTTAGGGATTGTCATCGAGTTGAAAATATATGTTGGAAAATTGTACTGGACCTATTGCTTCTTATCATAGCAGAAGATAAGCAGCTCGTTTACATTGAATGGCTTCGGAATTTTTTATTGCGCCACGAAGTCTTGACACTTAGTCGAATAAATGGGAGATCTGCCTGTTTTGAAGTAAGTCGCTACATGATCGAATTGTTTCTTGTCGTAGTAGAAGGTTATTAGATTTTGGACAAAATGCTTAGGGATTGTCATCGAGTTGAAAATATATGTTGGAAAATCGTACTGGACCTATTGCTTCTTATCATAGCAGAAGATAAGCAGCTCGTTTACATTGAATGGCTTCGGAATTTTTTATTGCGCCACGAAGTCTTGACACTTAGTCGAATAAATGGGAGATCTGCCTGTTTTGAAGTAAGTCGCTACATGATCGAATTGTTTCTTGTCGTAGTAGAAGGTTATTAGATTTTGGACAAAATGCTTAGGGATTGTCATCGAGTTGAAAATATATGTTGGAAAATCGTACTGGACCTATTGCTTCTTATCATAACAGAAGATAAGCAGCTTGTTTACATTGAATGGCTTCGGAATACGCACTCAATTGAAAATTTTTCCTCAAGAACGAAGTATTTAAAAAAGCCTGTGTGCGTTAAAAATGATTTTTTTCTGTTTTAAATATGTTTTCTGTTGTGACGCATTTTTAAAGTTATTTCTATAACAATTTAATATTGTTATTATATCCTGTAAAATACCTTTCCAAATACCTACTAATTTATCGCGTTAACATACGTCAAAACGTTTCGGAGCATGCATTCAGTTGAAAATTTTTCCGCAAGAATGAAGTATCTATGGAAGCGTGTGTGCGTCGAAAATTGTTTTTTCTTTTTCAAATATGTTTTCTGTAGTGATGCATGGTTAAACATACTTCCATAACAATTTAATAGCATTATTGTATCCAAATTATATATGGCATATAATATTATAATGCCATGCTATACAATATTGTAGCAAATATGCTATGTAATTTTATAATGCTGTGCTATATAATATTGTATAAAATATGCTATATAATATTATAATGCCATGCTACATAATATATTATTATTATGCTACGCTACATAATATTATAGCAAATATCTTTTTAAATACCTACTAACTTACTTCGTAACTACTCAAACGTCCATCACCCGAATTCGGATGTTCAACTACATCTTCGCAATTGCTTCCAAGTATATCATACGAAAATAACAAAAACCTCGATAAAATGTTTTACATTACAAGTAAAGAAATTGCGAACCATTGATGGTGGCGCAGCAAAAAGTATAAATTATTATACAGAGCAGTGACCTGTTGCTTCTCAAGTTGCTATCACGAAATTTCGTTGACAAATATTGAATTGTTCAAACGTTAGAGCAATTTCGCCTAACGTAACGCAACTTCTGCATTCGAATGTGTCGAAGTGTTCTAGTCTTTCGTTAAAATGTGATATGCCGTATAGCAGGCACCTGTATGCAAGGGAACACAGTATCTATTACAAATATATTGTATTTCACTGTGCAAAATTCTTGGGAAGCAGCCTTTATGCTTCCTTTAGGCACTTTTTTTTAAATTCTGTCAATGGTATTTCCTTTATGAGATGTTCCTCTATTTGTTCTGATACTCCACAAAGGAGACCTATGCGGGAAACTCCTTTAGAAATATTAGAAGCTGGACCACATGTCGGACCGTACACAGCAGATTAGATGGTGTATTGCTAAAATACACAAGGTTAGAAGGACGACAGCTAACGAGGCAAAATATGGCTGGTAAGCATACTCAGAAATTGTAAAGGGTGTCTCAAAATATACTGAAATTTAAATTGATTAATAAATAGTATTATTTACTTAAAAACGACGAATGTTTATATTTAAATAATTTATAATTATATTAATAATTATAATGAGTTATTTACTTTATTATAATTTATTATAATAATTTATAATTACAATAATTATGTTAATTTAATATCGTCTATTTCTCCATGACTAAACCCCAATACTTTCTGATACCTGTTGTCAAAGATTAGTACTCTATGTTCGCTACAAAAAATAACGGTGCGTAATTTAAAATGTCAGATCATTTTGAGACACCATTTATAATGCGCACTGTGGCAATTTTAAACTAACAACTTCATAAAGTGATAATAACTTAAATACGCGTGGGTACTTTGGCAAAATACATTCTTGCATTACTTACTTCGGTATGAGTAAAGAATTACAACACAACTTTGTTACGTCTTGCATAATGAATGAATAGACTTCGTATTATTAATATTAATTTCGCACGTTAATTGCTTCGCTATTTTTGTACTTTACTAATAGCACACCATTTATGCTTTATTATATTACGTTTACTGTAGTATTTTTATACTTTATTAACAGTAAAGCAGGCTTTCGATGTTTGAAGAAGCCTTTGTCCTGAGGAAAATGCCTTGCAATAATAAACTCCAGAACAGGAGAGCGGAAGATTTCGAGACACACAGCTCTTTAACATAATTACAATAAATAAGTTTGCATCAAAAAACAGTTACTGAATAATATCTGAAATTACCAAACAGTTTGAAGAAAAACTGGACAAATATATGCATAACAATATATATATATATATATATATATATATATATATATATATATATATATATATATATATATATATATATATATATATATATATATATACATATATATAAAGAAAGAACACCGAGATGCTGTTTGAATACAATATATATGTATATATATTGTTAACTATATATAACGTTTTAACGATACACACACACACATATATATATATATATATATATATATATATCGTTAAAATTATATATATTCTCATGCATGTATTTGTACAGTTTTTCTTCAAACTGTTTGGTAATTCCAGATTTTATTCGGTAACTCTTTTTTTATGCAAACTTACTGCATATTTATACATATTTAATGACTACATATGGTATATGCATATTTGATTTAACGATATATTAATTATAACGATATATACATATATATATATTGTAATGAAGCAGCATCTCGATCTTCTTTGTTTCAACGCCGTCTCTTTTTTTACTTCCTTCATACTTACGCTAAACATACTTTACACAGTCAGGGAAAGAAGTTGCACTTCTGCCACCACTTTTCACAGATAAGGAAAGTACGTCTGAGAACGTGGAATGAGGACTAGGATTGAAAAGTTCGAGTCGAAATGAAAAGGTGGAGCGAGCTCGGGAAAGATGAGTATACTTTACAGAGATTCGCATGAATTTCGTATTATAGTCTGCGTCCCGGTAAGACACGCTGAGAACATTAAAAAACCCTCAAAGGACGTTCCGTTCATTGCGAGATCCCCGACGAATAGCCTCTGGCAGTGCCTGCAGTTATGGGTTGATGATAGTAGTAGATAGGACGTCAATTAAATTCCGCACGATCGTCATCAAGCGACGTTTTAACGAATTAATCTATCGCGAACACATAAAAGCATGAGTTTTTTCCTTTTTTATTAAGTTTCCGTTGTTTTATTGAGTATGGTGTGTTCAGATGAACGCCTTGTTTTGGTTGGCATAGTTTTATATTGGTATTTTAAATAAAAGAGTTTTAATGTTTTGATTATATATTATAAGAGTTTATTAGAAAATATTAACACAACTTTCCGTTATTTTATAGAGTTTGGTGTGTTTAAATGAACACCTTGTTTTGGTTGGCATACTTTTATGTTCGCATTTAAAATAAATGTGTCTTAATGTCTTTATTATGTATTACGAGAATCTATTAGAAACTATAAACATTTGTATATTATCGTAATTATCGATAATATAAACACAACATTCTGTTATTTTTTTTGGATTCGGTGTATTCAGATGAACGCCTTGTTTTGGTTGGCATAGTTTTATATTGGTATTTCAAATAAAAGAGTTTTAATGTTTTGATTATATATTATAAGAGTTTATTAGAAAATATTAACACAACTTTCCGTTATTTTATAGAGTTTGGTGTGTTTAAATGAACACCTTGTTTTGGTTGGCATATTTTTATGTTGGTATTTAAAATAAATGAGTCTTAATGTCTTTATTATGTATTACGAGAATCTATTAGAAACTATAAACATTTGTATATTATCGTAATTATCGATAATATAAACACAACATTCTGTTATTTTTTTTGGGTTCGGTGTGTTCAGATGAACGCCTTGTTTTTTGGCATAGTTTTATATTGGTATCTTAAATAAAAGAGTTTTAATGTTTTGATTATATATTATAAGAGTTTATTAGAAAATATTAACACAACTTTCCGTTATTTTATAGATTGGTGTGTTTAAATGAACACCTTGTTTTGGTTGGCATACTTTTATGTTGGTATTTGAAATAAATGTGTCTTAATGTCTTTATTATGTATTACGAGAATCTATTAGAAACTATAAACATTTGTATATTATCGTAATTATCGATAATATAAACACAACATTCTGTTATTTTTTTTGGGTTCGGTGTGTTCAGATGAACGCCTTGTTTTGGTTAGCATACTCTATATTGGTGTTTTAGATAGAACTTAATGTCTTGATTATGCATTATGAGAGTTTGTTAGAAAATATAAACAATACATTAATAAAAACATGAAACAGAAAAACACGAAAGAATATTTGAAAAAATGTCTCTGTACATCTGTCGGGGTAGTAAGTAGAAACACGACTGATTTCGCATACAAAAATCACATACAAAAAAACATAAGCGAATGATAGAAAGCAAAGAAAAGACGATCGCGAATCGATTGTAAAATTGTTCTCAGTAATATGACGTCATCAGTCTAAATATTTTTTTCAACATTTTATTTTGCCAATTTCTCTACATGTTTCGAAGCCCTTTTGCTTCCTCTTAAGCAATCTGTGTTCACACAATTTTATGAGTGTTGTGTCATTTTGTTGCGGAAGTGTGTAAATGTGATAAGTTTACAACTGTTTAAAGTTTCCTATGTTGTATACCTACTTCACCATGCCACCGATGGCTTACGTCTTAGTTGTATCGTCCTTAATTATTCTTGATTGTTTCTTTCTACGGTCTTTCTTAGATTCTCTCCTTTTTTCGTTATAAGGTACACCACCTCGCTACCCTCGAAACTTTAACTGGCGATTCAGCCACTGCTTTACTTTTTCACGTCAAACCAGGTGAGACACAACTTTCAAGCTGTGTCGTCCAGAATCTTTCCGATATGGCTTGATGCGATTGAATCCCCATCCCAGCTGATCCTTCTATGTAGGATCGAAACATAAAGTAGCATTGGACGGGATCGGTCGCGTGTCTTTTGAATTCTCAGGCACGCACCTAACTGAGTATATCATCAATACCATATTTCTCAGTTGCATCGCCTTTACTTATTTTTCATTGCTTCTGCGGTTTTTCTTCAAGCCCCTTCTTTTTACGGTGCAAGGAACACCGCACATAATAGAACTCGCAATTTCAAATATCATTACGCTACTTATTTTTTATTATTTATTTATTTATTACGTACTATTTATTATCGTATAATAGCACTTGCAATTTCAAATTCCATTACGCTACTTACTATTTATTATATACCATTTCTTATTTATTTCTTATTTTTTATTCATTATGTACTATTAATCATAGTATAATAGCAGTCGCAATTTCAAATACCATGACGCTACTTATTATTTATTATTTATTATGTATTTTTTGTTATAGTATAATAGCACTTGCAATTTCAAATACCATTACGCTACTTCTTATTTATTATATATTATATGCTATTTCTTATTTACTTATTATTTTTTATCTATTATGTAGTATTTACTATTTATTATAACATATATCGCACTAGCAATTTTAAATACCATTACGCTACTTATTATTTATTATTTATTATATACTATTTATTCTTTGTTTAATATTTATATACTTATTATGTATATTTATTATAGTATTATAGCACCCGCAATTTCAAATACCATTACGCTACTTATTATTTATTACGTATTATATACTATTTATTATAATATAATCGCACTAGCAATTTGAAATATCATTACGCTATTTATTATTTATTATTTATTATATACTATTCATTCTTCGTTTATTATTTATTCATTTATCATGTATTACTATTTATTAGAGTATAATAGCACTCGCAATTTCAAATTCCATTACGCTACTTATTATTTATTATTTATTATATACTATTTCTTATTTATTTATTATGTACTATTTATTATGGTGTAATAGTACGCAATTTCAAATACCATTACGATACTTATTATTTATTATGTATTATATACTGTTTATTATTTATTTACTTATCATTTACTATTTATTATAATATAATCGCACCAGTTGCATTTCAAATATTATTACGCTACTTATTATTTATTACGTATTATATACTATTTATTCTTTATTTACTATGTAATTATTTATTACGTACTATTTGTTATAGTATAATAGCACTCCCAAATTTCAAATACCATTTACTATGTACCATTTATTATTTATTATATACTGTAATATTATTTATTCCGATATTTAACAAATTGCAATCGACACGTTGTGACTTTCCAAGATTCCCAATGATCCACAATTTCCCAAAGTTTTAATTCACCGTAAACTAGCACACGAACATTTTTTAATGCGTTTTCGAATATGCTTACACGGCCAGACGGCGAGTACAACAGTGAAACCGAAGCGTGAGTAAAGAGAGAAAGAGCCCCAACGTCGGGTGGAGAAAACCAGGTCGGCGTCCGGACCACTATCGAAGCTGCGCGTTATCGTAGAAACAATGCACTCGGAAAGCAGGGAAACAGTTTGTTTATCAATATCCTATAACGTACGTACGCGCGAGTCCCGGCGAACGCGAGAAAATGGTTTAATATCGGGTCAACGTGTTGGAGCACAAAACGTTTTATAAATCGGCCTCGTTGCGTTCTTCCTCACCCTGCGATTTTTTTCATCCCGCGAAACGTTGGTACACGCGACCACCATTCCTGGAGGCAGATGAAATGCTACTCTAAACATCGGTCTTCGGTGCATACGATTAAGAAATGTATAAAACTTGCGTGGCTGATAAAATGCATCAGGGGAATTCTTGCCAGGGGTTATGCCTACTTGAGATCGGCGAAATTACATGACTTTCAAGATTTTTTTGCCATTTGAGTGAGTACGTAATTAAAATGTGCAAAATACTACCAAAAAGTACGTATTTACCGGTACTTGTATACATTTTTTTATAAGAAAATATTAAAAAATTGAGGAGATGTAGCTCTTCTCCTAGAGCTTCCGTTTATTTTCATCACTTGCGGTGACCACGATTTCTCAAAAACTACTTCGCCGATCGGACTCTAATTTCATATACTTATTTGTCATTACAATAGGCAGGGCCTTATTTCTTCAAACTTGAAAATTAATTATACTAACAATAGCTAAAGTAACCAAATTTAAAATGCAACAAATGTTCCACAAAAGAAAGGTTCAATCCATGTGCCCAATTAAAATTTTAAAAACAATGAAGAATATTGCCGAAAAAAGGACATTAAATCCAATTGCTTCATATTTAATACCGACCCATCATGCTACGTTAGGATGTATACATTAAGCGATACAAAAGAGAGAGCCGAGCATGCGCCAAATAAACATGTGTCACGTTTCGAAAATTTTGTCATTAAACGGACAGAACTTTCCGGTAGACCTAATATGTTCGAGTCGCTGGTAGGTGACCTAAAAAAATTCGTGCGCCAAATTTCAAAAGCAGCCATTATTGTGCTTCGCCACTTTCGTCTTTGTTTTATATCGTGCGTTTTCAATCTGTGTGGAGCACACAATTGCGAGAGTTGCGTTTATCGCTCCCGAGTCGACGTTTGTGGCCAGTTTCCGACAGTTATAATGCCACACGTGATTTTACTCGTTTCACGGTATGCTGAATAGTTTACCCCACATTGCATTTAACGCGCAAAAATAATAAGCCGAAACGGATTACACGCCCGCTTCATCACGATTTACGTTTTTTGTAATTGTTACACCGGAGGATTGCTGAGGTGCGTTTTGACGTTCAGTTTTTGGCTGGCATAAGAAGCGAGTTTGCGGATCTGCGTTTATACAGGGTGTGACGAGAGTTTCCGACCAAATTGCAGAAACGTAAAGTACAAAAGAAAATAAGAAACAAGTGTTGTTTGAAGTTTGGTTAGATGCGCTTTATTACATGGTTATTGTTGATTGATAAACTTATAGTGGACTGTATTTTAAAAACCGAATATATTTATAAATGCGCTGAACTACACGAGAATTGGTTGAAGTGCTCGTTAACTGAAGATCTAAATACAACTACCTTAACACATTGACAGTCGGCGACCTAAGAAACATTTGGACCGTTTATTTTGAAAGCGGTGTAAGTCCATTTTCTCTTGTTTCGAGAAAATTAAAGGTTAGCATATCTGTTAATTAAAAATTTAGGCAAATTACATGTAGTGTGGCAATGTTTCTTCTCTGTTCTTTCAAATATAAGCAATAATAACTCAACAATGAATCAATCCTGCGAAATTAATCTTTGCCCTAAACGTAGCAAACTTCGTCAAAGCGTAGAGTACATTGATCACACTTTGACGTGCAGGACACAGCACGTGTTTTGAATTTTTACGGTGTACTTTACAGTCACGGGATGTTCTACATTCTTACACGTAGGGTGCGAGGCGTTTTAGGCTTCTATTCAATATCGACACTAGACGGTAGTTCGCTCGTATCGAGATATTAAGTTTTTCGCTAGCACGTGCCTCGGAAGTTTTACGGTTTATTTTATAGCCGCTGCAAGCAGTTCTGCATTCTTGTAGATTAAATGTCTTCCAAGCTTTCATTCACGGCATTTTGTAAAACTTGTTAAATGGTCCGTTTCTTCTGGTATTCCACTTCCACACGTGACCTGTCCTAAAACCTTTTAAACAGACTTTACAGGCGCCGACAGTATTTCTACATTTTTATTTGCAGCGTGTCAAATTTTCCTTCATTCGTGATTTTGACTTTCTGATATTCATTTTTCATGTGTACCTTGTTTTGAATATTTGATAATATACTTCATAGTTATCGTTTATAGTTCAATATTCTTATACGTAGATTTTAAATGTTTATTAGTGTAATTTAATTTATATTACGGAAAAGTACGCTCTAGGAAGTTAAAGATTTTTAGTTCTCTATAATTAAAATATCAAACAAGGGTAATTGAAGTAGATATTTCAAAATGAAATTTTTTCCTTGCTTCAATGATACAAGTTGCGGTTAAAGCTGCAGAAAGCGTACTCAGTATTGAAACGGAAAAAATTTGCCGGTCCCAAATGTGTTAAATTAGTGCTAAATAAATTCAGCACAATAGTAACAATTGGTCTATTGTCTACCTACGAAGTAAGTATACAAATTATAAAATTCTTTTTATTTTAAGCAACACATAATTGAAACATCGATATTTCAAAACAAATTTTATCATTTTTATCCTTGTTTCAACGATACAAGTTTGCGGCAACCAGCTTCAGAATTTCATTTTTCCCGGTACTC
The DNA here is from genome assembly GCA_033815515.1 of Cryptocheilus praepositus. Taxonomy (NCBI): domain Eukaryota; kingdom Metazoa; phylum Arthropoda; class Insecta; order Hymenoptera; family Pompilidae; genus Cryptocheilus; species Cryptocheilus praepositus. The sequence goes on from JAWWQZ010000271.1 coordinate 6,588,431, forward strand.
GGTGTTAGGAACGGAAAAAATTAGCCGAACGGAAAAAACTACCAGGTTGCTCAATAAGTTTTGTCGTTCGCGAAAAACACAATGTTATGGTTCAAAATACTTTATTATTCTATAATGAACATTAATGCACTTGCTCCAACGATCCTCCAATCTGTATCCCATCCCTGAAGTGAGATTCCGGAAGGTCTGCAAAATCTTCAACAGCCGTTATGACCTCTTCATTTGACGAAAAACGCTTGCCACAAATTTTTTAGTTCAAGGAAACAAATGGAAGTCGCTGGGGGCCAAATCTGGTGAATACGGCGGATGCTCCAACAATTCGAACTTTAATTTATGGATTTTAGCCGTTGTCAAAATGCTCTTGTGACACGATGCGTTATCCTGATGAAAAAGGATTTTTTTCTTCTGCAAACCGGGTCTTTTTTCACGAATTTTTTCCTTCAACTGGTCAAAAGGTTGCAATAATATTCAGAATTAATTGTTTTACCAGTTTGCAAGTAATCCACAAATAAAATTCCTTTCGCATCCCAAAAAACTGATTCAGAACCTTCTTGGCCGATTTCTGGACACGAACTCGTTTCGAAGCCGAACAACCAGGTTCACACCATTCTTTAGCCTCTTGTTTTGATTTAGGATCATGGTGATAGACCCAAGTCTCATCCATAGTGATGAATCGACGCACAAAATCCACTTTATCCTTTTTAAAACGCTCCAAATGTTGTTGAGAAAGTCGCATTCGAATTGTTAGCGAATGCGGCACCCATTGTGCGCACAGCTTTTTAAAACTCAAAATTTCATTTAAAATATGACTCACACTGCCTAATGAGATGTGTAGAGCCTCTACTAAATCCCTCTCAGTCAATCGACGATCTTCCAAAACCATATCCTGTACTTTGGCTGCGATTTCTGGTGTTGATGCGGTTTTTGGATCCTTCACGTGGATCGTCTTCAAGGCTTGTACGAGCACGTTTAAATTCAGCAACCCATCTTTCTACTGTTCTAATTGAAGGTGAACGTTCATTATACACTCTTAAGTTCGTGAATTTCTTTTGCAACCCATTTTTATCACTGCACGATTCAATTTTTCGATTTCGAAAATACTGTGACACGGCGACACTCGGTTTAAACAAAGAATCAATTGACTGATTGAAATGAACCTTCACATACGTTGATAAGGAACCAACAAAACAAAAATTATTTGGACTATTACGAAGCCCTCAACAAAACAAAACAAAACTTATTGAACAACCGTATCTATCGCCCATGGACAAGAAGTCAACAGACACAAGCAAGCTCCACTAAGTGCGATTGAAAGGGATAGCAACGGATATAGCGCATAAAGGAGCCAGCGAGAGAGAAGCCGTGATAGAGAGATGGATCGAGACCAGGGGCGTGAAAACGTCTTAAGCCGTGAAGCAATTACTTCGGCATGGCAGTGAAACGAGGACATAATTGATCGCCGTCGCGTTAAACGGAAGCACGGGTATCCGTCAGGCCTTTCAATGACGCCCTCTGTGCGACCCCTCTCACGAGCTTTATATTTTGCATACTTCAACGCCGTCAGCGCCGTGCTGAACTTCGTCGACTCGAATTATCGCGGGGGCGGCATGCCCGAATAAACGACGCGCATTACGCTGCTTTTATTGGGAATTCCGCGGGACGCCGTTATTACGCGCCTTCGATGAAGATATTTCGACTGACGTGCCAATTTCGGCGAGGCCCGAGTGATGTCGGCAGTGAAGATCGTCATTTAGTAGATTTGTGAAACGCTTCGCTTCAGGTGGAATTCGTAATTAGTTCGCGGAACCAACGGTGGCACGCACTATATAGAGGACTAATGATATTTGGATTCATGTGCCAAATTTGATGATTCTTAAATGTGCATTTATTGGGATTGATGAAGATATTTCGACTGACCTGCCAATTTCGGTAAATCCTTAGTGATATCGGGAGTGAAGATCGTAAGTTAGTAGATTTGTGAAACGCTTCACTGTAGGTGGAATTCATAATTAGTTCGCGAAGTCAAAGATATCACACACTAACGATAAACGACTAATTATAATGTGTTTGGATTTATGTGCGAAATTTGGCGATTCTTAAATTTGCATTTATTGGGATTGATGAAGATATTTTGACTGACGTGCCAATTTTGGTGCGGCCCGAGTGTTGTCGGCAGTGAAGATCGTCATTTAGTAGATTTGTGAAACGCTTCGCTTCAGATGGAATTCGTAATTAGTTCGCGGAATCAACGGTGGCATGCATTAACGGTATAGAGGACTAATGTGATATTTGGATTCTTAAATCTGTATTTATTAGATTTATTGACCGTATTACTTGAGATGAGATCAGTTATTGGGATTGTTCCACAATAACTTCAGATGATATCCATAATTTGGGTCATTGCGTGATTTCAAGTGTGAATATCATAATTTAGTAAATTATTGAAACCTTTTTGTTCAGATGGAAACCATAATTAGTTGCTCGAGGAATCGGGGATATCACGATATTTTGGTAAAGATATCTGGACTAATGCCCCAATTTTGGCAATTCTTAAATGTCATCCGTGATATCAAAGTAGAGATCATCATTTATTTTACTTGAGATGAGATCCACAAATTGTGCAAACCGTGGTATCATACTTCCGATAGAGATATTTGAACTCATATGCCAATTTAGGCAATTCGTGAGTGATATCAGAGTAAAGATCATGATTTATTAGGTTCATTGAACGTTTTACGTGAAATGGGATCCGTAATTAATTGTTCGCGGAGTTAATGATGTCACGCGCTTATTGATAGGGATATTTAGACTAATGTGCCAACTCGGACGATTCGTGAGTGATATCAAAAGCAACGATCATAATTGATGCGATTTGATGAACATTTAGCTCGAGGCGGACCTCATAACTCGTTGTTTTTAAAGTCAACGTTATGATATCGTGTTCCATGAAGATATTTCAACTAGTGTGTCAATTTGCGCGATTCCTAAGTGATAAAGGTAAACATTATAATTCTACGCTTGGAAGTCAAAGAAATCACACGTAACTAGTTTTTCGCAGAATCTTCTTAACTTTTGATGAATGTTATTCGAACTAACGTGTCAAATGTAACATTCCTTCGTTCGAAATGGGATTGACACGTTCACTGAAAACATTTGACATTTATGGGACTGTCGATGAATGATATATTTCACCTTGCTCAACAGATCTTGTAGATCGCGCTCGAATCTCATCTCGAAATGTCATGATTCTATACAGCCAACAATATTAAAATGTATATCTCATCTCGAAATGTTATATTATTATACGTACCGTCATCATATATACATAATTATGAAAGTGGTCAAGTCATATATTTCTTGTTTAAAATTTAATGAATTGCATTTGAATAAATTAAAAAATTTGCCGATTATGCGACATTTTAATTTATAATTTTATTAGTCTTAATTAATGTAAATTTACTATGAATATGAAATTTTGTGTGAATTTTATACGATAATATTATTTTTAAAGTGAATTAAGTCAATATTAACTGAATGTCCTTCGACTTAAAGCAATTTAATGAGTTTTATTTGAATGCGAATAATTTGATTGAAATAATTCGTGAACATTTATTACATTTATTAATTATTTTTTTAAACAGTAATATTTTTATCATTATTTCAGTATTTAAGATTCTTAAAATGTTCCTGAAAAACTGGAGGGATGTACGGTAGTAAACTCATAATATCTTTATGTTTTTCTTCCGATACTGGTTATGGTGGTGTTAAAGTAATTTAATATTTCCTTATATTTTTGGTCTTCCATTTAGAAAGATCCAAAACGTGAAATAGAATCATCTAAAGATGTTTTGTGTCAAATTTATATGATTCATTTTTGAATCTCATCCATTTGATTTGCCAAGAGATAATTCACCCGCGGTATTTTACTCTTCTTGTTATTGATTCTTCTAGTAATGAAGTTGTCGTTATTATTAAATTAATGTCATTTATTTTTATCATTCAGAAACGCGTCAAAGAAGGCCACGTGCCATTTTCAAGTTGTTTATATAATTTATTTAAATTTTTGACTTAGACCACTTTCATAATTAAAACTAAATGAATTCCATATAATGTTGAAATTACAACCACTATCTAATGGTTCATTTTTGACAATTTCGGTCTACATTGAATAAATTTAGTTAAAAATAATGGTATGAAATAACTGATAAACTCATTTTTAATTTTGACTTAGACCACTTTCATAATTATGGGCACATATAATGAAATGCTCTAGAATCATATTCAAAGATGTCTTAGAAAACGTCAAAAAATTGCGTCGGCTCTTTTTCAATATCCAAACGATCGCAAACAATTAAATTTATGTGTGAATGTACAGGAAATGAACAATGAAAATACCGAACATGCACGCCACGGGGTTAAAAGTTTATATTACTAATATTTTTATAAGTTACAATTGTATTGTGTGTGTGTGTAATAGAATCGTGGTTCGTTATTGTTTAACTTAAAATTTGATAGTCATATACAATATTTTATTATGTATTCATATAACGCGTTATATGTTGGAAATTTTAAGCAAACGCTGTCTCAAGTCAACGGCTATTGTTTCATAATTGAATCTGGAAGTGAAACGATCGAAATAATCTTTGTTTGTTTATTTATCTTTTGTTAAATTTGTTTGTTAAACTAAATTGAACTTTGAACATAATTTTATGTAACCTTTAAACGTATGATTAACTATACAACAGTCGTTTCGTAGATGTAGACAATTTTGCACAATTATCTTATTTCGTTGCGCTTTCCTTTTAAAAAATAATGTGGTATCCATTTTCAATAACATTTTTGAAATGACTACAACTTATTTAAAAATCAGTTTAATATATAAAGCATTCACGTATAATTCATTGAAAAATGGTTCCGTCGTTCTACACAATGCTCTCGTAATAATATTCAAGTATATTTTTTTTATAATGAAGCGAACGTAATTGAACAAAATTGCAATATTCCATGCAATCATTCTTCATGATGATGCCAAACGATAGCATTCAACACTTTAAGTCAATTATTTTTGATTGTAATTTTATATAACCTTATGTTTTTGTAATTATTATACACATCAAGGTAATGACTAACTGAATTAAAAATATGATAATCTGACTACCCTTATAAAATGCGTTTAATCAAATTTTGGATATCATTAACCAATTTTTAAAATGACTCTCAATTTTATATGTGTGTGTGTTTAATGTAGAACGTGGTTCGTTTTGACTAGGTCAACACTTATCGTGATGTTTCATATGACATCTATCATTCTTAAATGTCATCCGTGATATAAAGTAGAGATCATATAATTTTACTTGAGATGAGATTTTTACCTGCAAACGCTGTACTGAGAGTCAAAGTGCGTGTATGTGTGTGTGTATGGCTGTGTGAATACAGGAAATGAACGATGTAAGCACTAAAAGTATGATAATCTTATACCCTTATAAAATTTGTTTAATCAAATTTCGGATATCAGAACCAATTTAAAAATAAAATGACTCTCAATTTATTACACGTCTTTAAATCTTTTTGTCCGAGAACTGTACAAATGTCGTTTAATTTGACTAGGTAACACTTATCGAGGTGTTTCATCTGACATTATCATTCTTAAATGTCATCCGTGATATCAAAGTAGTAGATCATCATTTATTTTTACTTGAGATGAGATTTTTGCGAATAGATACATGAGAGCCCAAGTGCGTGTGTGTGTGTGTATGGCTGTGTGAATATACAGGAAATGAACGATGTAAGCACTAAAATATGATAATCTGACTAATTGATTGAAAAATGTGTTTTCTACACACTTTCGGATATACCAATTTAAAAATAAAAGAAAGCCAAATTTTTTTAATGTGAACGTGTCAAATGAATACAACTTTCAACACTTATCGTGATGTGTCATCTGACATCTATCATTCTTAAATGCATCCGTGAAAGTAGAGATCATAGCATTTATTTTTACTTTGAGTGTGATTTTAATTTCAGATACATGACCTGCGTGGATGTGTGTGTGTTTGTGAATTATTATGAACGATGTAAGCACTGAATTAAAATATGATAATCTGACTACCCTTATAAAATGTATGTAATCAAGTTTCGGTTACCACAACCAATTTAAAAATAAAATGACTCTCAATTTTTACACGTCGCCAAATCTTTTAATGTCCGCGAACGTGTCAAATGTCCCCTTTAATTTGACTAGGTCAACACTTATCGTGATGTTTCATCTGACATCTATCATTCTTAAATGTCATCCGTGATATCAAAAGTAGAGATCATCATTTATTTTTACTTGAGATGAGATTTTGTCACCTGCCACTTCAGATACATGAGAGCCCAAGTGCGTGGTGTGTGTGTGTGGCTGTGTGAATATACAGGAAATTAACGATGTAAGCACTAAAATATGATAATCTGACTACCCTTATAAAATGTGTTTAATCAAATTACAGATATCTCAACCAATTTAAAAATAAAATGACTCTCAATTTTTACACGTCGCCAAATCTTTTAATGTCCGAAAACGTGTTAAATGTCCCCTTTAATTTGACTGAGTCAACACTTATCGTGATGTTTCATCTGACATCTATCATTCTTAAATGTCATCCGTTATATCAAAAGTAGAGATCATCATTTATTTTTACTTGAGATGAGATTTTTGTGACCTGCCACTTCAGATACGAGAGCCCAAGTGCGTGTGTGTGTGTGTGTGGCTGTGTGAATATACAGGAAATGAACGATGTAAGAACTAAAATATGATAATCTGACTATCCTTACAAAATCTCTTTAATCAAATTTCGGATATCACAACAAATTTAAAAATAAAATGACTCTCAAATTCTACACCTCACAGAAACTCTTAATGTCCGCGAACGTGTTAAATGTCCCCTTTTAATTTGACTAGGTCAACACTTATCGTGATGTTTCATCTGACATCTATCATTCTTAAATGTCATCCGTGATATCAAAAGTAGAGATCATCATTTATTTTTACTTGAGATGAGATTTTTGTGACCTGCCACTTCAGATACATGAGAGCCCAAGTGCGTGGGTGTGTGTGTATGGCTGTGTGTGAATATACAGGAAATGAACGATGTAAGCACTAAAATATGATAATCTGACTACCCTTATAAAATGTGTTTAATTAAATTTCGGATATCAGAACCAATTTAAAAATAAAATGACTCTCAATTTTTACACGTCGCCAAATCTTTTAATGACGCGAACGTGTCAAATATCCCCACAATTTATTTCGGTCGCCTTATCATGATGTTTCATCTGACGTCGTGGCATCCAATGTTCTTGTACTTACCTCCCGAGCAGCACATCGTTATGCATCCAGATCCCAACATTTTGTCAGATCGTTTGACCCTGGGATGATATTGCTTCAAAATCGAGCATCTCGCACGTTCATGCCTTCGTACATCGAAACGCGCAGCGATGATAATCTGATGATCCTCTTCTCGCCATTGTATCCATCGTGCATCGCCATCGTCCGCCGCTAATCGACAGAACGATCCGTCATTTTGCTGCTCCGACGCCGTTTCGTGACCGACGCAGCGGGATGGACACCAATTCGTTTGTTGTCGTTTACATCATGCGTCCGCGTACCTTGAAATCGTTAAAACATGTTGACTGCCACGGTGGTCACCCGTGATGGGTGTAATTTTGCAATAAACACATGCAAAAATGCGCAATGGAGCCTATTTGCAATCTTGTAAAAGCAATTGATATTGGAACGGTGCTTCAATACTTTGGCTTCTAACCCGGTGCAAAAGATTTTACTAAAAATGCAAATAATTTGCAATGAAGCCTATTTGCAAACTTGTAGAAGCAATTGATATTGGAACAGTGCTTCAATATTTTGACTTCTAAGCCGGTGCCAAAAAGTTTTACTAAAAATGCAAAAAATCCGCAATGAAGTCACTTTGCAATCTTGTAAAAGCAATTGATATTGGAACGGTGCTTTAATACTTTGGCTTCTAACCCGGTGCAAAATATTTTACAAAAAATACAAAAAATTCGCAATGTAGCCTATTTGCAATCTTGTAAAAGCAATTGGTATTGGAACGGTGCTTTAATGCTTTGGCTTCTAACCCGGTGCAAAAGATTTTACTAAAAATGCAAAAAATTCGCAATGGAGCCTCTTTGCAATCTTGTAAAAGTGATTGATGTTGGAAAGAGCTTCCAATACTTTGGCTTCTAACCCGGTGCACAGGATTTTACTAACAATGCAAAAAATTCGCAATTTACACCGAGTTGAAGCCAAAGTATTGAATCACTGTTCCAATACAATTGCTTTTACAAGATTATAAATAGGTTCATTGCGGTTTTTTTTCCATTTTTAGTAAAATCTTTTTCACCGTGTTAGAAGTCAAAGTATTGAAGCACCGTTCTAATGCAATTACTTCTACAAGATTGCAAATAAACTTCATTAAATTTTGCACATTTTTTAATAAAATCTTTGCATCGATCACCGATGACCACTGTGGCAGTCAACGTGTTAAAATACATAAACCGCATTCTTCATTTGCATCTACCAATGATTGACCCCTCCAAGCCTAGACACGATTCTATACTCACAGTTGACATTTTTTGAGAAATGCCATTATATCTCGTAGAACCCGTAGATAAACGAGAGTCACATTCTCACTGAATTTTTGCCGGGATCCGCGCGGGTCACCTCGGAAATTGATCGTTGCTCGACAGCGCGTAGGGATTCATATTTTCCCGCTGTTGGGGAGAAATTAGGGGAGAGCGGTAAAGTTAGGGTTCGCTCATTCCTTCGGTCATCTTTTCTGCCAACCAATTCTGCGTACCTTTACCGCGCCTCGGGCAATGTCTAAGGTAAGAGCGCAGGAACAAAGGGAACCTGAGTGGAACCTCCATTATGGGGTTCTGCGATGTGGGGTCGTGAACAAAAAGACATTCGGGGAGACCGGAAGAATTTCGAGGAGGCGGAATGGAAGGAAATAGCTGGTCAGTGAAGAGAAATACTTTTCGCAACGTTACGATGTACAAAATAAGTGTGCGTAGCGTTCCTGGTCGTTTTTACTCATGCAATTGTTTTTAGTCATGTTTTTAGGGTAGGCAGGAAGAATGTTCAACACTAAAAATGCCGGTACTTACACCTACCTATTCTTGCCTTGAGGGATCATTTGACTCCTTCTGAAATAAACGTTGTATAATCGAATTATCAGATGATATAAAAATTTACAATAAGTCTAATAAGTAAAAGAAATAACAATGAATGTACGATTTTAAAGTAAATTTTGAAAAGGGTCATTTGAACCCGCTTGATACGTTTAGGGTTAAAATTTGCTGCTTGGTAGCCGACATTGCCTAAAGCTATGAAAATACATTTACGAAACTACAAAATTGTCGTTTAAAAATTGACAATATCTAAATTTATTAGATTTAACCGAACTGCTTGAAAGTTAGCAATATTTAAGTGACGATCATTTAAAATTGCTGTTTGTAAATCGACAATGTCTAAATTTATGGAAATATTTAAATTTGTCGTATGTAATCGTACTGTACTGCTTGAAAATTAGCAATATTTAAGTGAAGATCATTTAAAATTGCCGCATGAAAGTCGACAATGCCTAACTTTATGGAAATGTATTCACAAAAACACAAAATTCTCGCTTAAAAATTGAGAATATTTAAATTTATCGCAATAATCGTACTGCTTGTAAATTAGCAATATTTAAGTGAAGATCATTTAACGCTGAACATATCGGTACTTCACACTTATGTGTGGGTATTCTCTGTGGGGGTCATTTGACGCCTTATGAAATAAACGTTGGTTTTCGGAAAGAAATTCCTAATTTATTAAAGCGAGAAACTGAATAATCAAATGATATACGAATTTACAGAAAGACAAAGGACCGAAAAAATAACAATAAATATACGATTTTAAAGTAAATTTTGAAAGGAGTCATTTGGTCCTCGCTTGGTACGTTTAGTGTTAAAGCATTCGTTTAAACTCGTCAGTGAACGAAAGACATTCAGGGAGGGCGGAAGTGTTTCAAGAAGGTTCATTATAGAGAAAATTGATGACTAGTGTACCTGTTCGATAGCGATCTGATTTTTGCGACTACCCTGCAGAAATGTCGACTTGCACAACATACAGCCACACAATCCCACTTAATCGAAAATTCCTCCTCCGCTGATCCATTTTCCATCTTCCACTATTCATGCAGCATAATTTTGTTATACATTGATTCCTTTGAAAACTATACACCCGCACGTTCATTTTCGATGACTTTCACTGCAACCCCGCTACCTGTTTACTGTTTGCTGCCATCAAACGTGTTAACTCGTAAATACCACCTGACTCCACACTCCAAGTCCGCAAACTTCATGAAAACAGCTCTCTGCTCGCCTTTTCCCTTCATCCACTCTTCACTTTGCATCAGCCCGCTGATTGGTCCGGCCGCTCAAAGCTGTGAGTGCCGAATGATTACATCTGAGTACCGAGATAATTACGTAGCGAGGGAGCACTGGGTTGGCCGGGAAGAATCGCGGTCAACGAAATTGCAGGAGGTTTCAAAGGAATGGCGGGAGGAAGACGGCTTATAGGATTAGCGGCATATAGAGAAGGAAGAAGTAAGAGTGGGGGTGGAGAAGCGGCCCTTAGGACGAAATGGCATTGTTACGACAAAAGGGATTGTGACGCTGAGAGGACACGCATTGTAGTTTTCGACAGTACATTATGCCGTTTGTCCAGCGTTGGTCCTGGAGTCTGGTTCATTCTGTGAGTTCTGTGGGTTGCGTGATTTTGTGCGATTGGACGTTTTGAAGTAAGAGAATGATAAGACAGAAATAGAGACAGAGAGAGACACACAGAGAGAGAGAGAGAGAGAGAGAGAGAGAGAGAGAGCATGGTGAAAAAAAAGCAGGCGACAAACCGAGTCCTTTCCCTATAAGACGGGTACCTAAGTGAGTACCAGGTTGCTCAATAAGTTTTGTCGTTCGATAAGAAAAATACACTTTATTATTCAGAATCATCTCCCTGAACATTAATGCACTTGCTCCAACGATCCTCAATCCTGTGGATCCCATCCCTGAAGTG